>VZTD01004799.1:880553-1606129 GCA_013397725.1 Rhagologus leucostigma | reverse complement strand
GGGGGGGGGAGAAGGTGTTTTAAGGGCTTATTTTACTTCTCATTACCCTCCTCTGATTCTGTTAGTAATAAATTTCACTTAGCAACCAAGGTTGAGCCTGTTTTGCCCTTGAAATATTTCTTGTGCTCTCCATATCTCACCCATGAAGCCTCCATTAACCCTTTTTCCTCTTTTCCCTCCTTTTGCCCAGCTGTGGTAGGGGAGGGTGAGCGAGCGACTCTCGTGGGTGCCTGGTGTTGGGCCAGCGTCAAATCACGACACTCAGTGAGCAGGAGAACCTAGGGGCTGAATATGTCGTTATTGTCTAAATAAAAAAAAAACAATAGCAGTTTATCACCCACAACATACAACAGCACAAGCTGCAAGAATAAATTAAATTTAAAGCTGTCTATAGGATGCACATCCTCTAATTTGGAGAAGTACTAATGTCATATTAATATTTGGTTCTATCAAAGTTATGGACTGTATATGCAATACAGGCAGCTACTGAAAATTACCTTTATTTGCAGTATCTGTATGCCATCAGTTATTAGTGTTTCTTTTGTTCCCAAGAACTCTGTGTGATAAGGTAGGCCTTTCAGAAGCAGGAACTGAAATCCTTATTATGTGAATTGAATTTGTTAGAGCCTTTAGTCTGTTAGTCTTTCCACAGATTCATGATCAAGAGCTTGAAATACACATTGTATTCATTTCAGTGCCAGTGCTTATGTATTGATTTCTGAAACTTTGTCATGTCATGCGTAAAACAGAAAGCCAGTTTCACAATGGAAAATCAGAAATATTTTAGACATGTAGAATTTTTCCACTCAGCTTCACAAGGCACACAGAAATGCCTTGGTTTTGGTACATTCCTCTCATTACTATTTTCTCACTACTAATTATTCCATAGTTTCATAATGTTTGTTTCCATGTGGGTTTTTGCTTGTTTGATTCTGTTTTGTTGTCCTGAGAGCAGGAGAACAGGCTATGTCTTGTTCTTTGTTTGTTCACCTTTTACATTTTAACATATTTTTCTAGAGTTAGAAAGAATGTCATCTTGAACAATGTCAAACTCATTTTTTGGCTATTGGGTTGAAAAGGTTTGGCTACCCCTATACTAAATAAATAAGCAGCAAATGATAAATAATGGAGCAGTCATTTTCTTCTACTAAATAATGAAATTCATATAATGAAAAAATAAACCATTCTATTTTATGTTATCTGAAAAATTGATAAACAGTTTGTAGGCTTTACATCATTCAGATAACAGAAAATAGGCAATATATTTGGATTTGATCTGCTTCTTTCCTTCAGCTGTACAACTACAAGGTTTAGCAGAATATATTTTACCTGCTCACTTCTAAACCCTGAAATATGTATGTTACAAACTAGGTATTAGAAAAATCAAAGTATATTTTTTGGCCTTCAGTGGAGTAACACTTTTTGACTAACTTTTTGCGTAAAAGGCAGTCTGAATAGTCGGTGGTATTACTTCAAAGATAAAAATGTATTGGCTAATTGCTTGGTACAGAGAGCCATGTGTTTGACATGCAAATTTGCATACAAATGTCTTTTGTCTTTTGACAAAATTCAAAATGCTTGACTTTCTCTTTTAAGGTAATTGTGTTTAAAATAACATGTTGTGTGTGCTTTAGTTGTGAATTTCAAGATGGAATTTTGACTGAGCTTTTCCAGTGTGGTGTTATCCCACTGAAGAGATTTGGCATAAATTATACAGTGCAGCAGAAACGTTTTCTGTACTTCTGTTGCTCACATTTCATGTATGTTTTTAGAACCTCAAAAGTCAGTTTATTGCCAAAATGGTTTGCAGATTAATCAAAATGACATAAAAAATTTCTGGATGAACCTATGAGCTAAAATTGGTAGCAGTTTTACCTTTTTGATACATTTGTATTTTTTTCCAATAAAGGTAATAATTTTATTAAGGTAAAATACAAGGACAAATTAATATTAATGAAAATTGGTCCATTGCTGTGAAGAATTTGTACTATAAGAAATGCAAAACCTCACAATTATATTCCAGGCGAGCAAACCTTCCTTTTCCTTTCCTTTTCTTTATTTCTCTTTTCTTTAATAATTTATGAAGTTCAGAACAGTACAATGAAAATCCTGTTTAAAATAATTGAATAAAAGCCCGTAAATCCAAGCATCCTTTGGTGTTTGAATGTCATAAAGAGAAGCTAGAAAACTTTCTTCTTTTTTTTAACAACATTTTTAACAGTTGTGAAAAGTTAAAAAATTTTAACAGCTGACTAACACACTAAAAAATAAATGTTTGAAAAGATACTCAAGGAAGTAGTGTATTTGAATTTAATTATTGTAACTCCGTTTTCTGAGCTTATTGTTTGGACACATACATTTTATATTGAATAAAATCATTTCAACATTAAGGGGCTGGGAAACTTTTAAGGAGAAATTAGAATGTGTGGAAGCTACTTTTTGTATGCTAAATGACTGGTGAACTTACACCCCTATTGACACTGCTGAAAAGACAACTTTATACTGTCTATTGCTTTTGACACAGTGTTACAAATCAAAAAGATACTAAATGACATGGAAACATGATTTTTCATAGAGGAAACCTAGGTTACAGGATGGCATTCCTTAGGAGACTTAAGCAAAAGTCATCTTCCTCTAAATGTGAAAGAGATTTAAAGGGGAAATATAATTTATGTTCCTGTGGAAGCTTTCTGAGGAAAAATTCTATGCATATAGATTTTCAAGGATCTATTTAAGGGTTAACCTGATGTTTATATTCTTTGTACATAAACCCTATTCAGAAAAAAAAAAAATTATCTTCCTTTGCTGCAACATTTCAAAAGCAAAAGCTAAGATCTATATTGCTGGTGGGGGGAAGTTATCCATGATGCCCAATGGAATTTTTATCTGTAACACTCAATTTTTAAAATCTGAGCAAATAATGTGGTTTAGATCTCTTTTGCTGCCTCGAGTAGCATAACTTGTCAAAGACTTCCAGAAAAAACCTAATGACAAAAGCTGTATTGTCATGAGCTAAAATTATGTGTGCATACAAATTACTGTACATACTAGTAGCAGAGGATAATATGCACTACAGATTTATTTATATTTCTTTAAATTAGAGCAAGACTTATGAAAAATATTACTTAAATTTATGATGGGAGGTCGAGTAGTCAGTACAATTATTGTTGTGTATTTGGAAAAATATTAATATTTTTTCACTACAGTAGTTATTTGAGTGAATAATCCTTCCAGTTTGTCTGGACTTGAAATATTTTAATGTCTTTGATTTATGATGTCAAATACAATAGCCAGTTTAGGTGCAGCAGTGAGAGACCAAAAATATTTGATAGAATAAAACATCAGTGAGATAGATGTAAGAATTGTAAACCATCCACAGATAAGTAAAAATGCAATTAATCTGGGTGGAAAAGTTTAATTTTACGGTTGTAATTACAAATTAAATAAAGATACATTTGTAGTGATCTGATTATACAGTCAGGCAAGAAAAAAACATAAACTAGAGCCTATAAGTGGCTACAACTACTGGTTTTGAGTAGCTTACTGAGCAGGACTTGCCACCCCCATCCCCAACCAACACTGGGCAGGAGTCACTTTCTGAGATGAAAGTTATGTTCTTATGTTTGTCACGAAGAAGTTAATATGCTCTTCTAGGACATGAAAGATCTAAGTTTGAATCAGATCCTACTGATTTTACTACTGAAGTTAGATCATAACACAGCTAAGTAAGATGGGCAAGACTTGCAATACAGTTTGACCCTGTAGTTTAGCAGATACTTTTTTTGTTTTAATTCAGCCTTACTTGGCTTATTTGCCAACAAGGCCTGATCAGAACTTACTCTAAAGTCTATGATGTTGAGTTCTTGAAGAAACTGCAAATATTTTGTGTTTTAGTGGTTGCCATCCTGTATCCTTAAAAAAGTACCATGAAAGAGCAACAAAAAATCTCTTAGGCAGCAGAACAAACACCGAGCTTCCTTCACACATATGAGCTGCCACAATTAATCTAATTCCTCTAGCCTAATATGCTCTTGAATGCTAACTAATTCAGCTGATGCAGCTGATATCAAGTTATAGCATTCCATATATATCTGTGTACTGAAGATTCCCTCATGTATGGATGATCTAAATATCTGTATTAGAATCTAGTAGTCAAAAATGCAGAAATTAGTTTTAGCCCATGCAGTACTCTTCTGTAGCTACTTCACGCTCCAGTGGTTCTACTAAAGTTACTGACTTTCTGTGTCTTTATTTTTGGTGCCAAATGACCGTACATATTTAACATGAAGCACATCGAACCAGATTTTCATCAAGAAATCTTATATCTCTGAAAAAATGATATGGCTGCACAGACCTTGACTGTACATATTTAATGTCCTCCAGAGCTTTAATCTGAGGACTTCTGTTCTTTTTTCTGTCAGCTTTTCTCATGGAATTTCCTTATATCTAGAATATACAAAAGCACTCCACTGACTTATACACGCAAGGTAGGTCACAAGTCATATTCTTCTGTATCTAACAGATATTTTGCTGGTTTGGTAGCAGAATTTTTGAACTGGAGAGCTACCCCCAGTATGAGATTACATGTGTAATCCTTGCTTGCGTTAAAGGAGTCCAGAATTTTGTCTCAGAGGAAACCATTAAAACATTTGCAAACCACTAATCCGTTAATGGATTTTCTGTTGTTTATCTAGGGCAGTTCTACTGGGTGGCAATTCTATTTAATATTTCCTTATTTGAAGGAGACAATGTTAAGATACACGGAACAAAAATAGTATACAAGATAGAAGTTAATCATTACAAAATCAAACTAGCATGAATGAACCCACATAGAGTCTAAAGCTGGTGTGGTCTCATTAGTCAGAAATAAAAAAAAAAAAGCCAAAAAAGAAATTTAAAAAATCTAGCTTTGATCTTGAGGAAGACATCTACAGTTACTTAAAATTGTCTTACTTGACTCATCTGAGCATGGCTGAAATATCTAATTACAATAGAAAATGCCTGTGCTATTGTTAAACATTTATATTACAGCTTTAGCTGCCTGTCAGTGGTAAAAGTTAAAATATTTGGTGACATTATTTATAATTTTGCCTGGGGATCACTAGTTTCTGCTTGAGAGGAAAAAAAATGACACATTGGAAGTTTAGGAACATGAACAACCGATGTTAAAAAACTTAGGTAATCGAGACTATATGCTTAAGGTATTACATTTTCAGTGAATCTAGTGTTCAATCTGCAGGTCAATGTACAAAAGAAGAACTAGATTTATGCCAGTAGACAGGAAGATGATTGCATTCATATTGAGGTTGCCTAGCATGACAAACAGCCTTCAACTTGAAGAAATTAATCTCGCATTTGTTTATTTTTCATTTCCATAGGAGGAATCTATTTCAATATTTCTGTTGTTCTGGAATGTGGCGCTCTATGGTAGAGAAGAGAGGCAATTTTTATGTGTCCCCAAACCATCTAAGGTTAAAATTGGAATTCTGTTGGAAGACAACAGAACTCAGGCTGATCACAGTTCAAGTTCTGATGTGAATTCCTCTGTTAACAATCAGGGAACAACAGTCCATATCAGCCTCTCTCTTTCAGAGTTTAGTTTTGTGTACGAAGTACATTTATATACACCAAAAAAAACCCCAGAAACAATACAACTGAGAACTGCAATTGAGGACACAGATATGGGAGGAAAGATTCAGAAAATTAAAGAAATTCTCGGAGATATAGTAATGATATTGACACAAAGCAGTGCCAAGAGTCTAATGATAAAGAACTTGTATGCTGAATATTTGAATTCGATCTCAGGGGTTGTAAATATTACTATATTTCTAGCAATTTATCATTATGTTCTTAAATTTAGGGAGACAGCTATAAGGACTGAAAAGCAATTCTTTTCAGAGCATATAGCATATGGTGGTTTATTGAATGCAGAGCATATCAGCACAATGCTCCTGTTGGCTTAACTCTGGTCAACATTATCTGTATACCTTGAGTGTATTTTCAGACAGTTTTAAAAAAATACCATAAACAAGTAGAACCAAAACAACACCAGAGTTTCATTTACCTAGTCTTCAAGGTTTAGGGACAAAGGGAGACATGCAAAAAAAGTCACCAGACCTCATACTTTAGACAACCTGGTTTCTGAAGCATATTTATACCTATGGGTATTAGAAGTTGTAGTAGTATGAAAAGCAGTGGGAGAAATTGAAGATCTGAGAGCAGTGATTTTCTTTCCAAATCTCATTTTATATAATTTCTTATAGCTAAACTTGGATTGGATATTGTGCAAATAAGAACAACTTTCATTTCAGTAGTTAGTGTGTGTTTATATGGTACTAATTCCCTTTTTTTTTTTTCTGGGAGCTGGTCATGTTATCCACCAAAACAGGAAATGAACTTTCTATGCCACATTTTCTAGTTAACAGGAATTTATGCGTTATCTACTATGCTAGCAGTCATTTTCCTTCCATCCCCCATCTAGCTACACTGTCCATAGAAGACAAAATTATTTGAGAGGCATATGCCTTGCGTGTCAGTGCTGTTTTTTTTTAAAAATGTTTGGGGTTTTTTTTCCTTAATGAAACAGAGTGAAAATGCAAGTACACTGTATCATGAAAAGTACGTATGCTTAAAACTAAATGAGATAAAACCACAAAAGAAGAAAAAAAAAAACATTTTCACATTATCTCCTTGCTGCACAAAAAATTTAGTTTTATTTTAAAGTCCCTGAAACTTGAGAACTGGAGCATCCTTAATACATACTGGGAATTCTTTAGGTGAGTTTTCAACACAAACATGAGTTCAGTATTCCTAGTTAGGGCATTTTAAATAAGAAATTGCAACCTATCAAAGGAAATATTCTTTTTTCTGAAATCCTCTGAGCCCTTGTGTAGCCGTAGTCATTCCAAGATAGCATACAGCAAAAATGTATCCTCATTATTAGGAACAACAGGAGCTTATACTGCTCAATAACATGGCTACTGTGATGTTGATGGTGATTTACTTGAGGTGTTTGGTGCACTGATGCATCCCACAACTGTAGGCAGCAGTCTGAAAAGTCTGTCTGCTACCAAATTTTCTAGGCTCTGAAAGAAAAAGAAAATTAAGAATGAAAGGAGGAAAACCTGGCATTTTTTCACCTCATTAAAACAATATTTTAGCTGTAACCTTTCTGCATTTTGTCATTTACCTGATAACTCTGGATTTGCTTCTGTGTCTTTACATAACTAGGGTGTTAATCTCACTGTGATTATAGAGCAAAGATACACCCCTAAACCTGGTTATGATAGGACCACAGAGAAAAATGAACACTTCTAGCCCTGAGGAGTAACTGCAAAGATTGGCAGTGTTTTATGTTGGTGTGCTGAGGAATCTGAAGGTTGGATGAAGGAGATTTCAGGCTAGCACATGACTTTTAGTACAGCTTTCAGCAAATTTAACCTATCTGCAATTTCAGGCTTCAAAAGTTTGATGTCAGTGTTTAGAACATGAAATCTTCATGTTCTTCTACTGCCATATTAATATATATAACATGAACATTGTCACAGAAGTCATCTGTGATTCAAGTACTAATTACAGACAGAAATTAATTTTAAGAGGATTGCATATTTAAGAGGTTTGTATTTATGTAGCTTTGACCTTCTCACACTTGAAGTGAACAAGTGTACAAATGTCTATAAATTTAAGAATTTGTTTTTAATATGGAATTTGTGGCTATTTAAAAGATAGTTTATATTCCTTAAATATATAATTTAAAAGATGTTGCAGGTGATTAACAATAAGAAAAATGACAAGAAAATTTATGCACTAGTGAATACAGCTACCAGTCAAATAAACAAATCCAGTGACGATGTTGAAGTGAGCTCATTTTGCATTTAAAAGATGTTGACTGCCTTTGATGACTACAGTGAAACTATTTAATAGGATCAGGAATGTGTTTACTTAAAAGATGTCTTATAGACCTAGCACAAGGAGTTTAACTGCTGGATGAATTTTAGATAACATTAAAGTTATTTTGAAATTCCCTCACTCTAATAAATCTCCTGATGGTTATTCTACTTCATAGAACTTGTTTTCTTACCTTAATTATCAGTTCTGTCCGAAGGTAAATTAAGTACTTCCTAGTCAGTACATAGTTAAGTACTTATTAGCCACTATTTTATTCCTCATATTTTTGTTTTTCTTCTTTTATAGGTTCTTTAGAAAAGGAAGCTTATAGAGTCATCTGAGTAATTTTTTCCTTTTTTTTTCTCCTGTCAGTCCTCTTATAATAATTTTTCAAGCTTATTGATCAGTTTGAGTCAACTTGGAAACAGAAACTGTAGTTTTAGAAATATATTCTACCATGTTTGTCCTAGTTAACAACTTTGCAAAATTAGCTACTTAATTAGTATCTCACAGAGAGAAAAGAAGATGTTTTCAATATGTGCTGCACGTAAGTAATGTCAGGATAACCTCTATATACATGCTGGCATGTCAGTTGGTTTGTCTATTTGGTCTATTCACCATACTCTGACTATTATCTGGTAGCATGTTATAGGAGACATGGATTTACTGTAAAAAATGAGAAAATTTTGGGGCAAGGAAGAGTAAAAACCAAAGGCAAAGCTGAGAGAGAGAAGACAGAAATCTGTCAGAAAACAAGTTTCATTAGGCTGATGGCTCAAAGAGCAATCTATAGCATTTATTTTTAATTCTTATTAGATATAGCCAAATGATTGACATTTCCTCAATCAGAAAATTATGTAAGTTCATATAAGAGATAGAAGAAAACAAAGTGAATCATAAACATTTTTTTTGAAGAGGAAAGACTGAGTGTCTTCCACAGAGAACACCTCAGATGTGGTGTAAAGAGTACTCAGGATGTAAACAGAAATGTCTGAGACATCGAATCAACACTTATGCGAGTAGGTATGTGGACCTTAACACTCATTTTTGTTCAAATATCTCAGGACTGAATCTTGTGGGCTTTGGACACCTGATTCAAATTAGTAATTAGCCAACAGGGGATAATATGCCTGTCTTTCCCCTTAGGTTTCTGCCTCTTCCTTGGAGCAATTGGTGACCTCCATGGATAGTTTTCTGTTGATGCACAAAGTGGTGTGAATTGCTTTGTTACACTGCAGTGACCAGGAGAGTGCCTAGAGTTTAGAGAAATAAGTTCTCATTAACGTGGCTTACATTTGCCTTCTGACTGGTTTATATTAAATGAAGCTTGGCTATATTAAATAAACTTTATAGAAAGTCATTCCGTATACGTTTGCATACGGTGCCTTTGTAATAACATTGCATTGTTTATGAAGCATCACCATTATTCTGTGGTTTTAATGTGTTGTTTATAGGAGCATTGCTGTGTAAAAGCAGCTCCAGTCATATGGTATTCTGCGGGGAACAAAACTATTATAATTCCTTCTTAGCTTTACTAGAATTCAGTAAATGAATATGAACATTATCTTTGGGTGAGTGAGGACATCTTGTACTTTTTAAAAACTTTTATGTCAGAGGAAATAGCGGGAGGCATTCAGAAGATGTAATTATTTAAAGCTGGAGTAGTAGAAATGGAAAAAAATGAAAGAAGTTCTAGGTTCTGTACTTTAGGAGTAACGAGACAAAATTCTGTTCTAAAGTGTTGCAAGTGACAGTAGAGAAGAGAGATGTGCATGAGTATTAGTGCAGAATGAGTAGTATTCATCATTTTCCTTTTCTGAAATTACACCAGAAAGAATACTTGTTTCACTCCATGAGGATGGAGGAGAGGAGATCTCTGAACAGATTATAAGACTTCTGTACTCTGTTATGTGTTGTCAGATTTTTATATAGTTAAATCTTAACTCTAGGTGGGTTAAGAAGCTTTATACTACTGAGTACCATTACTGTGAATAGTATTGATGAAAAGCAAGCTGTGAAGGGAACTTTTTTACTTTATAGTACAGTACTGCACTATATCAGAGACATAAGTGAAGACTTTCTCAATATGGGGAAAATTGAAAGTATACTCAAGCTTGGACAAATTTTTGACTGAAGTTGATTGTCCTCTTCTGTTTCAGAAGTCAATCAAAATTTTGTAGTGATAGTGAATTGAGACTTCTCAGAATTGCAGTTTGTTCAGAGCTAAGGGGCTTTTTACCCTCAGTAAATTTTATTGCCTTCGAGTATTGTAAATGTGAGCTGTTTTAGTATACTGTGCCCTCAGCAAAAATCAGGCTACTGTCTATTGCAGTCTCAACCACTTTACCTGGTCAATTTTTTCAAGTGTGAATATCTTCCCATGGAGAATTTTTTCCAACAAATTTATATTTTCTAATAAAAATCTATGTTACGTTATCTGATTCTTGCTAGAACAGTGTTTCCAGTCAGCTTCATTCCACATGATCGTTATTCTCTCAGTACCTTTAGCATCAAAATGCTTACTAGTGCATTTTAAATTCTTCTGTGACCCTGAAGTGTACTAAATAGTAAAGAAAGCAACTGAGATTACTTTTGCTGTATCTTGTGATTTTGTCACATGCAGGAAAACTTGCAGTGTGAATTGAAAATATGAAGGTAAAGTTCTCTCTAGCAGAAAACTGTGTTTATCCTTATCTGTTTACCAGGATTCTTTATTCCTTAATAATTTAGTTAATTTCCTTTGATTTTATAAAATACTTGACAAAAGCATAAAACAACATAATGATTTTTGTAATGTTCTTAATCAGAATGCCTACGAAAAGGATTTTTGGACAGAGTTTGGTTATTCCTTCATGTTCCTGAGTGCAATATGTATCTTCATTACAAGTTCAATTTTGATTTTAGGGAATCACTTCTCATATATTACATAGACCAGATTCATAAGAATCCTAGCCAACACAGCATGAGGACAACTGTAGTACAGCAAAGTATTTTTTATGTTACAGGCTGACTTTCCCTGATGAAATATTTAGCTTTACTATTAAAGATGTGCTTGAAACTTTTTAAATAATACGCTATATTCTTCCTTACCTTTTCAGTTACTTTTCTTTTTAGATCAGTTTCTTGTATCTTTTTTCATATTGAGCAGTTGCTAATTTTATTAACAATTACTCTGAAGTTTACCTCTCATGCATAGAATTATTCACAGGATTATCATACCATGTATGGGGGAACATGGTAAAAAAGATTCTAGGCACTTAGCAATACCTTGTAGAAAACTTAAAACTATTTTACTTTGGTTTTAATCTTGAGATCTTAGAAGCTTTGGCACGTTTCTCACTTGAAGGCAGCATAAAAAACACTATTATTCAGAGATTGGATATGCCTGATGAATATACCAAGTAATAAAAGTTGGTGAAGTATGATGTTTCCTCCCTTCAGGTTTAAATAAGAATATATGAGCATATCTCAAGTGCTGTCAAAAAAGATTGACTTAATAATGAGGAGAAGGCCCTAATGTGCAGAAGAATGATTTAGATATTACTGGGGGTTTGTAGGTTTTTTAATGCTAAAATATCACTTAACTTTTTTTTTTCTAGTTTTGTTACATCAGACAGATACAGCAGCATTTTATATCCAAGCACAAAGTGTTGGAATTCGAGACTTAATAATTGAAAATGTGAAAAGATTTTAGATCTTCTATGTAGTGACAGAAGTACTAGATTTATTTGAAGTGCTTTTGAAATGCCCACGAGTCCATTTTTATCAATTTAGGCTACTGTTTTGATTTACAAATGATTTAATTAGGATGATCTTTTAATGAAAATTTAAACCATATTTGTGAAAAGAAATTGAACTGGGTCTGCTGTAGGAATGTGTATGTGATGGTGGATGCATCCTCCTTTTGCACAGTCCTGGTATCTCACATGAGGGATTTTTTGGGGGTAATTTTGGCGACCAACTGACTTTTCTACTTGAACTGGAATAGATAAGCAATAACACCTCCCCTCAAATTTGTGCCCCTTTCATAGAAACAAAGATCTCTATGCAAAATCTGCTCACTGCTTCTTGAAAGGATCTTTGTGTTCTGTTTGTTTAAAACTGCTTTTATTCTTAGGAGCTATTTAATGATCAGTGGTTTGTGCTTTGTCCATTTTAACTGTTGACCTTAATGTGGTCTCGATGTTGTTTTGCAGTTTTCCTTTTGATCCCTCAGAAATAATCTTCTTAAAAAAGAAACTGAATCCAATTGCAACTTTAACGTATAAATACACAGTTTGAAAGTGGAGTTTTGTACAGAGAAATAGTGATTTTTATTAAGCTTGAATGTTTCCTCTTCTCTATGAACAGATTATTTGACTCCAGATCATCAGCTCGTTCTGAAGCTAGTCTTCTTTCAAACAAATCCATAAGCATCCTACTTTTTTACACATCACTTTTTAATTTTTAGAGTTGTAGTAGTCTGTTTCACAACTCCATGTAATTCTTATATATATGATGTTTACAAACTATTCATTTCTCACATAGCAGGGATACAGAACATATTTCAAAATTCATCCGATAATGCATTGTTTGTAAGAGAGTCAGTCAGACGGGCTGGCCTAGGTGGGCTTAAATAGAAGTATGACTTTCTGTCACACCATCCAGAATCACATGATAATGGATTTCGTTATTGTGCTGCCACAGAGGTAAAAAGAAATAAATACAGAATAATAAAGCCACCTGCCAAAGCTTTTCACATTAAGCAAGCTTTGACTGACTAAGCATAAAGATGTAGGTGTTTGTAAATTGTGAATCTCAGAAAGAGAGAATTTTCTCTGTCATTGGAAAAAATGAGAAGATAGTAGGAAGGAAAGAAAGTTTTTGGAGGGAAGAAAAAGGAAATGTTAGGCTGGAACACCTTATTTCCCCCAAAAGATCCACTATCTATTTTTTCAACTATAAGAATGGGTGAGAGTCACAGCAATAAAGCAGCTGTTTCTTGAGGAATGAGAGGGAAATAATTTCTTTTTACCCTGATACATTTGTATTTTATTTTTCAGAAAGTATAGCAGTATTAGGAAAAGCAATCAAAGAGTTCCAGAGTAACATCTTACCTTTTCTATTACAGAGAAGAATGCGAGTGTCCTTTGCTCTTTAGGCTTGCCTGTTTAAGCACAAGCTGTATATTATATTACAACACCCTTGAAAAATAGCCCTCAATAACAGCTCTTTTCACCTCGTGTACTTTCCTTTGTTTTCTGTTCTTCAGAATTACACACATTGCTATATATTTTGTACTCAGAACACACTGCATGTCAATATTACATAAATTCAGTTGTGTAATAGCTTGGAATTCACAGTTTATAAAGCAGTTAGATATGTATACTATCATAGGGGTACAGAGTTATATGCCTGATGATAGATGTTATCAGACCTATTCATAAAATGCATTTTTTCAGTTTAGCCTCAGATTTTGTTGATGTTTATCTTTGAAGGTCTGTGTCAGCACAAGCATTAAAGTAAATCTAGTTTTTAATGCTATTTTGAGTTCATTTTATGAGACACTATATGAGATGAATTATGCATTATTTTATGCAAACTTGCAATGCTGTCTCTTAGAGTTTAGATTTCACTTTAGATTTAATTTTATTTCATTTCATAGTTTTATTTAACACTTGAATTGTCATGGCCTTGGGTTATTCTACTGTTTTCTACTTCAACTTAGGGTCTATAGACCTATTTTACTCTCATTTCTTCACAGGCCTGTTACATTTAGCTTTTCTTCTTTGTTTTTACATCTGTTCTTCAAGGAAACTACTTTTTCAACAAGATTGTTTCAGAATAGTCCAACAAAGTAACAGAAAAATAAACAGTGAGTTTGTTTAGATGACTATTTTCTAATGTTGCTTTTATTCTAGAGGGAATGTAGAAATTATAGTCTTTTTGCACCTTCCAGTCCTAGTCACTAGTGTTTCTTTTAACTTCCATGCTTGAGGGAATTCATCTTGCTCACAAAATTTCATGATCTCAAGAAACAATTCCTACTGCTATTTCCAAATCTCTTATGATTGCCTTTTTTTTTTTACTTGGTGTAGGAATTCAGGCTATTCAAGGCCCAGAATTTACACCTGTCTGAATGAATGCCAAATTGGATTTTCATGGAATATATTAGGGGAGCTATGTAAAATAAGGCTCTAGAGGAGAAGCAGTAAAGAACACACATCCTTGCTTTACTTTACAGTGGAAAATTTATTTATTTATTTATTTTGCTACTGAAGAGGAAAAACCCTATAGTTTAATACAAGGCATCTGGGTTTTATTCTGTGTTGAAAACCGGTTACCTTATTAGCGTTCTCATTTTCTTAGAAAGATCAGAAGTTGGATTATTTTCTGCATGGTCGCTGAATGCTTAAATGAAGTCCATACGGAACCTTTGAATAACACAAATCAAAGTGGAGAGTTCAATAGAAGTCTGACAGATAAATGTTTCAAATAACAGGTTAAAATATGAATGGTTGATGTTTTTTGTCTTCAGTTATTTCCCCTTTCTTATGGTTAAGTTATTGGCAAAGGAATGGTATGTCATATGCATAGAAGGATATTCTTACCACTGGAAAACATTTCCAATAACCTGGTATTGAAAACAAGTCATGGTGGATATGCAGATTATTAACACATTTTAGTTCATAACACAGACATGTCTTTTTTCCATAAGGTTTGGCTGAATCAAGTAAACAAAAGAAACCTGAAGATGTACTATTTTTTTAGCTATGTTTTGTGTATTTGCTTAGATGTAAACTTAGGAACCAAAATCACATGCTTAAGATCTTTCATTAATTTTTTTCCTGTCTTTGTGTCTTCCATCAAACCTAAGTTCATGACTGGAAAACTGGCTTCCCATGGCTTGGACAGGTGTATCCTTCACTGGGTAAAAAACTGGCTGGATGGCCAGGCCTGGAGAGTGATGGTGAATGGAGTCGCATCCAGTTGGTGGGTTGGTCGCTAGTGGGAATCCCCAGAGTTCATTATTTGGCCTAGTCCTCTTTAATATCTTTACTGATGATCTGGACAAGAACATTGAGCGCACCCTCAGTCAGGTTGCAGATGACACCTCAGTCAGGGTGGGAGTGTTGATCTGCTGGAGGGCAGGAAGCCTCTGCAGAGGGATCTGGACAGACTGGATTGATGGGCTGAGGCCAGTTATATGGGCTGAGACTCAAAAAGGTCAAGTTCTGGGTCCTGTGCTTGTGTCACAACAGCCCCACACAGGGCTACAGGCTTTTGGCAGAGTGACTGGAAACCTGCCCATTGGAAAAAGACCTGGGGGTGCTGGTTGACAGGCAGCTGAAGATGAGCCAGCGTGTGCTCAGGTGGCCAAGAAGTCCAGTGACATCGTGGCTTGTATCAGCAATAGTGTGGCCAGCAGAACCACGGCAGTGACTGTCCCCCTGTACTCAGCACTGGTGAGGCCACACCTCAAATCCTGTGTTTACTTTTGAGCCCCTCACTACAAGAAAGATTTTGAGGGTCTGCAGTGTGTCCAGAAAAGGGCAATGGAGCACAAGTCTGATGAGAACTGTCTGATGAGAACTGGCTGAGAGAGCTGGGGTTGTTTAGCCTGGAGGAAGGGAGGTTCAGGAGGGATCTTATCACTCTCTACAACTTCCTGAAAGAAGTTGTGAATGGGGATCGGTTTCCTCCAAGTAACAAGCAATAAGACAAGAGGAAAAGGCTTCAAGTTGCATCAATGTGTGTGTGTGTGTTAGACTGGATATTAGGAAAAATTACTTCGCTGAAAGAGTGGTCAGGCATTGGAACAAGCTGTCCAGAGAAGTGGTAGAGTCACCATACCTGAAAGCGTTCAAAAAACATGTAGATGTGACACTTAAGGACATGGTTTATTGGTGAAGATGGTACTGCCGGGTTAACAGTTGGACTCAATGATCTTAAAGGTCTTTTCTAATCTTAGTGATTCAATGGTTCTATGCCAAATTGATTTTTAAAAGCATTACACTGGCTGTTTTTTCTAAGCTGGTGATTATCCATCTAGAAGTCTAAACTGGACTGAAGATTCTTCCTCCCTCTCACATATTGGAATAAAGAAAATAAACTGAAGGTAGCCAGAATTATCTTAAATATGAATTCAGATGTGAGAATAGGAGTATGGCTCTTGCTGTTGACCATTAAATTCTAGGGACTGAATTGAAAAATGGGAAAAAAAGTAATACTTTATTCATCTGCTATTTCTTATGGTGTGCATTGTCTTTTAAAGGTGTCTGTTGGATATTGTTATGAGATTGCACATTATTTTAAAATAAAAAACAGTGAATAATCCCTGAGAAATTGTCAAGAAAGATGTTTCCTTTTTATGAAAACACAATATTAATAGATAATAAGACTAGAAAAATCACTCTATTTACTAAACACTTTTTTTCAGTTGTTTTGTTATACATTTGTTCAGTATGAACTTACCTCGCTCTCTGTACTGTTTAAAAAAATCTGCTGTTCACCATGCACGAATTCAAAGAACAGTTAATTCATGCTACTTTCATATCAGTGAAGGTCTAAGATCACTCATGAGCTATTTGTTAATGTAAAATGATATTTCCTTGATTTCAGTAAACAGAAATTATAGAGATACAAAAAACCCTACAGCATGACTTCTCATTTTTACAGTACTCAAATTAAGCAGATGCCAAAATAAAATGGCAAATAGTCCGCTTAGAAGGGAAAAAAAAGGAATTGAAACAAACCAAATATAACTCAGACTTTGAAAGTGTGAAGAGTTTAGTCATTAGCACTTGGAATGCTTTCTGTGTTAACTGCAGGAATTTCATGGTACTGGCACAACTTCAGATGGTGCACTTAACACTTTGCTAAATTATTTGCACATTTTTATCTGTTTCAGCTGGCATCACTGCCTTGGAAATCTTCATTGTCTCTTTTATCATAGCACACAGGTATCAAGTTACAGGAAAGTGTGCCTCATTCTGAAAAAATCAGTTCAACTTGACTGATGCAGAATCCACAAACCTTTTTTTTTTCCTTGCTGAGTTAATTTGTGGTGCTCTTGTGGTGTTCCTGTGAATGGAATATTACTGTCAAGACTTCTGTCTATTCAAAAAAGTTCTTCTTCAAAGGGAAATGTGGTAAGGAAAGGCATATAATTCTTGTGGGAATGAGGAAGAGAGAGGAAGATAGCATTTCAATACCTGCACATTGTCAAACAAAAATACCCAGACAAAAATCACTCCAATAAAGTTATGTTGAAAAAAAAATAGGCCATATATATTGATGAATATTGTTTAAACCGTCTATTAAATTCAGGAGGAAAATTAAAAATAGCTATAAAGGAAATACATTCTTTCAAGATAATGGGCTTTCCACTTCTTTTTCAAAAAAGCGGTGAGAGCTCCAGAAAGCTTTACAAATACATTATCCATAATTTTGCTGTTTTCTAGAAATTGTAATGCTAACAGAATTCTGTGAAATTCATTTACAAATATGTGGGTAGCAATACTGTTAAAATGTCTTTTAGCTTCAGTTGAACATTCAAAAAGTGATGCGGGTTAAATTCTGTATGTAATAAAGAATAGGTTTAAAGACTCAACAAAAAGTTTGTATTAACCAGTATGACTGAAAGTACACTAATGTCCAAATTCTTCAAAAATAGCTATGGCAATTTATGGATTAAATTGCTTTAAAAGTCATTCTTATTTATATTTGTACTTTTTTTTGCTAGACCGTAGTACTGTGCTACTTCATCTGCATACAAAATGAAATTAAGACAGTAAAATAACTTCTGCCATGACTTAAAATGAATGTAGGCATTATATGAATGTTACCTTACAGTGTAGTATTGAAAAGAAAATCATACAGTTGTAATTCAGTCATGCTTGTGCATAGGGATTAATGTATAGTGTCAAGATATAATTGTTTTATGGAAAACAAAGCCAGTTATCTGGATCATTCCAGGAACTTTGAACTGAGTCATTTCACACAGACGTCATATACGTTTGTTTGACAGTTTTCAAACTGCTGTAAAGGTGGCCTTAAAGCATAGAGAAAAATATATTATGGATTATGATTTCAGTCATTCAACTAAACTGTTTATGAGAAAAACAATTGTAAAAATTTACTTACAAAGGCATTACTACTTTAAAAGGATTTGTGATGAAATACTTATTTCTGCTTCAATTAATAATTTTGGGTTTCCAAGCACAAACAGGGTTTGGTGACCTGAAATTACTTTCAATTCAGTTAAACAAGTAAAAAAATAGTAGCTCAAAATGGTTATTCCCATGGCAAAGTTTATTTCTTTAGTTATAAAAAGTAAATTTATATCTGTGTATCTCATTTCATAAATTTCTTGAAATTACTTAAGAAAGTATGACGTCTAACAAACCATTTAGCTTTATGGGCATGACAGTCTTGCTTTTAGAAACTGCATATACAACAAATATTATAACAGGGTCTTCATTTTCATTCATTTGAAACGTTTCTGCACTTCAGTAGCTAAACCACTAAAACGACAGACAGGGATTTGGTGCCTGTGGTGACCATAGGTTTCAGTTTAACTTTCTGCCATTTTCTGGTGGGAAGAAATGCAACAGCTGAACCAGGTGTGTGGAAGTTATGCATCACTATAAATGTTCTTGTAGACAGCATTCTATTGACTAGTAGTTTAAAATTATCTTTTATGGTTTTGTACAATTACTTCTGCAGCTTGTATTTCTTAAATGCTTAAGGATTATCTACTACTATAGCCCTAGATTAATTCTTATGTAGAATGCTGGTGGGTTTTATCAAATTCTAATATTATCTAAGAAAAAAAGTAGTATTTTTTCCATGTTTAGAAGGGCAATTTGTCACTAGACAGAAGTTATATCAACTAAAAAAAAAACATGACGTTTGAAATATCTGACTAGATTTTTTTCCTTCCACTGAAAGCTAAATGCTTTCTCATTCATAAAGATATATACGGTTTTCTCATAAGATTGATTTTCCATGAAGTAGGAGATAGGACTGTTTGTATTTTGACTTTAGTTTGCTTTTTTGTATGTATTAGAAGAGAATAATCAATTCTACAGCAAACTATTTCTATAAAAACTACTGGATATAGAGTGGAAACTGTGTTACTGTGGTTGAGCAAGAAAACTATGCTTTATTCTTTGTTTCCCCTAGGAATTATATTTCACAGAAAATATCTTTAGTCTAAGCACAGAAAATTTTTTCAGTAGTCACATTGCTTGACTAAGTTATCTTTGGCATTCTGTGAAAGTAATCACTTTGATATTTATTTGAGTGGACACCTCTGGTTTGTCAGGTATTTTTAATAGACATACATAGATGTAAAAATAATTTTTCATACTTCGCTTTTCCATGTATTTTTTTCTTTTCATAGAGCAATATTATCTCCCAAGAGAGGTCTGGAAAAGCATTTGCCTTTCTGTTTTAATACCGCCTAGCTTTCAGTGTGATTTTTGATACTTGTAGATATTTTGGGTTAATTCTAACATCTTTAGAAAAACCCCCACAACTGTGCTGAATATAGGGAGCAGATAGGATCAGTCCTGCTCTGAAAAAAAAAAAAGATAAGAGGTGTATACACAGTGCATGGGACTCTGCATCACTTTTAGCTTACTTAAAATGGCAGAATTAAGTCATGAAAGTTCAAGCATAATTAAGATTATTTTCTTTTAGCAAAGTCCAGAGGGAAATTGCTTCACCATTTATATGTATATTCTTTACAGAAACATTGTCTTTAAAACTCCCTCTAAACTATTTACCTTTTTTACATTGTTTTGTTGGGGTTTTTTGAGGGTTTTGGTGGGTTTTTTTGTCTGTTGATTGTTTTTTTTTTCCTTTTAGAAATCCACAGATGGGTCATTGGTGTCAAAGTTTGTTAGCTAAGTGTCTCTCTATCCTTATATACATGTGCAGTATTTTACTGCTCTTTCTGAAGGGCTTTTAAAGATCATAGCTCACCTTAATAATCTTTACACCATTACATTTCATGTATTTATGTTCCAAAGATGTAAAGGACATGGAAATTATTAGTATCTTACTGGTTTTGTAAAAGAAATTGAATGAGAAATTCCGTATAACAAAACTATTTTGATATTCTTCTGAATATATTTTTTTTCTAAAAAGTGCCACTGATTAACGGTTTGGATTATAACACACACACCCACATGCCCTTTGATGGATTATTAATGCCTGAAAATCTCTCAGAGATCCCACAGTGTTCCTGTACTGGATCTTTCTGGCATGAAAGCAGCCCACATAATACTCTCATTGGTGACCAAGACAGTGCTGAGTTTTAGATAATGCTGAACATTCCTGAATAGCATAAAGGCCTTTTCTCTTTCCACTCTGCCCCTCTGAAAGCAGGAAGTTGGGAGAAGACATGGCTGGTGGAGCTGGCCCCAACTGGCCAAAGGGGTATCCCATTCCATATAACATTCTGCTCAGCAATAACAGCTGGGCAAAAGGAGGATGGAGTGGGGGGGAATATTGGTGGTTAAGACATGGCCCTGTTACTTCTGCTGTTTTCCAGAAGATGGCTGGGCATCTGCCTGCCAGTGGAAATTAGTGAATGAATTCCTTCTGAATTCCTGTGACAGTGAGCAAGCGACTGGGTGGGTAGTTACCTACCATCCAGGGTCAGCTCACCACAGTTCCTTAGTAACAACTGGAAAGAAATGAACAATGTAAAATTTATTAGGGGCAAATGTTTCACATCAGTAAAACTGAAAATACTTGACATTTCTTTTTTAGTTTTCCTTGAACAGTAATGGTGCTGCACTTTAACCATATGGTTTAAATGCTGCTCAGTGTGTGTGCTACTTTTTCTAGTACAGGTCTCTGGGGAAGGTAGCAGAAAGACATCACAGCTTTTATCTGCAAGGAGGGCTTTGAAGTTAAAAACTCCGAAAAACCAGTGTTTTTTCAATGTCCAACACAGGAATTGAATAATACCTGGATTATGGTATGCTAGTTTGTACCATGGATAATTAAATGACCTATTTCATGGCAGCTACTCGATCAGAGGATGAGTTAAATTTTCTGTTTATAATGTTTCATATAGAAGCATATTTAATCACAGGGGAACTCACATATACCTATCAGGGAAACAGTAGCTTTTTACCGTACTATTAGCTCAAAACGGACAAGTCTGTTCTTCATGTGAAAAGTTGCCAAAGAGGAACAGTTAATATTGTTATTGTGTGATGCAGCAGTTAAACCTTGGTTCTTGAAACCAAATCCAGCCTTCCTAATTTTAACTAAGTAAAAGGAAAATTCCAGTCAATAATTTAACTGAAACTTTTGATTGTTTTGTTCATTGTTGCCAAAATTAATCAGTTTGGCTTTTGAATAACAAAAACAATAGTTAGGTTGTTTTGTCTGACTGAGAACTAAGCTAGCCCTTTGTGATATTCAGAAAGCCTTATTTCAAATAAGCATTAAAATGTGTGAAAGGTTGTTCAGACTATGACCTTTTCAAAACTGCTGTTGCTGTGATGCACATTTCCTGCTCTTGGTGACATTGGGTGATGTGTTTGGCAGAATAGAGGATTGCCTGCTGTGCTGCAATTGAAAAGCAATCAACCATTTGAATAAAGGTCCATGTATCTGTGATGAGGCGAACGTGTAATTTGTTTCCTGCTTTGTGTTAAAGAAACTCTTTTTGCCACTGGTTTGATGTTAAATGAATCATAAACATTTTTCTAAAGATAAAGACAGTATGTGAGAAAGAAAATCACAGTTATTGCTAATCAGAGCTAAGGATTTAATTGAAAGTAATGAATTACTGGCTTGAAACTGCTCGAAGGACATCAGTCTATATTTACAGTTAGAGCCAGCAGTGCTCTTAATCCAAATCTATTCAGCTGTTTGTGTCAGACCTGTGTGCATTTTCCATTCCCCCTGTGTAAGGCAAGTAGCATATTTGGAGCCCACAGACCATTTTATAAATTTGATGGTCACTGGTCAAATGTAAGGAGGGTGATTAATGAAGGAGATTTTTACACGGCTTGGTATTGTGCCCAAGGTTTACCTCCTAGCAGTGAGAGAGAACTGAGCAATCCCTTCTTGGTTCCCATGAGCATGAGAACCATCCTTGCTAGGATGGTTATGTCACCTGAGGGAACTGGCAGGGCTCTGGGCTATGAGGTGGCACACGAGACCTTGCTGTGTGGGCACAGGGCCAGAGCACTGCCCAGCACCACTTGGGTGGTGAAATTGAATTCGGTACAGGCAGAAATCTGAACAGGGTACCTCAACGGAGGAAAGGCTCTGCAGTGGAGTTGTCACAGGCATTTGCTCTGATATCAAAGCAGGTGTTTAATAGCCCTGTGAGTGAGCAAGAAAGTTTACAGAGGCAGGAACCCCCACAAAGCCTTTGTAATTGCAGGAGGCAAGGGCCAGGCAGCTGCTGAGCCCACTGATGTGGGCACCTGGAGTGAAGCAAGCCTATAAAAGGTTTGCTACGGGGGCAAGAGAGGAGCAGGTGAAGGCTCTGGAAAGGGGGAAAAGTTTCTGCCTAGTAAGCAAAAGAGGTTTTTGTGTATTTCTGGTTGTATCGTAATTTCTCCTCATTTTCTTATGTGGTATTTTTGTTCCTGGTCTTCAATTTCATTCAAGCAAATGAGGTATGATACGATTTTTCTCTTTTCTGAGGAAACTAAATTCTGTGAATTTTGCTGAAGATGGCTACTAAGTGCTGGCAAGAGAAGCAGATTCATATGGACAAAGATGCTAACCTGACTGTTTCTGGCTGACAGATGCACTTTTTTGGGAGGTTTCAATATTTCAGGTTAATAGCTGGGTATTCAGCATTTACAGAGCTCCTTGGTATTACTTCGTATTATTTTGTTCTCCTTTTTCTCATTGTGGTTTTGCATGTTATTTCGTTTAAAAGTGTGTCACTCCTGATTTGTTCCAACTTACCTTTATAGGGCAATAAAAAAGTCACTTTATTTGAATACAGACCCCTATTCTCCTGAGTGTATTTAGGCTTGACTTTTAAGGTTGAAAAAAGCCTGTGCAGTCATAATGCCTGTATCAATTTCTGTTGGTTCTCACTGATAAATACTGAGCCCACCAGAAGATCTCAATCATGTTCTATGGAGGTGTGAATCTTTGCAGTGCTTCCAGTGCCCCTGCAAGGAAGGAGGCAGGGGGAGGAAAAAGGGGTGAGTGTGTGTCTGAGGGCAGAGGGGGCAGGCAGCAAAGAAGGGAGGAGAGAACAGTACAAGACCCAGACAAAAACCTATTTTACACACAGGCAGAATAAACTATTATATAAAGCACTCCATCTTTCTTGGCTGCTGCTGAAAGAAAACCATGACACAGCAAGATAATGATGAGCCATGTGTATGATTTTCTTTCACTCCTGCAGGTGGGAGCAGGGCTGGGAAGTGTGAGCTGCAAGGGGCTGTTGCTGAGGCCCATGGGCTGCAGCTGCAGGTCCTCATCCTGCCCCTGCATGGCTGGGGGACTTTTGTTTGTCCTTGTTTTCCTCCTGTCTTTGAACCACAAGTTGTCTTTAGTTTGTTAAGATATGTGCTGTTATGTGGTGGAAATTGATTACTATAAGCATTATATTGACAAATTTTGAATACTTTTTTATTTACTCTCAAATAATACACTCTTTTCTTTAAATTTTGTCCTTAATACACTCTTTTCTTTAAATTTTGTCCTCTGCCCAAAATGCTCCTAACCAAAATAAAAAAATCTAAATTTCTGAAGAATTTCATATATCAAGAGTTTGGGATAATGAGTAGTGCAGATTTAGTGTCATGTTCGGTGAATGTAATTACAAGCTCTTCTTGCTAGTGAAATAAAAATTTGTTAAAGAACTGTTGCTAAAATACTACAGTTCAAAAATAGAAAAAAGTCTAGATCTTTAATATTTATGAGCAGATTCTTACAGTTCTTACTGGGGTCATGCTCAGTGTTAATGCCCTATGAGTGTTAATGGTAGATGGTGATCTTATTTGCTACTAGAACCTGAGACTATACTGAACACTTACTAAAATAAGGATTACAGTCTTGGTTAGGCCTTTCATAGATAACGTATTAAGCATAGTTACAGCTGTAGAGCTGGAATTGGCATTTACAGAATGGTTTTGAACAGAAGAGTGGGAAATGGGGCACAGGTCTTTTGACCCCTGAAATTACCATTAGTTGTTTGCACACAAAATATCGGTGCATTGTCTTGAAAAATAGCTACCACTTTGTTTTACGTGACACGTGAGTAATGCAGCAAGTTAGGATAGAAGCCATGAATGCAAATTATATTGTTAGGGAAGTAAGAAAACAGTCTGAGTTTGTGAGAGACTTCTCAGCATACAGAAAGCCTGTGTGTGTGTTCCAGCCCAGGGCCAACTGTAGAACATGGTGATTCATACTCTCATGAATTTCCAAAGTTTCCTTGTGCAGCATTTCTCTAAACCGATTAGATAAAAGGATAAAGTATATATTTATGTGAGTCTTTTGCATGCTAAAACATCAGCTTAATTCACAGCTATAAATGAATCAAAGTGTGACCTACAACTTGCTCAGCTATGGATGCTGTTGAACTAGCCTTTAAATAGGAAACCTGTATGAGGAATCCCAACTTACAACTTGAAACTGTATTTATTAATTTTTTTCCTTAAAAGTTAAAACCATTTCATGTCTCTACTTTCTAAAAACAAAAACTCTTATTTTTTGTTTGTTCTTCCATTTGTTATCTGTTTAGATTTTTAAATTTCCAGAGAATCTGAAAAATCCGTGTGACTGCTTTGGCTGTTTTGGGTGTAATACATTTTTACTGATAGTTCTTAAAGTGTGATTTTTTTTTTTTTTTTAACTTAAAGCTGTGATAATTTGAATGTTTCCTGACTTACTTTCAGATGGAACAAAGTACATTTTGTTTCCTGTAGTACTGTAGATCCTCTCAAAATGTGTAAATATTATACTTTTTTGGCTGAAAATTCAGCTCATATGGGTACACACTTCCCTACTTTTGTGTTGTGACATTTGACAAATGTCAACTTGCCTATCATCCCATGAGCAACAACAATTGCTGGAAAAATAGTTGCATTCACGGCTAGATTATTTGTCATCTCGATTAACTGGCGTTCAGTCTCCTAATACTGAATATGCTGTGCTGCTTACCTTCTCAATAAATTACTGAATTATATCTAAATGTGGGACCCTAAGTTCATCTCGGACTAACTTACTTTCTAAATCTAAGTGCTTAGATAGAATAACAGCCTTTTGAAAAACTGAGTGTTTGTGATGATAATGGTATCCTCAGTGGGTGCTGCACCCTAAGCAGTTTTATCACAGGAGACTTATCTACACTGACATTCAAGAAACCCAACCAAACAACCAAAAAAATCCCCTAAAAAACCCCAACAAACTGAAAAAAACCTCATCCATTATCAAGGTATCAAAAGTATACCTCCAGTAAGAATAAATCCAGGAAGGAAAAGTAATAGTCTCAGTTCCCTGATGGTGACTGAAATAGTCAGGCGTTCATGAATGGGCTGCATGTCACAGTCCATACTGGTTTAAAATATGGTTTCTCTTTTGTTAATGGTAAGATTCCTGTAACTTAGTAGCAGTTCTATTCCAAGAATAAATTATGGAAGTACCTTTTTTAGAAACAAAAAATAAAATGAAAGATTTGCCAAACAGGAATTTTTGCAGTTTGGGCTCGAGCAGTGAAAAGCAGCAGAAGTTTGTTTTACTTAAGCTGGGTTTTGGTTGTTCGTTTGTTTTTTTAACTTGTATCTAAACCCATTTCTTGGTACCTCTCAGTAGCTCTTTAGACTGATTGATTTGTTTACATTTTCATAATTGGTTGCATGTTTAGTTCAAATTTGTTTGTGAGCATTTTGTCACCTGGTTTGGAATAGCATGGATTTTATTTCTTTGTTGTGAGTGGTCTGGTAACCACTTTGGTGGACTGCTTCAGAGCACTCTTTTAACTGTTTTTTCTTGAATATGTACTATAAACCACTGGAAACACTACATAGCTCCTCCTTTTCAGTACAGAACAGTGCCTGTTAAACACGCTAAAACTTAAGGCTGTAACTTAATGCTAACCAAAGGCTGCAGATTGTATCTGGAGAAAGAATCCTGTTTCTCTTGAAGTCAATGGGAATTTTACCACAGACTTCAATTGAAGGAGTTGCATATGCAGTGATGTATGCAAATTTATGTATTGTTTTGGGATAGTTAATGGTGTAAAATGAAGGCATATATAAAACATTTCAATAATAAATGCAGTTTTTCATTAGGGCAGAAAAGTTGCTTGTTTATTGCTGTACATAACTGGTATATGCTGACATATACCAATATTATAAATATCAATATATATATACTGTAAATTATTCTCCCTTATCTGAAAGAAGGTGTTTTGCATTCAGGCATCAGATTCAATTACAGTACTAAGATGAAATCCCAAGAGAAGTCTTAAATGAGTTCTATTTTCATAACATACAGCACAGTACATTTGTGAGTCACCACACACCTCTCAATAATTCAGAGCAGTTGTCAGATGGAGATCTGAGATCTTTATCCTCAGTTCAGAAAGCAGAAATAATAATAGTTTATGTACTTTGTCCTCAAACTGTAACAATTCCATCACTTCAAAGAAGTTCTTAGATTCTTTAACATGAATACATGACCTGTGCTGTTGAGTACTCTTAGGCATTGCAAAGCTTTATTTGAGCTTAGCTTTAGTATAAGGAAATAGGGAAATTTGGGTTGCATTAATTTCTGTCAGTTAGTGACTGTTGCTCGTGTATAGTGGTGATACACTGGCACAAGGAGAAATACTTTCAAAGACTTATGGGAAATTTTAAATGTTGAATTGGGTTTTCCTGTTTCAAGTCATTTCGGTGCATGAGCAGTTAAACCCACCATCAGTCTGGTCTGTACATGTGTATAAAAATCACTGTAGTGTAGTTATATCAGCCATACAACACCTGAGGTGAATATGTAGTTCTCTCAACTTTGTGCTGAATTGTTATCAAGTAATATAGTGAAAGCATATCATTAGAGCCAAATTTCATGGTTGTGTGCTTTCTATAGTACATTTGTCTAGAAAATTTGTGCTGTGTGAGAAAGGAAGAAATCAAAGCATGGTTGTCTGATAGACCCATAGTCATCAAAAGAAAAAATGGTGAGATTTTATTTCTGCCACTGAAGTGAAGAACATAAATTCTCAGTGCTTGAAAAAATGTGCGTCAAGCTATGGTATTGACATGTTAGCACTTCACTATGGAAAATTAATCTAATATGACCAAATTACTACCAAATTATGCATTGTGATTTGCTTCTTCATACTATTTTTATATGGGTTAGTCAAGGATGGATTCAGCTAGGCTTCAAGGATGAGGAGAGTATTGCAAGGAATTAGAATACTAGGTGTTTGTTCTGGACATTAGGAGTATGGAACGAGAGAATAAAATGAACTGTGAAGGGCAGTGTTTATTCCCACATTTGGGACATTTTAGTATTTTTACACATATTTTATGAAACAATTATGTTTTCAGAACACCTATTTAATTGGTAATTGCAATTGACAATTCTGCTTTCATTTTCACATCATACCCTTTCTCTTGCCAAGAAGCCATACTTATTCTATGGCGGTCAAAATAGAAACTGAGGATATAATAAGGAAATATTACTGTGCGCTGAACTTCCCCTTTCACCAAGAGATCTGCTACTGACGACAGTACTTGTCTTACATGGTGGCAGCAGCACCGATAGGATAGAAAGTGGACAAGTGGCTTTGGTAGCCTAATGTAGACAATCCATTTCCATGTTTTAGGAGCAGAAGGAACTGGAAGTTGTGGCCAGCACAAACGCCTGTATTTCTACTGCAGCACTCCTAAAGTTCTCTTTGCTATCCAAATCACATTTGTCCTCATTGTAATACCACTAGAGGCTCATGTGACTCCTTGTAGCCACCATTCAGTTGATATATCAGTCCTTCTGTTCCACTCTCTGTTTCCTGAAATGTCATTGTATTGCCACCACAGAGGTTTTGTTGGTTTTTAAAAAGATTCTCCATATTGTATAAGAGCTCTGATGCAGATCTAGTTATTCTCACGTATTGGTCTCAATGTGTGAATGTCTATTTTATCTGCCTGCCAGAGTTCATGGAGCTTCTGGAAGATGCTGTTAGTCACATGGTTTAGTTGTAGGTAGTCCTGCAAGGAGCACAGAGATGAATTCAATCCTTATGGGTCCCTTCCAGTTTGAGACATCCTATGATTTAATTCTAGAGAATGCATTTTTCTATTGCATGCAACAGTATAGCAATCTTAAGGTGACAAACTTCAATATACATTTAAAAAGTAATGATTTACTATGATTTTTTTAAATGAAGAGTAAATCTTGTTACTAGATCTTGCTCTTAATTACAGTTTGCCTATGACAATGACTAAAAATATAAAAGTCATGATAGAGACCAAATTTTTTTAACATCAGGCTGACCTATGTTTAATATTAGTCAAGGATGTAACAAAAGACATAGTCTCACTTCATTTACTCAAATCAATCCTTTTTGTATCTTGCATGCAGTTAACCAAAATGTGATTATTAAATCAAAACTTGGGGGTTTTTTTTTCAGGATATCTTGGTCAGGATGGCCATTTCGGATCATGTGAAAACAAGTACTGTGGTCTGGGCAGACACTGTGTTGTGAATGGGAAGACCGGCCAAGCCGAGTGTCTGTGCATGGAGCACTGCAAGCCACATTACAAACCTGTGTGTGGGTCTGATGGAGAATTCTATGAAAACCACTGTGAAGTGCACAGGGCTGCCTGTCTGAAAAAGCAAAAGATCACCATTGTACACAACGAAGATTGTTTCTTTAAAGGTAAGCATGGCTGAACAATATCTGGAATATATGCTATTGGGTTTGTGTTTTCAAGCTGTTCAATTAAATCTCTATAGAGTCTGCACTGAGTGTACAGTGAATAAATGACTTGAAAAGTTAATACAGTAAGTACTGCACTCCAGAGATACCTTATGGATTTTTTTTCGCTTTTGTTTACACTCAATGCTCTGGGCAATCGCCCCTTTTTAACCTGAATAAACCAGTTGTCTCTTAGAAACTAATCTATGGCAGCTTGCCTTACAAATGTGGTTGCTGACCTCGTTCATCTGAATGTACTTAGATCCCAAAGCCTGAAGGATATTAATCTTTGTTACAGGAAAAATGGAGTTTAAGATTTCAGAGGGGTTTTGGAAGATTGCAGGACCTGTGCTCATATTTGGTGTTGAAGTTGATAGATCAGCAGCTTGTTCGTGGCTAAATGGGTCTTTCTTGCTTTGAATTTGGATAATGAAGAGTTTGCAAGAGTTTGAGTGTACTCATCAAAGCATGTAAGATTAGTTACTTTCTAATCTTTTGAGTGCTGAGAGATGCCAGCCTGACTTCTGAGACATACACCTTATGCTAAGTATTTTATGCTGACAATGTCAACAATTGCAACATGCTCTTTTTTTTGTATAATTTGAGCACACCTTGCAGGTTCTGGAACTCTGCCAATGCAGACCTTGAATAAGAATATTTGTGAGTACTTTGACAGGTTTCGAGTGTTTTTTCACTGGTTCAAAAAGGTGGATGACTTTGGCGCGAGGGGAAATTTTTTTAATAAGGCCCTTTTTTATTAGTCTATCTAGTGCCTCCTGAAAACATATTAACCTCAGCAACTTCATCAAAAAAGTGCTAAGGTACAGCTATCCATAGGTTAAACTGGGGGTGTGGAAATCTTCTAACAGGAACTACACATATAAGTAATAGCAAAAGTTTAACTTTGTTCAAAACTTACTGTGGACACTGTTTAAAATTGATATATTATCACAATATATAGGCTTTAAGTAAGTAGCATGTGTTCTGAGGTAGTGGAAAATTAAAATGGGGTTCTAGAAGTATAACATATAGGGCTTGTAGGGAATGGTTTATGCAATAACAACAAAACATGAATGCTTCCATCTGAACAATCATGATTTCTTTCTAAAAAACTTTGATGATGCAGTACTCTGATAGAAGAAATGACAGTAAAAAACCACAAAATGTTTAAATTTATGGGGCTAATTTCAGTTCTTTAGTGTGGTGTATACAATGCCAATAATTTCAGAGCGTGTGTGGGAAAAATTATAGTGTTACTACATTTTTTCCTCTTAGACAAAGAGAAATGGAAATTCTCTTCGAGAAAGAGAAAAGAGAAATTCCATTACTTATGGGAATGAGAAATGAGGCAGTACTTCAGGTAGAAATATCATCCAAAGATTGCCTTAAGTTTTTTTAGCTCATCTTTATGTTTTAAATTCATCAGGTTTCTTTCACACTTACTGTTGTGGGCAATGGAGTATCTGAATGATGTTCAACTTCATGCACCTAATTTAGATGCTGAATTAAAAAAGTGAAAAAATAGGTTTCTCCTTTGGTCAATTACAGTCTTCAGTAAAGGACTAGGATACCCGAGTGACTTTGTCTGAGATGCCTTCTGAAAACTGCTATTTATCAAGATACTCAAGTTCTCTAATTTGGGCTATAACTACATGCCTAAAAATACTGTAAATTATTTCATTTTCTCTCTTCTTTCTCATCTTATGTTGACTTCAGTGGTGTTAAGCAAATGAGATGAAGACAGCTAATTTTTTTAATATTATTTCGTGTATATGGGCCTTACGAATCTCAATTTCTTCTATTTTAACTTCAACTCCTTCATTGCTGTAGTAGAGCACAGTGCTGTTAGAGCATTGTTGCCTTTCTTGACTAATAACTGTCTTCCAATATCTACTATACCTATATGGTAAAGGAGGTAAAAGACGTCAAGCTATTTTTATGTGACTTCTTTCTTTTAGAAAACATTTCTAAGCTAACCACTAGTAGATTCCCTTCAATAAAGCTGAAGGTTCTGCCAGTTACAGGTCAAAAATAGTAAAATCTAATAGGAAAAAAACCCTCAAAAGTGCTACTCCTGGGTAGAGAAGGGGAACCCCATCACTCTTGGTGTCAGAAAGGCACTGCCACATGTCCTCCTTGTTAGTTTAGCTGACATCCTCTAGCACAAATTATCTCATTTCAAGGAGCTGCTTCTGAGACCAGAAAAATTCAAAAAAGATCAGAAAAGAAATATTCTGAGCACTTTGTTTAGGCTTTCACAAAATTCTTTAGGAGAGGCTGGTCTGAACTGGGGCAGAGTGTGAGGGGAAGGAGTGCCTGCAAGATGCTGTTACATGATAGGGTAGTCACTGTCAACAATGACTATATTAAGACAGCAGTTAAGTATTTTTAATTTCTGGTTTATTTCTAATCATTGATTTTCAGATCAAACAACTGTGTACTTAGCTTTTTTTTTTTGGTGTATTTTATCTCTAACAGGTCATGCTTTGGGGTATTTGTGTTTCAAATCCTCATACTGGGTTCTCTGTTCTCCCCTCTTCAGGGGGAAATATTTCTTGGTGCAGAAATTTTGAGTTTTAGATTGAGTATGGAGCTCAAGATGAGAGAAGCTGAGAAATACACCTTATTTAAATGAGTAAGCTTCCCAGAAAACACTAGTATTCTGTGTCTGGAGAATAAAATTTTAAAAGCTAATGTTCTTTATACCAATTAACATTACAATAGTAGCTAGGTAGCTATAATTATTTGAATAATACATCCAGTAACCAAATGATTTATAGTTGATCTCAAACATCATGAGTTCTACTTAATGGTTTGAAAATTACCCTCTTAAACGCTTACATGATAAGTGGAGTTTAAGGATTGCCTTGCTAAATGAGAGAGATCTTTGGCTTATATGTTGAAACTCCATTAAAATCTCTGAGAAATGTGTGTCTTAGCTAAGCTGTGCATAGAACACAGACAAAAAGCATCAAGCCCTTCACAGAGAGCCGTTTCTGAAACACTTGATAAATATATTTGAAAGCTATGTCAAAGCTGTACTCTGCTGACATGCTATTTTTTTAAACTAAAACTTCAAATTCTGGTCCATTACCTGCTTTTTATTGTAGCTTATTTATTTACAGATTCATTGGACTCCTTCCTTTTTTCCTTTTTTTTTCCTTTTCACTTGCTGTTGTTATTTCTTCACACCAAATTAAATTGCCCCTTTTTCCAAAATATGTGTGGAATACATGAAAAACAGTAATTGAAGTTGAAAGTTTTTCCTTGATGATTGAGACTGTTATGCAAATGATACATTTTTCACATGGATCAAGATAATGGCCATACTAAATTAGAAATTACTTTTCCTCCACTCTTTCTATAATTATTCCCTCAGTTACTTATTGGCATGTCATGATGCATCAGACACTGAACGATTTTTCCTACTGGCTTGGTTAGATGTTTAGATGCCAAATCTGACCCTGAGTTAGTCAATAAACTGTCTCAATTTCTTCTCATATAGAAGCAAAATGAATTCTACAGAGAAGCTAATTACTTATAATCCCGTTTTCTATGAATTTAAATTAGAAGTATTTTGTATACCTGTAGAGTCCTCTATTTCCCTCAGATAAAGTCCAGTGTGCTGTTAACTGCATGTTAGAGAATGAAAATTTTGCAATCGCTTTCAGAGGTGCTCTCAAGCCTGAGCTATCTAAAAAATGTAGAATATTTAGATTATTCTAATAAAGCAAGAGAACTCTTTAGAAAATGCTTTGTGATTCAAAGAACTTTCTAAGAATTATACTAATATCAAGAAGCAAAAAAAAAAAAATAAGATGGTCAAGTGCCAGGATGGTGTGTTCAGTGGTGGGAAGAAGAGGAAACATAAATGATGAACTAAAGGAAATATTAATGACAGAATTCCAAGTTTGAAGCTTAGATTATTCATTAGATCTGATATTGACCATATGAGCTGGGAAGTCTGATATGTGTCCGTACTGCTTTTATACACTGGGTGAATAAGTAGCTTGTGCAGAGCATGAGCACGGGAGCGTGCAGAGGCTAGGTGGCCTCTGCATGCTCTCTGCTTCCAGTGTCCTGGATGTTCTCAAGCCAGGCACTTTCTGTTTCAGAACAGCTTCAGTTGGGTGTAAGAAAAGCAATACCAGCATCTGACGCTGTGTGTTTGACACTATTGACTAACTCCTTCCTGGCTCTTGCTAGCCATACCTTTAACAAGCACCAGAGTATGGGGATTCAAATGGCCTAGAATTATTTTACTTGGTGTCTCCACCCTTATCTTTATTCTGTGAAGTGGCACTGTGAAATTAATGGCTTTATGCAGAATGTAGAAGGCTGGAAATGTTATTCTTCAGCTTCTATAAAGTTCAGTTGGGCTCATGTGGGACAATGTACTGGGTCGTGAATGGCATTCTCAGGATGTCAGATTAGCTTCAGTTATATTTTTTTCTGTTCACTTCTTTTACTTCATTTTCCTAAACCCAGGTCAGTAAATCTAAGTAAGAGATTAAAAACTTCTCCATGACAAATTCATCTTGTATTTTCTATGCGCCCTGAGCTTCTTGTGTATTTTACATTATATTTATTTTCATACAATGATACACTTGGTCATTATGACAAATGGCAGTTTGCTTTGAATCGTCAGGAATGTAGCAAATACTCCTATATACTTTGAATTTTATAGAATATTTCTGGAATAAAGTTTACTTCATAGGTATGATTTTTACTTTCAAGTAGCTTCTGTGACATCCTTGTGATATTAACATTATTTTAATCTCTTTCCATTTTTGTCTCATTTTTCATTTGGTGAATATTTTTGTCTGCTAAAAAGTCTGTGAGCTTCAGATTTCTTACTACTATTACTAAAATACGTAGATATCTAAAGACTGCTGCAACATTTGCTTTTCCCCTGACCATTCCTGAAAGACAAAGCAGAAGCTTAGGCTGGAAAGCTTGCTTCCAATACTAAGCTGTTCAGGGCAGAGGATAAAAGCTGACTATGGACAAATTCAAAATAAGTATGAGCAAAATGGAAAAAGTTCAGATGATGGTAGCAGGAATGACCAAAAGTAGTAAATGTCTTAAAAAGGATATGAAGGCATCTTAAAAAAAATCAGGGCAAGCTAAGACTAGATATGAGTAGGCTGCTTCGTATTCCAAGAAAAGACATAAAAATTATGAAAGCAGGAAAAAATTCAAAGCAAGCTTTGGTGTTTGACATACAGCAGATCCTGTGAGTAAGAGCAACATAGGATTTCAACAGCAGACTGGAAATACTAGTGGAAAGCCTATAGGCTTTTCCTTTCTAAAGAGGGCTGGGGGGAAATAAGTTGAAGTGAACTAAATGCTAAATGCTAACTATCCCACAGAAAAGATCTAGAATACCTGCCTAGCCTTTACAGTGACTTCCACAGGATTAGTTCAAAGACTTTAATTTTAAAATTTGTGTGTGTTTGATTTGTGCCCTAGGTGATCTTAGACTGGTTCTTAAAATATTGGCACATTCATTTAGAAGCACTGACATTGATATAATCTTATTTGATGTTCATATATTTCAAAAGCAAGCGTATAAGTCTCTGTCATCTTACTAGTTTCACTTCAAGAAATATTTCGTCTCGTCTTTGTATAAATCTTAAACACATTATTTAAATTTGATCGTTAGCCAGTCTTCCAAAAAAAATTTAGGATATGCTAATCTGAATATCAATCCAATGTTTTCATTGCAAAAGGACTTTTTTCCAAGATGCATTTGCTTTTTTTACTTTGGCTATCAGTTGGCTTCTCTGTTGAAGTTCTCAAAAACATCATTATTACACTCTTTCTGAAAGCTTGAATTTATGCATATAACATCACCTTTAAGGTTGCTGCCAATAAAGCGTCAAGCTTCAACTATCACTCCAGAAGTATGTTCAACAGAAGATGTATTGTGAAAAGAAATATGAAAAAATCTTTCAGAACTCAAGGATTCTGCTTGATGTTAAAACGTGTTTGATAGCTCATAGGAATTATCAGACTTAGATTACTAGTTCAGTCTATGATCTGTATATTTTCACTTTAGTGCAACACTTAAGAAATTAATATTATATCCTGAATTTATGCAGAGATAACATTAGTAATTGAACATTCACAGAGTGGTAAAAATCACTGTTAATGGCAGGTGTGCTACTTCTTTCAGCACCTTGTTGGAAAGTGATGCTCTAACCAATAGAAAACTGGTTCTTTTTAATACCCATTGAAACCTTACTAAATTTAGCACTGTTCCTCTGCTCTGCTGTCCCCACACAGTTCATTTTCGTGAGTTGCGTTGCTCATGAGATTTGGAAAACTGGTGGCTTTTCCCTTCAACATCTATGCAAGATTTGTCTCAAATATCTCTCTTAAATTCCCCAGTGTTGTCTTAAATTGCTTAAATTAACTGGCATGCAAGGCCAACGTATGTAATATCTGCTAGTGGATCTGCAGAGTGAAGCTAAATTCAAGATATTTATGAGAATATGCATATAACAAGCTTAATTTAAAAACAACGTTCAACATACCCTGCTTCAGTGCTGTTGGTGATATTGTATCTCTTTGCAATTAAAGTCTTGAACTCTCCTCCTTTGAATTGAAATCATACCTCTAAAATGTTGGATGGGACAATGAAAGTCTTGAAACAAGTTATGAATATAGGTTTGGCTTTTTTTGACTGGCTAAAGACTGCAAAGACATCCCTTATTTTCAGTCTGAAGCAGTCCCAATCTTTGTATATCAATTCCTTCAATGCTGGGATAAATCTGTTAATCAGCTCTAACCTGTTGTGTATTCTACGTTCATATAGTGATGAAGAATTAATGTTCTCTAGCTAATCTCTGTACAAACTTAATGAAGTTCAAAATTTCTTGTAATGTCGTCACTGCTGTTTGATGCCACACAAAGAAATGGGTCTGTGGACATAACAGATTTTCACTGGTTGAAAATTCTAAGTTTTAATTTTTCCAGTAACAATGCTGAATCTGTTCAAAGAAGCTGTATTAACCTGAAAGCTGCGTTCTCAAGTCTCTGTCAAGTCACTGAATTAGACAACCAACTCTACAAAGTCTTTCTCCTTGGAGATATTAAAAACCTGACTGGATGTAGTCCTGGGCAACTAGCTCTGGGTGGCCCTTCTTGAGCAGAGGAGCAGCACCAGGTGATTTCTTATGGTTTCCTTCAATCTCAACCATTCTGTGGATAAGCATCTCTGAAAAAACATCCTTACTTATACACCTTCAGCCTGATTTTGAAGAAACAGAATGTAGCATGTGGTGCTGAAATTCAGCTAGTAGTTTCTGGTACTGTTGAGGACGAATTGGAGAGATTAGAGGAAGAGAAACAGAAGCAGAGTTCTGGCAAAGAGTAATCAGTGGACAGGTAGCATTAGAGTCTTACTAGTGCCTTCCTTTCTAACCTGGTAACTTGGGCCTGCAGGTAGGGCAGTGCCACTCACAGGATAGATATTCTTTGCTCTCCTTCTTCAGTACTGTCACAGAAGTGTTGGTGAGTTGCTAGCAGTACAAGGATTGCACAGGTGCGGTTCAAATCATGTCTCAATTTCTGTGCTCAACCTTTTTGAAAAAGTTTGGGAAAAGGCAAAAAAACCAACACACAATTTCTTTTATGATGTTCTAAAATAAATATTGGTATTGCCTAGTACTGAGAACAGCAAATGTTTTTAAAACTGGAAAAAAACAGGTAGCAGTAGTCCATAATGTAGTGGCACAATGGCTGCTTATACTTCAAAATAATTAAAGAACTATTTTTTAATATCAAAATGGTGGTGTGGGATAGTGAAAATTATTATACAATAAATCAGACTAAAATTTTTGTCATAAATTTATAGTAAATAAAGGAAGCCTTGTATTCAGGCAGACATTTAAATGAGAAACATAATTTTTAAGTTTAGAGTAAGCACAAAGTCTTAAACTACTGACCATTGGTTAGTCTAATGCAAATTTTAAAAAGTTTTAATTAAATAACGTCCGAGTTATCATTACGTCTTGTGGGAAACTTTTCTGATGGAACATATTGTTGGCCTTTAAAAATCATTAGCAATTGGATACATATACAAGGCATTGGCATGATATTTGTAATTCAAGTTGGCTAGTGTATGGTATACCAACTTAAAAAAAGCCATAGGTTCTTTTACGAAATCTGAATAATTTCGAGAGAAGTAGGCACGCAAAAATGATTTTTAATTTCCATTTCTGGCTCTAGTAGCTAGTAACGGGTGGGGTAAGTAAATCTACAGTGGATAAAAACTGTCAGTTAAAACGTGGCTTGCCATTTACTCTCTTTTGACATAGGATGGTAGGTGGGGTTTACAGTAAACTAAACTAGAAGTCTGGCATTGCCTTTATTTGCTTGGTTTTATTGTGTAGCACCTTAGTAGAACCTGAGAAATGAAATTTATTCAAAGAAAATGAAACTTAATCTACTCAGTTGACAGTAGCTAGTTTAGGCAAATTCTGTCAATATCTGTAAATATTGGTTTTTTTTTCAACTTTCTTGGAATCTAATAGAAAGTGCAGAAAATAAATAATGAGATGCAAGAGCCAGATGCTTCCAAATTACATTTCTTAGTAGATCACTACTGAGATTACTTCCAATTTTTCCCTTTGATTTGTCTCATCCTGTGACTAGAACACATTGTGATATAAAGAAAACCTCCTGCCACCATGCTTGTGATGGCAGCTATCATGTTATTATTATGTTTTTAAAGTTATGGTGTGAACAAGTATTAGAGGCAACTAGAAAATAATTAGCCACAAGCACTTTCTACAGAAGAAGACTTGGGCAGTATAGTCCATTAATTGTGTCACAGTCAGGTAAATAAAATAAATGAAGTAGCATGATTTTGATGAACAATGTAAATAATCTATTTATTGCCAGGACTTGGCATTTTTTATATACCTTAGTTGAAAAAATAACGTATTTATTCTGCTGTAACCAGAGTTTTTACTGTTACTTCTGTAACAGAAAACATTGCAAGCAAAAGATAATAATTTAAAGTTTGACAGAGACCTGTAATTAGTGATTCAATTACAGCATTTTTTGTAAAGGAATTGTCGATTACACAATACTCCTTTTGACATAAACTGCAATTAAAGTAGAGTATATTATCAGACTTTATCCTGAGATAAAACAAATGTGGCTCATATTTAAATATATGTAGAATGGCCCAAAGAATCCTCCAGCTGAAACTGATTTTAAAAGATTCATTTCAGAAAATCAAAATAGTTAATTTTTGCTTCATTTGAATTTATTTTTCTCCTTTTTTGACTCTGAACTTCTTCCTTTTGCTGTCATTGAAACCAGAGCTTTGTTACTGAATATTTGTAATAATTTCTATGAAATTTATAAAATTTATATTATTTGAAGTGTTTACTTTTCATGAAGAAACTAGTGTTTCTCATTGGCTTTAGCAAATGTACTCTTCCTGATACTCACGCAGAGAGTAAATAAAATTTGATAAACTGGGCGATGAAATCTAATTAGATCCTTCAGTTTTCTCTTTATCTGGAATGATAATGTGGATTTAATTTAAAATTGTTGAAAGCAAACAACAGAAATAAAGGAAAACAGATTACAGCAAAAATAAGTTAAACTGTAGCCCTAAGAAATAAGCTAAAGTAAAATTATGCAAAACTTCCACTCACTAAGAGTGATGTTTTATACTTTTGCATGTATTTGTATTGGCTTTGGGTGCAATTAAATCATGAACTGTATACTGCCAGGAAAGTTTGTTTCCCTCAGGGCTGGAACAGATGGTTGAGATTCTTTTTTTCTTCTCACCATTTAGAGACCAGTCTGCTGAATCTCTACAAGAAAAAGTATTTATGCCGAAGAAAACTGCTGATGTTGGCCTTAAAGCAGTAGAATTCTTAGCTGTATTCTCTACAGAGTTATTACTAAGACTCCTGGTAAACAGGCAGTGCATTGAAGTTTTGCTATTAGCAGTGTTTTAATACAGATTTGATATCTGTCTAGTAATGTTTGTTGTACAGAATAGAAAAGGCGCTATTGACTAATAAAACTGCAAGTTTTCACTTAGTATTCAGCGTATTTGTCAGGATATTTCACTGTGCAAGGAGGAAGCTATGAATTAGCATTTCCCAGTCATCACTTTGATGATTAGAAGAATAAAAATCTAAATGCATGGAGAATAACAGAAGTGTTGTTAATCATGAGCACTCCATACTCTTAATCCCACCTGGAAAATGAGAAAAAAGCACTCCTGGGATCTAATAAAATGGCAAGCCTTGTATATCAGTAAAAAAAAATCTGAAAGAAGGAAAAATATCCTTGCAGTGTTAAATACTAATTATGGTCAAGTAGTTTCATTAATGCTTCTAAACTTAAGACAACTGCTGAATGAATCAGTTCTTTGTTATTTTCCTATTCCATTGTCTTCTTTTATACAAGTCCTTGCCGTTCAAACAGAACATAAAGATTTTTATTGGTCCCTTATGATGCAAACTATGGTTGTACAATCATCATTTTAGAATATGAGCTCTGTGTGCTCTTAGGTTTGCTGTCACTTTATCACAATTGTAGAAGCATCTTGAAGTGTATTTGCTTAAGCAGATGGTGAATGGCCGCACTGGGAATATATCTATCTTCTTTACTGTATGATGAAGTTTTAAAGCAGACATTTTAGCTATGGTAGTTGGAAAAACATACTTTTGTGATAAATCATGTAGGAAAAAAAACTGGTAAAAGATTTAAAAGCCCCTAATAATACTGAGTGCATGAAATCAGTATAAATTAGATAGGTGAGTGACAAATGACACATACAATATATGAGAATGTTAATGCTTTCTTTCATTTTTATGGTATTTTATAATTAAATATTTTTAAGGAAATTAAAAATAATGTGCTTCCGATTTTTGTTTACAAAAAATCTCAAAGTGCTAAGGATTACTGTGGAGCAGGGAAAACCTTCTAGTTTGTATGGGAGTTTCTCTGACACTATAATTTCAGTGATCTCAGAATCTAATTCAATCCTCCCTACTGAGTCTAGTGAAGATTAGGTTCATTGAAATCAGTCAATTGATAAATATTTGTTATATTGCAAGCATGAAAGATGTAAAAGGGCACCCAAGGGAGAAAATACTGAGTTAGAAGTTTGAAATAAATAAACCATAAAAAAACCCCAAAAAACAAACTAAGAAAACCCCTCCCTGAAACCTGAAAAAACTATTGAAAACACATTGTACCAATAGTGTGACGTAAACTTGAATGTTGTTCTGAAATGGTCTCAGGATTTGCCTGAAACATAAATCCAGTTGATTTGGCAAACATCACAGCTGGTGGCAGTTCCTCACTTGTATTTCGTAGGGTTTACCTACTCTGTATGTTTTGGAAATTTATCTCGCAGTTTAACTAATTTTTTAAGGATTTTCTTGTATGACTCCTTAAAAATACTAAAAAGTTTAGACGTATTCTGAAAATGTTGATGCTTTTAAAAAACTAGAGTTAGGCTTGCTTTGCTTATGTCCAGTGTTTGTAGAGAATAGGTAGTTAAAAAAAAACAAAGAAAAGAAGAGATGGGAGGAGACTCCCGTGATGTTACATATGCTTGTTGTGACGGTTTGGCGTTTTTTTTTTTGGTTTGAGGGATTTTGTGGTTTTTGGGGGGGCTTGTTTTGGTTTTTTGTTTGTTTTGTGGGTTTTTTTTGGTCTTAATACTGCTTATATTGGACTCTGGAAATAAATAGAGACATTTTCATTAATCTTTTGCTTTCGATGGACTTGAATTAAGGTATAGTCCTGCTGCTCTAGGCAGCAGAAAGATCACATATACCAATGATAGAAAGACATTAATAAGTTAAGTCATGAGTTAGGAGTTTATGGGGGGGACCCAGGAATACAAATGATACAAATACTTACAACCTTTATACATTTTTGTAATTCACAGATAAATGAATGTAAGTCTAGGTACAATATGTATAGCCATGAGAGTTGTCTTGATATTCTCTTTGTGTAACCAACCTATACATTCATATATTAATGACTTTCGCATCAGTTGAAAAATCTCCCACTTCACTCCAAAAATAGTGTGGAGAAAAAAAGAAAATCATTGCTTCATTTCTTTAGTTGTTTTACTGTATATGCAAGTGTTAGTGGTGATGGTGTCAATGAACACACTTTTAAGCCTCATGGGATCTGAGTGTGCATCGTAATATTTGTATTTCATACCATGAATTATGTGTGGATTGGGCCAGTCTGTGGTGCCTGTTTTGCATACTTGCTTCTGGAAGATGAAAATCTGGGTATATAGACGAAAAAGAGTTGTTTTCCTGAACAATGCTGTTGTTTAGATGATCAAAGGGCTGTGACACTAGGATGCATTGTAGATAAATTTTCAGTCTCCATGTACTAAGTATATTTTCCTGAGCTGTATAAATATTTTTAAAAAACATTCTGGACCTTGCTTGAAGTTAAAGAAATTTTTGAAATGAGGAGTGAATGGTGGCACATGATAATCTGATAACACAAAACATTCATGCAGAGTTCACCTGATCAAGCTTTGCTATTTGCAGTATTTAAATACTCTTTTATAATGCATAATTTAAGGACTTGAGTTTTCAGTGCAGAAGACTGAATAAGATATTATTTCTAAAAGACACAGGATAAATCAAACAATAAAGGATCTTAATTCTCTGTCTCTTTTAAAAGAGAATGAGTGTACATAAGATTACAAGTGAAGGTGAGATAACTTCATTTTAATATGGGAGCACTTTCTATTTGCTTATTGGACTGGTGGAAAAGAGGAGGTTCACTTTGCAAGAAGTTGAATGCAGCTTTTAAAGAAATTACTTATGGAAATAAAAACTAACAGGAATATTCTCAGAAAATTCTTCCACTGTTACTTAAAAAAAATATTTTAAATTATAATCCTTTTTTTTTAATGGTAATAGTGGAAGAAAATGGATGGACAAAGCTTTTCTTTGTATAGGTCTGAGTAGATGCAAGAGTACAAAGCCAGGATGATCAATCCCCAAAACATGTAAAATAAGGCCTAGTAACTTCCCAGAAATGACATCAATTTATTTACAATCAAATGAAAAAATTTATTTACAATCTTTATTTATGAGGAAGTCATAAAAAAAAAGAGAGAAAAACTTGTTCACAAAAAGAAGAACTCTATAAAAGCTAAGTATGTAGAGTTGAGAGATCCATCTCTTTCACTAAACCAAAAGAGTTATTATGCAGACAAAATAGTACAATCACAATTTTGACCAATCAAGATAGAGTTCTTTTGATGAACTTTGAAAAACAAGTTTTGGTGGAAAGAGAATAAGAGGAATTACTTGGATTTTGTTTTCTAAGTTAAACTTCTTTACTTTTTGCCTTGCTGTACACTGCTAAGTTGATTGGTCACTCGGAGTGTTGTAGTGTGTGTGTTTTTTTTTTAAATTATTGTTATTTTTTATATTCCAAGTTATTTGCAACAATTTTTACTTCTCATTGTGTCAGAAATACAAACTTGAAATTGCTGAAAGACTGAGAAACTGAGATACTAAAAGGGAAATAAGAGTAGATTCAGTCCTTTAAAAAAAAACCAAAACCAATCAACAAAACAAAACTCACAACAAAAGAACACTCAACAAAGAAAAGCTGTCAGGCTGTAATTCCTGTCAAAATAGATTGTGAAAAAATGGTCCTACAGGCATTTCACCATTTTCCTTGGCATACAAATGTTGGCTACTCCAGTCCATAAACTGGCTGGCCTTGTTGTCTCCAGTTATTCAGTCTTAGGAGATCAGTGGTACTCTGACACGCTACAAAGATCTCTTCTGATCTGAGGTGCTGGAAAAGTAGAAAGTTATCTGTGTGCAAGTAAAAGTCTGTACAATTATCTCATCATTTTTTCTGCATTTCTCACTTATTGCTTTCCTAACCAGCAAAGTAGGAAGATTCTCTTAACTTGATGAAATGTACTTCGACCAACTGACTTTTATAGATTATTGAAAGCACAACTCATTCTGAATACTCTAAATATTTCTGAATGCTGAGATGAGGCTATACACAATTTGGTCTGCCTATTTCAACAAATCACTCTGTTTTGAAGTTTAAATTACCACGTTCCTGGCATTAAATTTTTACTGTGTGCACACTTTAAATACTCCTAAAGTGTGACCTGAGAATAATGGATTGGGTGTCTGAAATGTACACTCTCTTACAATTGCCAGGGAAGTGAATCGTGTTCTTTCCTTTGCATTCATGTGCTTATTGGTAATGGAGAAGTAATGATGTTCAGCAGAGTGTGTAGGCTCAGGTAGAGCTAGTACTAGTTTGTGACAGAACACAGGAATAGAGATTTCCTGAGGAATGCCATTTCCTGTTGACTTTATATGTCTCAGTCTACTGGGGTTTTTTGGGGTAGGTGTATTTTGTGGGTTTTGCTCCCTGTGAGACAGTCCTAACTTGGAGAATTTTTCTGCGTGAATGACTCGAAGGGATTTATTTTCTCTCCTGAAGAGGATGCAGACCTGTTATGTGAAACCTCCATCTTCCTTTGTATTTTAGGTAGTAAAATACAGAAGAGATATTCATTGAGTCTGGCAATTTTGTTGTTCTGCTTTGTTTTGCATTTTGAAAACTGCATCACTGTGTTTTTTTTCCTCTACTACCTGGCAGGTGTGACAGTTGAGACAAATTGCTGTCACACCTTTCAGTGTTCTGTTATTAAGTATTCAGGATCTGCTTGGTCTTTCTTGAAGTGTCCTTGGTCAATGGTTTTTTAAGGTTGAACTTTTCTTTCTCATCTCCATCAGATCTTAATGTCTGTAGAAGGAATTGGAATGCTCTGAGATTTCAATCCTTATGGCTTTACCTGCAGGCAGCTAAACACCACAGGAAGGTGTTTAGAAAATTAACTCAATGCCCGCCAAAATCAGGACACAGTGGACTGATTTTGTTGTGTAAATTCTAAGGTTTTATTCTATATCACTTCTTATAGTGCAGTAGTTGCTGAAGCCTGGATTATCTAGCCAGCTTCTTTGAGTCTGTGTGTGAAACTGCTGAGGAAGATTCTTAGTTTTTGAGGTAATTAAACCCACAAAGATAGTATATAGGTGTGTGTATGCAAACCAATAAATAATATTAAAGGTGTGTATATGCAAACCAATAAATAATATTAAATTTGTTTATGTATTAATGCATGCTAATATGTTTACATAGATACATTGGCTGTGAAATTGTGTCTTCAGAGAAAGATGATTTACACTTTTTTTAAAGTATAGAGTGGCAACTATGTAACCAGAAGAAGTTGGTAGTAATTAGCCAGTGATCAGTGAATCTGTGCTATTATAGTCATTTGGACCAGCTAGGGAGATGAGATACAAACACTATGAGGAAATCACAAGTTCTTATAGGGAGCTTCCACGATATTTGAAACAAACAAGAAAAAAAACAACCCCAAGACCCCAAACCAATGAGTTTCAGCTTTGGGAAAAATAAAAGGTAGAAATCTTGGGTGGAGTAGAAAAAAAAAGTATTTCAAGTAGTTAAAGAGGATAAGAACATCATAGTTTATGAGTGGCTGAGAAGAGATGGATGAATAGAAAAATCTTAAAAGTTCTTGAGTTTCTTAAAAGAAGAATAAAAATTGTCTCATTCCTTCTGCATGTACTTTTACTTTTCACTTTTTCTTGCTGTATCAGTGTGGAGAAGTTGCTATGTTATACCTTCCTCTTTGTAAATACCTGTTTGTTAAAAAAAGTAACTTTCCAAAGGAAGGATTTATTTAAAGGAACCTTGATGGGTTTTTGTTGTGCTGCTGAGATTGAGTTTTCATCTCTGTTTTGAATCTCTGCAGGGAGTATTTTCATCAGTATGAAGACTAAATGACCAGTTCAGACTTGCCTATGGAAAAAAGTTCCTTGATTACTTGATAATCCTCTCTGCTGATAATAAAAGTCTGCTCTGGGCAGCATTTTTAAATGTTTTGGTGATCTGAATTTTCTTGACTGCTAATAGGATGCAGGAAGAGACACCAAATAGCTTTGGGATACATTTCAAAGTACAGGCATTTAATAGTATTTTATGTTTTGGTTTTTTGAATAGCACATTTTCTTAATAGCACCATTTTCTTAAAGGTAGAATCTTATCAACAGAACTATTTTCAATTTCCTCCACTGACATCCAGTATCAACTCTCAAATGCATCTCATACCATTATGACAGTCATAGCAATTCAGACAGCCTAATAAATATACAATTATTTTCTTCATTCACAATTTAAAAACAATGTCTTTGAACAGTCTTCCACACATAGTTTTTATGGGCTAATTCATAAATTTGTATACATATCTGTAGGCCTTTTGCTGACTTACTATACTTTGGGAATGCACAATAATTTGCTTGTGACTGCAAATCCAAAAATGTTTTAATTTTGAGTTGATATTAAAAAAAAGGAAAAAAGTTACATTTCTGGTAAATTATCTGCTACACAAAAGGAATAAAATATCTGTGGCTAAAGTAACACAAAGTTTGTCGATGGATAGATAGAGAGATACACATACAGTGCTACTTATAACAAGGACAGGATGGTGTGGCATTTCTTATTTAAGGCCTGATAGGAGATGTCAGTCTTTCAGCTGACTTCAGTAGGTACTTGAGCAACTCAGCATAGTGTTAGACAACTAAAACCACTGACCAGTTTAAATGACTGAGTTAGCTTTACCTCATATCATCAATTCGCGAATATGTAGGATTGAGCTGAACATTGTGTACCAAGGGTCAGGCAAGAGCGAAGCTCTGTAGAAAACTGCTGCTGTGTCATGGTAACAAAATCATTTGCATTTGCCAGTGCATAACTCATGCAATTTTTATGAGGGCATAATACTTCTTTCAACTCTATTTCTTCCGTTCCGAATATGAACTGTGTTGAATGGTCTGCCTGAAGTAACATCACTATTATGTTTCTCTTCTACTTTATTTGCTGATATAGAGAAAAATGGAACTTGTACTTACCAGGTGGAGCTATATTAGCAGTAGTCAGTAGAAGATGCATGTAGCATGGCTAACAAAAGACAAAAGTTGTTGTGAGAGTAGTGTGCGTGTGTGTTCTCACTCTCCCTCTCTCTTCCTCTCCCTGTCTCCTTTTTTTCATGGAATCATGGAATGGTTTGGGTTGGAAGGGACCTTAAAGGCTATCTAGTTCCAACCCTCCGGTCAGGGGCGCCACCCACTAGACTGGGTTACTCAGAGCTCCATCCAGCATGACCTTGGGCACTTCTGATGGCAGACAGGTGTAATGTCCTTGTCACTTAGCAGGTCTGCTTTTGTTCTGTCACTCTGTGGAGCACACTTTATACAGTACAAACTCCACTGCTGAGGATAGTCTTCCTATAGGAGCTTAACCAGAAAGCAGCTACCAACCACCTCTATGAAGTGAACATGAGGCTGTCAAGTGTCTCTTTTTACCTATTTTTCCAGAGTGGGCTTACAAATGCCAGATTTAAATGCATCGTAATAAGTCAAATTTAATATCTGAAGTGGTCTGAAGAAGTGTGCATGACAAATCAGTTTTGCTGTGCACAATGTGGAATTCTAATTGTGAACTAGTAAATGATTTCTGGTTTTACAGTGGTAAGTTAGTACTCTTAAAAAAAAAAACCTGAATTATGAACATTTTTTGATGAGACAGGTACTCAGCACAGTAGAGTATTCACATGTTCCAAGAAGAAAGGATTAATACCTCTCTAGCCATACTGAGAACAATGTCCAGCAGGGGGAAAAGAGACTGAAAATGAAGTCTGAGAATGGGTGTCAGTGATGGATAGAAGGAAAAATCTCTTAAGAAATATAATCAGAGTTCTATCAGGAGGAATGGATGAACCTGTGACTCAAGCAATTCTAATGCAAGTAGTTGTAAAATAATATATCTCTGTAAATCAATATGAAGGAAGAAAAAAAGCGTGAGATTTAAACCCAGAAAGATAGGAAAGTAAGACGTCATAAAGCAAGTAATTTCAGATTTGCTGACTGCAACCTGCAGTGCAGTTCATTCTATAAACACAGCATCCATGCCTTAAGCAGGGAAAGGAGTTTTGGAATCTCAAGAAAAATGTTGTCTTACACTACAGCTTGTGATTGATATACAGAGTTTTCTGTATTTCAGAAAGATCTTTGAAAGATCCATTTCTGAGCTCTGAATATTTCATGTAACCTTTCAAAAAGAAGGAACAATGCTATTTTGACTAAATAATTGAGAGCAGTAATGATGGAGGTATCCAAGATGTCCCTTGGCAGATCAATGAATATAAGATCCAAGAGGAAAAGCAATTGCAGGAAAACTACATGAGATCTTTAATTGAATAGCCATTCACTCTCTGTGTACACTACCATAATCTTTTAGCTGTAATTTGTAATTTATGTGCTAGTGATTCTTTCAATAAATTAATTAGATAAAACTCCCTTGTGTTCCTACCACATTTAACATCAAGAATTTCTGAAAGTATGGTCGGCTTTTGTGCAGTTCTAGTTTGATCCTGGATGGCAAAACAGACCTTGAAAATGGAATGCAATTTTTTTATGCTTTTCACTGTAATTAGACAAGAGAGAAGTAGGTGTGCTCACACTTGTTGAATAATTTTTATATGGAAGCTACTAATGTTCAAACATAAAAAATACTAGGCTGACCTTTCGTGTAAGAATTATAATTTTATGCATGGAAAATTATTGTTAGACTTGTTTTCAGGAAATAGACAAATTTATGACAAATATTTGAATAAGTACAAGATGTGCAAAATATACTTTGCCAACATCCATTTCATATTTTGTGGTACATTATGCAAGATGAAACTGTTACTTTTTGTAGTTTGAGTTAATGGTTCTCATAATTTCTAAAGCGTTTATGAGCTGCAAATATCTGTGGTAAGTTGGCTGAAGTTTCATTTTATAAATTTGAAGGTACTATTTGACTTGAACTGGTGATCAGATGCTTGGATTTTGCTTGCTTAGTGGTTTATGACCTGAAGAATATTACCTTGACAATGTTTCCATATGGAATATATTTTTTCATCACAGCAGACTTAATGATACTAAAGAAGCTCGAAAAATGAATATGCATGGGTTTTGTGATGATGCCACGAAGAATGATTATAAAATGTGTTTGCAGATAGCAGTAGGAATAGCATTGCAGGAAGATTTAATTCTGTGTTTCTGCTTAACAATACAGCCTAGCTTACTGCTTCAGACACATTGTTACAAGTGTTATCTGTCATTTTTATGCTTTAGAAAGAAAGATTTGAATTTTGTGTACCTACTCCATTTTTATGTCCTTTTCAAAAATTCACTCAGTTTTTTCTGAACCTATTGATTAACTTGCGCTGTTGCCTGCTTAGTGGAAGTTAAATTTGGCACAAGATAATCTCCAAAGATTTACTTTGAACAGAATGTGCTGAAGTCCAGAGATGGAAAGTTTGCACAGATACCTATTTTGTTATTAAGTTCCTACTAGAACTTAAATAGAATAGAATCTAAGTACATGTGCCACTACTCACAGCACTAAAGAATTATAGAATGTTTTGGACTGGAAGACACCTTAAGATCAACTAGTTCCAACCTCCTAGCCATGGGAAGGATGCCATTCACAAGACCAGGTTGCTCAGGGCCCCGTCCAACCTGGCCCTAAACACAGAATCACAGAATGTGCTGAGTTGGAAGGGACCCACAACATTCATCAAAGTCCAACTTCTGGGCCTGCACAGGACAGCTCCAGGAATCACACCATATGCCTGAGAATGTTGTCCAGACATTTCTTGAACAACATCAGTGTTGGTGATGTGACCAGGCCCTGGGGAGCCTGTTCCAGTGCCCAACCACCCTTTGGGTGGAAAAGCTTTTTCCAAATATTTAACCTAAACCTCCTCTGACAGGAATTCAGGCCATTCCTTCATTTCCTGTCACTGGTCACCACAGAGAAGAGATCACTACCTGCCTCTCCTCTTGCCTTCACGAGGAAGTTGTAGGCTGCATTGAGGTCTCCCCTCAGTCTCTTCCTCTCCAGGCTGAACAGACCAAGTGACCTCAGACACTCCTCATATGGCTTCCCCTCAAGGCCCTTCCCAATTATTGTTGCCCTTCTTTGCACATTCTCCAGTCTAATGGCTTTTTTATATTGTGGTGCCTAAAACTGCATGCAGAATTCGGTATGAGTGCAGGGCAGAGCAGGACAATCCCCACCTTTGCCTGGCTGGCGATGCTGTGCTTGATGCCCCCCAGGACATGGCTGGCCTTCCTGGCTGCCAGGGCTCAATGACTCATATTCAACTTGCTGTTGACCGGGACCACTAGGTCCCTCCTGCAGTGCTGCTCTCCAGCCTCTCAGACCCCAGTCTGTCTGTACATCTGGGGATGGGCCATCCACAACCTCATAGTGAGGAATTTCTTCCAAACATCTTATCTAAACATGTCATCACAGTTTAAAACCACTTCCCATTTACTTGTCTCTATCTGGCTGTATAAAAAAATCCTTCTCTATCATTTCTATAAATACTTACCAAATAACTTGCAAGTATTTTTTTCAGTATGATGGCTAAAATAGAGCATTAATGATTCTGAAAGATCCACATCATCAGTGACAAATTTCTCATGTCTGGTTTGTTTTGTTTTTTCTTTTTTTTTCCTTATATGGGTATAATCCTATTAAAATATTTGTACAAGGAAATGTCTATGCAACTGGAGAGTGATCCAGTTGACATTCCTTTAACAATAAATGCTATATAAAATACCATGGTGTTGGCTTTTTGGTGGGTTTTGTTTTTGTTTGTTTGTGGGTTTGTTTTTGGTTTTTTTTTTTTTTTGATTGGTTGGTTTATTTTGTTTTTCTCCCTGTTTTTCTACTAATGTGCTTGGGAAAATTAGCTTTCAATGACAGCTGCTCTGTAAACAGCATAATATCTATCTGTCCTATGAGAGCAACCATTTAATTTCTCTTAGTATCAACTAGATAAAATGTTAGTTTGCTCCACATTCTAGGTTTAAAGATTTTAATTGTTTCATACTTTTTTTCTAATTGTATTTCTATACCTTAAAATTTGCAAGTTACAAATATGTCAAAAAATCTATGTAAGTTAGGATTGTAGGGAATTTGTTGTTGTTTTTTTTTTGTTAATTGTTTTGAGTTAAGAAGTAATAACTAACTGTAAGACAAGTTCATATTCCTTTTTTTTGGTCAATACACACATATTAATTTCAGTACGATAAACACAGTTCAGCATGTAAATTCCTTATTTAAAGTGTCCTAAATATGATTTTTGTGGTTTTAGACAGGAGAGGATAGGTTTGCTGCTGTCAGACATGTTGATGCCATGGGGTGGCCACCTAAAAACAGAGGCTAGACAAGAATAAGAGAATAAAAGTGGGTATTTATTTGAAGGGCCTTCAAAGGTACACCCTGGGCAGTCAAGAGGCTCCACCCAAGATGGACCCTGGGTCACGGGTTCTTCTCACTTTTCTAAGTTTGGTCCATTTGCATATCAGGGTTAATTCTCCAATTATAAGTTCAGTTAATGATGTAATTTCCTCAGGTTTGTCACTCCTCTTCAGAGGCTTTTAGTTTACACATTTTGGGGCCTGGGACAGTCAAAGTGTCCTTGAAAAGCAAACCTAGAGAGATTTGTTATGTCTAACCAGCATGAGAAAACAGCAGCTAACAGGCCACACAAAACTTCAAAGTTACACACTAGGCAGTACAAGATTTGAAAATGTGAAAGTTAAAACCTAAGGCATCAATGTAAGTATTACTGAGAGATTTTTGGGCTCCCCAAAATGTATCTGAATCTCTCCCCTAATGGACCCATGACTGCAGTGGGATTTAGCAGGCTGTTCGCTCTGTCTCCTGGCTTGCAGTTGGAGTCACAGAAAGCTGACTCAGCTGAAGTCACTGAGTGTTTCCTCATTGGCTTTGTTATGGCCAGTAAATTTCATCACAGAGGGGAGGAAAGAAGTCATAAGGAGGCAAAAGTAATACCATGTATCACATCACTTGTTTCAATGTCAATTGGCATCACTTCATAAGTACTTAATGTATTCTATGTTCTTATCTTACATCATCAGTTTATAGGAGATGGAATTTCATCTTTATAACTTAAATCCAATCTCCACTGTTGGAAGAAACCAGTTTGAAAGTATTGTGTGTTTTCTGGGCAGAGACTGTGGCTTTGGTGGAAAGGGTTTGTGTGAGAGTGTAGAAAAGTATAATTTATTAACTTTTTCGTTGATACTGGCTCAGAAAATTCTTACAAGTAAAGCAATATTTTGGTATAATAGCCTTGTTATATGTACAATGAAGTTATCCTGCCATCGACTTGTATATGGTTTGGATTTTTTCCAGTTCATTTTTACTAGAGTTTTCATCAAAAACCATTGACTAGCAGGAAGTCTGACTGTATATAAACTTCATTACAAGTGTTTTTTATTTCTAGCAACATGTAGGTACATGTTGAAGGTAGTGAATAGTAAATTCTTTGGAACAAAGAACTTCTTTAGAATTGGCGTGATGGAACCTTGTTTCGCTCCTGTCTTATCAATGATCAATAAAATGCTTATTGACACTGAATTTAATAGTTAATTTTATTTTAGAAGTTGAAACAACAGAAAAACCTCTTGGGAATTATCAGGAATATAATTTGCTATAGACTAATCTATTTCATCTTATTTAGAGTTATTTTATGCATACCTGTCCTCAGACGAAAAGATAACGAATGGTAGAATGTGGTTTTGCTTCAACAGTTTCAAGTTCCAAATCTTGCATGGCTAATAGCTAGCAAATAGAGAAAAAATCAAGGCTTACTTTGGCTGATATATTTAATATTTTGTCTTGTTTTAATAAAACCATCCCTCTCAAAGCTACCTATGCTTCTGATACTTTCTTAGTATATATATGTGTAGCTATCCAGCTGTGAAATGTGTTAATTTACTTATAATTTTACACAGAAATTTAAGAGCAGGAACTGAAAACTTAAGTTTTTTAATCACATTTTAATTTCTCTCCTACACATACATTCATAACTATGTTTCGTGACATTCCAAGCAATCTACTCAATTGTTGTGATTTTATAGCTCCTCTTCTTTTTTTTTTGAGCATTAAATATTAGTACTATTTTTCAAAGTAAAACTGTATGCTGGGGGAGGGGAGAGATTGGTTTTATTCTTCTATGCACTTGTGCAGTTGGTCTCCTTGGCTGTCTTAACTTTTATTTTTCCTTTCTGATAATTTCTTCTTCATTTCCCTTGCATATTGCTTTGTCCGTTTAATTTTACATGACTCATCAATGAAAAATATACTTTGTTTAGAAATTTTTATTTGTAGTTTGCTCTTTTTCAGTCAACTTCCATGCCTGGATAGCTTTTTTCTTTTTCATTTGGCTTAGTATCACCTTCAATTTTTTTCGAATCTGTACATAATCTAAAGTAGCAGTGAACCTTCAGTGCTGAGGAACACAAACCTATAGTTGCTGAGTCTGGGAAAGCACACAATTTCAAATATATCTTTAGTTTTTTTGATGTTGTTTCATGGCTTAGCTCTTCTGCTCAATGTGTGGGTGCTATAGGACATACTTCACCAACTTACTGTATGCATCTTATTCTTGGCACTGCATATAATATGGTAAGATCAATTAAGTCAGATTACACATTTGAGTAGTTTGATAATACTTCTGAGAAAAGAAGCAAGAAATAGAAGGCGGATATAGCAATTCTCACAAGTATGTCTTCCCAGATTCTGGTAACTAGGAATTTAAGGACTCGGAGCTCCCAGCTGGCCTGTTCTGAAGCTAATCCAATTTATGCTTTTATTTTATGAAACATTCTGTAAGAAGGCATTTTTAAATTGAATTGTGCCTTATATGGAAAGGTCTTCCTTTTGGGTTTTAAATCTACTGCTTAGAAAATTTATTTTCAATTCCATTCTTTGAGTGAGACAGATAATTCATGGCACAGCTATACCCCACATCACTATGTGTAAGTCTGGGATTTTCAAGCTACTGAAATACCTTTTCTATACCAAATCTTGCCTTAAAAAATTTTCTAAGATGCACTGGGAAATGGTCTTCTCAGAATATAGCTAATTGAAATCTATTTTACTTGTCTTGCTGTTGCTGTTCTCCTTTATTTTATTAATTATTATTAATACAGTATTGTAATTAACTTCAGCATATCAAACTCTATGGGACTTGTGCAACAAATGTATGTCATTTCCAAAGGAAATGTCCTAGTTCTCTTTCCTAATAGAGAAATAACAATATTCCCAATAAATGTTGTCGTATAGGATTTTGGTTCTGTTGTTTATTTTGGTGTTTAGATAGATAGATTTCCATAAATAATTGTGGAAAATTACATTTAAACAACAACAGAAAGTAGTATAAGATTAAAATCTATGGTGGTTGCAGAAGAAAGGTGTTGGAAAGGTTCATTTAAACAAGTAATGGTAGAAGAAAGAGTGTTGATAAGGCACGACAATCAAAAAATATTCAAGCTATGTGATGTAGGTAGACCAACAAGAAACAGACAATTGCATAGTAACCCTCACTGTAACCACACATTTCCTCCAATCCCAGTCAACTCCACTCCAATCCCTTAGAGAATAAGGACTGAGTTCTTTGTTTGTTTTATTTCACCATCCCACTAGAATCCTAGTTTAACATTTTAAAAATAAGTATGCACGTTTCTTTGCGTGAGGATCTGAGAGCTTGTTGCTGCCAAAGTATTTGACTGCCACAAATATCCTGAGTTAAATTGCTTGGGATCTGTCTGGCGTAGAGTTGGGATTTTGTTTTTCTGTGTATTTCACCCGTAGGGACTGCTTTTGCTAGATGGATTCAGAGCTCTGTTGAAGCAGCTGTAAAGTTCATTGAAATGGAGGTGTCGGTGTCCCTCTTGCATGCATCATGTGGGGGGAAACAAGAATCAGGTGCCCCTCCTGCATCATTTGGGGTGTAGACTACCTCAAGAATCGTAGCGTACAAAATTTGTTAAGTTTGAAGGTTGACCTGGTCTTGTTGAAAGATTCTTACAAAGCAATTGTGTCTGTCAATGGGTCAGAAATAGTCTGTAGGTTGCTAGTTGGAGCACTAATGTGGGAGGATCAAGTCCTAATCCTTAATCCAGGTACTGTTTTAAACTACGGAAGTTCAGTTGAAGAGAAAGGTAGATTTTTCATAATACTCTGAATTCTTGTAGCTGAAGAATCCTCCTGGAGATGTGGCATCTGAGAAGGAATAGTTTGTCTAAAGAAAGTTTTGAGTTTTTTAATTTTTTTTTGCACTACATCTATGAATGTCTCAATTGTAAGAAATATTCCTGACTGTTTTAGTTATTAAAGCCGCACTCCATTTCTGGATGCTTTGTGAGTCTAAAGGCTTTTGTAAACAGAATCTACATTAATTTGGAGAGTTTAATACTGATTTGAAATGGTTGTAACTAAGGGCAAAATGTGGTCCCAAATGTGCTTTGATATGAATGTGGCAGTTATCATAGAATCTTTCAAAATTCCTTAACTATTATTATTAGAGCTAAAAACTTTAGGGGTACAGTTAGCTGGCTAGCCATAATTAAAGCAATTTCTTATTGCAATCTGCCTTTAGTCAGGCATACCTGAGAGCTGAAATTAACCTTTTTAAAATTCTCATCTTTCATGCCTGAGAGGCCCTTGAAGTGTGAGTGTATAAGAATGACTTTTTTACTTATTTTATTCTACAGTAGAGATTTTTTTTCATGGCAAGTTCTTAAGTCAGCTCTCCTTTGTATATGAAGTATGTCTTTTGTATATGTACATTTGAGTCTGGATAAGCTAATTACTTTCAGAGTAAAGTGGACTTAGTTTGTAAGAAAGCTAGACTTTGATTTTGATTTGGATTATTTTTTCTAGTTCTGTTCTTGTTTACACTTATAATAAATATTTGCTATCACTGATAGTAGAATTTCCAGTCAGAATACCCTCACATTTACACCTGCTGTTGAAAAACATATTTTGTAGAAATAGGAGCTACAGACTCAAACTACTAAATAGTAGAAGTCCTGAAATACCATTTCTCAACGCTTTGCTTGATAATTTTGTTTAGGAGTTTCTGATACTCATGAACTTTCTTTGCTTTGGTTTCCTTTTCTCAGGCATTAATACATTGCTCTTTCGTGCTGTATCCTAATCTTGTCTCTGGCCTAGGTGCTTCTTGGCTTCTTTAAGTGTGTACGGTCCTGGACTATCCTAATTTTAAATTTTCCAGAGAAGCTTTTCTTAGTGTCCCATAGAGATAACTGCACTGAGTAGTTTTACTCTAGTCTTAGAATATTTTCCCATTTAGTTAAGAGTTTCATTTTTTTAAACTTTAATGTTGGGGGTTTTGTCATTTGTTTCATATGGCAATTAAATCCTCTTCAACAATATTATTTAACCTTACTGTTGTATTTGCATTTTTGGGGGTTTTTTTGGTCCTTGCTGAGGACAGTAGTTCATATTTAGTTCACCTAAATCTTGTAACATAAAATTCCCTCACGTGTTTAAATTCTTTACTGTTCTTCAAGTCTTTTCTGATTTGTCAGTAATTTTCTGCTGATATGCCCAGAACTGAATACACTGTTCCAGAAGCAGCTGTGGAAGTGCAGGATACCAAGTGCTGAAACACTGTTCTATGTATCTTTTGATACACACAGCCTAAGGCAGCAAAGGCTTTCTTGCAACCAGTTCTCATCAGTAAAATACATTGTTTTCTCTCTTAACACCCCTGATTTTGTGTTTCTCTGAAAATTTCTTCTTTTTCTTCAAAAAGTTTTCCGAGTTATTTTTCCCAGTCTAATGCAATTTCATTATCTTCAAGTTGTGTTCTGAAAATCTTTATCTCATTGGCATTGCTTTATCTCTGGTGTGATTGATGTATTTCTTCAGCTTATTACTTATTGAATCTTCTAGGTTATTACTGAGGATGCTGAGTACTAGGACTAGTAAAGTTCTATGTATCATCCTAGTTGGGGCCTTTCACCGTTCAATAGACACCATGTCTTAAAACTGTGTGGATTATTAACATTTTCTTCCCTTAGCAATTCTAATAAGTATGAATTAACTTTGTAACTGTTTTGTAACTAAATCACTCACTGAAATAGGAAAGGTTTTCATTGAATGGATGGCTTTGTTTACCTTTTCTCTGTGCTTGAAATTCAGTCAGAAATCATATTTCAGAATTAAATGACTGTTTTCTTCCCTGTGGATTGACACAGTTTTTTCCTCCTCTGTTTTAAAATTACATTTGATATTGCTTTCTAATACTACTTTCTCATATTATTAATGCAGACTACTAGGCTGGGTTTGATACAAATGACTGAACAAATTTTTTTAGATCTAATTCTGTAAAGTGAACAAGCATATCCTTACACCAGTTCTAGGAAAAGAAACCATGAAGACTCTTCCTCTCTAGCAGTGTGGTATGTCCCCTCTCATAATATGCAGAATATAGTTTTCAAGGCCCTAAGCGGTCATTTATTCAGAATATAACTTCATTTTTCATCATTGAAGATACATACATTAGACTTTCCAAGGTATAAGATGTTTAGTTACAGGTAAGTGGGTAGTCTAGTCTACAAATCCCTACCTGGACAATTTCCTGTCAGAATAATGAGCTCTCCTTTCTCCTTCCATATGCTCCCTCACCGCTAATTCTTCAACCTTTCGTGAGCATAGGTGGAAAGAAGGCAATACTGAAGGGAAAAGCCAGCTCAGGAAAGGAACATCCCCTATAAAACACCTTCTAGATATGACGGGGTTTTTTTTATCTGACCATGTAAAACTCTTTAATATATTATACTGAGGCAGAGGTGCTAACTATTTGAGCCTGAGCATTTTTTTCCCTGGGTGCCGTCTGTATTGTAGCCTAATGGTGTGCATTAGCACTTGTTCCTTTAATACAATGTTTGATCGGTTATGTCCACTGAAGTCAAATTAAATTCAAACTAAATAACACTAGCTTATGCTTAAATTTGATGACTTCATTAATAGTTTTTCTATGTCTTTAATATTTTAGAAATTTCATTTCTTCTTAAGAAATAAACTAGAACCAGTTAATGTGTCCTACCATGTTGCTTCCCTGTAGCTGGGCTGGATTTCTCAGGTGCATGAAGGACATTTCTCCTGCATGCTCAGAGCAGAAGTAACAGTGCAATATAACCCCTCACTTAGGAGGCATAAGGGACGTATTTGTCCATAAGTGTCATAGTTTTTTCCTACAATGTCAAAGGAAAAACAGCAGCTCAATATCTGATTATAGACTCCAGTAACTCTTCAAATTTTGTGTTTCTAGCCCAACCTCTATCATACAATCAGTCCCTACTCATGTAGGAGTACCTCACCTGGGTGTACCAATTCCAGTCTGTTCCTCTTATAACTCTCTGCTGCCATTGTTCTCTTATTTCCATTATAGCTCCTTTCCCTTTTTTCTCACCAATAGGACACTTTTTCCTTTGTTGTGTCTGGACAAGAAAAATACTGAAATAACAATGCTGCAATGCAAAGATCAATTCTAGATCTCTTCCCATAATGTCCTTTGTCCTTGAGAAAAAGCAATTGGGATTGGGAGGGATTAATCCCTTTGTGGTCTGTAGTCTCCCTGGTTGTGAGGCATGCTTGTTGAAGTGGAAATCTTGTTATTTAGCTACCAGAACCAATAAAATCTATATTGAATATATTATTTTTTTTGATTTTTACACTGATTAATGCTGGAGAAATTATTGACAGGAAAAGGTATCTTTTTAGTTGCAAAAGGAATCCTCCATTCCTAGTCAGGTTTCAAGTGAGTGTGCTGGAGATATTCTTTGTATTTATGGTAACAAAAATGGTCCAGAAATAATAGGAAAGCTGTAAAAAACCTATAAAAACAGTGCATTTTGCGTATCTTAACATACAAAGCATAAAATGGTCATTGTTAAGTTTTTAAGAGGACAAAAATGACAAACAATATTGCTTAAATGCTTAAATGTTGGCATAGTTAGAATGGTGTAAAGCAGGACGTATCATGGAAAATGCTAAATTAATAACTCTACAGAGAATGACCTTAAGAGCAGCTGTCCCTTGGCAATGAAGTAATGGCAATAGTATTTAGCTCTTGTATAGCAATTTCCATTTTCAAAGTACTGCACTTATTTAATAGATTTGATAGAGGGGAAAACAATTCCTGTCTAAAGCTCTTGATTTACTTTACATTTTCTCTTAGGGCTGAGAAAGGAACCCTTTACAAGGGAGAAGAGCTTAGAACTAGCAAGAGTCACTTCAGTCACGTAGAAAGAGCTAACTATCTCCTTTTATGCGTTCTGAATATAAATGACATGACTAGATGTAGAAACCTTTTCAGAAGGGTGGAAACTGGAGAATACAAAATGTTTCTACCATGGAATCTTTCTAACCAGCAGGACGGATAATTCATGGTACAGTTTTCACAGATTAAATCTATAATTCAGGGTTCTAGAAACTGAAGGCAATTTTCCCTTGTATCTCTTCTCTCAGTGCAATATGTCTGACAAATTTCTTAGGTTTTTTGGCCATTCAAAGTCATGATGGTCTAAAGGATCTTTTAAAAATAAACCTATTTATATAACTGAGGGGGGAAAAAAAGACAGATACCCTCATGAGACCAGCATTGACCTTTAGACAGTTAGTTCCTACAGAAGAACTAGGCTTTTTGCCATATTTTTGGTAATTTTGTGGTTCAATAGGAAGAGATTCTTTCAGAAGCTTTCTTCATTACTACTCAAGATTATCTGTAATTAAGTAAAAATGAGATGGAATGAACATACAGCAAAAGACTGTAAACATGTTTACACATTTTGATAAACATTCCTGCATTTTTTTCCTCTTGTAGCATTGATTCATCTGCATCATACTAAATGGAGATGAGCAAGATGTAAAATTAATCCACCCTTGTAACTATCTGAAGAGAGTAATTATCTGATGCTTACAAGCTGTTTCTAGAACAGATCCTTTCCAAGCTACATTAAATTTTATTGTGTCTGTGTTTGAGTTTCAAATTACAGTGGATCACGTTCTTTAATAATAATAAATAAATGCTGTAGGTCCACTAAAGTCAGTGGAGCTGTACAGATTTTTCTTCTGCAGGAGCAGTGCCCCAAAGTATCTAAATCTCCACTGCAATTTTGATGTTGTAGTAAATGATAGCAGTTTATGTGTCCTTATTGTGAGAAATCAGTGTGTGGATAACTTGTGATGCCTGGTTAATTGAGTTCGGTTCCCATATCACTAGTGCTCAAACTGTGGAGCCATGAAACCAAGCCCTTAACAAGCATCACACTGTTTGCATAGCAGAAGCTCAAGAACAAGAACATTCAGATTTGACAGCTAACTTTATGCTAAGTATACATAAAAGAAAATATCCTCTCCTGGAAAATCAGTTTAAGATTTTGGAAGAATGGAGAATGGGAAATTGGCAGATTAAAGGATAAAAAGCTAAAGAAGGATTTATTGGGGTTTTATTCTGTGTAGGTTTTGGGTTTTGTTTCTTGGGGTTTTTTTTTGATTGGTTTGTTTTGGGTTTGGGTTGTGGGGTTTTTTTTTTTGTTTCGGAGCAAGTGAAATGTGTAAGTTCTCACTTGAAGCAGACCAGACCAAGAAAAGCTAAAGGATCTAGTCCCAAGAAGCTTTTATACTGGTACTAATACCCTGTACTAATAGCCTGCAGACTGGGATCTTAAACCTAGAAAGTTCTCTTATGCTAATTTCTGAGATAGGTAAGAGAATGTTTTTATGATAAAAGTTCACATACTCATCAGTAATAATCAAGTATAGTTGCAGGAACTTGTGGGAAATTCTAGCCAAGTCAGGTCAACACTGTCAGAAACTTTATAAATTAAAATAAAATTTAATTTGAGACTTAAAGAGTCAAACATTTGAAGATAGATTGTTTTTTGAATTTATGTCTAAGGTATCAGAAATCTAATGCTGACACATCGTAGGAGGAAGCACATTGACTGGGCACAAGGAACAGAGAAATATCACTTTTTGCAGCAGTTTAGACTTGAGTTGACATAAGTAGCTCATGAAATTGCCTCTTTATCATTTTCAAGTTCTTTCTTGTACATTTGTGACATAGTTACTTTATAATATTACTTTAAAAAAAAAACCAAAAACCTCACAATTTTAAGAAAACTATGCAAAGAGCTTCTGTACAAGGTGCTGGAGAAATGATAGGGGACAAACAAGAGTCTAGCTACATAAAGCTGTATATGAAAAATACTATTAAGTTTCTCAACAGTAGAGGAACAGGAGTGTATGTAAGGATCTAACATGATCAGAAGTGTCTTCCTGAATATTTGTAAAGTTTCGTCCAAGGGTTTCTTCTGAAACCTGGTAGAAAACTGACAGAATAAGCCAATACTAAGCCAGTACTTTGAAAACTTTCTGAAAGATCTTGACCTTCTGTGAGTGACTTTCTTTGTTAAACTTGTTGCACATTCCAAACCTGTTTTCGATAGTGCAGTTATGATTTCCAGACCTTGTGAAAGTGTGAGTGATGTGAGTACATTATCTGTCTCTGAACATAATTACTAATCACATTGTATTTCAGAAACAAAATGCAGCTATTAATACTCTGTAAATCAAAGAGATTCTTTAAGTGGAAAGGGAGTCCATTTGTGTTAGAGAAATGAGGCATAAAAAAAGGTTTATGGAAACCTAACCTCTTTTCTTTTACTTTTCTCCACATAATGCTGCATTTATATTTTTGGCATTCAGCTTCATATAGTATTAAAAGACAGATATGTTAGCAATATAAAAGCTTCACTTTCAGTAAATACTGATGATTAGATATAAGTTCAAGTGGAGTGTCAAAGAGAAATATCAGTTTTCAGTCAAGACTTATCTAGACTTTACCTTGGTGGTTTGCACTGCTTGTGGCCTGATTTTGATCTCAGTGATCTGCTCTTCAAGCTTTTTGTTCAAAAATTATTCTCTTAAAAAGTCCTGTCAACTCAGCTTTGAGATTATAACGTGGAACCTGTCAGAAGTCTCATTTGTTCTGTCATAGATGATGGTGGGCAAATTGGTGTCTGGACATTAATTAGCCTATCTTTTCAGTCTTGCTAGTGCATAGACCACCATTCTCCCTCTTCTGAAACCTGGCCTTTCTTTCTGTCTTTGTTTACCATGTTTGTGAACAGAGCTGGGATAAAAGTGGAAATTAATAAATTCTGGGAAACCCTAGTCCTGGGAGCTACTGAGAAAAGTAGGGACTCTACCAGCGGTGTCCATCGATACCAAAAAAAAGCAAGTTGAGTTCTTGCAAGGCCTTAGGGTTATGGGAGTTAGTCATCGTCATCAGAACCTTGCTTGAAAGTTCTTAGGTGATTCCAGCCTTGAGAATCTCTCTTGATACCTGTATTGGGGTTTTCATTTGGTTTTCTGTAATGTAAATTGAAGGAAAATTATATCTTTTTTCCTCTGTAAAGTGTTATAAAATCCATTGAGGAAGAGTGCTATATACAGGTCTCTTCAAGAGGATGGAACTTCAAAAAAATGTGTCCCAGTGAGGAAGATCATCAAACTTAGTAGTACTCATTTACCACGCCTAACTGTGTTTTCTGAAAAAAAAAAAAAAAATCTGAAGAGACTTGCATTGAATTTGCTAGCTTTTCTTAGCCAGTGAAACACTCAAGGGGAAAAAAAGTAAATTCTGTTCTTTCATCTCTTAGAGACTGTAACACTGTAGGCAGAGGCTTAGTGCACTGCTTTCTCTAATTCTTTTATTACTGTGAATTATCTTCTGCTGACAGCTTATAACTTATTTTTACAATACGAATAATTCTTGATACTTGAGCTATCTGCTGCTGCATCAAGCTGAAGATCAAAGTGTTATTCCTAGATGTTGTCCGCTAAGAGTGCAGGGTTGCTTTTAAAAAAATCTTTCACTTATTGCTTTGTTATTTGATATTACAATAACTCTTGTCATGTGACTTTTATTTTTACCATTTTGAAAGCACCAATACTGGCTGTTTTATAGAAAATGTAAGAGTAAAACCATGCAAAAAGAAAAACTAAGGTGTTTATAATCATAAGCTTTGATTGTGGTTTAGCCACAAACACAAGTTGGAAACTTGTTGGATTTTTCCTTTGTCCAGTTTCAAAGCTGGTATTTTCTTATGAATGGGGTCATAAAGATCATTACCATCTTCATCTCATTATATGTATGCTTTATCCAGGCTATCACCCACTCTTACAACCCTTGCTTCCATATTGAGGCCAGTTCCTAAAATTTTTGATACAGAACCTTGCTTTTTTGAATTGGTATTTAAAAAAAACCCAAATCAACCACACAAAACTCTCTTCTATATCTTATGGTAATTGCCTGTTCTTGTTGCCTTTGGTAAAAGGTGGTAGGAGAATCTTTTTCAGTGGAAAATTACATGTTCCCTAGAAACGTTCAGAGCTCTGCCTTAATGCCACTTATTGTCATTGCCAGATGAGGAGGTCGCAAAGCCCCATAATTTATTTTTCTGGCTTTAATACATGGCTTTTGTAAACTCTGGAGGAAAGCTTGTTTAAAGCTGTGAGCCATAAGAAATGCTGGTAAATTAGATTTATGCAGTTTACTTTGCTAGGAAGTGCTGTGCAAAATAAACCCTGAGCATGTGATTTTAATACTGCATGAAGGCTTTTGTCCCTAAAGTAAAACAGTGAAAAAAATTTATAAAACTGTACCAAAAGCTTTTCTTTTCCTGCTAGCTGAATCAAACTGGGCTTTTAGACTCCAAGTGTACGCTGTTTCCCATCGTTAGATGCCATGCCTGACATTATGGGAGTAGGAAGGAACTGTGGCATTGTTGGGATTGAGGCCATTATCAAGACTGCTTTGAATACCGGGCACAGTTAAGCAGTAAATGGGCAGCTGCTGCACACAATGGCAGCCTTTTTGCAGCTTCATGGCACTGTGCACCGAAGCTTTTGAGCAGGTTGTGTGGGGGTGGTCACTGGTCGTTTCAAACATGAGGTGATGAGTGTGAGAGATGACACTGCAGTACAGCACTGCAGCATCTCTAGCCCTGCTTGGCCTAGAAGGTGGTTTCTTTTACATCTCAGCACTGCAAATGGGTGAGATTACAGGGTTATCAAAATCTGTGTGTGTGAGGACCATAACCAGAGGCCACAAGAGTAGCCGTCAAATGTCATTTGCACTACGGTACTTGTGAGATCTGATTATTTGTTGATTAGCTGAAAACATTTCTATCAAGGTTCTGTAATGAGTTAGAGAACTTTCTGTCTCCACTGAAGCTAAACCAGTATTAGAGCTCATTGTCTATTCAAGATGAATTGCTTAATCTGTTTTAAAAGATCTATAAACCATGTCAGAATTTATTAGTAACAGTTGTTAGTATTAATCTAATGCGTAATGACTGCATCTTTGTCCATCTGAATCCATAAAAGCCATCCAGTTTAAATCTCTTCCACAACCTATTGGTCATGCAAATGTTTACAGTTCATTGGTCAATGGAAAAAGTATTAGATATTCAGTTTAAGATTTGTAATTGTTTTACATTACATTACAAATTTACATTGTATACAAGCTGTGTATACAATCAGAAGCTGGAATGGCAAGAGTTACTTGTTGAAATATGCAGGTAACATGCAGCTTTATTCTGTGCCTTTGTTCAATTTGGCTCAGATTAAGACTGAAAGATATTAAGTTAAAGATCAAAGGGATTTTTTTTTTGCAAGTCATTGAGAAGCTACTTTTGTGGATGGGACTGTACAATTATATAGCTATGAAGAGAGTTATTCAAGATTCTTCAGGGGTATTCCTATTTGAGGACTTGAAGTCAAAGAATACTCTTTTATCTAGACAGGAAGGATTGCACCCTTCTGCCCAAATAATTAACTTTTGGCATGGTTTGCTTTAAGGTTTAAATGTCACATTCGGGAATATGATTATGGATGGGAAACTTGAATTTTTCTTCACTATATTGCATATCCTTAATCTATAACAGGCTACCATCTGATGATTTCAGATGGAAAGCATGACTGCTAGGTCTCCCTCAAGCAAAAAAAGTAATTTAAAAAGAATGGTGTGGAAGTCTTAGCTATGCAGGAAGTAGTTCTGTTTGGAGGCCTGTTCAAGACTATAAATTGAACTCTGTCCAGAGCTAAGGAAACATGACTGTGTTCTGCTCCAGTACTTGGCACTTGTCTTGAACACTGCTTTCTCTAGCAAGGTATAAATATGTACAGCAGCAGATATACTTGCTACAAAAGAGAAATGCTAATGAAGTATGTAATTCTGCTTCATGCCTCTTTTGACGAGGATGTGGGCACAAAAAGATGCATGTCATGTAATTTTTTTTGTTTAATGAACATCTTGAAATGCAATCTGACAGTTTTGGGATGGCTTAGTATAAATTCTATAAAGAAAAATATAAGTTTAAAAAGATAAATACAGAAGCAAGGTTCTCTTAGAAAATTATCACTCATCTCCAAGTCAGTGGCCAACTCTGTGCTTTTGATAGTGTAAATACAGCCAGCGAAAGAAACTCTATTAACTATATTCAAGTTTTCAAAGCATGCTTTTCTTCTACATGTACTAAATGATTATAGTTGTATGGCTAAATTTAGGTCTGCTGTTCTGCCATCTGTCTTTTAAAACACTGTAGTGTGTTAACGATTTTTCCTCAGTCCCTCACTGTAAACAAAATCTGTTGTTGGTTCTTGCTTGAGTAATTTTTCCTAAGCTCTTTAGACTATGTGTTGGCACTACAGTCAGTTTGAAATATCCTTCCACTGCATGATAAGTTAATGATCAGAGGGGATGACATTCGAAACAATGTTCTTACAGCACACCTGCTAATACACCAGGATATTGACTGCAGAAAGGCTTTTATATTCCAACTATGTTTAGTGAATCACTATGCCAGATTAAAGAGACAGGAAATTTAAAGTATTGTTGTGAGTTCTAAGGCCACGTTTGTTTCTGAGATGTAAGAATCCATTTATATTTTGGTTTGTTTCAATGCTGATCCTGATAGTACTTCTGAAAGAATTGATTAGAGAGCACTCTAAAACATATATGTGCATAAATTAAAATTCAAGAAGCATGTATAATTTTATATCAGCAGCTGTTGCATATTCCTTCAAGGGCTGACAGGAAGTGTTACGTGCCTGTATATGCTGACTTAAAACGAGAGAGAGTATGAAGATCAAAGATAAAGTGGTTGTTTGTCTTGGAGATACTTGCAGTTTCCCATTACATTTGATACTAAAAAATGTTTGAAATATTATGGGAATATTCTTAGAAGTGTAATCTTAAATACCTTGTGTATATAAAGAAAATAATACATTGAACATGTAGCTGCAGTCTGTAAGCCCATCCCATTTTTACTTCAAATCTATCTTCAGATATGAATGTTTACCCCATATTACTGTGAGCACTAAAGCCGGTTTCTAATCCATAGTATTTCCTTGTGAAAATTCAACAACATTGCTTAATAATTTTGCTTTTGAATGTCTTATGTATTTACACACAGTTATAGATCAATAAGATAAATCATGGGATTTTTAGTGATTTTTTTAAATATTAAAAAATCCCAACCTAGACACACACACGTGTATATATATATAAAATAAATATATATAGATAGATATTTAATAAAAACTTGATAATTAAATGCACACAAAAAGCTATAGGCTTAAACTTCCACATACAAATGGCGTTGTCTTATGTAACCTGTTATAATATACATGTTATACAGGCTCTTGTTTTGCTTAGGGTTTCAGTAAAACATTTTGAAGGTTTAGATTTTAGCTACTTTTTGGAAATGCTGAGAGAAAAAGGAAAACTGAAAAGGAAAACCTGCCACTTACTCAAAATGGCTCAGGGCATAAAGGACAGAATCTTGAGTAATTAAGAGCAAGCACCTTGTGCCTAAACCATATGAGGCAAAGAATAATAAATGTTAAAATTAATTGAAATAAAGTTTGTTTTCTTTTTTTTTTTGAACCAGTACGTGCTTTGCCTTACAGAAAAGATTTGCCACTAAGTCGCACACTACAGTTAGGTAAAACTCAATGTGGATGGAAAACAAAGACCTCTTCCCACCTTCATTCATTTTCTGCAAAATTCAAAACACAAGAATTCTTAATTTTCTCAGTCATAGGCACATCTTCATTATAAATTCAGTCAGACCGTGGGTAAAAAAAATGGTTTTGCAACTTCCCTATAGATTTCCGTTCATTCTCATCTCAGTCTCCTTCTAATATTTAAAAGGAAGCTATTCTGAGCTGACGAATTTAAAATTAATTTATAAAAGAACATATTTTTAGTAACATGGAAAAACATACATGTGTAACCAGGTGGACAAAAATAATTTATACACTAATGTAATATGCATATTTTACATACAATGTTTGAACTCAGTTATAAAAAAATCAGCCAATTATTTCTGATGTTTTCTTGTTTGCACTGCACCCTGTTTGGAAACAAATATTCACCTTGCATGTCACTTCACATCAAAGGCTCCTCACTATGCATTTCCAGCTGGGCTAATTGCCTCTAGCTGTACTATTTCCATTATTTTGCCAATCTCAATTTGATTGAAAACTACTCTACTCTAAGCAATGAGAAGGTAGTACTGCACGGATGTCTCTGGAATTCTTACATGGCCAGCAAGTCCTGCCCACAGTTAGGACTGGAATGCCTGTTAAGAGTTTCCTAATGTGCATAAAATGATTCTTTTCTCACTGCTGCAAATATTTGGGTTTGCAAAATATGGGGGACCCTAAAATTTCTATGGTGCATAGGTACTGTGGTTTTGATAGTAATTTTATTCTATCAAAACTTTATTCAAAATTGTTTGTAGAGGGAAACAGACAGGTCATATAAGCCATTTCACTTCTTTGGGTGTGGTGTCAGCATTTGTAGAACTAATATAGAACACATACTTAACCTCCTTTAGATTCTGATTGTCTTAGACTTTTGGAACTTCCCGACACCAATTAAAAGGAGCAACCACATTTTCATTTCTCTGGGAAGAACACTCTTGGATCCTTCTGCCTGATGTAATAACGTGCTCTCATATTATGTTTCTTAAGGTCAAGAAAGTAAAATGGCTGCTCCCATCTGTATGACTGCTGTAATTTTCTGATTTAGAGATTATCTATAATACTTTGAAAATTTTAAAATTGGGTAAAGACTAAAACTAATTTAAAAAACCCAAATAAACCTAATTCAGCCATGAGTTTAAAAAAGCCATAATTACATTCTAAATATATTTTTTTCAGGTTAAATTTTACTAAATAGAGATTAAGCACTAGGGAATGTTCATATATACAAAACAGTGCTTTTCCATTGCACTTCAGTGACTTCATGTAATTTTAATAACAGGCTTGTTTGGCTTGTTTGTCCCATTGAGGAGCAGTGTGGGTCAATGGTTCACTCTAGGAATTCAGCAGTATCCTTGAGTCATTGCAACTCCACCATTCTCTAGGATCACTGATGCAACATGGGTTTGAATCATACTGGTTCACATAAAATGCAGGCAATGATTTACAAAGTGCTGTTATGTCATGGAATAAAATGAAAATGTTCTTTTAAGAATAAAATCTATGCAACCTCAACTGCCCATAGATTCCTATCTTAGAAAGAAGCAGATCTCTTGGAAAAATGATTGTGCATTTGCTTGATTTGTCCTTAACTGAAATCCTAGTCTTAATCTTACGGACTGCCATTCCCCTAGGAAGATGTTTCTCTTCCCTCAGCAAAAGGATGTGATGTCCTTCATATAGAAGCCTTAGATATTGATGATAACTAGAAATCATTTTTAGTCGTCTCCTTTTCTTTGTTTTTTTTCCTCAAACAAAATTAGCAGGCTTTAAGGTACTGGTAGGTATGGAAGTCAACAGGTGTGGCCCTAGAATGTTATTTGAGGGTTTTGAGGCTTATATGATAATAGTTGAAGGATTTTTCACTATCTCTATCCTTAAAAAGTTCCAGATGTGTAAGCTTTTAGAAATTGCTTAACTGAGATTTCTAGCATTATGACATAATTACATTTATAAAATCACTGAATATAGACAAGCAAGTAGGACCTACTCCAATATTTTTATTTCATCTTGCCAAATTATGAAGTCACATTGCTGATTATGTCCTGATCTTTTTACAGCTAATGGTGTTGATTGTTTGGGTTACTTTGGTATGTTCTTTTCCTGCATATAAACACTGCAAACAACTTTGGTGTGTTGTTTTGCTGCATATAAACACGTTTCATATGGATGTTCAAGGGAAGTGGAGAGACAGATCAGGGATTTTTTTTTTCTTTTTGGTGCTATCTGATTTGATTGTTCAGTATATTGCCATGTATATGCAGGTGGCAAAATGTGAATACAGGGCACTAACCATTATGTTCATTTACCTTGCCGTTTAGGAAGCACAGATGTTGACTATATAATAACAAGGTGTTTCTTGTTGTAACAGTCCTGCTGTTAGGTCTCCCTGCTACTACAGTAGTTTGCTGCTTTGATGTGTTAGAGACATCGTTTGCTGGGAACTTGTAACTATATTGCCTATTTTTTTAATCTGTTTTCAAATTTGTAGCTTCTCTAAACAGGAAAAAAAAAAAGGAAGTTAAGTAAGTTCACATTGCATTCTTCATAAGATATTTCTCATTTGAATTTCTAATACTTTATTCTTTGGGATTGTGTTGCCTTGCTGTATGAACAGATGAACATAATGTGCATTTGGAATAACAGACAAAAAGTACTGCTCTGACTTTTTAGGTCCTGCTTCTTCTATTATTTGTAGTTTTATGAGTTTCTGTTTGCGACATCCTAACAGATATTTGTACTAAGTCGCCTAACAAATATTCAACTTGAATGTTCAAAATGTCTTGGTAATGCCTCTTTTTTCCTCGTGTAACCTGAATGTTATCTATTTACTGAATATATTTGAATCTATAAGTCCCTTAAAACTGCAGTCTCAGTGGTTAAGAGGACTTGGCCTTTGGAGGACAAGCAGGGAATTAAAGCTGAGCAATGAAACAAATGTCAAAGCTCTGGGAGAGATTAAAAAAAAAACCAAAAAGCATTTAGTAGAACTACTTGTATCTCTAAGGTCTCTGTTCATCAAACATTTCACATCCTTGAGTTTCTAGGAGTTCAGGACACTTCTGGAATCCTCTATGACACTATTGAACCATATAGTCATGTCATCTTAAAGTTAAAAAGGAAAGAAAAAGAGACTACCTGAAAGATGAGATACCTTGTAACATAAGACTGAAAAGTTGATGATCAATGGTTAAAGGTCAATTATTGATAATTGTACACGAAAATAAAGGCCTCAACTCTGAGAAATGTTTCAGCGTGTTTAGAATTGAGCAGCCTGGTTAATGACAATAGTCAGCACTATTGCCCTCTTTTGTTGGACTGTGCTTGCAATACCAGCTCACAGCTTGAATACGACTTGAAAGTCAAGGTCTAGGTTTTAACCATCAAAGCCATTCATTGGATCACTCTAAATTGAGAGAGACTATCTTTCTCAGTTCATGGCTCTGCCCTCCCGTAAGAACTGCACTCCTCAGGAACAATGAAACTACCAGGCACTTTAGGACTCCTGAGCACAGCCTGTGCCCCAAAGCTGTACAGTTCACTTCTGTTGTAAGAGAAAATTGCAAAAGAGGACACAAATACTGTCAGCACTGTTGAACAGAGAGGCCTCATACTATAATTAACAAACCATGTAGGTAGGTACCCGAGTAGTTTGCATGCGCTCAGCATAGGGGTTTTTTTCTTCCTTAGATATTTTTCCAACTGTTAGTTCATTTTAAAAGCTTTAAATTTTCCATGAGTAGAAGAAAGTTATGAATTTTGTGTCCTTTTTCCTATTGCTGATCCTGCAGAGTTTCTGTTTCATGCTAAAGACTTTGAAGACACTCATCATAGGCATTTAAAATAGCACAATACAGAACATGAAGTGATTCATAAAAATTGAATTGAATATTGAGAATATTGGACAAATTGAGTTGATCTTTTCATATGCCAAAGTGATATGCAAAGATCTTGCTGAGTTACAGCGCTGCTATTGGCAGGGTACAATTCATTCATAAATTTTTCTGGGCATTCACAATGGCACAGTGCATCTGGACCTAATAAAATAAAACACACCAAAAAATATTTTATTTGGTTTCGGAGAAAAATGTTTTAATCTCTCTGCTGCTTGCTATTTGTTTGCAACATGCATCTCTCTCAAACAATTGATACAATTTTCAGAAAGAAATGGCAGTTCCTATACTCAAAATCACACCTAGGGTTTTTTTTTCCTGTTTCCATATCTGTTGCTTTTAATCTCTCTGCAGGTCCACAGTGACATTAGCATTAGTCTCTAGCAGTGCAAACATACCTATTTGTGGGATGTTTTTCTTGGCTTTTTTTGGTTGGTGGTTGGTTGTTTTTTTATGTTTGTTTTTTTTTTTAATAAAATATCTACAGGTGACAATATGTGTTTCACTGGTACCATTTTGCAGTTTTACTATCTTAATACAGATGAGATTGATTTCTTATCCATTTCAGCAGGTTAGGAAGTATTAAATTGGTATACTGGAGCCAACTGGATATATAGCTGGGAATAGTCCCTGGGAGCCAGGATTGTCCTGACATTTTTTGGTAATAAACACTATGTGATCAGTTATAAAATCAAGTTAGCACATAGAAAAAGACTGTGAGTTAAGAATTTCTACTGCTATGCCACAATGACATTCATATGCACCTTTTCTTTTTCTCCAGTAGCAAATATTTTATCCTTGTGTTGTTTGAGGCTCTTGCACAACTACTCCTATGCAGTGTACTTCCCAGTACTGTTGGTGCTTTCAGATCTGTACTGATTTTCCTTCTTAAGTTTAGTTTACAGGCTGTGGAATAGCAACTTAATGAGTGGTTGGTGGCTTGCTTGTATTCTACTTGAGTGTTGTCCTTTCCTCTTAGTAAATGAAAGTTTTTTTCCTGTTTTTGTGTCATCCTGGCTTGTGACATTTTCCTGAGTAGCTCACTGTTTGTATTTTCTGACATCGAACTCTGCTCAGTTGCTTTACAACATTCTTCTGGCAGACTTTTGAATGCTCAATTATGACTTATTGGTCTCTGAGGATACCTTGTTTGGCAAATTCTAAATGCTTGGTGAATTATTACATCATATGATTCCAAAAATATATTTTTTATCCTAACTATCAGTCTTTCTTTCCATAATTCCAAGAGTAGCATATTATTGTGAGTTGCCCATTACAGTGGGTCCTGTAATCTTAAAAGCACATTTTTGTGGGAAGGGGGCTGAAATTGTGATTATTGGGTCAATATTTTGTTGTTGAATCAAAGTTTCTCTCCTTTTTCATAATTGTTCCATTTAGCTTTATAAAAATCAATAGAAAATTATTAAAGCATCAACTTCAGAGCATGTGATTGTCGAAAATCAAGCTACATTTTGATGTCTCCGTGTGGCATTTATCACTCCATACATAAAGTTCCAGTAACTAAGTCTTCTGCTCTTGGTCTGCCTAGTTCCATAATTTTAACTCTGTAATTATACTTGAGGAATTTTGCTATGAAGCAGGTGTGAAACTACTCCCATGTAGCCTCTGAAAGACCCACTGCAGAGTAGATTGGACAAGAGGAAGGAGGCAGCAGGGACTGACAAAGAGAGAGTTTGTCTCAAGACAAAATCGTGGGCTGAGCACATTGATCTGAATGAATTAACAGAGATCTTTTGCTGTTCTTATTTTTGTGTAGCTAGTAATCTAGATAGATTAAACCCATCAATTTTTTTAGTCATGAGAATTTTGTTTGAATCGACATTGGTACCTCCAATCTTTTGGACTACAAAATTAAATAAAAAAATATTTAAAATGGTTAATTATTCAGAGCCCATTTTCCTGAGCTGCAAAGATTACTGTGATACTTGAAATAAAATAATACCAGTGCTGGGAAAAGCTTAAAAAGGAGAGAGCTCGTCTCCCTTGAAAATGAGCCTGGGAAGGAAGAGCTTTAGGAGGTTTTGATTCTGTGTTGACTTGTTTGGTGTTTCCTACTTTTGAGTGATCTTCTATACAGTGCAGAAATTCTATAGGTATCCAGTAACAAATAAGGTGGAAAAAACCTCATTGTTATTGTCCGAGATACCAGGAAAATAACTGCAACTGTCATTTTAATAATTATAGAATCCAGTGAAGGAATTTGAGGATTATGTTCAGATAATTAGTGTACTGAATATTCTTTATTTTCATGAGGATGACAATTTTTCTTGAGTGTACTTTTCTTAATTAACATGAGTGAAAACTTTAAGCAGTCTATGCATATAGTATTTGCAGCATTTCTGGAGTACAAAGCCACTTATCTACTTTATGTGGAGCACCATGGAAGACTGACCTTCCAGACACCCACCTAAACCTACACTCAGTTATCTGAAAGAGAAGTGGCATTCATAAAAAAGCATGGCAAGCAGTCAGGAATCTTTTAGCAAAGTTGGTGTCAGTACAAGGACAAAAGACTTTAATTACCAACGTGGGAGAGGCAGACAAAACAGACCAAGGCAGCCTTGTCCCTTCTTCATAACAGTGTGTGCGTCTCTCCTTCAAGCAGCTGAAATACCAGAATCTACATTAACTTTTCCATCCATGTGAATTTTGAACTAATCCATCTGCTCTCATCCTGAATTTCAAGCCAAAGAATTGATTTATGAGGATATTGCATATGCAATGCAAAGTGTTCTTTAAGACATACTTTGGACACCATTTAATTCTAATATAAAGATTGAGAGGAGGAGGAATATGTTACTTAGAATAAAAGAAAGAATACAAAGTATAAGAGAGATGAGAAGAGAATGGGAAAAAAATGAAAATATATTTTCAGGGGGTTTGGAAATGCTTAGGAAAGTTCAAAGGATATTGCTGTGCATGTAGAAATATTTCTTGAGTATTTTTACTGAGGACTCAGTGCAAGATAAATTACTTTTTCCCATAAATACTGTCATATTTTTTTCTTGAAAAAGCTGCACCCTGTAGTTTTTACTAGCAGAGATTCAATAAAAACAGTTCTTTGTGTTGAACGTTTTTTTTCAATTTATTAATTCAATTAACTTTAACTGGGAGTTAGAAAGAACTTTAGCTAATTGATGCTTGGTTTTACTAGCATCAAATAGGTTGAAAGAATGGTTTTAAAAAACTCATATCACTGATTTCTATTAAAAATATAAGTATTTTAATATTTATATATTTTAGTTCCTCTGTATCATTATTCAATGCTTCTCTTTTCAAACTTCATGGTCAATGACTTGCTCATAAACTAATCTGTTCCAAATAGTTAATATGCAGGCTTGCTCTATTGAAAGAAGTGTGATTTTTGGATTTATTGATTTAAAAAATAAATAAATCAAAGTTTATGTATAAATTAGAGTTGGCTCGTACTTATATCTTTCAGTATACCTTGAAAAAAATAAAACAAAGTGATATTGCCTCTTACATTTGGTACTTTCAGAAGAACTCTACCTTATGGATGGAAACTACATGTTATGTTTTGTCTTGTTTGGACTAATAACAATTTAATACATATAACTGTCACATTTTATAACAGTAAATTACAGAAGGACTTGAATTTTTAAAATGCAAATATTCAAGGGAGAAAAGTGATCTATTTCGATTGTTACAGTGAAAAACCATTAGAATGCCAACACACCTTTCAAAGGATAAGTTGGTTGCATTCAGTATGAATGTTCTATGAAAAGATATTTTTAGTATGGAGCAGAGTTCAGGCTACCATCCCACACACACTTCTTTAAAAACTAATTTAAAGTTCATTAAGTCCAGTTAAGCATTAAATATTTCAACTGCTTCACTTCCCACTTTCTTAATTTTTAAATCATTGAAGCCCATAGCAAATACAAAATAAAAGCTATAGACTTGTTTTTAGCTATACTTAAAAGATAGCAGGAAAGTCTAAAATTTTGAGTTAAATTATTTGGACTTTAAATGTGTGGAAATTCAGTTAGACTTGGGAACACGTATCTTTGCATCATTTTAGTGGGGTTTAATTCTTAATTTTCTAGCTGCATTTTTCACAAACCAACTGTACACAAATTTTCTAAAAGTATAGCTCTCACTGTGGGCTAAGAACAGGACATGGAAGACAGCTTTGTAGTCTACCAGCAGTAAACAAATTATTGACTTCACTAATTGTGTTTTACCCATGGAGCCATTAAGAATTGAAATTAGTTCTGTAAACTGGTGCTTTGTTTGGCTGGCTAAGTTTGTAGAAGTTTGTGTTTTCTGCCAAAGCTATAATTTCTCTGTGTGTATGTATGTTTGTGTTACAATATTTTAATGTGATAAGTGAAAAGTAGGGTTGTATTTTTTTCTCAATTTAATTGCCTTTTCATGAGGTTATTGCATTCATGTTGAATTTGTAGGCTAAACATGTAAAGCAAAATTGCTACTGTTTTCAACAGAGCAGCAATATTAACAGTGACTGAACTGTAGGAAACCTTTTTTTAATAAACGCTTGGTGGGTCATGTCCTTCAATTTACCTGTATGTATAGCCATTCAAGCTCTTCAAGTACCTGTGTTGCATTACTAAAGAAAACTGTTTCTGAGTACATGTTGGGCTTGTAGTCAGGGTTGACTACTTTCTAAACTGCACGCTATTCTTCAGAACGTACTCATCTACCAGCAAATCATGCAATGCGTAAACTCTTTTTTAAATGTCTGCGTAGGCTTGGGTAGGTTTGATAATATATGTATGCTAATAATATCTACATTAATACTTTCAGGAACAGAGAAAATTTGGGAACAGTGTTGCTAGTTTTGGAAATTTGCCAGAAATTATATTGTATGACGAGGTAACAATTCTTAGAGGTCACTTAAGGTTGGTTTTGCAATTTCTCTCAAGGCTGATAAAGGCTGGCTTCACCTAAAGCCTATAACATGAAAATCCATTAACATTTTGGAATTGCAACTAATATTACATCTAGATAGAGCTGAAATACCCTAGTAATTATAATTTTAACTGTTCGCATAGAGGGTTTTTTAGTAAGAGAACAGATTTCAAATAGATTACACAAATATCTAGGTTATTGTTCTGGAGGAAAAAAAAACGCAAGCAGTAAACCAGTGCCCCAAACCATCATCTTAACCTGTTTCCAGTGTGCTTTTAAAAATTCAATTGATCATAAGAAAAATCTTAAAATATAAATTATATTAAAATGCACATATAGGTTAAATACTATTATGTCTTGACAGAAGATATTTTTAATTGTTTTATTTTTTCACCAGAAACAAAGATTAGCTTTCTGATTAGTTTCTGTAATTACAGCAACATAAAATAGAAGAGTTCCTTTTTTTTTAGCTCAAGAAACATAAACATTTATTGCAGACCTATAAATAAATTATTGTCTTTTTTATGTATAATTTCTGAGGCTTCAGAGCTTGTAACTTAATATTACATTAGGTTATCAAGACCTTTGTGAATGAGAAAAAAAATGTAGTTATTATGAAAATATTTTATAGAATCTACTTAAATTGATTTGGAGTTTATAAATATTCTTTATCTTTGCAGAGATAATATTTTCTTTCCAAATATAATTTTTATCAAAGAAGAGATCAATTTTCTGCATAGTAATAATTTACTATGAATACGTAAAAATCAAACTGTGTTCTAAAATTTCAGTCTTAGTGTTTTTAGACCCAGAGCTGTTAGATTTTACACGGGCATGGAAAAGCAGCTCTGCGAAGAAGAACCTGGGGGTCCTGGTGGACAACAAGCTGTCTGTGAGCCAGCAGGGCCCTTGTGGCCAAGAGGCCAATGGTGTCCTGGAGTGCATTAGGAAGAGCATTGCCAGGAGGTTGAGGGAGGTGATCCTTCCCCTCTGCTCAGCCCTGGTGAGGCCACATCTGGAGTGCTGTGTCCAGTTCTGGGCTCCTCAGGACAAGAGGCAAATGGAGTTCCTGGAGCAAGTCCAGTGGAGGTCAACAAGGACAATTGGGAGACTGGAGCATCTCTCTTATGAGGAAAGGCTGAGGGAGCTGGGCCTGTTCAGCCACGAAAAGAGACAAGTGAGAGGGGCCCTCATCAATGTCTGTGAGTATCTGAAGGGAGGGTGTCAGAGGATGGAGCCAGGCTCTGCTCAGTGGTGCTGAGCAATAGGACAAGAGGCAATGAGCAGAAACTGATGCACAGGAAGTTCCACCTGAACACGAGGAAGAACTTCTTTACTGTGCGGGTGAGTGAGCACTGGAACAGATTGCCCAGAGAGGTTGTGGAGTCTCCCTCACTGGAGATACTCAAGAGCTGTCTGGATACAATCCTGTGCCGTGTGCTCTGGGATGACTCTGCTTGAGCAGGGATGTTGGACTGAATGTGACCTGCTGTGGTCCCTTCCAGCCTTACCCATTCTGTGACCCTGTGAAATATAAAGCAAATTTCATATTCCCTTGGCCTAGTGTTCCCGAGAAAATGACTTTTGGATTAAGCAATGTTCAGCTGTAAAAAGGAAAGTGTTTACTTCCTTTTAACAGTGAACAGAATGCTCCTAATTTAATGCAGAAGTAACGTCTTGTCCACAGCAAGAGGTTGAATTTGCTTTTTTTGTAATTTACATGAGTTGTACCTAAGCAAAATCCTTCAGCCATCTGCCGCTAGTCAATAAATCCTTTTTTAATTTCCATTAATTCTTGTTAGAAAGACTGAAGAAATCCACCCATCTGTTTGATAGAAACATTCTATCCACAGGGAAAGCACACTGAGAATTTTATCACTCTTTGCTTTAGAGGTGGGGGAAGATAATCTAAAGCAACTGCAGTAATTTGTGGGAATGTTCAGTGTATGCTTCTTAGATAAACTTTGCATATTAATTCATTGAGTAATCGAGGAATGAAATATTCTGATAGTCAGAAATTCAGCCCCAATACAAAAGTGCAAGGTCTCTTTTGCTTTTAATATAGTTAATTCTACTGTAGTGAGTAAACCAACTAATTTAACAAGTCAGAAACCATCAAGGAAAATTTAGTGGTAGAGAAATAGAAAGGGATAAGGGAAAGAGATGTGTGATCATATTCTGTGAATTTGCCTTTAGAATATAAGTTCTGAACGGATAGTATTTATACTTGTTGAGCATGACATTTTTAGCACAGAACAAATAACAATCTTAATAAATAGGACCTGATTTTAGTGTCAGATGGCAAAAGGACAATAATAGAAACCACGTTTTGAGAGCTGCTCTTTAAACAGCCCATTCTTGTTGCTGACCAAATATTTCTGTTCTGACAAAGTATTTTTCTTCATGTCTGACAATATCTAATGCACACCAAGAAATGGTTATATGACGTATGTCTGGTGAAATTCTACTTAAAGGACTATCTTTGACAAAAAAAGTCCCCATCAGTAGTGTGATGAGAAATAGCTATGAAGGAAAATATTTCATATGGACTGTGCTCCAGAAGGTCATACTATGGCAGCATGTCTTGATGATGTGATAAAAAAACACCCAAATAACTAGCTAAATATATACCCACTTGTGAATGCTAAACTGGGAAAATTTTCTGCTGAGAAGAGTTTGAGTGTTCCTCAACTCTTTTGCTGAGATATGCAACATAGTTTATGCTCAGATTTGAATCTAGGTTCCTATATTTGACCCATTGCAAGATTTGTAGCAAAGTGACAGTGTAGCAGCAATAGTTTTTTGTTCAGCATGAATTACAGTATATACTTATTTTTAATGTATATGTTGAAATGGTGTATGTCAGAAATATTTGTTACTGGTATGTGCTTTGGCTTCAGCGGTATCTATTGAGGGTGTTCTGTGCTCATGCATGGATAAAGAAGTTGGTGTGTCCACCCACTCTTAATTGGTTGTGAAGTTGGTGTCTCCACCCTTAATTTTGTCTTTCTGTCCCGATTTAAAATATTAATTAAAAAAAGTTTAGTGTTTGTTTTTTTTTTAATCAGACCTGCTTACTTTTTAAAATACTTGTCCTTATCATGATGATTTTCTTTTTATGTGTTTGGTCTTTCTTTCTCCTGAGGAAAAAATGGAATAGTAAATTTGCTAACCTGCTTGTGACCTTGACAGGTCAGGAATTGCTTGGTCTGCTGTTCATAACAAACCTGGCACATGTGGACTTTCAAATTTATTCTGCTAAGGCTTTTTTTATCTGCCTTTTTCTTAGTCCCTTAGAACTGTGTAATGGTAGATTATACCCAGTTAAGACATAGACTGGTTTCTCAGTTTATAGCCAGAATCTCTGCTCTCAGCATCTGAAATGCACCTGAGCTCATGCCTTGTAATTAGAAGCTCCCCCTGTGAAAAGCAAAGGGGTTGATCTGAGCCAACAACTGAGTAAGAAGCTTCTAGAAGCAGAAGTGTCAGTGCCATGCCATGATTGTCCCCCACTGCCCAGTAAGGAACATGGCTTGGTGAGATGATCTCACTTTTTGCAGTATGTTTTAGTGTCAGGCCTTTCACATTTAAATCTTTTCCAGTTCCTCTTCTTCAAATTCTTGTTGACCTCTGGAACTTGTTCAGGATCTGAGACTGAGCCTGCCAAGATGCCTCCGGGATACCTCTGAAGTCTGGGCACTCATTCAGGCCTAGGAAGGCTGTCCCCACCTTCTTTAAGGTCAGATCAGCTTTATTTTCAGGAGTGAAAACTCTGAGAATAGAGTGTAATTCACTTTGCTGACACACACCAATTTCCTGAACATGAGAATTAAGGCCATTAAGGTAAAATGTTCTCTTCTTAATGAGTTCACTTCTGTTACTTAGAATAGTTTGGAGTTTGGGTACACCCCTCTTGTCTCTGTTGATACATACTATATCCAAATAAAAAGCATTCTTCAAGGGGATTGAAAAAATTTATTTAGATTATTCTTAAACTTGAAAGGCCATTCCAGAAGAAGCCTCTTCACATTCACATCTCTTCAGAATAAATGTAAGCAGTGTATTTGGTGTAAGTGATAGGTCCACATTAAGTAACAAACTTCCACCTTCGTTACTGTGTCTTCTCAAATTACTCATACTTTTATGAGAAGGAGTGCTGATGCTATGAAGCTGGCAAAATATCAGGTATTTGATCTCAGATGAAGTCCCTGATTCTTGACCATTTGTCTTGGTGGATTTTTGGAGAATAACAGATTTTTTTAAACCTCTTACAAGTCAGAAAGGATGAAAATGGTTTGAAGTTTTACGACACACTTCAGCTGACCTACAAATGTGACTAGAAACCCCTTTCTTGGAGATAGTTATCATGGTTTCTTGCAGTTTCTGTTTACTCTCACACAGCAGTGTATCCTTGCTGAATTAGCTGCGGTTAACAGCTTTTAACGAAGATTGTTATTCCCAGGTAGGACTCAAAGTAATTTTAATTGGTAATTAATTTTAAATTATTTCTTGAAGTCACTAAAGTTTTGAATTGACATAGTGACAGTTCCTTAGAGTTTTAAAGAATCATTAATTAAATAAAAAGGGAGCTCGTAAAGAACTGCATGTCGTATACCCTTGCTTCCCAGCCTTTTCCTTATTAGTCCAGTCCAGTGTTTATGTTATGTGTAGTACATGCACGAGTGGCCATGTTGCAATTTACACGCTGATATATTGTCTTATTCATATAAGGCCGAAAATATTTCTTAACTCTTGGCATTCACAAAAGCTAAATGCACAGGTTCACTTTGCATCTTGTAGAATTCTGGTTGCTGGTAATTAAATTTTCTTAACATTTACTATCTGTTTGAGACTTTTCAATATTTTCAATATTTGTGAGAAGATCTTGACTATCTCTCCTGACAACAGAATTGGTGAAGTTGGAAGGCAAATTAAGATTATTCACTTATAACACTGATAATCTGTATCTAAATGCTGTTCATTTTATTTCCTGCCAATACATCTAATGGATTAATAATTTCTGAGAAGTATGGAAGTGAGAATTTTTGGATTCATGTCTTCCTTTAAAACAAAACAGAATCCAGGAACAGACCCCTGTTAACCCAGATGCAAAGAACATCCATATTTACAACTCTTAAAAAAAGCAAGACAGCAATAGTACCAATGACTTTTAACATCTTCAGATTTATCCAATTTAAGGGTTATTTTTTGATTTCTAAAAGACAATTTTATGTCCATTCTCACCACTTCTGCTTTACTAGATAGGGAATGTAGAAAAAGAAGAGAAATAAAGATTGAGTTTCAGTCTCAAGGTTATTTGCAGAGTAAATCCTTCTGGAAAGCCTGCTATATATCACTTTTTCAGGGCAATTGGAATGTCTTGTAAACAGAATTACTCTTACTTGTCTTGTAAACAAAATTACTCTTACTATTTAATCCCACTCTTTTCTCAGAACAGGAATAACAATAATAGTAGTAGTAGCACTAGTAGTAAATGATAATAACAATAATAATAACAGCAGCAATAATGTTCTTTGCCTCTATTATGTGAATGTTGTGGTACGCCTTGGTTGTAAATGATAGAATTCAATCTCCAAGTTAATGACAGACTAAATTTGGGTTACTTGTCACTAGTAAGAAGCTCTGAAAACTACCTAACTTGAAAATAATCTCAGAGTTAGGGTAACATGAAGATCTTTTTCACTTTTTTACCTCTTCTTCCCTTTTCAGTCAAGGTCTAGAGGCAAATTTAGGTTAAACCTACCTAAGTTTACAAATCCTTAAAATAAGAGTGTCTCATCCATTCACACAGTGGGGTACATGTCACAGTACAATAATCTTTCCAATGTACTAAAGATTTTTCTAAAATTTCAGTCTTTAAATCAGTTTTGTATGCCTATGGATACAAGAATTAGAAGACTTCAAGAATAATAGTTACTAATACATGCTTTTTATTTCAAGGCAGGGATTTTTGAACATTTGCTTTGCGTGTCTAATTACTTACAATGAGAAAAGTCTGGTACTAGTATGCAGAATTCAGTCACACTGAATCACTAGAGATTTTGTCACCGTTTTTCAGTGCATATAAAATATCTTTTTACACAGTACATATGTTTTCTATTAATTTCTTGTACATTACTTTTCGACTAGAATGAGTTTGCAAAAATAGAATAGAGTTTGACCAAATCCACTAAGTAATCTGATAGTAGTAGTACAATTGTATTTGCACATTTTCTCTCACGTATGAAAAGGGAATACCTTTTTTCAAAATAATTTCTTTACCACGATGTTGTTCAATATAAGAAACTAAAATGGAGGGAATTTTATCTAAATCAAATCTGTGCCTGCTATTTCAAGCAACCAACTAAGATGAAATTTATATATAAGTTTGTTTCTAGAGTTTCTTAAATGGGTTTGTGGATTTAATTTCTATTCAGTACAAAAATAAGAACTGAGGATACTTGTTTATAGCTCCAATTATTTCTATAAAACAGCTAGTACTTTATTGTAGTGTTCCCACTGTGTTCCTGTTTTTCTGAAACAACAAAAATATTACAGCAGCTAAACTTGCTCTGCGGTGACATCTTAAGCAGTATTATGGAGATAAGATTTTCCCGTTCTTAACAGGGTACTTGACGCCTTTCCAAAGATTAAATGCTTTGAACAAAAACTTGTCTTCTATCTTATTCGCATATGAAGTTGGCTGTTGCCTTATTATGGTTAGCACACGTAAGTATACATATTTATATACACACCCCGTTTCTGACATAATTTCTCAACATATTTTCTCTGGAACTGTAATAGCAATATCACGTCAGGGGGTTACTTTTTGTTCGCTTTTAATGTTTAGTGTATCTGCTCTTATTTGATAACTTGTTTGACTTTTGCACCTCTTGTTTAGCAATTTAAATATTGAAACAAACATCTTTTCACAATAAGATATGTTGTCCTCGCCTCATCTTGCATTACTTTCCTGCTGTTGTAGTTCTGTTAACCAGCACTGCTGCTACTGTCCTTTAACAGGGGTGACTCAAATATTACATTTGAAACTGGAACTGGTTTTATTCTAAAATAATATATCATATGATAAGGTATTTTGAAAGTTGGTTTTTCCATTATATTAAGGAAGAATTGGAATATAATGATTTCTTCAATAGTTTTGAGGAAAACTTGGCCCTTTTCCCTAATTTATTATTTTAGAGGTCTATAGATACATTAAGTGCTATTGGTAAAAATTCACACTTTTTCCTAACAAACATACATAATTTTCTTTCAAAGTTAAAGGTCTTTTCAGTACGCAGATGTTAGTTTAATTCAGTCACTGAAAGATTATCTGCTCTTGCTGTACTCTTGGAATTTGCTCTCTGGAGAGGTAAAACTTCTTCAAAGGAGAACATGGCTCCGTCTCCATAAACTAGCTGAACCTGTATGGCTTCAAGACTGTTCAGAAGCTTTACAAAATATATGGTGGGGCAGAGCATTTTAGTATGGTGTGAGATGAGACTCCCCCTAAAGAGAAATACCCCAAAAGACAACCTATAATGTCCTTTTTTCATTCAGTATTTGTTTTTAGAGGCTGGAAGCCTATTTACTTTAAAGTCGAAGTTTGAAAGGAGGAAAATACAAATAGCAGATGTGGGTGTAACTCTTCTACAAATAGACAAGAATTGTATCCATTTTGCAGATTACATATTTTGAAATCTTACACTACCTCCCTTCATTTATCTGTGAGGAGGAGATGTATAGAATGAAAACTGTCAGTTTACATAGTCTGTTGTGAGGGGATAGATGTGCCCAAAATTGCTCTGGGGCATACTAGTTGACAAGTTGAAAGTCCGTATTTTTAAGTGTTAGATGTTATTTTGTGATCACTGTCATGTTTATATACATAAACCAGACCACCTATTTCAGAGACTTTATATAAAATACAGTAACTGTACCTGTTCAGGAAGCAATGTATGTGTTACCTAGTACAAAGATAAGCTTCCACAATCTCTGCATCAGGCTCAGTGATCCCTAATATGTTCTCAAGAGAAATCATTAACTGGGCAACACAAACATAAATGGGATATATTTTATTTGATTGTGAGAGTAATAAAAAATTCATGAAAGCTTTCCACTCTTTATTGACGTGAAACAATACAGATCTGGAAAGTGTTTTTAAAATCTAAAAATTGTGATAATATTTGTTATATGGTGTTTTATCCTCAAATGCTCTTTCAAGTCAGCTATTATCCTCTAGTTAAGAGCATAACTTGATTTTTTAGTATATCTGTTTTTATCCTAAAGACACTTCTGCTGCTTAAAAATGGTGAAAACAAAACAAAAAGTACTATTCAAGGAAAGACATACAATTACAGAATCATTAAAAGTATTTAAACTCTAATTTCATTACATGCTTACTTTGAAAGTTACCTCTGTTTGGAGTGCACAGTGCCAGATATCAGAATCCATAAGCAACATGAAGTTAATGCTGAAATAACATATTTAGATGTGTTCAGTTCAGATGCAAAAGCTGGTCTGTATATAACTTTGTTTTGGCAGGTTAATTGTAATGACAAACGTGGTACTCTTCATTTAGACATCTTGGTATGTCTGACACTTCTCTTGAGTTACGGCTAGGAGACGGTCAACTTTAAGTTTGGAAGGCAGCATTAATTAAGTAATAATTAGTAACAAAACGCTATCCATCAGTCACAGAGAGAAAGCAAAAAGATTATAATAACTTGAAATTAGAATTAGCACAAATTTTAAAAAAACCTCAATCGATCAATCCCCTTCATTTTATTCTAATCAAGCAAAGTGGCGACATGAAAAACAGAGATCTTAAAATGGTAGGAAAATACGGATTCTTATTACCTTCAGATTGCTTTGATTTGAATCATGTCGTTGATGAGGTTGGAAAAGACCTTTAAAATCATCAAGTTCTGCTGTTAACCCAGCACCAGCATTGTGTTCACCATTCAACCATGTCTTATGGTGTCATATCCACGTGTTTTTTGAACACTTCCAGAGATGGTGACTCCATCACTTCCCTGGGTAGTCTGTTCCAATGCTTTACAACCCTTTTCGAAGTATGTGAAGGATTGTATCTAGAAACACAGAATTAATATGAAGCCAAATAGAAATAGAACTTCTTTTTAAATCCCTAAATCTCTGTGAATAAGGACATTTTCTGCTGAAGATTAAGTGCTGAACAAAACACTTAGAAACAAAGCTTCAGCTGTAAGAAAACAAAGCTATGAATTTCATTGCAATTGGTGAAAAGCTGGAGTCTAATTTTTTCTAATGCCTTTCTGCATCAAACCATAGATGAGAGATGTCTCTACTAAAACATGTATTTATAGGAATTCAAGAATATTCAATTCAAATATTGATCTATTTTCTCTAGATAGCCTTTTCTATGACTGTGAAAGAAAACAATGATGAAAATACTGTTTAAGGATGAATGGTCAAAATTTGTGCATAATCTGAGAATTTTGCAAGGTTCACGTTGCATCTCTAAATGAAAGCCAGGTTATGTAGGCCCAGCTTTTCTCTTGCATTGATTTACACGACTCTAACTTCCAGTACGAGTATGAGCAGAAATTCAGACACAAGTGTATGTGATGCCAAGTTATTGTTAATTTTTGGTTCCATATATATACACACATAAAACTAAGTCTGTTTTTCCTATAGCAAAAGACTGAATGCAACAACTTCTGCAATTAGCACCAAAACCCAACTGTGATAAAGGTGAAACAAAGGAAGAAGTGGCCATAGGTGATGATGGAGAAGAAATAGAAATGGAGCAACAGAACTGTCTTCTTTTTTTTTTTCCCCAGTGTTTTAGTACTGTTTTAGTTAGGCCCAGTCTTCATATGTGTCCCCTTCATAAACCTGTTAATACTCCACATCTCGGGGAAGTTTTCGGGAAAAGGAAGACTGACTTAATATTTCATCTCTTTCAGTAACTTTTTGCTTCTTTGTTTGTTTATAATAAGAGAGAGCCCTCTGACACATGCTTCCCAAGAAGCAGAAGTGGAATTCTGCGTAGATTATCTGACGAAGCTTACATCCCATAAGTGTTTTCTTGCTGGATTTGGAATGCTTTTTATTTTTTTTCTTTTTTTTAAATGTAGACCTATAGCGTTTCACAACTTTCATAGTATCACTTTAAGTAGTTCAAGTCAAAAATTGTTTAAGCCCTGTGGGAGGAAGACTAGCAGCAATGGTTGCATTAACTCCACTAGAAGGGAAAATAAAAAGCTGCATTAAACTTCTGTCTCAGCCTTCATTTTTAATGATGCCTTCCTTTGGGACACACTGTTTTTCTCTTTTTCTCTCTCAAATTTCTTTTATAAAGGACAAGGAAGCTCAGATTATCTTATTAATGTTTACTAACTAAATGGAAGGTTAATTTTTTTAAGATGCATGAAACAAATAGAAAAACTGATCTAAAAGCTTCAACTGGATACAAGAAAAAACCCAAACCCCTTCATTTGTTAAATGCATCCATTTTCATCTCTTCTTTGCCGTAGTACAGTACCTCAAAGTAAGCATACAAGACATGAGAAATTCTGAGAAGTGATACCACTGTATGAAAGCAGTGTGGATTTCTGTTGTTTCAAGACAGGGTCAATCCTGTAGAAGAGTCCTGCGTTTTTCAGTTACAGACTAGCAGTGCTTACAGTGTTTGTGATGCCAACATGCAGTCCACACAACCCCAACATTCACTGTTTTCTCAGCTGTGGAAAATGATGTTTTGCTCATTATTGTCAACCTGCTATAGCTTTCAAATGTCACCTTGAAGGTGAAAGTTTATATGACCTCTTTTCTTCTGTCAAGAGGTCTGTGATATAACAACTACTCCGCATTAACAACCGGAAGACCAACACACACCACTACCCCAAATGCTGATTTCTGTACTTTTCTTCATTTTGTAGTTACTTTTTTAGTTAATCTTTCTCACTTCCTATAATGTTTCTAACCAGTACTGAAAAAAAAAAAAAAGGAGTTGAAACAGTATTACTTATTTTTCCATTTTCTTAATGCAAATTTATTACGGCTTCTACTGGTACTTAACCTAAACGGCATTTCTCTAAGGAAAATCTGGATAGTTTATCTGAACTATTTAGTGATTGTTTAGGCACAGAAAAGCTGTTTATATATGTCTCTGGATAAGACTGGACACCAGACTTGTGCCAATATGTGTAATTAAATGAAATTATTACTTCTGTCTTATTATTTTTAGTTTTGAAAAATCAGAATGGTTAAGAACATTTTAACTGGTGATATCTGAGGAAAAGACGGCATTATTCCTTATTTGCAAGGTGCAACTAAGGCTTTGAAAATCTAGATTCTTTTCTATTTTATATACCAGCTATGGTAATCACTTAGAAGTATTTTCCAAGGACAGTGACAGATATAACTTTAAAATTTTGTATTTGTATGCCTGTCTCTGGATATTTGGGTGTTTTTTATGTGGGAGGTATTTTTATATTTATATCACATAAAAATATGACAACACTGTTGAATATTCTAAACAATTTTTGTAGCTGCTTAGACCTGTTTACACAACAGAATTGAGTAATTGAAGTCCTTAACACCCGAGTATTTTGACTTTGACAGTAATGCTGAATTTAGATTTAGATAGCTATATATGTCATTAGAAAGTACAGATGCTGCACTATAAGATGTGAAGCAGCACATCTGCTGATTAAGTGCTGTATAAATTACTCCTCCCCAAAAAAAGCTAAACACAGATTCAAAATGTCTTTTTCTCTTTTTTCTCTTTTTTGTTTTTTTTTTTCTTTTTTCTCTCTCTTTTTTTCCCTCTTTTTTCTTTCTTTTTTTTTTTTTTTTAGATACTCTGAATGTCTAAAGCTGAGCAGCTGTTGGGCCAAAATTTGCAGCCCTGAAATTTCATGTTTTTAAGAAAAAGGTAGAAAATTCTCACCTTTTATTTAAAACATAGATGCAGCAGGGGAAAAGCTTTGATGTTAATCCCTGTTTATTTGCTTTTGAGTATAAAGCTTTCCTCTCCACCCACCTCAAACTCTGGATCATAGGTCAAAATTCAGTCCTTTGTACAGGTGAGATTGTTTCTCTTCAAGTTCCAGGAGGAGACCAAAGAATAAGGATCAAAACTTTCGACCTCTAGATTTGGAAGATAAGAGTTTTATTTTTTAAAAAAAAGATATTGTGAAACGATATCTGAACTTGAACTTTCTTTCAGATAAACCTAAGCAATTTTAGTGGTCTAAAATGTGCCTTTATTTGCTAGGGCTACAAGTGAGATTACAACTTTCATGCTTTATCTGTAGACAGATCTTGAAAAACAGCTGAATGGATGAAGATCTTCAAGTTGCCTCTTATGTTAAGTTTGAAATTGAATTGATATCAGATATCTATAGTGACTTCATCCTCTGTATGGGTGTGTATATGTGCATGTGTATGTGCAAATGAATATGTGTGTGTGCATATCTGTGTTAGTTTCTATATGTATGTCTAAATATATATATTGGATTAATTTCTTATGTTTGCTCCATGCAATATAATTTGTAATTTTGCATTGTTTTGTATTTTTTTTGGCTAATTAGATTACTCTGAGTATGTTCAGAATGTAGAAGGTTAAAAGTAGGCTTGCTGCTTATCAGGCCTATTCCATTTCCAAGAATCCGATCTATGTATATATCGGTTTTGGATTATTTAAAACTGTCCCTATGAGATATGCTTCACTGAAAACTAGTTGCCATGTCTGATAGATCCAAAGTTCTTTTAATTTTAAATGAAAAATGTGGAAACTATTTGTGCTATGTAGATATAGATAAAAATCTATCAGTAGATACAGACAGAGATAAAAATCAGTGCAAAATCATAAATAGCTCAGAATCAAACTGTATCTCAGCAGCTGATGACTTTTATAGGGATAGACATGCCATGAATGTTAGCTCTCTGACATAAGGGTTGCTCCTGCTAATTGGAGAGGCTCAGGCAAGGAAAGATTAAAGCATTAACAATGAATGTGGTGAAAGAACTGAGAACAGAAATCAAATGGTTTGCTTATTGTGCTTTTAAAATATGTGTATTATTTTCTTCTTTGTGTTTTTCTAAGAACTGCAAAATACAAGAATCTGATATCTGACTTTAGATGTAAGGAGTGTTCCCTAAACTATTATCTTAGCTGATTCTTTAATATTTTTCTGCAGGTGTGAAGAATGTATATATTCCTTTGCCATCTTTTCATAAATAGTTAATTTTGTGATAATTTTTTCTCTTACAACTTAAAGAAGACTAATTGCCAAACAGAACTTTTTTTTCTGTCATAGGCAGATACCATCTATTCAATACTGTCTAGAAGGACAATAGCACTCAAAATCTAACTTTCAGCTGTTTCCTAGGTAACAGAGATACAGCTGCAAAACTGTTGCACTGAATGGAAGGAAACAGCAAATGCTTCCATTTTTCTACTGTTTTTGAGTTTGGGTGAAGTAAACCCTAGGAGTATCACTACTTCAGAAACTGCAAGACATGGGACTGGAGAACTGCGCTAAGTTTCCAATGTGTTTGTTTTGTCACTTTTAGGTTTCTGCACACCTTCTGTGATTGCGCAGACAATGTCAGAAAACTTGTGAAATAAATCGTAGCAGAGTTTTTTTATTTAGGGTTCTTTTTTGTTGTTTTTTTTTGTTTTTCTGACAAAAATTGTTGTGTAGTATAACTGGTTCTTTCCATGAATGAAACAAACAGAAAAGCAAATTTTGTGTTTTCTTGTTCTATTATTAATTTCTAGGAATTTTTCAGAAAGTAACTATTTATTTTTGTACGAATTCTAGTTCAAAAATGAAAGGAAAAAGTACTATAAAACTGAATTAAGGTATTAAATTATGTACATGTAGGCTATCCTTTCATGTATGTAGCTAATTATATAGAATTTAGTAGGTCTTTTTGGAAGTAATACAATTGTAGTATATTCCCAGTAGTTTGTCTTTCTCCGTTTTGTTAAGTATAAATTACTTTTCCTCACTGTAGAGGTTGACGTACTTAACCCACATTTACCATTTGTGTGTCTTTGAGACAACTATTTCACAAGTAATGCTTACTAAATTAGAACATAAATAAAGCAACTGAGTTTTTATCTGTGCTGCTACTCCAGCCTGAAGGAGGTCTCCTATAAACAGAACTGCATTCTTGTAATTTAAACATCAGCTTCACATTTCCTCAAATAATGCAGTAAAAGGCAGTCATGACAATGAGATAAGAGGGCAATTTGTTAACGAAATTGTGCCCTGTGTTCACTAGGAGTGTCTCATTGTTTCCTTGTGATTCCCTTATCTGTCAGTAACATCCATCCATCATGTTTGTCCTTAAATTCCAGATGGTGATGTAAAGACTACTCTCAATTATGTGTAAAATGAAAATGTTTTAATGTAGCATAGCTGTGGAAACCTGGTTTACGACGACCGTAATTAGCTAAGATCATAAACTGAAGGTTCATGACTCACTGGCTTAAAGTGCATTGTTAAAATTCATAGTAATATTTAGAAGGTTGGTGTTAGAACAAAGTATAAATAATATAGTAGTTCTAAGAGATTTCTTTGCTTAATTTGTGAATGACGTTTTTCTACAGGAAGTACCCAAACATGTGGCAGTAGCAGTCTCTCAGATTATTTTGTATTAGACGGCATTTATATTTTATATTAAAAAATGATACAAATATTTTTCTCTTCTGGAAAAAATATATAAATAGCTTATAAACATGCAGTATGTAAGTGCTCTTATATGACTATTATACTAGCTACAGAAGTTTGTGCTATGCAATGAGAAGTGTACAAAAAAAGAAATGTTGTGGTAAATGCATTGTCTAAATTCTTCTTTCTCTGAACAGGTGTTGTGAGAGAATACATTAGGTTATTTTTCCTTAAGCTTTAGATGTAAAGTTAATTTCTAAGGTGCATTAAAATGTCTTTCCTGGACTATGATCAAACTACCTTTACAATTTTTTCCGTAAACTCTATTTTGAGTTAAAAGTAGGAAACACAACTTATTATTGCAATGCTTTTTATGATCATGTGATACATATATTTAATTGTTTTTCCTCTAAATTTACATGTTTTGTAAAATTACTCCTGGGAATATTTGTGCAATTTGTGTAAAAGTTGTCCAGAATTTATAATTAAATAATCTTCAATATTCAAATGAGCATTAGCATCATTATTGCCATTATAGAGATTTGTAGAACTTCTTTTCAATTCTTGTTCAATTATTAAAGTGAGCAACATTTTCCTGCGTTTCAAGGAAAAAGAATTGTCAGTGTGACTTTTTTGTTCATTTTCTATTTCTTTTTTGAACTCAGACATGAAGCTACTCATGAATGCTACTGTGACAAATCCATGATTAAACAGATATTATTAAGTAAACTAATTCTTTTACTACATCGTGTATCTCTAAAGAATAGCTGTTCGCAGTTTTAAGATTGCAGAATGAGACTGATAATTTACAAGGGCTAAAATCTGAATGTGGTAGCTAGCTCTGAGCAGTACACTATCTAATAGGATTTGTCTTGTCTTCCCCGCCATCCCAGCCCTGCCAAGAGAGTAGGTAAAATGGTGTTAACCATCACCTGCAGCAGAGTGAAGCCAGACTGTCTTTTCGAGGACACCACAGCCAGAAAAGTTATCTGGGGGAGACAAAGATGATACTTGTTTTCTTGCCCAGTCTCTTGGAGCTCACCCAAATGGATTAGAGTATGTTCAAGTTAAGTGCTCTTTTCCCTCCCCACCACCTGGAGCCTACATCCATTCAGATGGCAAGGTTTGCTCACTGCGGCTTCAGAATGCCTGAGGAATAAACATGTTTCCCTACTGAATGTTTCTGCATTAGACTCCTGAAAAGAAGTCACGCAGAACTCTTACAAGTTGTATGGCCTCAATCTTCATGCCCCTGGCAGATGAGGACAAATATGCAAATACTATGCATAGCTTAGGCTGTCAGTTAAATACAGCTTGGGTTTGTCTATTTCTGTTAGTTAAATAGCTGCATAACAGTTGGTGGCTTTTAGAAAAACCAAAACAAAAAAGGCTGGAGTGGTTTTGATTCCAAAAACCATTTTATCTTCTTCCATGATTTAACTTCTATCATAAATCCTTCTTTTCTAGATCTGAGTCTTTCTAGGATAGTGAGAAGCATTTGGGAACATTTCTCTCTCTGCCTTTTGTAATGGGTGTGAAGGTGTTATACATATGTTATACATATACCATTAAATATACCAAAATAATAAATTCCAGTCCCATACATGTAAATTAGATGTTTCTTAAAAGATCCTCTTTCAAAACAAGACTGCCTGTGCAGTTTCCATGAGTTAAATAGTTGTTTCTCATAAATTATTGTATCTTCAGAATAGTGACTAAAAAGAAGATTGGAAAATAACTTTCTTTGCTAATCAGTATATTGCTCTAGCCTTGAATTCACTGCTTGAAGTTAAATATTGGCTAACTGTAAATATCTGTCTGCAAGAAATGCATGGTATTATGCAGGTACACATTTACATATCTCATCTTATAAAAAGATAAATCCTTTTGAAATCCTAAGGTTATCTTAAAAAAAGAAAACAAACAAACCCTTTTAAACTGTTTCTCTATCCAAAATAAAATATGCAGCAACTGACATAAGAGAACACCAGACATACATTATTTTGTGATTTGGTTTAAAATAAGTGCTGACTGTAATCACTGTATGCAGGAAATTTCTGTATCATTTTCCGTTTGTTAGAAGACTTGGTAACGAAAAGTGTAAACCAGATCTTGTCAAAGATATCCATTCTCTTTCTTTGGCAATCCCACCTTTTCTTGTTCAAATAAGCTTTCTAGGTCCAATAAATGGAAAAGTAGAGGTAGATTATGAGCACTGAAGAGTAATTTCTGCTTTTTGTAGTCAAATATTATCATGAAATATATAGCACATATTTTTCCATCATATTTGCAGGGTTTTTTGCATACATTACATTTCTACATTTATATGAAAAGCTTTACCAAAGGTAAAACTTTAATAAATCTTCAGATGCACCTTTCCAGAATGATAAATAAAAAAAGTACAGGTTTGGAAATTGGTAAAAGTTTGCTTAGTATCTATAAACAGAAAATAATGTCTAAAAAAGTATCTAAAACTGCAATGATTTGTTTTTGTCTTAATTTGAAGACCAGACAAGGAAATGTTATGGATCATACCACTACAGAATGAATTTCTTACCTCTTGAAAGAACCCTGTTTGTAGTGTTATAAGAAGTTAATACTCTTTGCTTTTTCAGTTTTTGGTTTTGTTTTGTTTACCTTTAAACTTTCAATAGGAAATCAAATTCAAAATAATCTTGGTTTGTGTATTTTCTTTTCAGGGGATAAATGCAAACCTACCGAATACACTGAAGTGAAAAATATGTTACTGGATCTACAAAACCAGAGATACATTGCACAATCAAAAGATAAATCTGTTGGTGAGAAAATGGCATTAAAGAAACTTCTTGTAGACCAAATGTTTAATTATTTTGATTCAGACAACAATGGACTTGTGGACATGAACGAGTTATCTCAGGTAAGGTTTAGTTTTTGTTTCAATTAGCACAGTGACTATTCAGATGTCTTTGTCAGGACATAAAAACATGGAGTATCATATCTTAGGATACTTCAGAAAATATGAGTCTCGGAGTTGGAAAACTTCATTCGAGAATTTTTGAATGGCTGAATTACTCAGGAATTCTGTAATGATTATTTAGTAATTTGAATATAATGCTTCAAAGTATACTGCAGCGTGTTAGAACACTCCAGGCTGCTGTGAGCTTGAGTTGTGAGTTGTTTTATTCTCCACTGCATGCTACCATCCAGCCCAACTGTATAGATGTATTGTAGAAGTTGAAAACAATTAAAATAGTGAGGTAAATCACTTCTGTAATACTAAAGAAGTATTATTGCTTTATCTTAGTTAGGGCTAGAGAAGTACAGAAGAAATCCTGCAAAGAGAGTTCATGGTAGTCTCTAAATAGCAAATTTTAGCTAATTACAGATCTAAACCAGTACTTGCTGCTCTGGTAGGCATAACAGCACCAGCTTTAATCTACCTGAGAGGATTGATTCTATTAAAGAATGTTGATGGGTCAAATGTACTTTGATTTACAAGAGTTCTGTGTTTGAGAAACCTAATCATGGCTAAACTATATTAATGAGTCTAATACTAGGCAACCAATTAAGTTTAAAGAAAGTAGGATTTTTTAGAGGTGCGTATTGATCATTATCCAATGTTTTAAGTTGCATGGCAGTGTTAAGAGATAGGCTGGAGTTATCATTTCCATACAGCTAACTTTTAAAATTTTAGTCACAATTTCAAGGACCAGAGGGTGATTGCAAATATGGGTATCATGTCAACTAGTAATACACTATTTCAAAAGACTGATTTAAAACTATTTTTCTGTACTTTTCTAAGATTGGTTTTTCCCGCTGCTTTTTAGAGTCTTTCAGAGCTTCAACTTTCAAGGGACTTTGGTGCCTGTATATGTCTTACAAATACTTTATATATGAGTATACTTTATGAATAGATTACATAGATAGGAATCAAATCTATAGATTTGCAAATTATATTTAATTCCTCTCTATTCAGTTGCTACATGTACACTTTTCCTTTTTCTGTTTGTGTCAAACATAGTTTTAAAATAATAGAAAAAATTCTTCCATAATTGTGTTTCAAACTTTCTATACCTACTTTTCCCCACATGCTTTTTTTTCTATAAAGAGGAATTTATAACAGCAACTGTAAAGTAGTGCTTTTTCACAAGTATGGAAACGAGTCAGCCTTAAAACGCCAAACATGTGCTTTTTGGTTTTGCTAAAATTCATTGCAGAAACATGAAATTATTCAACCTACAGATTAATTTAAAGTAAATTCATTGTTAGTGTTGTTTGCTTTGTCATTGTGTGTTTTGACAAGAGGGACCCATGCTGGAGCAGTCTGTTCCCGAAGGACTGCACCCTTTGGAAGCGACCAGTGCTGGAGCAGTTCATGAAGAACTGCATCCCATGGGAAGGACTCATGTTGGAGCGGTTCATGGGGGACTCTCTCCTGTAGAAGGGGAAGAGTGAGAATTCTCTCTCTGAGGAGGAAGGAGTAGAAAAGAGAACATGTGATGAACTGACTGCAGCCCCCATTCCCTGTCCTCCTGGTCTGCTGGGGAGGGATAATGTAGAGAATATTGTCAGTGAAGTTAAGCCCCTTGGAGGAAAGCTGGTTTTAATATTTGATTTTATTTGTCATTTATCTTACTCTTGTCTGATTGGTAATGAATTCAGTTAATTTGTCCCCAAGTTGAGTCTGTTTTGCCCATGATGGTAATGGGTGAGTGATCTCTCCCTGACTTTATCTTGGCCCATGAACCTTTCATTATATTTTTTTCTCCCCTAGCCAGCTGAGGAGTAACAGAACAGCTTTGGTGGGCATGTGGTATCCAGCCAGGGTCAACCATCCACAGGGAGACATTACTGTACTCCTGAAAACATTCTCAGGATTAGGAGAATTTTTCTCAGTTGTGCTTATGGTCAAAATTTTGAAATCTGCATAGTTTTTGTAAATAATAGCTCCTGTCTGCATTTTAAATGTAATCATATTAAGGGGATATGAAAAGCAACATACTTTCTGTGGAAAACAAGGACTCCTGAAGTTAAATTATGTTCACGTGAATATTGAAGTTCAATTTATAGTGCATCTTAAATTTTGCATGTCGTCAATCTTACTGTGCAATCAGGCACTTGGATTGCATTTATTATCTCATAGGTGTCCATATAGTCATCCTATCTAATGTAAAATCAAAATGAAACATTTGGAGATTGGAAATGGTGACAGCAACACTCCAATTTTATCGATGTATTTTGGATCAAAAGTCATAAGGTTATTGAATTTGCATCATGATGCAAGAGAAACAAATATTCCTCTCCCCAAAAAAGCAAAAGTAGTGTTTTTATTAAAAACATCTATTTCAAATAGTAAGAAAGGTTTGTTTGTTTTGGGGTTTTTCTGGTTTTTTTGTTTCTTTTTTTTCAATATTTCAAGTATGGTAGTAATACATTAAAAATTGGCAGACTATTTTTTTCTACTGTTTGAACAGTGCTAGCATCTGGGTATAATATTTTTCATGGCTTTGTAGTCCAATAGAGAATTGCAGCTAAAAACGAATTTTAACTCCAATACACTGTGTAAATGTAGTAGGAAAGCAGTGGGATTATGTAGCTCCATGCAGGCTAAATGGACATTTTTTTCCTGATATAAATTCTTCTCTGCCTTGACTGCTTTAATTGCTGAGTCTGACTCATTTAATGTTTTAGTTTCCAAATCCTATATTGGCAAGTGAGATGTGGTTTGATTTTGAAAGGACTTAGGAATTTAACCTTTTAGACCACTCTGTTTTGAGAGAGTATCTATCTTTCCAAAATTGCAAGCTATGAAATAGGCAGGATTCTCATCACCTTCATCATCTCTGATCAACATATCTGCAAGGTTTCTAGTAAGATGAGATGGTTCGTGAAGGGTTTGGTTTGTTTTTAAAGCACTTTGAAACATTTTAAATTAATCTAAAATATTGGAAGATAATTTAATCTTCTGGTTGGCTGTGAATATTCAGTTGTTAACAGACTCGTCTGCTTATCTATTTTATCTTATGCAAAACCAAACTGGAATTTAATAAAAATTTGTAAATGAAATACCAATGTATTTCAGTACCAATGTCACTGTAGACTGCTTGATTACTCTATATTGTTTTTGCTGTGTAGAAGAGGAAAAAGAGCAGAAATGTTATGGGTAGGCACGGGAATAAAATGTGTTTTTCTAGTTATGAATGCAGTTATTCTGCTATGGTGGAACTGCCATTTTATGAACAATAAGCCTTATCCGGTTGCCATCAGTGAAGGATGCATAAGCTCTAAAAAAGTTTCATCTTGCTCAACAATGAAATTCGAGTTCCTTCTTGAAGGAAGAAGTGTGTAAAGTGAAATAATCTATACTTGATTAGAGATGCTTTTTTTCTATTTATTTCTTAGACTAGTGAACTAAGAAAGGAAAATTTTACAGAACAGGGAAGAGACATAGCCTGAAAGCAAGTTGAATATATAATAATAATAAAAAAAATAAATTTTCCTTTTCCTTTTCCTCCTTTCAGTGATCAGTTTTTAGAGTCAAAGAAAGAAGTTAACATCCTTATTTATGATCTGTAATTTCAAATATATGAATATATTTATTTTATTTGACAGGTTAACATAGGACAAATGAAAATACATTACCTTTCTATAAAAGCTCATCCTTACTTTTGCAAAAAACCAAAATTATTTTGGTTTTATTTCTGTAGTAATGATAATACTGCTGCACCTTATGCTAGCCAATACTTCATGGGACTTGTTTGCAGAGATGCTTATACGAATTGCATCTCTCCAGCAGACTTAGGTTCTCAAAATACTTGGTTGGACCTTGGTATTTAAATTTTTACCTTCATGACTTCTGATTTGGCATCTAATCAGTGCTGTTACTAAGAGTTATTTGGAGGCCTTGGAACTCAGAGAAGGAATAATGAGCCTATCTCTTCTTGGTGTTTTTAATCAATTTTGGTTTTCTTCTCATGCTATATAGGCAGAAGAATATTTTGCATGTTGATTTATAGTTCTATTTATTTTCTGCTATTAATTAGGGACATATTATTTAGGTTGCATTACCTGTTTTTACTGCCACTAATCTAGGAAAAACTTAACATGCTACATTCAATTCTAGGTTCAAAGTAAAAATAAGAACCCTACAAGAAACTTTAAAATTGGGGGAAATGAAGACTCTTTTAGGGGTTAGTAGTGAGATAAAGCTTACAAACACCGTGATCATCATACAAACTGTAACATCTTGGTCTTCCTTAGGTGCCTTTGGTTTTATCAAGTAGAAGCATTTCGCATTATATTCTTGCAGGCAATGAAGGAAGTAGGAGTAAGCTTCATTTCTTGAGTAGGTTCAAGGACTGTTGCTAACTGGAAGTGGACACAAAGTATAATGGTGCAGGATTTTGTTTGCACTCATTGTTTTGCCTTGGTTAAGTCCAGAGCCATAAGCTCAGAGTGCTGATGGTTCTGGGTTTAGTTCTGAGATTCAGAATTTTACGCAGCCTATCTATGTGTCCCTAATACCTATTTTGATCTTATACTGTGAGCTAGGCATCGATAGCATTATATTTGCAGACACCTAAGGACACATTTACATCTTCTGAGTCAGATTAGGTCTTCCCTCTGCTAAGTGTGGAATTGGAAAGGCAGGGAAATGTGCCTTTCACTGGAGTAGTTTGCAGAAAGAAATCTCATATCTGAGCTATGTAACTTGATTGGTTTGGGACAGTATTGAGATAGTACCTTTAAATGAAATTGGATACATGCCTTTGTAGGCCACTTCATGTGGATTTAGCAGTTCAGATATCCATTTGCTCGGGGATCTCTGCATCATTCTGTGATGCAGAAGTCCTGTATCTTTACTCACTATACATATATCAAAGGTATCACACTATTATAGACACCAAATAGAGGACGGTGTTGCTGCCCTACAGAACTTGCTGGTAAATTATGAGGATATTGATTTAACTAGATTAAGGGAAGTTAAAGCAAGGAACAATTTACCAGCCTTTATTATCAATTTAGTTTCATAATTAATCAATTCTTTTAATTTATAAAAAGTTATACTGCTGTGGAAGATGGTGGAACAAGTAATTGAACCCCCTTTGTGCAGTCAGAATTAATTTGGAACACAGTGCTCATAATTTTTGGTGTTTGATGTACTTGGTGTTTTATCAAGCACTGAATATCACTGCGGTGGTGAGGTGCTTGTTTTTAGGGAAGATGAACGCATGTTAACTGAATGACCATATTTGATTTAAAGGTGTTCGTAGTTATGTTTATGTAGTACTTTCCTTGGGGAGATACATAAGGACCATTAATCACAGGCAAACAAAAAAACACTGACCGATAACACTTCAGGTAAGGTGGACTAATAACGAACGTGTTATGTTATTTGTGATCTAGTTTCATAACATCTGCAGATTTTTCATTTTGACTGTCAGAAATCAGATTAAAATGAATGAAACAATGTATCCTGATGTGCAGTTTGTCATTTTTAATCAGATTACCTTTCACAATCTTCTAAAATGTGGAGTTGTACTGACCAAATTTCTGAGACGCTTTGAACTGAGGTAACAGTATATTGTTCCATAGGAAATAGATAATTGTGTACTATATCCTTCCTCCATGTTTCAAAGAGTATTAAATTCTGATGGATAAGTTTAATTTTTTTGGAAAAGACATATTTAATTTGAAAATATAGATAAGTTTCAAAGTTTTCAGCATTTATGGGGTTTCACAATGAACCATGAACAGTTTTCTGTATATTTTTCCTTTTACCAGTTTATAATATGGAAAGTAAATGCTTCACTGTATTTATGCTAATTCAAACTAAAAATTGTGGGCATAAATATTTGCAAACCTTCTCTGGTATGAATTTTCAACTTAAAAGTTTGAAATCAAATAATCTATGTTTGACTTGTATGGCACAATCATAAAATTTTGCCAACAATCTCAATCAGGCTTTAACCTTCATAGTAAGTATTTTGTTTCTAGCATGTGACTTGCTAAAAATTTTGCCAGTTTTTCTTCCGCCTCCCTGACAAATCACTGTCTGTTTAGTTTAACCAAGGAGTAGATAGTCTGAGTTTAAAGAATTGGCTTAAGAAACAGTTTCCTTGAATTTCAGTCTTCTCCATGGACAGAGATTAATAGAATTTAAAATTTAAGGCACATTGTTTGATCATCTGTGAAACACAAGTGTGATTACATGATGGTGTATCATACACATGGAATTTTATTTGATTTATCCTACACTTATAAGTAAACTAATGTCTTGCAAAAAACTTCCATAAGGAAGTATGCAACCTTAATTTGTCAGGCAGTCATATTGGCTTTGTTGGAATCTCATATAGCTTGTCACTTCATATCACGGTTGATCTACACTTCAAGCTGCTACAGAAACAGGTAATTTTTCAAAATGCAAACCACCTCCACCTGAGTTGTACCTAGTTCTGAGTCGTATCTCATGTGATAGAATATTAGTCTCCCACCCCTTGAGAAGGAAAAGCCAACCAACAACCCAAAATTTCCATAAAGGTGAATTTTGCTTCTGATCACCAAGTTGATCTGATCCACAGATCCTGTTGGAAAGCTGGGACATGGCTAGATCCTGCACAAGAGAATTCAGGTTGGAACAGCTTTTTTAGGAGCAAATCACAGATAATTAAGATTAATCACCATATGAAATCACTTCTGTACATTCTAAAATCTATCCTCACAGACATGTTTGGAGGGTTTATGGAGTGTATTTTCCAAAGAATTCCAGAATATATAATCCACATAAAGATGTATATACAAAAACAAACATTGAATCTTATATCTGTAATCAAAATTATAGGTTTACTGAGGAAAAAAATTAAATAATTGCCAGGATGATAAAATGTACCTGTCTGCAGTATCATTACTGAAAATAGCACAATCATTCTATCTAAATATTTTTTTAAATTATGGTTCTTCTTTTTACAAATCGACTGCTTTTCATTTAAAATTGGTCAGTTTTAACAGATAACAGATTTTAGTTCAAAGAATGGAAGCTGATAACACTAATTTGAAATTTAAAATGTGATACTAAAAAGCCAGATGTTTTTGGGGATTTAAAAAAGGTTTTCTTCTACCTTAGGTGCAAAGTTGCATCCTTATTTGTACAACTGAAGATAGTGAAAGCAAGCATTTAAAACAGTGAAGCAATGAGAGGAACAAGGCTTCTCATGCTAAATGTTCATGGCCTTGAAATTTCAGTGATTGCTAAAGTTTCCAACACACACCATTACATATTTAGTATTTCTTGTATAACTGTAATGGGTTTAGAGTTACTAATTTTTCCCAGACTGCATTTTTGTCCTTTGTGTACCAGCTGCAAGATCTATACAATTTCATTTTTTCTTAAGTCACTTTAATGTAAATTCAATAAAACGGCTTTTAAAGGATAGGAAGTAGTTAGCACTAATATTCAGGTAGCATAGTATGTATTTTTAATTGATAATAGCAAAAGGTGATTTTGTAGTGATTTTTCTTATCTTTGTAAATGGTTTTCATACTCTCTAATGTACTAACAACGTGATTATCCTTTATAATTCTTTTATATTATTATGTAGGAGATGACTTCTGGTAGCATAAAATGTTTGTGTCTTTTCTTTTTCCTCTAATGCTCCTGTTATTCCCTATTATTCTTTTAGGTATTTTGTGTTTACATGAATAGTAACTGAATGAATTCCTTTGCAGAGCAGCTGAAACACAAAAGCCCCTGTATCCCTTATTTTTCAGAAGATATCCTCTGTTAATACAAATATAATGATTTTTCAATTATCATGGGAGACTGATAAAGGGTTGGAAGAGTAATTATTTTACCTAGGAATTAGCTATAGTTATATTCCTATCTTCTGTGCCTGGTACAAAACTGTAAACTGTGCAGTATTATGAAAAGTTGCATCAGTTTTGCCTGTTTCAGTTATGTGATAGTACTTCTAATACATGCCCCATGTAACATGAAAATTCTGAATCACTCTCAGCGTCTTAAAAATTCCTCGTCTGGAATCTAAGGGGATGTCTATAACATACACAGACTTAAGACAAAATGGTGCATATATTAAAGAACATTTCTCTTGGATAAGTTCATTGGAGTTAAAAATCTAATAGCTATTAATTATGATCTAGTTACAAATTGTATGTGTCCCCATTGAGAAACTGGAGCCTTTTCAGGTCAGCTACTTATATAACAGGTGTTTGGTAAGGTAATAGGCTTGTCAAAAGCCTGTAAGAAGCTGATGCAATTAGCAGGGTAGTAAGAGTTTAAATTAGTTATTTTTGAAAGTGTCTGCATTTGATTTCTGTGGTTAGGAATTAGAGGAAAAAGACATTATGCCATTTGTACTTGGGAAATTATTATTTAAGATATATTTGAGTGTTTCTTAATCACCATTCCTGTACATATAAAGTAAAATCAGCTTTAAAATTCCCAGTGTCTTTACAGTGCTTCAGTCTATCTGCATTAGATAGATGGTCTGTATACTCTAAAAACTTTTGTGTAATTTCAGAGAGTCTGCCCTAAAGGTATTAACTTTTAAAACTGTAATAAATAATTACAAAGTAACTGGAAATCCCTGACTTTACACAGTTGCAGTTCATTGCCCCACAGCAACCTTAAAATGATCTATTAAATGATTATTAGAAACAATTAATTATACCAGAGAACTCTAAGAGCTCAAATGTAATTTCATGGTTATAATTTTCTTGTCAGGTAATAAAACGGGATGAGCTTGGCAAGGAACCGTCTGACTGCTCTGTGTTCGATTTGCTGAAATACGATGATTATAACAGTGACAAGCACCTAGCTCTAGAAGAGTTCTATAGAGCTTTTCGTAAGTACCAAGACTAGTCTCTTCTTTCAGTCTTGTTTTCTCTTTCTTGCTTTGTTTTTCTAAATGGCGAGGTTCGATTTCTGAATATTGAAACTTTTGGATGCTTTATTTAAATTAGTGCAATAGTCATGACATAGAAGAAAACTTTTTAGAAGAAATCAATTATACGTAGTAGCTTCTAGATTTATGAAGGATTTGGGTAATGGAGAATTCATGGATAATCTTTCTTGATGCCAACATGCGTTGCTAAGTCTGTGTTGTGCACAAGTGCAAAGTAGTGTGATCAAGACATAATCAATAGAACCGAAATACCTCCACACACCCTTTATTTATGAGTGCTGATAAGAGCATTCTTCACAAACCCAGCAATAAATGTACCACTTCTATTAGGTGCCTTATGGCTTCACAGGACTCGGAAGGAGATAAGGATTTGTGGTGTAGTTTTGCAAGGTATTTGTTCTCTGGATGCCAAAGGGGTCTCAAGGACAAATGTGTATAGTACAAACAAACATCTTGACCAAACCACTGGGTTAGCAGACAAAATAAAGATGTTAAGAGCTTTTATACACTATGTTAAATGTAATATCCATATATTTTGTTATATCCAGATAAGAACTGATGATTTTTCACTCTTATCTACCTAAAGTTTGAGTATTGAAATCTGACTTTGGTTTAAAAGCTGTTGCTCCAAACTCAGTAACATGGCAGCACAGAAGATCAAGTTTGTCCTAAATTCTTTTTATAATTACTTATTGTACATTGACTAGTCCATTAATATATCTTCCTTTTGAGGAATTACAGCCTGTTTCTTTAGTCTTCTTGTACTTTATTTTTGGGCAGATGAGCACTCAGCCTCTTTAGGTGATATCAAATGAAAAAAAGGATAAAAAACTGCTTAAAGTTTTAAACCAAAAAGTAATGAATTGATATTAGAAAAAAGATAGCTGCATGGAAAGCAAGAAGAATAAGCATTAAATGAATAATCATGACAGATTGCCTGAAAGTTTCTTAGTTTTGACCATTGAATTAGATTTTCATTTCTCTGAAAGTTTTTCAGAAAGTGTGATTTTGTGAGGCATCTTAGCTGAAGGAATTACTTACTGCTCCTAAAAATAACTTGGTCCTGCTACCTGAGGTTATCTGACTGCCTTTCTTGCTGTGTCTTAACAGTCGCAGTCTCTCCTCTGAGTCACTTACTGAGTCAGCAGAAAAATATTCACCCTCCACATCCCACCCCAATCCCAGTGTGTGACCTGAACTGATTAAGTGAAGGGTCAGACCATAACTCATGCAAAAGAAGTGTGAGCACAGCCAAGAAATAAGGTGGGGGAAGAAAATGGGAGATATTAGGGCATTGTGATGGTGAGAGAAATTAATTCATCTGCAGCATCAAAACACTAGGAAATACCTTAATTTCTTTTTTATAGCTTGTGATACAAGTTTGACTTACAAAAATGTACGGAATTATATAGCATCTATAGAAATACACACATTAGCTACAATTATATGGCTAGATGTTGTACTTCTAGATCTTGATTGTGTGCATAGATGGAGAAATTGATATAGAAGCCTTTAACATATATAGCAATCCAAGAAGGTTAAAGACATGTTTAAAGCACTAGCGTGCTTTTTGTGAACATTGTATTTATGGAAGCATAACAGAGTTCTTCCAAATAAGACTTTGATGTGTCTCTGAGGGACTGTTTTGTATAGTTGTAAAACTCAAGACATAAGAATAGCTTTTCTTTATATATTTTTAATGGACTTTTGAATAATGAAAATAATTTCCATATGGTGTGTTAAGCATTGCCTTAATATGAATGGTAATGAAAACATTAGATTATACAAAATTAGGCATCATTTAAGTTTCCTTTTTGCAATAGAATAGTGTAAAAGAACCTATTTAAAAATACAAGGCTATCTTGGAAGATGATTTCTAGAGTAAGATTCATTCTTCCATGTTGTTAGCAAAATTTATATGTATTCATTACATTGTTGAAAAATAAAACCTAAAAACAGCTGCTACCGCATTGTACGTTGCGTGCCCAGAAAGCCAAAGAAATGTGAGACAACATTAGGCTCTGTAACAAAGGTAAAATAAATACTCTTGAAATAAATTTGAGGATTAACGGTAGCTCCGTTTCATTTTGTCTCAAGAGAGTTTGAATTCAGTCAGTTTGACCTATCTCACTAGCATTAACAAAAATTATATAGTTCTGTAAAAGTATACCAAGCTAAGGAAAACCGAAACAAATTGACTGAGGCACCTGGTCACTTGACTAGTGCTCCTATGGCTAAACAAGATGACACAAAGCTGAAACCAAGCTCTCCACACAAGCCACACCAACCCAAGGTAAAGCAAATGTGACAGCTCCTCTCCAGAGGCCCGTGTTGTTTGCCTGCGGCAGAGGCTGTGAGATGGTACTAGTAATGCCAAGTCCGGATTTACCGGGATGCGGACAATTAATATTGACAGGGAACCAGATCTATGTAGGGAAATGTACACAAGAAACAACACATCCCCACACACTATTCCACAAAAAAAAAATCTCCTCACTTAAGCATCCACCTACAAAATAATTAAACATTTTAATTTTCTTTAATAAAGTGACATAGGAAGATTGCAAATATTTATTCCAAATAGAAATAAACCTGTTTTTTTTCCAGGGTTTTCTTTAAGTACTTAAATATTTTCAAATTTATGTTCTATTTTATTATGTTGTTGTCATGGGTTAGCACACCTTGGAGTTTTAGTTAAGAGAAAAAAATTCCACCAGCCAAGGAAGTGATGTTTTTTTGCAAAGGACTGTTGTATAATAATGTTTTTGAAATTATCCCATTTTAAAATATGGAAAAGATTGTTTTTCACCAGCTCAGACACTTTCAAATGTAGAACAAATAGAAAACAAAACAGGAAAGTTTTTTTCCGAATTATTTTTATAACTGTATAATGAGTGAAAGATTATAACTGAGTAATGGTATTTGCAGGGGATTGTCTTCTAAAATATTATGGTGTTATTTGTTATTTAGAGACATTTAAAAGACATAATCATTAATTTAAATTAAAAAGTGCTTCTAGCATTTTTGACCTCTTGCACGATCCCATCAATTAAACTTGACAGTGTGTTTTTAGTGGGTTTTTCATTCCTTTATATCTACCATTTTAATGTACATATGGAACCTAATATAAATCGAATACCTGCTATTCCCAGTGGAATTGCCTCTATCCCTAATTGTAGTGAAGGGGTGGATTTGAGAGGTGTCAAGTTCTTATTGACGTTTGTGCAATGGCTAGAATATGTGTTGCCAACTTTTATTTACTCAGATGGCAGTGAAGAGAATTTGGCTTTGTGATGAAGGAGAAATTGATCCTATTCAAAGCTTCCACACAGAATTTAAAGAGTTGTTTGCTTTTTTTTTTCTTTTTTATTTCTGTAACAGAAATCAGAGTCATATGAGCACAGAAATGCTAAGACAAGGTGGTAGATGCTGGGCAGGGGCAGTAGGGGTCACAGCATCACAGTTTTTATACATAGCAGTACCACAAGGGTTCTTTTTAAGCCAGTTTGTACCTAGCAGTGCTAAAATATAAAATGTACAATAGTTAACATACTATCCTTTAAGTCGTATTTGAATTTGATGAGCATTAAAAAGGTCTTATTTTCTAAAGGTAACTGTCCGTCAGCATTCTCTATTAAGCATAGAAGAACTTTAGAAAAAATAATGAGAAGGCTGGAGAAGGTGTAAGAGAAGGCATAAGGAAAATTTGTGTCCTCAGCCTTGGCCTAAAAAGGGGATAGTGATAAACAAGCGTACTACTAGTGTGGACTTTTCCAGCTGTGATTTCAAATAGTATTTAAAAACACTTAGGTAAGATTTTGAACAGATAGGATTAAAAATAATCTTCACTATGTTGTTGAACAAACTATTCCCTTAAAGATGTTTCTTTTCAAAGACTTAGGCAATTGCATTTTATTTAAATACGAATGCCTGTCTTTGGGATTAATTATCAGTCTTGTTTCATTAGCATTTGCAGGTAAGATTTTTTTTCATTGGCGTACTTAATTAGAAATTTTCCTCACAAATACCAGCAATTCTAATTTTAACTCCAGCAGTAGAAAAGGAACCACCTTAAGGGCAAAGATGAAGCATAGGCTGTTTTAAAGGTATTAATATGCACATAATTCTGTGTCTATACATACATACATACATATATGTGCTTGCTTGTGATTCTGTGATTTACTTTCCACAGTTTCATTTTATCTGACAAAATAGATTCACAGTAAACTGGGCAGCCAAATGTGTAAATAACTATGTGCAATGGAATAAAAAAAATCCCTTTACCCCTTCAGAAGGTCAGATGCTGAGGCAGTAACAAACAAAGGAAATGTCTGAGAGGGTGCTCTCAGCCTTGAACATTTCTGCCAAGGTTCACAGAATGTTGCAAGCAGATGAAAGATGCTTACTGCCTTCTGTAAGGTTTTACCTATTGGTAAAACCACTGCGGTTTTCCGGGTATAGGCTGTTTTCACTCATATCATGAGGGGTAATTTTTGGTGCTATAGCATTTGTCTCCTAGTTATTTGTCTGCTATATTCCATAACGATTTAACTAGATCAATTGTATGTGCAGAGAGGAACCTGAAAAATGACTTCCTCTAAGACAGGTAGATAAAGCAGAAAGTTTAGCTCTAGCTAGGTTTTTAGAGGTTGGGACTGAAGGAATCAACTGGTTCAGTCCTCCACTGTTTTGGCCATGTCATGTAAAATTATATCCTAAAAGTGATCCAGTTCCATCTTAGTGTTTTGTTTTGCTTTTCTGCATTCCTTCCTCAGCCAGTCCCAAGCTGAAGGATTTTTTTATCAGCAAAATTTTTTTTTTAGACGCGGAGGGATATATTTCACTTTTTCTGAAAGGGCAGGCAAAATCCTAAGATGAAGGAGCCAAACAAAAGCTAAAAAGAGTGTGAAATAGTTTCTTGTTCAGTTTATATAGTCTATAAACTAAATCTCAACCAGTGTGCTTCCTTTATTTTTCAAGTGTTTTCTTTCTTTGGTTAATGTCTCCTATGGTATCAAGATAATTTTGTGTTAGCTGTAAGTGTTGTCTCTTTTTGTTTTTCTTCTAGTGTTCTTTTCTAAAATAAATAATCTTACTTGTTTTCCTCCCATATAAAATAACATTTCAAAGCAGGTACTTCAGGTGGCCTTCATGGTGGGTTGTAATATCTGAAGGCATACCACAAGCAAATAAATAGTAATAAATTACTCTGTTTGATCACTCAGCAGATGTATACGTAGGCACTTCTCTTCATAATTTCAGTAGAAAGAATGACACTAATTTAGACATCTATTAATAAAACTGATTAAATACAATTAATATAAACCCAAAATTTATTGTACATAATTGAACTTACTGCTCTATGTAACAATTGACCTCCTGCATGAAAAGAAGGAGAAAAAATAACAATGTCTTTCAGAATTGCTTTCTGTTGCTAGTGTAGAACTATTCTTGATGTTGTCTTACGCTCAAAAAAAGGGGCTACAGAAGGGCTGTGGACAGTGAGGACTTGACTGTAAAAATTGTCCCTAGACATACAAGAAAGTGTGAGAACTATCTAGACAAAACAAAATATGACCTAATCGTCATTCTTCTGTTAATGATGCTTTGTAGTTTCACTGGAATTACTTGGGCTTTCAGGTATCACTTGACGCTATTAACGATATCTAATCTGTTGTGAGGCTGTTCTTCGGGATCTTGTATGTTGCTACTGTACATGCTAATGCTGTGTGTATTTAAAAGTACCTTGTTTTGAAATGACTTTCAGGTCACAGATACCAAATTTGGATTTCAGGCACTCCTTGTGGCTGAAGTATTTGTATGAAGTGATTTATATACCTCCAGTAACAGCAGATATTAGGGGAGGTTTTGATCTGGTCCAAAATTACAGAACTTGCTTTGGGCTGACCTTTTGGGAGAAACTTTGAGGCCAGTGACTAATATGACTGTCAAAATCCGTGCTTTGTTGTGTCTTGAAAGGAAGCAGCCCAAAGTACCTATAGACACAGTGCTCATTATGAACACGTATTCTTAGCTATTGCATTCTCTCAGTCCTGAAAAAATATTCTAAAACATCCCTGCTTTCATTATAATAGCTCTACTTCTGTTTTAAGTTGTCAAATGCAGTAATTACAGGTGCATGTTCAGAAATACCTTTTTGAATCTTTGTTTCTGAAGCAAAATAGACCAGAATTTAAAAAATAACAAAATAAAAACCCCAAAAAACAAACAAGCCTGCAACAAAATCTATATTTAAAAAAAAAACTATGCTGAATTACTCAATGAAATAAATGAAACTTCCTGCTGGATTTCATAAGTTATCTTGAAGTCCACAAAGCCTAACTCAAAAAATACTTATGGAATTTATATTTCCAATTAATTCAATATGAGGTCCCAAATATTGTATTTAGTGTGTAATCTAAATCAGAGCTTTATAACTCTAATAATGAGTCTACAGTAGTAAAACATGTTAACAAATAGTAGAGGAAACATTTTCTGAGGGGGGAAGAGGGATTATTCTGTCTCCTGCTACCATTAATTCCTTTTCAGCAACAACTTGAGCATATTAGATTGTTCCAGAGGGTGTTATATTTCACCACTAACCTCTATAAACACCAGTTAACATCATATTGAGCAGGAGCTATTGGACTTCATGGTAATTTTTTTTGCTCAACCTAATCTATCTGTCAAATTCTTACCTGTGCTATATGTATTTTCAATCTAGAGAATTCAGCTGGAAGAAAATGCATCCTCTTCTACTGAGTGGGCAGGACTTAAAACTGATCATTAGAAACGAGGAAATATCTAAGGTTTCATGGATTGAAGTAGTGTGCCTGAAATTTCTCACATGCCACTAAGTCAATTCATTTTGATGCCAGCTGCTTTTTTTTCACGTTTTCAGGGAATCAAGTAACAAATTTAAGGCCACCATAGGTTTGCATGAGTAAATAAATATTTCACAGTTGCTTTGGGTATCCTGATATACTGAAGAAACTAGGAGATTTTGTTCATGAACCTTGAGCTCTGCTGATCTCTAATCCTATCAGTGCATTTACCTGGAAGCTTTTGCCTGCTTTGGTGATGTAAGTTACTAGAGATAGCGCTGTGAAACACAGGATTGCAGAGGATGAGGACTGGAACAAAACACCTTAGTTATAGTAGCTTTGTTTCAGACAAGAGAATTGGTAGCGTTTGACTTGCATGGCATTTGTTACTGGCTCGAAATGATAGAGACTGAAGTCTTACATGTCTTTCAGTGAGCTTATTCTGGAGAATGACACAGAACGGTGAGGAAAAAGTAGACACCAAACAATTACACATATCTGGCTATGGTTAGCAAAGTACCTCACTAATTGATCTATTGCTTATTTCTCAGGAATCAGTTATCTGTGGTGAGTTATAGTATTGTTGCTAGTATTTTTGTTACATTGTGAATTACGAGAACATTTTCATCTCTGCAGAGCAGTGTACCTGTAAGATTAGGCTATGACTGATGTCCCAACATCCACAAAAGCCTTTATGTAGATATTTTAAGGAAATTTCAAGCAAAATTTAAAATAATAATTTATAATTAGTTTCCTTTATCAACTATTTTAAAGGAAGCTATCTTTCTTCATGTTGGGGGTGAGGTGGAGAGAAGGAAGATGCTGTCAGAACATAAGGAGTAATGACTGGGCATTAAAGGAGACAATCACCAGCTAATCCACAAGCAAGAACATTAAGTATCTCTATTTCAAGGCAGAATTACTCATCTGGAACTATCATGAATATTAATAGCTCATAAAGCATTATATAGTAAGAAAGCCGTTTGATTATTCTATTCATTGTTTTGCTTTTTTTGCCTACTGGTGATTTTTAAATATCAAGCAGTAATGTTCACTTTAGAAAAGTGTTACTAAGTAATTTTATTCAGAACTTGTTTGGGTTTGGATATTTTTCCTTGTTGGTTTGTTGGTTTATTTTTTGGGGGTTTTAAATTTGGTTTTTGTTTGGTTTTGTTGGTGGTGATTTGGGTTTTTTTAGAAAGGTCTGGTTTGGATTTTTAAGTAACTCTTCTACTCTGCTTGCTTTGGTTTTGTTCTCACATTTGGGTAAATAAAAATTAAGAAATCATTAGTCAGAAGAATGTAGAAGGTTTTTAGTAATTCCTGAGACATCTGGATTTCTTTAGACTATCAGACATTTCCACTGTAAAAAGGAAATCCAAAGACATAGTTATGTACCAGGTTTTATGAAAGTACTTTGAAAATTCTGTAAATGGAGTAAATAGAAAAATAATAATTCCAGTTTGGCAAAACGTGAGCTTTTCTCACTAGACCTTAGAGAAAAGTGCATTACATTGCACAGCGAAATTTTTTTTTGTTGAATGCTCTCAAATAGCATACAGTAAGAAGAAATTGGCTCAAAAATATCTGCAATGCAAAGAAATATATTGAAGAAGAAACCTTTTAGTTCCCTTCATTGTTCATGGTGGATTAGGGTACAGTAAAGATTTCTTATTTCAGGAAATTTCATTCCTAACTTAATTTCTCAAAATAATAGGACAGTTAAAAGTTTTATTGTAGCATTTCTCCATAGCTTTTAAGTTTGGTATATATTTTTTTCTCTTTAATATAGTGATTCTATAGTGTGAGGGGTTTTTTGTGTTGTATGCTTTTGCAGTTTAAAACTATCCTAGTACGTATGTATTTTTGGCTAACTGAAGTATACAGTGAAGGAAATATTATATTTAATATGTCAAAGAAAATATGGATAAATTAATTTTCAGTATTAAAATTGTGAATTTATTACATTTTAAATAAAAATAAATTGATCTCAGCATCCCAAAAGCACTTGAAAATACATTCACTTCAAAAAATATGTTAAGGTTTTTTTTTTTTTTTTAAGGCAGAATATTGTTCTTTAACTCATCTATTAATCTTATTGGTCTACTTTGTAACAGCTGCTAGTACATATATTAGAAAATGCTAATTGTTTTAGTACATTCACAAAGTGCTTGGATAAAAGGATTCCATCATGACAAACTGTTATTCCCAACTAGTATTTGGCTTCATTTCCTGAAGTTATATATTGAATGAAGTAAAATATAATTTACATGTTATTTTAACTCAGGAAATTAGAATCAATTTAATCCTGTAGTTATAGAACTACTTGGTATGTTGAAGATATACATGAAAAATTCTTTTTTTTTTCATTTTGTTTTGTTTGTTTTTTAAATTTTATTTCGGTGAGTCTTAATCTCTTGTCATCAAGCATTTGCCTGGTTAGTATAGCAGAAATCTCTAAGTGTTTGTAAGTAGCTTCTAATATACTGTCGCTGCTAAAAATACTTGTATATGTATAGAGTTAAGGAGTGTGTCATGCCAGAATTTAAGCTGCTAAAACTTGGTATAAATATTGACAACTGTATGGTTAGGGCAGAAAGAACACCAAGTACTGCAGTTAAAGCTATTTTAGTGGTCTGTAATATTGTAAACTGTGAGACTAATTGCTTCTCATCACTCCTGGCTTTCTAAATCTTCAGAAATAAACATCTCATAATTGCATATAATAATTGTTTATGTATTCATTAAAGAGTTACATGTGAGCTGAATTCAGTGGGAATATTTATGTATGTATGAGTTGCATATATTTGATAAAATTGTCTATCATGAAATAGATGAAATTGGCTGACTCCACTCCCTCTGGTGACTGCAGCCCTTATTTAGTTGGATGAATACTTAGGGACATGGTTTAATGTGGACTCATCACTGCTGGATTAAAATTTGGCATGATGATTTTGTAGGTCTTTTTCAACCTAAAAGATTCTGTGATGCTATCTACAGCCTAAAAACGTCTGTGCAATTTTCCAAATGTATTATAGATGCTGTTGGATATTAAAAAGAATCCAAACACATACAAAATCCCAGTCTTCTCCCCAACCCGCAACAAGAAAACCTGAACATTTTCTACCAAAGAAAATGAGGAAACAGGTTAACAAAATATCACTGTGCCTGTGTTATGTACAGAATTAAATTGTCAGTAGATTCTTAAGCTGGTTTTCTAAACAGATCATGCTTGCAGAGTGTCAAATCTTATCTTAAGTAGGTTAGCAAGTGCTTTATATGGAAATGCAGTTTTGACTCTAGTAAGAAAGAAGGTGTCATACAAAGGCTGTGAAGCAGAGGTTTACATAGTGCAATATTGTGTCAAAAGAGGTTTAAAAAAAGATGCAAAATAGTGAAAATCTAGAGGAGAGCAAAACCACATAAGCCTTCTTTATGTAGTTATTTAGTATGAGAATTGGGAACGTGATTGCCTAAGATGGTAGGGATCCAACAAGTAATCTGTTTGCCACTCTGGCATGAATAAATGTTTGGAGAAAGTGTCATATTTTAAAAATTTGTTTTGCATTATGATTATAATTCTTCCCAACCAAGACATGTGGTAGAGATGTATTTGTTGGAGAGAATTTTAATAGTGTTTTAAAACTTGCTGAGTAGTCTGTTTAAGAAATATTTGATGCTAAACAAAGATTAATGTTGTGTTCTTGTTCATGAATTGTCGAGTTAATGTCTACTTTGAGTAACAGCGTATGCATGTTAACTTTTCTGGGTTAGAACAAATGTACTTCTAGTGCAGTATCTTTGTTCTAAGACTGCTTAGGGAAGATTGCTAAAGAAGCAAAAGCATATAAGTTTCTTCTAAAATGTTTTCTCTTCTTTAGTGATCTTTTTCTCAGATACTGCCTCTCTTTAATAGCTCTTGATGGATGCCTCACTTGTAGATTTGATTACTTTTTGGACCCATGTGGAATTAACATCCACAATATTCTGTTTCAGAGACACAATATAATGTGTCCTGGATACAAGCCCTGTCTTTTTTTCTCCATTGTGCACACCTCCTGTTTAGTTTATTAAGTTTTGTATGATAAGAAATCATGAACAGTTGTTCCAAGTTTCTTTTCTCTGAAACAGTTTTGTTCCATTTTTTTTCCTTAAGTTCCTGACATATCTTTGTAGTCATCTCTTTTCCATTTTGAAACTCCCCAGTCATTTAATAGCTACTTGTATGGAAAACCTCCCACATCTTTGGTCATTCTTGTGGTGTTTCTCTGTTCTTTTTCAAGTTTTATTGTAAGTTTTTTTTACAAGGGGAGAGACAAAAAGCAAACAGTCAAGTTGCTCATGCAACATGGATTTATACAGTGCCATAGAAATTTTTTTCTGAGTACCAGTCTTTACCTAATAATTCCTTTTGTTGTCAAATTGTCAGGACTGAGTAGATGTTTTCATAAAACTGCAAAGTGTACTCTAAATGTCTGATACCTGAGCAATGCTAACTAATTGAGAGCCTATCATTCTATAGACAAGGTTTGGCACTTTTAAAATTTCCTTCATGCAATACTTTCAATACTGAATTAAGTATATTGAATTTAGCATGCCAGTATTGTAAGTAAGGTCTTTAAGCAAATCAGCTTTTATGTTTGCTACCTAAACTACCTGATTAGCTATTCTCCAGAAATCCTGTCCCAGAAAAATGTATCACTTTATATTCTTTCCGCTTCTCCTGGATGATGTTGAACAATGCGAGTTTCAGTGGAGGTTCAGGTGCAACTCTGCTGGTGACTTTTCTTCGTAAGAGACCTTCCAACAGATTGCAAGATCTGGTGTCTGTGAAAGGGTAGAAAATACTGTGAGTAGGACTGTATTATACAGGACTGAAGTGCTAAGAGTCCCAGCTTAATCCAATCTTCAGGTTGTCCTTTAACCTTTGTGCTGATCTTCTTAGATGCATAGCCCATCGCCTGCTTTGATCTTGGGGATACATACCAGGTGTGCAAAGCTGAGAGCAGTACATCCACAGTCCTTGTTCTCAGAATATGTCACTGAGCTCAACATGAAGTCTTGGTTCTTTGCACCAACACCTGTTCTTAAGAGGAGTAAAACTCTCCTCAGCGAGTGATGGAAATTAGAAGCCTCTGTGCAGTCAGGTAACAGAGCCTACCCTCAGTTCTGCTTGCTTTCTTTTTCCCCTCTAAATGTAAATACACACTTCAGCCAGCTGATAGATTTTTCAGAATTTCTTTCATACTAAAGCTGCTTTCAGTTATGCTTTTTTCTATGTTAAAGATTTCTGTGAGGAGCTGAGACTCTAGCCTGAAGATTTCAGGGAACTATTGAATAGCAGTTGCATGGACCCCTTCTTTTTATGAAGAAATATGGTAGTTCTGCTATGCTTCAGGCTTTCTAACCACGTTCGCAGTTCAGCTAATTTAATCCTGAATTACTATTTTAGAATACTTTTCTCTCATTCTCCTGACAAAACTGGATGAGGAGATGGTTTTTACAATATTGGGTTATTACAGAATTCAGGACAGGTCCAGAGACCTTAAATGTTTAGAAGTTCTATTACCATTCTGGGATAAAAGCCTCGAAATTTGAAAGTGAAATGAAAGTACACAATAAATAAAATTGGCAAATTATTACTTTTATAAACTGAGAGCTTCATGCATAAAAATGTGAATTACCAGGGCTGTCAACTCTCCTCTTAAAATTCCCATTTCATTATTGATTAGTTCCAGAAATACTTCATAGATTGAAGCATTTTAATGTTTCATTTTAGGCAGCAGCAAGTGTGCAGTATTGGTGTTCGTCATCTGTATTTGCAATAAACAGGAGCATTAAATTTGGATCTATACTGGTAAAATTACTTGAAAATATTTATGCTAACTCCTAGCATTTAGATAAAATGATTTTACTTGAGCTAGTCATGTGCAAATACAACAAGCATACAGAAATTGATTGTTGCATAAACTCCTGTTTTTGTTTAGACAAATTCAGCAACACGTTCTACAATAAATAAGGTCAAAACCAATTATCACTGTTACTTCAGTGAATTAACACTTCCATGTTCTCTGGATAAGAAAGCTGTGTTTAACACCCAGCTTCATTTTCTCTGAAATTTCTTTTCAAGAGAAAAAGAAAACATTATAAGAAGTAATGGACTAGATGTCTTTTTAATTATGTTTTATTCCTAATGCACATTACTGGCTGTTCTTACCCAAATACCATTTTTAATAAGTTATTGTCAAATATATACTTTGCAATATAAAGTATTGCTCATAACAAATTTTTGTTCTGTGCCTATATTTTTGGATAATATAGTGTTAGGATTTTTTAATTTGTTCATCATTATGACTTCATTGAAAAACGGTGGTTTAAATTTGCAGATGTTTTGAGATTCATTTTAACTATTCAAATGTTAATCTGAAAAACAGAATAGGAAGCGTTCTCTCAGATCAGAAGAAATATTGGTACTTTGGAATATATCAAAAATGATGGAATTTTTGTATTTGAAGCAAATTTTTCTGGCTCACAGAGAGAGGGAATTTGATAATACTTGAGGTATTATGTCCTCTGCTTCCCTATTATTTAGTAGATCCCATAGAAACGAGGAACTGCAAAAACTCACTGTGTTTTGGATAATGTATAAGTCAAGCACTGAATATTTATGCTGCAAGGTAAATAAAAATAGCTGAGTTAGCTTTAAACTAACTACTTTAGATTAAAAAAGTTGAGTTCAAAACATAGTTTACATGATATAATCCACAGCAATCTCCAGCAGGAAAGGTGACTTCTAACTAAACAACACATTTTGGGTATCTTTGTACTCCACAGTGGACCCACTTTGAGCATTTGACTAGCAAGTTTTTCTGAGGTCATGTGTTATTCAGTGAGACACCATTAATTTCAATTGGTTTCATTGACAGCAACTAGAAAGTAGGTAAATTATGATAGCACTGGTGGCAAGAGTTGCTGAAGAGACAAATAACACAAGGAGGCAGTTTGATACAGTGATGGATAGAGTGAAAGTAATTTGCTAAACAAAAAGATGTAGAAGAGTTTATAATTGACAACCACTCCCTCAGAACCTGAATCTGAAAGACACAATTCCTGATCATTTCTCTTGGCTGACACCAAATAACTGGGGAGTCCCTGGCAGAAATAGTTAATGATGCTTGTAGAAAGACAAGAGGTTGTGGCAGCTCTTAGGCCTCCAGTTTTTTAGATCAATTTGGTGATTCATATACTCTGGAGATTTAAATCCGTGTAAGCTGGGCTTTCACTAGTGCTAGATGGTGGGATTTTTATCGATATCCTCTTTTTAATATAATTTATAATTAAAGTCATTCAGTTAGGTATTAAAAGAAGTTTGTCTCAACTTTACTCGACTTTTTGTTACTGCATTATGAAATTTTAATTATCTTTGTACATATGCCTTGGTGTTCTGTCTCATTTGATGAAGGGAACGGAGAATGAATCATAAATATAGTGCAAAAATAGCTTTTGTCTGTTAAAACTTCTGTATCTTTGATTATTAGTGCTGAAAGCTGTTTAGTGAACAAGACAGATAATTACAATAAGAAAAAAGAGAAAACTAATGATAAACAAATGTGTGTTTTTAAGTGCAAAAATTGCCTTTGCTTTTGAATCAAAGCTCCTGACTAGTGCAATGCATCAGACTAATAGTTTATTCAATTTAGATGAATTGTTTAGCTGGACACGATTGCATATTCCTTGTGTTCAGGGAAAGGATGCAACCCCAGAGGTTCTGGGTAGTCTTAGATGAAACTGGAGTAAACTGAAGCTGTACTTTGAACAAATGAAATGGTATCCAGATAAAGAACAGCATCATGCTAGGAAGCTAGGCCTGTTGAGCACTTGGACAGTTTAACCTTTCTTTGGCTCACTTCCCATGCGTCTACTATCTGATGTCAGTATTACTGCTCCCTAGACTCACACTGAGACATGAAGTCATGCTGGCAGAGTTTGTAAAACATGTAGCTGTCCCTTCAAAGCTCTTGATGAAGACTTGAGGGATACTGTTAAGAGCTTTTCAGAAATCCATCTGGGCTGCATGGACTCACCTTTGCCTTTTGCAACCCTAACTACTAGCATTAATAATTCAGATTTTTCACAGACTACTTCATAGCTGGGATTATTGATTCACAGAACGTGTCAGAGGGGAATTTTTGCAGGCATTTGGCCAAGCTCCTTTATTCACGTTCTAGTTGTGGTCTACCTGACTCCTTGTCTGCAAAGCTGATTTCTAGCCAGCTGAATCCCTGTATTTTTACACGGACTTAGTCTGTCCCAAATACAAGACTTTTCATTTGTCTTGGTAGAATTTCACAGTTCATCAGCCCATTCCTTCTGTTTATAAAGTTCCCTCTGAAGGGCAACCTTGTAGAAGTCTGCTTCTTGATCCTGTGAATTTGGTGACAGCTGCAAGATTTCTGAGGGTCCATTTTGTCCTGTCATCCAAGTCACTAATGAAAATGTTAAACAGTATTGAAACCACTTGTAGTAAGCAGACCTTTAGTCTGTGGAATGCTGACCCTTTGAGCTTGAAGGCAGGGTAAGATACTTGCAGTTCACTCACGCTATCCACACCTCCCTGCCTGGAGTTCAGCAGTGCTCTGAGTGACTGAATCAAAGCCCGGCTAGAGTAAATGATGTTCACTACTGTTCTATTCACCATATTGCTCATCATTTCGTAGTAGAAACCAGTTCAGGCTTAAATTCGTGTGTATAGTCTGGTAAGTGCTCCTCACACAAAGCTGAATAAATACAGCTTTTTCACTTCTCTAGGAAGTTCTCTGATGTTTACATTGTGTATCTGTCTTTACAGCCTGCAAATTTGTTAACATTGCATTTTTAAAATTGTTTTATAAAATTATCATTCGTTCTTTACCAGTCTGTGTATTTGAATTTGCCATCATCACAGGGTGCATAATTTGAACGGATTTATTCAGAGTTCAAAAAATTACCATGTACTTTTATCATATAACACCATTCATGAATACTTATGTGTGCTACTGTTTTAATGAAAAATGTTATTTTCAGCTTCATGGCATTCCTTTTTTGTCACTTCTAATTTCCAGTACTGGGTGAATCTTGTGCTAGTGATGTTCTAAACATTTGGAATTGGTCTTATAATGAATCATAATTAGCTTTATTCCTCATTAGATTTCCTGTGAGGATTTAGAAAACGTAGTGTATAATCCTCCCTTATGTTTATTAGTATTATAAACCTTTCGTGCATTCTTCAAACTGAAATGTCTTTGTTTGAAAATAGTCAGTCATCATGGTTTATCATCTATATCTATCTGAAGGTTTCACAGCTGTTTTAAAGAAAAGTACTATCAGTGGTTAAGTCAATGAATACAGTTGATAATAAAATGTCAGTGTGAGGTATCTTTTAGAGTTGAATTAGTCCTGAAGGTGGGAGTGTTTCTTTCATTATTGGCTTTTTTCAATATCACCTTTTAACCCTATTACTGTTTACCTAGAACTATATTTACTACATGAAATTCAATTATATGTCATTCATATAGGACATAAGGGCGAAGTTGTGACAGAGACATTTGTGAAGGTTAAGAAAAGGAAGCCTCTTGTCAGTAGTTTATGCTCACTAATCAGCAGCTTTCACAACAGCTGGAGCTTTGTACGCTCCTGAAAATTAAAAGCTGTTGAAAGTATCCAAAGTAGAAACTGAATATAGTCTGCTATTAAAAATTGTCTTTAATATCAGGTCTTTTGTCCATAAATTGTTTTCCTCATCCATCCAGAATGAGATCAAAAGTGAGATTAAGGATAGACAAACTGATTCTGTAGTGACTGAATTTTTGGCGGAATTTTAGTTTAAATTTTGCTGCTGATATAGCTTGTGGAAAATATAGCTTGTGGCAGTCTTCTGTCTGCCAGATGAGTAACAGGGGACCTAGAGAAAATCTCTCTCTCAGAAAGATGAGAAAACTAATGCAAATGGTGATTTCCAATGAAGCTGGAAAAAAGAGGACTTCAGGGACATATACAAGCTGAGATGAACTTCTTAGTAGACAACAGTTAGATGGGAGTTGTGTAACAGCTGAAACAAGCTACATATTTTGGTGTAAGCCCAGGAAAGTGAGTAGAATCAACTTGAGGAAAGCAAAGAAACTAACACATTGACTGCATGTAGAACTTGCAATCCATAATAAAAAATACGTTATAGTTTGCAGGGGGTGGAGTGTCTTGTGGAAATCAAGATCGTTGAAATGGAACATATTGTAGAAAAGCTTTCAATTTTTTGATTTAATGCAAATTCTAATTCAATCATCTAAATTTTGTATAGAACTTCCAAGCGGTTATTAATTTTCCTGGTCCTATTTCATCCTAGAAAATCCTGTCTTTATTTCATTTACATTTTATAATGAAGCTGTTCATAAGTAAAATTTCTATGTGTGAGAAGACAGACATGTACCAAAATCTCATCCTTTAACTTTGTGCTTGTATCTTTGGATTAAATGTGTGGTTATCATAATTACTACTATTATTTTCCTTTGACAGCAGTAGTTTAATCTCTATCAATAAAAAAAAAATGTACATTTTTCAGATTTGAAACACAGTATTCAATATTTTCATAGATTTGAACAACTCAAGAGTTGTCAGTTTAGGAGTCGTAATGGATTAGTATCTGAGATTTACATTTTTTTAATTCATTTTTCTTATAAGAAAATGATGACAGGACTTTATTTTCCTTCTTCCTCATGGAAAAATACTTCCCCCTATTCCAAATTAAGGGATTTCTCAGATTAAAGTAGTGGAATTGTTGAGTTCTTGAGCTAACAAGCCAGCTAATGCTAGTCTATATTCCTTTTCTTCCAGGATAATTAACTCTTCTGACTCATTATGCTAGTGTCACCACCATAAACTGCCTCTGGCCTGGCAATACTGTATTGAAGGATGCTAAAACAGTATTATCACTAGATGCTTGCCTAGTGCTTTCTTCCTTGTGCATTTGCTGTTGACCATTTATTAATTGTAGGATACTTATGTTCTGACTATGTGGATTTTTTTATCTGATTAGGGTGGCTTTAATATAAAGCTGTGTTACTGCAATAGATCATGGCCTCTGCTTCTAGAGCTATGAATTCTGCTTGATGTTCAAATTCAGACTACAGTTGGAGCTTAGACTGCAAACTTTAATCTACGTGTTATGTGTCTCATTGTGTTTGTGTCCCAGCCTTGTGTGTGTACCCCATTCCAACACAACCCTTTGCTTTTGTCATTTGTCTTCAACCATTCTGCTTGAAAAGTGTTACCAAGAAGAAGCATTTTTCCGTATCAGGCATTTATCAGCAGATATTCAGTAGGAATTTTTATATTTTAGATGTATTTTCACATATCTGAAGCCTGATAATACCACCACCACAAATCCAGATTCTGAGGGATTGTCAAGAAAAGAGTGATCTGGAGTAGGGGGAAGTGAGACTAAGTTTGATTTTCTAAAACTTTGTGAAAACTTTATTTACAGTTTAAATCTACATCTGCAATATGCATTGGCATGTTCTGTGCATGACTGAGGAGACAAACTGTGAAATTGTGCAGTCTTGGATGGGATGGTGGGAAAGCTCATATTTCAGCTGAGGAAGTATTCCAGAGATGACAGGACTTGACACTGTAGACAGCTGAATGCTGTTGCAGGTCTTGTCAAAAAGCTATATAGGAAAATCTGAAAAGATTGATCTAAGAAGTAGTTTCTAGAATCTTTGCTTTACAGATGTTTAAAAGACATGGTGACCCATGGTGACTGGGTCCATAGCAGATGGCTTCTACAGGATATACATAGAGAGACATAATCACAAATATTGTTATGTATTTTATACACCTATGGAGAAGTCTGAATAGTTTCTAGTATCAATTTATATTGGCTAAAATTTATATTTTTGATCAGTATTTTGAAAACAAATTTTTTCTTATCTTGGAACAAACTGAAAAGTCACTAGCAATAAAAGACAATCTGGTTAATATTTCTGTATTTAATTGTATACGCTCCTATTCTGATAGCAAGTTATATTCTGGTAGTATCTTCCAAAGGGTGCATTGCTGTTTAGATTAAGATCTAAATCTGAACAAAATACCGGAGGTAAATTGTTGGATGAAAAATAAGGTGCTCGCTGTCATGATCTCTCTGTTGTCCAGACTAGCATACTTACTAGAACATTACAAACATTACAGCTCCCACCTTGCCATACAGGAGGAGATGTACATTTGGGAACGGATGCATCTTTCCCAGAATTCAGGCAGGAAGTGGTCAGGGTGCATACCTGCAAACTTTAATGGGTTAGCACACTGAGTTGTGCTGCCAAGCCACAAGGGTAGGCATAGCCATGAACCCACCTCACCTCACCTCACCCAGTGATGAAGCCAAGTAAGTCAGTTCCAGGTGTAATAAAAGCCAGCTGATGCTCACTTCAGTATCTAGAGCTATTGCATAAATAGTATATCTGAATGTATTTAAGAAGAGACAAGAAGAACTAACAGGATCAGCGGACATGAGTAGTAAGGTAGAGAAACAAAAGGGGAAGTGGGACTGGGGAGAAATAAAAGATGAGAGTAAGAAGAGATGAAAGGGTGGGGAGAAGGAAAGAAAAAAGCAGACTATTCTAAATGCATCTGAGATTTTGTGTAGCTGGGAAAGCAGCTAGAAGAAAAAACAAAGATTTATTAATAGTTTTTAAATGGAAATAAATCAGAGAAGCTGCCAAAATACTGATTTTGAATATAACAATCTCTTGTGAGGTTGTGTACACATATAAATGTGTTATTATTGATTGCAGATAAACACTGAAGTCATTGGGTGTCAACCTCCTGGTTTTCTTTCGATGAAGTGTCATTTTCACATATTCTTTCTTTTTTTACCTGAAGAGAGATGTTTTTTGAAGCTATTATTGAAAAGTAATCATTTTTGAGAGGAACAGATGGCATGAAATGATAAGTATTTTTTAAGCATTTCCATGGGGAAAAGAATTCTGGCTTTAAGAGTTTTATCCACCTTGATGAATTCCACTTTAGCTGGGCTGTTTAGAAGCCTTGCTCAGGCTGCTCACAGCTGCAAGTACATCCCAGTTTTGGAAATTTGTAGCTTGATGCAGGCTCATTGCATTTCTTCCTCGCTATTCTGTGAAGTTTTTGTTGCCACTCATTACAGATTCTGGTACATCAGAGGAACATTCAGTATTCTCTTCAGCAGAATAATCTCTTTGTAGTACTTGTTTCTGTCTACGTCATTCCAAAACTGAAAAATAAGCTACTAAATTTATAAATAACCCAAAACTCAAATGAATAAATGCAATGTTATGAATAATTTTTTTGAAATAAACTAAACCACACTGATATTTAACTGAAGAAACACAAGTAAGAAAACAAGGAAAATAAAGACTTTTTCTTTAACATTTTCTCCCTTACTAAATATAACCATAGTTTGAAGACAGTGGTATCTGTGCAATCACATGTATGCCCGTGATGCAAGATCAATGGTATACCCATCATAGGGCTTTAAAGTTTAATGAATACATTTACAGTGACTGTAGAAAGCAGTCATATCTTTCTTTACTTTTTCTTATCTGATCAGTCACTGTGATAGTCAGCATTTCCAGAATCTACAATAAAATTGTTAAAATATATTTTAAAATATGTATTTTTGGTGTAGATAATTTCTAGTGCACAGAAATATGTCCCAGAGGAGTTGGTGAAATGCACAGAAGCTGACAGCATGCACGGAAGTATCAAACTGAAGTTTTTCAATTGGTGATATGCAAAAGTTTATGTTAATGTGATGTTATCAGCAAAACTAGAGAGGTGTTTTGGAAATGGTGCTTTACATTTAGCAAAAATGAACAATGCTCCTTCTCAAGAAGAAAGAGGATAGATCGTGTTAATAATGAAATGGAAAATTTCATTTAACCTAAATAACTTCCAGAATTTTTTCCATTACTATCTTTTTATGTGCTTTTATCCCTCTCTTCTGCATTTTTTTTCCTCTTTTGCACATCGCAAATACTTTTCTCACCACTGTTGCAAAGACTCAGCACAGCAATTTTGGAAGATTTGAAGTTCAGCTTCGTGCATCTAAAAATGCTAACTTTGGAAAATTGAGCACTGAGATGCCACAAAAGAGTGCTGAGAATAAATTTAACATCCCATCAATGTTGCATCAATACCTGATACGCTTTCTGCTTTTATTGTTCTTAAAAACTGACACAGTCCAAATCTGCAACAGTTCTTATTAAGAATACACTAGCATAGCAAGAATTATTTTTCTATTTTCAAAGAAAACATCTAAAACTCAAGCACAGACAGTATTTTTTAGTGACAATGTCAGTGTTGTTGTGGAGAGTCATCTTATTCTCCATATTCTGAACAAAGGCACGTATTCTCTGTTGAATTTACAATGGATGTAAGTGTAAAATGTTAAGTGTTGAACACTAAATGAGAAAATTTGTTGCAAGTCTGTGAGGTCTTTTTAAATTCTAATATATCTCATTTGAAGTACACATGCTAAGACTGCTCTGTGATCCACTAGATTTTTGTTTCTGCTTTATTTTTGCACAGGTCATTTTTAGCAAATGCTCTCCTCTTATCTCAAAATAAAAAAAAAGTCATATTTCATAGATTTTTTAAAAAGTAGCTATTGCTGCAAGAACAACTGTGTTTAAGAAAATGTATCAGAAAACGTTGAAATGCTATGGATGCATGGTCTTTATTCATATGTGTCCATATAAATGATCACTGCTGTGGGCTTGATACCACAAATCAGGACAGGTATGATTGGAATAGTTAATTTGGCATATTTTCTTAAACAGTAATGTATCATTTTATTTGAGAGAATTTGTCATATTTTCTGGACTGTTGTGGTTTCTGTTATTTTGGAAATATTTTTTATGTACAAGTGTTTTAGCTATAACTTACTAATCTTAAGTGTAGCCTTTAAAAGAGGATCTAAATCGAAAAATTTGAATAGTTTATCTGAAAATTATTCCGTTTACTCTGAGATTCTTTTCTAAACAGAATTTGTAATTAACTTTTGCAGCAACTTTATAGGCTAGAAATATATTGTTGTCTAACTTGAAATATTGAATCTATAAAAGTTGCAAGTTTATATATACACATAAACCTAGGATACCATATCTGACTACTTTCAGATCAGCAATTCCAGTAACATGCAGCAAATCAAATTTTAACCCATCACAATAACTTTGAAATTTCCCTTAGGATTCACTGAATGGTGCATGATATCAGTTACAGAACATACTGAGAGGATATGTTAAGGTTGGGCAGGCAGTTTCAGTCCGCTGAGATGATAGCAGAGACAGGAGGGAGAGAGACTTATTATTTGCCACTTCGTTTACTGTCTCTTCAAGAGACTTAAATGCATAAAAGCTGAAATTCCATTCTTCTTCATGAGGAGAAAGAACTAGTCTGTCAATCAGGATATGCAAAGTTTGGATTGTTTTGCTTATGCCTAATAAATCGCCTGTGAGAAGTCGATATTATGGGAGTAGATTACTGATTTCCCTTGCAACGGAAGACTTTGAAGCTGCCTAGATCAGGAGTTTCCTTTCTTGGCCTGGGTCTTCCCTTGGGCTGGAAAAGTTCTCATAACAATTGAATGCAACTTCACAGGGTTCTCATAACATAGTCTGTAGGCTGAACCCTCTATCTGCCCAGTCGTAAATATCCTTAACAAATGTAGTAGTGATACTTCTCAAAACATGCTCAGTATTCCTGTAGTATGGATACAAGAATATAAGGCAAAAACTAACACATGTAGATTTTGTGCACATTTGTGTGAAACACAGGGTTTTGAGGAGGTGTTTGACTCAACGGACACAGGAGGTGAAATTAATTTAATTAAAGCAAGAATTAAATTTAAAACACATGTATAATGAGCTTGGAATTTTTGTTTTAGCTTAATCAGTTTGTGAATTTGAAATTAACAAAAAGTGATAATTGCTGATTTTAATAATGATTGCCATGATTAATATTTTTTTTAAATTAAAATATGTGTAATATGTGAGCAAAGACATTCAGAGGAAATCCTATTACAATCAACTAAAAATATCAGAGGGGCAAAATTATTTTCAAGAGGTAATACAAATGATTATTAATTCAAGTGCATTGCAGTTGATTTGCTTGTTTCATTAAAAATGTTAAAATAACTTAAATTATATTCCCTTTATTTACTAAATGAAGTAACAGTTAAAGAAGATTTGTTTCTGTGAAGAAAACTTAGAAATCCCATTTCCTGGGCGATTTCCATGTAAAATTAAGAAATATGCCTCAACACTATAAAAACAACTATATTGGTCCCAGGTCCAGCCATTCCAATGCTTTCTTTCAATCATGAACTTGAGTTGATGTTCAGAGAAGTGTAAGAATAGTATCATTATAATTTGTCCCACGTGTTTCTGTAATCTGCACGTGTAAGCTTCTGGAATCTACATTAACCTTTGGAAAATATTTTTTTTTCAGATGTATCACTTCAAACTGCTGTCCTTCATTTTGAACCTGGCCTCTCACTTATTTTGATGGCTTTCTGGTGTTATAAGAAACAATAAGCTATCATGCTGATTGTTATCCATGAATTTACTGGCTTCTGTCAAAGCTCTCTGCATCATTAGTTTTTTTAAAATTAAAATTCAAAACTATCTGATTTTTTTAATATATATTTAAACTGCTCCATACCTTGATCCCTCTTGTCTTTCCTCTGAGCTTTTACCTATGTTGCAGAGGACACGGAGCTGCATATGGTATTCATGTGTACAAATCACAGAGCAAAATTATTTTGTGTTTTGTTTGCTTTTAGATGCTTTTCAAAGAATTCCTAATCATTGATTTGAATTTTTCTCTGCTGGAGGGGACAGAGTTGATAAAACTGCTTATCATCACTCCACTGTTTCTCTCCTGACAAATGGACTTGCAGCCCATTAATCCGAAAATCCTCCAGCTACTTCTTACAGTTAGTCTACAGTTGTTCTTACTACTTCGAAGAACCATTAAGTAACACAGACTTTGCTTCAATAGTAAGCACTTTTTAAGTACATACATCTATAAAATTTTCATAAATATAATAATCTATAATTTATTTAGTAATTGTATTTATTTCAAACTATTTTTAAGAATTTTCTTTAAAGATATTTGCTTCTTTAGTCATTTTTGGTCCTAAAAAATCAAAGATGAAAACTGTTTCAGTAACAAAAGAATTTGATGCTAAATTCACTGAAGCAAGAGGTCAGCTGATATATTCTACTTTATCCTTTGTGCTTTTAAAACATGAAGCACTCTTAATGTTTCAAGATATTTGAATAAAATATACTCTATTCTTGTGAGAGGAAACAGAAACCTTGGGGTGTAAGCTTCACATTTGTCTTTCAGAGAAGCTTTAAGTTCTCCCATAAAATAAATGTTTCCTAGGACGACCTATGAATCACTCTCTATTAATTTCATTGACTAGTGCTATAAATAAATGCAGAAATGACTGTGTTTTCTTTCATGTTTTCTGATAATTTTCTGATGGAATTGGTTTCTACAAGACTTCCTAAAAACAGGAACTATTACAATATTATACTTTCAACAAAAAAATGTTTTTCAAGTCTCTTGTCAGTGAAGACAAAAGAACAATAAGTGTTAATTACCATGTTAAGAGCTTTCAGCTTTTTTGTATCAAGAGTATTGCCTGAATTTTAATCCAAGCTCTGCAGCTAAAACATTAAGGAGTCATGAAAAATTTATTTTTGCCTTTTTTTTTTTTTTTGGCTTGTTTGTGTGTGTGCTTTTAAATGGATTTTGAGAACAGAAAGACTTATTTTCTGGCATAAGATCCTAGAGAACAGCCACTCATCAACCATGTTCTGTTACTTTTCATACTGAAACATTCTGCTAAATATGTGAAAAGTATGTTTACAACAAGTTCAAAGCAGAATATACAGCAGATAATGACAAAATTAGTCATGCTAATGGTGATGTGTGCTGATTTTAAAATTGCTGTAAAAGAACAGCAAAATGACACTGATGAAAAAGCTTTTGTTATGTCCTTTTAAGCAAAGTGGGATCAATGCCAGAAGAGTAAAAGGCACATTACCTAGCTGCCTTTCAGCTAATTCAAACCACCAAATAATATTATACATTAAGAACAGAGTTTGCTGTAGCTCATGGACAAAAGGCTTTTTTTGCTTGGTTTTAAAAGTTGTTTTATTTTAAATTAGGTTTGAAATAGGCAAACAAAATAAATACAGACTTGATGTTGTCTTAATCTTAAATAGTGGGTACCATTTGGCATAATATTCATTAGTTTAGACTCAGAAAAGTTTTGTGGCTTCTTTGATTAAATACACAGAACTTACGGAAGCAACTGAGAAGGTTCAAATTGCACATTTGTTTACGGAATTAAATTAACCAAGACAGTCTACAGTTGAGAAAGAACTTCCTCCCTTCCTCCCTTTAATAAGATAATCAGTTATAAAGTGATACACAGACTACAAATATAACATCTTCTCATACTTTTTAGCTTTCAAAACCTTTTACTCAGAGTGATGTTGTGGTTTTTCTTTACTCATTGTTAAGAGACAGTAAGGAGCTACTTAGCCTCAATAAATTTCATATACTTCAGTTTTTCTCTTCCTAGTAGTAGTCTGATTTGGTATTCTAAGACCACAAATTAATTTTATGATTGTGTATGGTCCCCTACAGGCTATTTTGGGCCATCAAAGGTGTTGGAGATTGGATTTTTTTGTGTATAGGGAAAGAACTGAAATAGCCCTGCTTTTACTCTTTATTCTTTAACTTCTTCAGAAAGCTCAAATCCAAGTATAACAACTCTTTCTCTAAATGTGCTAAATTTAGAGCATCAAACTCTTCCGTATTATGTACATCGACCCAATGTACTTAGGATTAAGAAAAGAGAGTTGTTGGTCAAAGCACTGTATAGCTGTCACTATCTTTTTTTTTTTCCCTAACAGAGCCCTACCGCCCTGCTCTGTTTTAAAAGTGCAATGATATATCTGTTGACTTACAAGAATATTGATAAGGCTTAACTCATACTAAGAATGGCAACTCAAGATGTATGACTCACGAAAAAAAAAGCTAAAATAAGGTTCCGTTATTTGTTTATCTGTATTACTGTTGGAATAGTTTTGCAACGTCAGCTTTGAAAATTCCTTTTTCCTGCCTTTCTCAGTTTACTTACTACATTTTGGTCAAACTGAGAAAATTCAAGCACTTACATTCAAATCTAATTGATCATCGTTTGCAGTATTCCTTGATTCAGTTGGAGTGGTGTCATTTTGCATTTGATTTCAGTAAGTTCTGAAGATATTTTTGAAAGATATCAGAAAGATACTTATATTAGAAAGTACTTAGAAAATTACAATATAAAAACTATTCATAATTTGATCTAATTTTAACTGAAGAACAAGCAAAAGTAGGTCTATAGCACAGATTCTAGATAACTAAAGAGAAGCAATGAGGAAAAAAAGTGCTTTCATAATTTTCAGTAAAGCACTTGGTATGTTTACGTATCAGAATCTGTTTAGTCAACTAAAATCCTGAGAGTCAGTAGTGATAAAATGAATAAGGACCTGGATGAAAGGGAGGTGATATGGGTTCAATGAAATGGGAAAATACCACTTTGAGAAGAAGTCATTATTGAATCTCTCCAAAGACCACCTGGAAAGCAACCTTATTTAAGGATTGGAATTGGATAAACTTAAAGCCTGGCACAGTAAAAGTGATATGAAAATTAATGTTACAAAGTACAAGTTCTTGTACTTGGTTAATAGTAAAAAATTATACTTTAGGCTGAGAAGTAATCTACTGGAAAGAGCAGAGTAGAAGAAAGTTGTGTGGACCTGTCATTTACAGAGCAACTCTGAGGAACCAGATGAGATCTGTGTGAAAATGGCAGTTGTATTCTACAGACATATTGACCAAGGTTTTTCAGGAAAAGATATGGATTAGTTGATATATTCCACTTCATTAATCCTAAATATTGTGTACAGTTTTCTTTCACGTTTTCAAGAAGGATAAATTCAAGCTGGATCAAATACAGTAATAACCTCAGTAACAAAAACAAGGTGGGAGGAGCCAGAGGAACTTGGCTCAGGACCATAAAGCAGGATGAAGGGTAGGGGAGTTTGCAGAATGGCTTCCGCAGCCAGGGAATTTATCAAACCCTTTCAGCCATCTAACACACATTCCTCAACCGGTGCAAGAATATCTTATATTTAAATGATTAGTTTTGGTTTGGTTTACTTGTTTGGGGTTTGTTGGTTGGTTGGTTTTGGTTTTGCTTTGTTGTTTAAAATCTTTGATATTTTTGAGCCTCTTTAGTAAGAGCTCCTTTTTCCCGGTCAGTGTTAAAGTTCTAAAATGTCTTCCCAATAGTAGTATTGACTCTGCTTTCACTCCTTTCATCCTATTTTATAATAGCTTTATTTTATTTCCAACCAGATATTTTTAGAGTTGTCTGTTGTCTTCATCTCCTAACTATACTTCTAGCTTTTATTTAAACGTTTGGATTGTTTTGGTTTGGGATTTTTTTGTTTGCATTTTCTCCTTTATCTGAAAGACTGTATGCAGTAACTTTTATAATTAAGAACCAGGGATGCGTGTCAGATTGATACCGCATCTGGAGGAGTTACAAACAAACTCATTAATACGGTGCACCACAGTAGAGGATCCACGCTTCTAAAAATAGAAAGCTGTAAAAGGTAGTCTCTGCTGGCTACTTATGTTACTGCTCTGTAACCAACAATACCCATATTTACTCTTTTGCTTGGTGATAGTGTCAGTAAACAGAATTAATTTCGTTTCGAATTTTTCTAAACCCTTACTCTGCTTTTTCATTTAACGTTAAATGAACATAATGTCTGTGACTAAACGTCAAACGATTATTATTGATCTACAAATGCAACATGGAGGGAAAGCTAGGAGTCCTCTTAGTCAGGACTATCTCTTAGTGACGTGACATCAGTATCTGTCTAAAAAGTATTTGCTCTCAAATCCAGGTTTATTTCTTTCAAGGAGAAAAGAAGAGATGGTAAATGCATTATTTAATTCCTGGCCTGTGTTTTATATTTCCAAAGGGATGTCATAGTGCCTGAGCTCTGAGACAAGTTCTGCTCTGTGCACCTGACAGCTTTTTGTACACACCACACCCTTCCACTCCCAGCAGTGTTTGCTTCTTTCACTGTGGTTGCAGACAGTTAATGGACAGGAACTTTCAGGGAGTTACCTGTCAAAGATTCTGCACCAGCTGCTGCCCTGTAAGCTTAGTTGCATGGCAAATTTTTTTTCCGTCATTAAGAAGAAAATATATGCAATAGTCTTGTCTCAAGAAAATAAGAAAAGCTATAATGTAACTTATATACCTTTTTTCCTATTAAATAATAATATAAATATACATAATTGTATATTATATGAATGTTTTTACATAAATGTTCAGTATTTTGCAGGAAAGCAGTGATTCTAGTGCGTTTATTAGAATAAGGATTTTTTTCATAACTTTAAAGAAATATGTAACATCAGTGAATTGACTACTTCCAGGTAGTACAACTGTTTCTTCATTTTTTTAAATTCTGCATTTGGCCTTTTTGTTACGATATAGTCATGAGATAAAAATTGCAAATGGCATGTCAATATATTGTATTGAAGAGTGAGAATTTTTCCAGAAATTCTTTGGGAGTTTCTCTGGCAAAATTGGTGTTATCATCCTAAATTATTATTGTTGATGTTGTTATTATGACCATTATCTTAATTATTTTTTATGGTAAGGTTATCGTTACTATTAAAACCAAGGCACTTTAAAAAAAAGTATTTGAACTCTTGGTGTCAACAAAATGATAGTCTCTCAGTTTTGATTTCGGAATATCATCTTTGCTCATGTAGGAAATGTTAAGTTTTGTATTTGATAGAGATTCTCTTTTCTAGTGTCATCGTCTAGTTAAAAGTTAAAAACATCTGTAAGAGTGACTGGCCTTGTTTATGTAGGCATCCACAATAATACCGAAGTTAATTGAAAAAAGACTGAAATCTTGTAGAATTTAAATTGCCTATGTCAGTTTACCATGTGAAGGTTAGCAGTTTTCGGCCCTATAGACGGCCCTATAACACCAGCTGATTTCATGACCCCTCCTTCGTGCCTTTCCTAAATTCAATAGTGACATGAAAAATACAGGTAATACAAATTTATAAATGAAATATCAGAATAATTACCTCACCTTGGAGATCTTTGTGTAGTGAGCTCAGTAAAGAAGCAAAATATGCGTACTATTAGTTGGCTGCCAGAAGTTTTGAATCGTTCAGTAGCCATGCCGTTATGTCTCAGTAAGTCTGCAAGATAGTGTCACTGAAGAACCATCTCCTGTGGCATAGAACATGAAGTGCTTCTGAGGATGCAGTAGATTTTAAAAAGGACAGTAAACAGCAGAAGAGTCAATTTAATTGGTACATTTCCTTTTCCTTAGTGTAAGGCGTTGTGTCAGGTAATGCATCTAGTTAAAAAAGGTCAGTCTCATTTGGGCGTGTCTGGTGGGCACTATCACTCACATTTTGAGTCACAGAGTGCATTCCTTCCGAAAGAGGAAAGAATCAGGGGGCCTCTCTTTGGAACTAAGTATAAAATTATTATTTTTAATCACATTTTTAAATAATTTACTTTATTTACTGCAAAGCTAAGTTTACTTTCCTGAGGATGCTAACATGCTTTTCTAATGCTTGGAAGGGTGGAAGGAGGGCAGGGGGGGAAGTGTTAATTACAAAGTATTGCTTTTATGAGGCTAAAAGAAACCTGTAGAAAATCTTAGCTTCCTTACAGATTCCCTCTTTCCTATAATGAAAGAATTAATGTGTCTCTTATAGGAAAGTGTTTTCATGACTAGAAGAGAATAGACACATGATGCCTAATTTAGTTTACTTGAAGAATGAAAGATAAAAACCAGAGATTTTTCATGCTTTAGCAGCTGAGTGGAAAATTTGTTACTTGGATGATCTTCAGTTTCTATTCAGTTCTTTTGTCTAATATGACAAAATCCTTACAAATATAGAATTTTAATAGGTTATATTTAGTCAGGCCCACCACAAGTGAAAAGCTAACTCTCAGCTTATCAGCCTGTAACTTAAAGCAATTACACAAGAGGGAAGAGTATGCAGTGCCATCAGTTTCATCAATTTGATGTGTATCACTCCTTTTTCATGCAAGTGTCCAAATGAGTTCTAGGCATAGAAGTGAATTAGCCTTCTCTTAATATTGGAGCAATTTAATACATAGGTGAACAGAGGAAGATTCAAGGTCTGGACTCCTATCACATATGTCTATTTTTTTTAAAGGTTTTTTTAAACATTGCCTAATAGTGAACAATTAGTTAGCCTGAAAAAAATAGAATAAAGGTTCTGACTAGTCCACAGCCCCTGCCTCAACTGTCAGATAACTTCCGGTGTCTGATTTTGGATACACAGTCATGTGTATTACAGTCTTAACTCTGGAATTCACTTTCATGTTAAATGCTGCTTCTTATAGGCTGATACTTGTCAGTCAATTTAATTAAAATGTCACACTGAACTTTATACTAAATATTTTGAACTTACTGGGGTTTTTGGAAGTTCTTTTTACTTCCATTCCAGTTAAAATACTTGAATTACCAGTATACAAAAAGTTCATGCTAATTAAGCTCATGAAACTGCCTGCTAATTGATATTACAAACAATATTTTTTTTGCAGATGTAGTTCAGCTGAGTCTGCCTGAAGATCAAAAAATAAGCACCACTGCAGCAACAGTTGGACAGAGTGCTGTCTTAAGCTGTGCCATCCAGGGAACCCTGAGACCTCCCATCATCTGGAAGAGGAACAATGTCATTCTGAACAGCTTAGATTTGGAAGATATCAGTGTAAGTAACAGAAAGTTCTTTTTAACAGCTTTTTATCAAAACCTCTCATAAATAATAGAAAAGTGATGCATAACAAGCTACATACTCCTGCTGTTTCAAAGAAAAGAAATGGAAATGATACGCAACAAACTCCATCTGATTTTATTTGCTGTGTATTTGAACCCCTGTTAAATATAGAGAAAATATGTTTCACAAACCATCATTTAAAGAATATATATAGCAAAAAAAGCACATGAGGACTGGATTGCAGCCCAAAATACAGCCAGCATTATACATTCAGGAATGTACAGTCTTCAAATATTTAAAAGAAAAAAGAAATCTGGGACATGAACATTTTCATGTACAAACAGATCGTAATAATAACCTTCTTTTATAATAGTTCAATAGAAATATATTTTTTTTCCAAAATAAGTATTTAATAATGAAATTGGTTGTTTTGCCCATTCCTCCAAATATTCAGCAGTCTATACGGTACCTGTCAAAGAATTAAAAATGGAATATTAGTATAATTTATAAATCTTTTTCTCAGGAAGGCAAGTGTTTGCCACGTAACATTGCCATGACCTAAAAATACAGAGGAAAATAGAAAACGAGGATTAGAATTACATCTTCTGGCAAAACTTAAAATAGGCTTTCATCTGTATGTTGTATGCTTCTAGGTATGCTTTCTTTGTTTTGGCCATTTTATATTATCAAAGTTCTAAATGTGGAGAAATTGTTACATTGGAAGTCATGCTGTCTGTCTAGCCCAAGTGAGTCTGAAATCTCCTGAACTGTTATGTGTGTGGGATATTGCTACAATCAAATACCTAGTTTGTCTATTTTTATTTCTTTTTTTAATGAATGTTTTATTTTTAAGGTGTAAGTTTTTCCCACATATCATCTCTTTTTTATTTCTGGTTTTATTAGTTCTGTTAGTAAACTGAGCTTCCTCACAGTGGTGCTTTGTAGAATAAGGGACAATTTCAAAACTCAAAAGCTCATCTTGCTTGAGAGACAGCTTTAAGTCACTTGAGAGGCTTAGGATAAACCCAACGTCATCTGAAAAGTTCTCTGTTAAATAATAATTGCTTTTATTATTTTGATATAATATGACTGACACTGAAACGTGCCTTGCCCATGTTCACAAGATCCTATCTGCAATATTTGTTACCTTTCTGTAAATATTCATGATGTTCAAAACCATTATTTGGAGTTCTTACTAATCAATTCTAAGTGTAATAGCTGGCATGAGCTGTAGATAGAAACAGGAAGATGCATCTGTACACACAGAAATAAAAGGGAAATGATGAATGGAAATGATGAAGCTAACAGCTCAGCTTCAGACTGAAAGGTTCAGTTGGCTTTTTTTGCAGACACGAAAAGAACAACTGTTTTCTAAGCTTGATATATACATTTTGAGTATGAAAAAAGCCAAACAAAAACCAAAACAATGAAAACCAAGCAGAAAAAGTTCTTCTGCTGGGTGCAGGTGCCCAGGAATTGGCAGCAGGGGGCCACAGGTGTGGCCTCTCAGGGAAAAGGACAAGGGGTGTCCCGTGCTGTATGCAGCCAATCTCAAGGGACCATCAGCAGGGCAGCTGCTCAGACACACTCATGGCACCTCTGAAGGATCATTCAAAAAAGGGCATAAAAAAACAGGGAGAGAGAGATTACAGAACAAAAAAGAGCAAGAAACAGCAGAGGTGGGTCTAAGGCTGGAGGAGCAGAAGGTACTCCTCTGTGAAGCAGATATCCAAAACATCCACATTGGAGCAGGTTTATCTTGAAGGACTTAACCAATTGCCCAACCAGTCTGGTGACCTTCTATGATCCAGTGATGACAATTGCTGACAAGAGAAGATCAACAGATGTTACCTATCTAGACTTCTGCAGGACCTTCAATTCGGTACCACGCAACATCCTTCTCTCCAAATTGGAAATGGATGGATGGATGGATGGATGGATGGATGGATGGATGGGTGGATGGAGCCAGAGGTTATGGTCACCAACTCTGTGTCATTGTGTCTAAGTGGAGGCCAGTGACAAGAGGTGTCTCTCAGGGATCTGTCTTGTGAGTGGCGCTCTTCAGCATCTCTGTCAATGACACAGACAGTGTGATTGAGTGCACCCTTGGCAGGTTTGCAGATGGCATGAAACTGAGTGGTGCATTTGACATATCTGAAAGATGGGATGCCATCCAGGGAGACCTGGACAAATCTGACAAGTGGACCCAGAGGAACCTCATGAGGTTCAGCTAGTCCAAGTGCAAGGTGCTGCACCTGGGTCAGGGCAATCCCAGATACGAGTACGGACTGGGAGAAGTCATTGAGAGCAGAAAATAAAGACTTGAGGATTCTTGTGAGTGAGAGCTGGACAAGAGACAACAGTGTGTGCTTGCAATTCAGAAGGCCAATTTCATCCTGAGCTGCATCGAAAGAGGAGTGGCCAGCAGATCAAGGGAGGCAATTCTCTAAAGTTCTAAATTTCCCAAGATCAAGGTTGTTTTCCCCACCGTGGTAATTATTAAGCAATCTCGCAGTGTTTATCTGAACCCACGAGCTTTCTCATTCACATTCCTCTTATTTTCTGCCCTGGTCCTGCTGTGGAGAGTGGAGGAGGAATGAGTGAGAGAAAAGCCAGATGGGAGCTTGGCTATTAGCCAGAGCACATTTCTGAAGTACTTATCACAGCTAGAAGAAAGTTGAGTGTGGAGTTTTGAAAACTCATGAGATGCCCACTTTGAAGTGAGATTGCAGTGTTGATCAGACATTCAAAGAAAAGTTTAAATTGCTGGAATTGGCCAGCTTAATTTATATTTAATAGGAGAGGAGGAATATGTGACAGTGTACTGGGCTAACAACCCATAAACATTAAAATAAAGGTCTGCAAAATGTTACCTGAATGCTAGGGTTATGTTGGTGTCGTCATTTTGTGTACAGGTACGGTAAGAATTTTTAAAGGAGTAAAAGCTTCCAGTGACAAGAGTGCATAGTTCTGAGGATTACTGTATTCATCTTTTATTTGTTAGCTTAGGAAAATTATAAACAATCAGTAATGTTTGGAAGTCTTTTTAAGCAAAAATTATATTACAGTTTAGTCTGTTAATATTAATGGTTTAGTTGCGATTCAAATACAGAAAGAGAAGGTCAGATTCAATATCCACGGAGTGAGGCACTAAAATTAATAGAGCTCAAATATATATATGTGGGATATTAATCTGTCTTTACAGAAAAAGTAAAATAGGGAGGAAGAAAGAATTAATGGTGTCTGGATTAAAAAAAGAAACAACAAAAGAATGGACAGTAAACATTGAGTTAGATTCATCCCCAGACCTTCTTTACTTCAAAATTTATTTTACGTTTCACTATTTTCACAGATTTGATCTCTCTCGATTTATTTCTAGATTCTATACTCCTTGTATAATATAGGATATCCCCAGAGTCTAGGTTTTACTATGGCTGTATTATAAACTGCAATAGTGTTTGCCTAACTCTGGAAATTCTTAATTTACTCAGTTATCCAAGAACCACACCTGTGCATCTCAAGACTAATAATGTTGTGTAAAGGACAGTATATTTTCTGAAAATAACAAGGTCAACACTGACCTGGGAAGATAGGGTTTTGGGTTTTTTTCAGTAAAATGCATCAAAGATCAACATAACTGGAAGTCAGCACATATATAGGAAGCCAGTCAGACTAAGCAGTAGTGACAATGTGATTTTGTAAATCATAGCAAGTGCTCATACTTAGAAATTAAGCTTTTGCACTATCCAAGTCTCAATATGAATTAAGCTATTTGCTTCGAGGAGGGACAAACTCATAACAATATAATGTCCTAGTGTTTTGTCAAATGGAAAAATGCAACAAGAAGGAAAGGAATCCAGGTCTAAACTGAAATTGATAGTTCAATTTATGGTTTTTTTGTTGGTTTTTTTTTTTAATATTCTACTCCTCTACTGAAAATGTGTAAGATATATCTCTAAAGCTGTCAACCGCGGAGTGGCTAAAAATAAGTCTTGATAATGACTAACGTCTGATATACTCTAAGACATTTTAAAGAAATATTAAGAAATACTGTTTGATTTTCAAAGGATGGTAATAGAAATTTGTGTTTAAGTGGTGCATTTAAAAATGTTCTACGAAGCATGTGTTAATAACATTACTGATAATATCCGGTTGATAATTTTAAAAGTCCTTAGTACTCCTCAACTCTTCTTATGGTACTAATAACTACTATTTGTGGAAGTACTGCATCTTGCTACTAATCCTTCTCTTACTGAAACTGATGGGAGGCAGGGATAATTAGCATCCAAGTGAAATTATGAAAAATTATATGCCTCTGCAAATTTTACTTAAATTGTAATATAATTATGCTGTGACTCACTACAGAACTGATATCACAGGGCATTTTGCTGATATTTCAGGACATATATAGAAAGGCTTTTTCTTTTCCTTACTGTTTTCCTGCACCTTAAATTTAATATCTACCTTTCCACTTTCTTCTTGTTTTTATCTAACCTACTATTCGTTAGAGATAATAATTCCCATGTATGAAAAACAGCAGATGTATTTCCCAAATGCAATACGCATTACCTTTTTCGTGTTAATTCGTTCACTTTTTAAAGTCTTCATAACTTATTTTACTTTATTGTTTTTCTGATATTTTATTCCAGCTTTGCCTTCGGGTTCTTTCCTATACATGAGAGCAATCACACTTATAAGATCTCGGCCCTTTTTCTTACATGTTTCGAAGATTGACTGAGATGATTTGTCCACATGCTAAGTTTAACAGTAACTTTTCAAAATAGTGTAGTTCAACTTCTTCCTTTTGGTAAAAGCTCATAATATCTTTCTTTAGGCTGCCTTCATGGAAAGCATGTAATATTTCCATATTGGGGGTTTTGAAGTTATGTATAGGTTATCTTTTTCTCGAAACTCCTCATTTTTTTTTATCTTGTTAAAATTAATTTGCACATTAAAACTGTCACTTTTTTGTTGACAGTTGCCATGTTCTTCTTGACATATTTGCTCTTTGCCCACCAAGAAAAAACACAACCCAAAGCACTGTAATGGAGAATGCCACTAAAAGCTAACATTCTCTAAAGAACATGATAGCTTCCATTCTGTAGAGTTCTGATCAGCAACTGATGACAGAAAGGTTTCCAAATTGTCCAAAACACCAAGCACCTTTCCTAGAAAGGACTCCAGACATCTGACCTCTTCTTTTTCTTCCAGCTTCTCATCCTTTGTTCCCCCTTTTATTATTCTTAAGAAAAATCTTAGGAGAACCTCATGAATTATTCCTTTCCACATTGTTTTCTCCCATGGGATAGTATGGACCTACATACAAGCTTCTCTTAATGCATTGTTGAATTGTTCTTAATGCAACACAGTTATGACTTTAATACAATGGTTAGAAATATTAATGCCCTGTCTGAGGAAAATTTGTGTGTGCGTGCGTGTGTGTTTTTACTTCTGACAGAATCCCAGGTGAACCATAAGTGTCAAGGGAATATTCTTCAATCTTTTTTATCTGCTCGCCAAATCAGATAAAATGACTCTTAAAAGTGAAAAAAAAAAAAGAAATTAAAAAGTTAGTATATAAAGCAGAGGACTTAAATTTAAAGAAAGAGAAAATTAATAGTCAAAACAGAATAGTGTCCTGGCTCTGGCCAGACATGGTAAATTTTTGCAGCAGCCAGGAGGGAGCATGTCTAGGACCCAGAGGGCATTCTATTCCACCTCATGTCATTTTTCAGGAATGGGGGAAGGGCTCCCTTTTGCATTGAGTTGAGTCGCAAAGGGAGAAGTCAGGTGTTTTGGGGGGTTTCTGTGGGTGCAGGTGAGCAATCACGTATGAATCATTCAATTATTTTCTTCTTGTATAATCTGTCATTAGTATTGTTGCTGTTACTGTTTGTTGTCTTATTTCATTGCTATTTCCAGTAAATTGTTCTTGCCTCAACCCATGATCTCTCCCTCTTGTGCCTCCAATTCTCCTCTCCAGCCTGTGGCAGGGGGAGGGGGCATGATTGAACTCCACATGGTTTGGCATGTTTCACTAAGAACATTAGATTAGGGAATACCATTCCTAAACCATGACAAAAAGATATTCAAACCATGACAAAAAGATACTGAAAATTCATGTAAACCTATTTATTCTCAAATGTCCTAAAAGAGGGAATGCCTGCTTGCAGTCAATGCACTGGCTTTCTGATTTTCTGTAACAAGCTCTGCATGCTCTTGTTTCATTCCTGAGGAGGTTTTTCTCCTTCCTGAAGTTTTGCCACAAGCCATCTTACTGCTTGTGTAAGGAAAGGCGTAGAGGTCCTGTGACATGAAGGGAGCACCAGAGCCTACTTCCCTTCAGAGGTGATGCTCCTAACCTCTTCCTTTTTGGAAGTCAGTAACTCATAGCCCAGTAATGAACAAATAAAACTGTTCAATCGTAGTACCATAGGCAAAAAGCTGGCAGTCTTGTTTAATAAAGAATCTGGATCCTGATCAGTTTATTTTGAGTTTTCACTGCAGCAATTTCAGTGTGCGATCTTCTATGTGGTATTCTGTGTGTTACAACTAGGATATATATATATATATGAAGTTATATATGTATGACTTCATATACATATATGAGGTTCACTTTAAAAACCTAGTTGCATGTTTTCCTTTTACATTATGCTTATGACACCTCTTAAACACATTACATCTCTCTCAGTATTTTTTACTGATTTTTCTGATGAGGTGGTTGGATTGGATTAACAGTGACTCATCAAAGTCAGCATGTTTCTATTTCTATCTGTATTGAATTGCCCTTTATCTGTTACACAGTTTTTCTTTTAAGTAGGACGTATTATTACCTTTTCTTTTGGATTTGTTGGGTTGGATACCATTTTTGTCTTGTTTTTTTTCTACTCCACTTGTTATGATCTGATTGTTGAGAGATGCCTCTGCCTGAATTAAGGTCAAATGAGACCATAAGCCAAAGCCAGTAGTACAGATTTTATTTAACAGTAAATGTGAGGTACAGAGATAGAAATAAATAGGAAGGAGCAGGGTGGGGAGAGAAGGAGAGAGAGATGGAGCAGAAAATAGTCACCACACTGTGGATCCAGAGGCATCCTATTGGTCCTCCTTCATCCTGGTCTTCTTGGTAGTCATTCTGGAGGTACCACTTTTATACAGTCCAAGTTGTGGGTATCCATGGGTGGTCACAAATATTCCCATAACTTGGGGTAGCATGTGTATAAGCAGTTGTTTCCTTTCTCGCAGTTTGCCACAGTGGGAATTTTTGTCTGGATGCATTAACCAGAATGTGTTAACCTGACTTCAACTCCTCTAGGCCTGGAATAAATTCCCGCCTGTTGCAAATTCCTGTCTTTTGTCCTTATCTCAACTTCACACTGTGGTGACTTATGTTATGGCAAGTCACTTCTGTGGTCTTGACAATATTTGAGGCAATTGTGCTCTTTAAGTCTCTTACATAGCCCTGTGGCTCAAACAGTGTCTTCCTGGGACTTTTTTCTCGTTTCACAGCTTGTCCAAGGGGATGATGTGTTTTAGAAAAGTCAGAGGAAGAAAGGCAGAAACAGCAGGAAAATGACATAAGCGATTATTCAGTGCACAATAGCTGTCCCAAAGATTACAAATGTAACTCCAGTTACAATCATCAACCCAATCCTCCTTATAGACATTGCCCCAAACCCATGAGTCACAAGGGTTAGAATATGGACATTAGCCACGAAGCCAGCCTTAGTTTGGAGTGATTGGAAAAGCTCTGATATTTGATCAGTGGTTTGTTTCATTTTGGCTCAGGCTTCTTCAATTGATAATGTTGCATTGTGAATGGATTAAGATTCCACAAATCCCTTGTTCCTTTAATAATAATGTATCTAAGGCCAACTGATTTTGCAAAGCCATTTTTGACACTTGTTGGTGTCTTGCAAGTTCAGCTCTCTGAACGGATACCTGGCTCAATTACTCAATTACTGAGGGCATGTGTACCTGCCACGTAATATTTCGCAAGGCCCATTGTTGTTGCGTGATAACTATAGAAGGTGTAAAAAATATTTTAAGTCCCAAAACTATATTTTTTTCCCCACTGTATAATAATCACATCTATTCCTGATCAATTCTCATCTTTTTTTCAGGAGAATTTAGTTTCTGCCATGTCTGTCCTGATAATGAATAATGAAAGATGGAATTTGGGCAAATGGATGGGAGTATTATCCTGCACCTTAGACCAGCATGCTCAGTTAGGAACATCCCGAAGCTAATCCGGGTGGTGCAAGATAGCTGCACATCCGGGTGTTTATCAAGTACATTTGGAACTTGAATTTAGGAGTAACTCCTACTCCTTTTTTTTCAGGCACCAGAACTTATATCACGCATTTTTTTCACTCTTGCACATCTTCCCTGTATTTTAAAATTAGTGGAAAGCTGGTTTATATTTTGTGTCATAAAATGACTTCTAAAACGTTTTAAACATATTTTTTTCACTCCTATACTATAATATCTTTCTTCCTCAACCTTTTCTTTTCAGTTCAAATTCACTGGTTTTTTTGCTCTTTTATGTATATGTATATAGAAATGCAGGTTATGTCTGCATTCAATATTGCTGTTACTAGCAAATTCAGTTTGTGCTATTAATTTCTTAGTTCATCAAAAAATTACAGTTTGATTTTTATGTACGGTCGTAGACTTACTCTTCTCACTTCTTCTGCTATATACATTCCATCAACTGGGTGAAAAACAGCATCATTTCTGAGTAGTTTTATTAATAGTTACATATTTATTTCTCCAACTTGTCCAGGTCATTTTGCAGTAGTTTTGCTATCCTAGTAGAGTTAATGCTTTTCACAGCTTTCAGAAGAATTATGTGAAAAGGTTTTATAGTACACAGAAAGAATACTAAGCTTTTCAGGTTATTATTTTAGAAAAGAAGCCTTGAAAGAGCAACCCAGACTACGCTACAGCTAGCAATAAAGGTCACTCCTTCTTAAGAGCATGAGAAAGATGCTTTGTTAATAATGGCCTCCTGTGGCTCACAGTCCTGACTTTCCAATCATTGCTATAGTACATTAAATAGGAGGGCCATATCACCAGCAGTAAAAGTGCTTTGATATCCAGGAGTCTGTTCCATTGAACAGAGAGGCACAATTGCTTAAATACAAAAAAAAAAAAAAAAAAGAAAAGAAAAACCCTTTCTGGCCCACCATCACAAGCAGCCCAGGGGAAAAAATTAGGATAGGTAGGACGTAATTACCTGTTGGGAACTTGGCTCAACTGGCATTTATATATTTTCAAAAATAATAATACTTTAAAAAATAATGCAGAATTGTACAAAGGTATTTACTCAGTACTGACTCAGAAAGAAAATTGCTACCCACCTGAAAAATAATTGGTACCACTACTTGCCAAAGTGAACATGAAGCAAATTGTTTATCTAGACCAAGTATGATCAGTTTGTGAACTCTGACTAGATAACAGAAAAGGATGTATCTGCCATGAGTTTCAAATGATGATAGCTAAGATTTCTCTGAATCAAACTGGTCAGTGATCTGTCTACTCATATACCTGACACCATGTATCCATCCATATCTAAATTTAATTAGATCTACTTTAGCTCGGACTGATTTCTCTTTGACCCGTTGATTTTATCACCTTCATGTACATTCTTTCTTCCTTTCTTTTTTGTTTTTATACCATTCTTACATAGCTATCTTTATAATCTAGAGCTTTGTTTTCAAAAGTTTACATTCAGAACTTTTTCTGTTTGTGTATGCACAAGAGCCTTTGTATCCATGGCAGATTGTTTTCATTGATCTGTTCAAAAGGAGAGATAAAATAAACTAAAGGGTTTCCTAAGTCAGTATAATTTGGGAAACAGATCCGTCAGTGAGGTACATCTGATTCTCCTTTCATGTATGCCTGGCTTAAAACTACGACGAGAAGTAGGGAAGTTGAAACAGTGCTTCTAAATAATACCTAATTGGGTTTGGTATAAAAAATTGACTAAGGAAAATTAAGGTGAGTTTACAGAGAATCACTGAATCTGCATTCTTTATTATACTTTTATGGGTAAAGTGAGATAGGAGGGACTGGATTTTTTGACAGTTACTCAAAAGTACCTAGTAAAAATGTTTTGGTTTTGCCCATGAAAATTTTTCTTCTAGAATTTTCTAAGGGAAATATATTAAAGTTTTCAAATTATAAATATTTGCATATAGATACTTAATTGAAGTCTTGAAGAGGAAAAATAATTATTTTTTTGCATAGAAAATAAATTTCAGAGTACCTTAATAAAAGGAAACTTGCTTATCATTCTCATCTGAAGTATGTTATCTTGTAGGGTTTAAAAGCAGATTTTGTGTGTCCATTTACTCTTAAGAATTTTAATAGCAACAATTTTTAGGCATTTTATTTCAAATTTTTCTGTTACTTAATTGGGAGGAGGCTATGTCTTCCTTTGTAGAATTTGTGCTTCTTCCAGGCAAGAGTCTGTCTCTACAGACCTGTTTGTGTTAATGAGAAATCAAATGGAGTTGCCATACCCTGACACAGTAAAATATCAATGCCATATAACTTTTGTCTACAAGATATTTAAAATTTTGTGCAGCAATTTAGTAAGTGTTATGAATTCTGTGAAGTTCCTACTATTGTAACTTATAGTTAATGAAAGATGACTGAAATCCTGTTTTGTCTTCATGTTTTTAACATGATATACATTAGTTTTAACATCAGACAAGGAATTCATTCATGAAAAAGGCTTTGAAGTTGAACCTGTGATTATTGAACAATTAACATTTCAGAAGGAAGGCAGGGAAGAAAAAGCTGACTTTTCTCCCACCCCTCTGTATTAATAGAGACCTTATTTCTGACATGGATTCTATGATCAGTTGGCAACAGCTAATGACAGAGTTATAGCTGGAGTAAAATATAATGGAAATAAAGGGTTAGCTAGAGAAAAAGAACTTCTGTACATTTCAGTCTTCCAAAGTAAGACTGCACTGTATATAAGAAAAAGATCATATTATGGTATTTCAGTAATACAGTTTTATATGTTGACAGTAGAATAGAGTCTTTCCAAGAGATAGTGCTGTCCCATTGTTTGAAATAAAAGCAAAGAACAAAGGTGGAAAAAGAAAATTTAGTGTATATAGCTTCATGTTTTGTAAAGGACGTGCACTTCTAAAAAAATTTTAGGCCCATTACAGAAAGCAGTACTTATAAAACAAAAAATTAATTACAGAAGACAAATATTAACAATAATGGTGTACTGAGAAGGAAATTTTTTTTGGTACATCTTGTGGAAATTTGAAGTGTGTTAACAAAGAGTTAGCTATTGTTGCAACAGAAGAGAACTTCTTACTGTGATTGGCAGAGCAGTAGTAAAATTGAAGTGATCGATGTCTCACAGAAGAGAGAACTTGTTACTCAATTTAAAGAGAGCACAGGAATATGGTCATGACTCAGTGTGATACTCTCATTTGCATATAAATTTTTATATAAGCGTTTCATTTAACTGGAGTTTATGGTCTTATTTTTAACTGTGCAATTGAAAGTACTGTGTTCAATTTTTTTTTAGAAATATTGTAATGCACAGGAAGCACATGTACCTCAATTAGGCACTTTGCTTTTAAATAACACACAGTTTACCTGCATGTAGCAGGATATAATAAACTTTCTAGGTTTAACAAATATGAGCATTTAATAAGAGCAAAGTGTCTAAATATCAGCAAGCTTTAATTGTTAATAGCATCCAGAAAATATTTATAATGACTATTCACAATCCCTTTAGAAATGGGAAATTTCCAACCTCATTTTGTGACTTAAACACAGACTAGATGTAACAGAAAGATATGTAACAGAAAGAAGAAACAGAAATATCTTATTTGTAATAATGTGTAGAAAGAAATGGGATTTTGTTAGTTCAGCCTTATGCTATTGTCTTTGTGTATGAACAACCATCAAAATATGTGATACCTGTAGGCTTATTGTAACATCTTGGCTTCATAATAAAAGAACAGAAGTCATACTTGGTACAGCTCTAGAAAATGTTTGTCAGTGCCACCACACGCTGAAAATTTTTATTTTTTTACTGAAAACTTTTTGAACACTGTAATTTTTCTTGTTTTATACCAGGCTGTTCTTCCAATGGCTTACAATTTACCTGAGCAGAAATCAGAACCAGACAATACAAAGGTGATACTAAAAAGTATCACGATTCATTTCTGTAGAGAAGGAAAACTAAACAAAACAAACAAAAACCCTACCTCCGAAACAAAACCCAAGCAATTTTTCCTGCATAACTAGTTTCTGTGATTACAGTAAAAGGTTTCTGCCAATGACCTTGAAGTGTCTTTTTTTTTCGTTAATATCAAGGAATCAATCTTGCCTAGTAAAGATTTCTTGTGATAAAGAATTAGACTGATGGACATTGATTGTTGTATTAGTGGTTTGAGCAAAGGCAGTGTGTGTGTGATGCTTAGATAACTAAGATTGGTATTAAATGTAAATTGTCTCAGCTTTCAATATTTTATTAGCGTAAATTCGGCTTCTACTTGTAGTACTCCAGCTCATACTAAGGGCTTAGTTCAAGTTGGCTTGAATTTGCTGTTTATTTAAAAGGCTCTAAGAAAAATATTTCGGAAGTATTGAGTGTGTCAATCTTGGCTAAACCCTTAAGTGAAGCTGCTGTGCTGGCATTCAAACTGCCAATATTTTGATTTTATAAGAAAAGAGCAAAAGATGGACAGAGAATGGATGTCACTCACTTTGTTGTATGTAATCAGGTATGTAGTTGAAAAAAATGTTTCATATGGGAATTAAATTCAAAATTTTTCTAAGTATGTATGTGCCCTTTTCTTATATAACACACTTGATTACAAACTGACACAAGTGGCGTAGTATTAATCATCCAAGTAATGTGTGACTGGCCCTGTTTTCTTTCTACTATTGTCCTCAGTTCATACCTTAATGCTGCGTTTAAAAAGAGAGATCAACTGGAAGAAAACTGTTTGAGTTATAATATGTGTTTTTCCCCCCTGGTATGCTAAGAATGAGCTAAAGTGAATTATTCTGATTTTGTAATCGTTTTAAGGTACTAGGTTTATTTTTTATTTTTTTTTCTCCCCCATATATCCTGTTCAACTGCCACATAGTAGGGGGTTCCTAACCAATCTCTATCTTTTTTAGTTTAGGTAATTTTCTCTGCAAGATATTTGAAAGTTGTTTGAAAAGGTATTTTTTTGTCTGCTTATTGGTTTATCACATGTACATAAAGGAGTTTGTGACAAACCAAAATTTATCCCACAGGGCTTTTGTAGATTGCATAAACCTTGAAGACACTCTACCTACTTGTCTGTCCCACTCCTGGATAGTTCATAAATACATGGGATGGACTAGGTAATAATTAGATGAAAATTTGTGTAATACAAAAATTTAAGGGTTGTTTGTTTTCTTTAATTTTTTTTTGTAGATTCTCCTGAGTTTGTAAAGAAATATCTGGAGAAATTTGTTTCTATGAAATAAAATGAGTTCTTTTAGTTTAAGATGAGTGCAGTTCAGGAACCAAAGATACGAAATTTTGTCAACATAAGAAAAGGGGTTTGGACTCATGAAACTAAAACTGAAATCCAGTGTTTTATACAATAGGAAGATCAAAAACTCCAATAAACTTTATAAATTTTAAAAAAATAGGTTTTAGTCTAAATATTTGAAAAGATTAAATCTTAGCCAAATTTAATTATATAGTGTGATATTTTTAGAATCAGAAAAATTTAGGAAGTATTCAGTGACTTCTTTGCACTCTTTCTACAAATAAAATGTCTTTAAAGAAGGAAAGCAGAAATGGGGATGCTCATGCTAGAAGTTTATTCCACAAATCTAACTCTAAACTGAGTCACCTTAAAGGGTAAATTACATCAGTACTTGTGCTTCTCTGGGCCCTCTTAACAGTTAGACACACTTTGGAATATGATCCAAGTAAACTGCGTAGTGCAAAGCTAGTTTCTCTTTGCAGAGCTAGCTTGAAGTGTAATAATAAATACATCTACAATTAAAGCTGATTGAAAAAAAAAACGAAAAAGAACAGTTTGAGGGAATGATAGTAAACTGTGGTAATTGGGAAATTATTATTCATCTCATTGGTTATGAAGTTAACTTGAAAAATAAATGCAAAATTAATATCAAATAGATTTAGCCGATTAAATCTGATTCAATAACAATTTGTTTTCTTAAAAAGGAGTAAAAGTTAAATGGTATATGAGGCATTCTGAAGATCTCCATGTAATGTGAAGCAATAAAAAAGACAGCTGTATCAGAGCATGCTGAATTTTCCATTTAAAATATACTGCATCTACTCAGTTGGAGATTTTGAATGTCTAAATAAATTTGCAATTCTTATGGCAGATTCATAGCAAGATAGCGTAAAATTACAGAGTTTTGGGGGAAGTAAAAGGTTAGTGATGTTTTATGGCTAGCCTCAAGAGCTCTAGTACTTTGGCAAAGCTCTCATGTCTAGTGTCTGCCATAAACAAGAAAAAAAATCCAAATTCTCTTTACATATCTACATATCAAATGAAGTCATTATTCTCAGGGGTGATCTAGCACTGAGGCTTTTTAAGTCACTTTTCTGTGTCATCCCTCTTCAGGTTCTTAGGAGGCTTGAACATTATTAGATTTCAAAATAGCAAAACCAATTTTTAATCAACAGACATTTTTTTGAAAAGCACAAAGCAGTTCCATGTTTTCTGTAGAATAATGGATATTACTATTTATTAGCTGTTACTATTTCTTCCTGAGGTTGCAGTCCTTAGTGTATCCCAGAGAATAAAGGAAAAATCATACATACCTAATTAATTATTTAAATAGGTACGGTGTTATTATATTCATTTATAGTCAGAGAAATAATATTTTTCTTAGATTTGCTGAATGCAGCCAAATCCTGCTCAATTCAACAAACGGCCTGGGTCATGCTTTACAAAGTCTTATTTTAGGAAGCGAGAATAGAGGGTGACCTCTGCATTGACCATTTGAAATACAGGCTTAGGAAGATATGCATTAAGACTTTCTCAGCATTGGAGATTTAGTTAGATGTTCTGAATTACTCACCAAGTGATCACTGCTTTACCCAGTCATCAGTAGAGTAAGGCTAGTAAAGCTATTTTGCAGTAATGAGATACAACCTTTGTAAAATTCAGTCATTATTTGCTTTTTTCTTTCTGTTCTCCCCGGGGTCAAGAAAAGAGGAACCAATGAAATTATTGGAATATCTTACTGTAGTTAGGAAGTTTGTTTTCATGGTCAGCAGAGAGAGGTGGGTGGTAGGTAAAACAGTGAGCAATGACACATCCACTGAAGGGTTCCATGAAAGGATTTTGCTACCCTGAGCTTTCTCAAATGACTATAAAAGAAGCTTAGGAAGATTAATTTCCTTTGGCTAAAACTAGCCTGCATTAATAGTCACGAATTGCCATCTGGTATTACATTCTTCAGAACACAGTTTGTTTCAAGATCCTGTCGCTTTCTACTGTACTAGTGCTATATGTTACTGTGCCGTACTAGTGCTTATGTTAGACTGTGTGCTTTCCTTCTTTAAGCTTTGGCAAGATTTGCAATGTTCTATCAGGCTGATTCGTCAGTGGACTTACACTAGATTCATGATTTGTGCTTATTGCAGCTGTAAAATATGAGACTGAGAGAAGGCATGCAAAATTTGTGCTTATGAAATGTAGGTTTTGTTTTCCCTCTTAATCTAGAAGGAAAACTTAAAAAAACATCTTGGATTTCTGCCAAGTGCAATTATTTTCAGACTTTTTTGTGGAACATAATTTCTTTCTGACAGTCAGTAGCAAACTGCAGAGTTGCATTGCTCTGCCAATGTGAACAGAGAAACTGATTACTTGGCAAGTAGGAGTTGTAACATTGACATTAGCACGAAAAGCCTGAGCTGAGTTTATCTGGCAAACCAACTGAACATAAATAATTATTTTTAAAAATGTTTTCAGTTAACCCTCAAAAGGTTATCTACTCTCTGTGTCCTTGTAATAAAGGAAGGTAGAGATACTGAAAAATACATAAAATATGAGCAAGAATGTGACATTGGTATTACTGGTACTTCCATGAGTTGACTGAAATAAAATGCAGAAAGCTTGGAGGGGATGTACAGGAAATGAAGGGGAGTATATATATACTGGCTGTGTTTTACAAGCAAACAGCTGTTCTGAAAATACCTGTTTGGTTGCAATTATTGATGCAGCTTTCCCTTAGCAAAACAATACAAACTTTTAATTCTTAGCTTCAAATTTTCTACCTGATCAGCTCAGAGACAGATGATGTGGGGTTTTTTTGCCTTTTCCCATTAGAAAATCAAGATTTTCCTTTAAAAAGAAGGGAAATGCCCCCCCCACAGAGTGTGTTATCATTATAATTGAACTATTATGACTCTGCTAACCATTAGTAAAAAAAAAATCAAACAGTATAATTTTTTCCTTTGTTGTAGAATTGTTAAAGACTGCAAATAGAAATAAAGTTAATATGAAAAGCTATGAATTAAAAATATTTGCTGTTTGCTAATTCCATTTATTAAGGACTATTTTTATAATAATAAATAATTTTTATTTAATAATAAATAATTTTTATATTTTTTTTATGTTTGAGGATAAGTAAGAATCCACATCTTCAGTTCACACAGCCTATGTTCTTTTCCTTACTGGATTTTTTTTTTTTAATTATTATATATACAAAGCCAAAAAACCCAAAAACTTAAATAAGATAGCAGTATATGGGCAAAAAATGCTGGGAAAAAAATATGAAAAACAAAATGCCACAAACCAAACCAAAACCACTCCTAGCTTCTAAGTTGATGAACAAATTCAAGCAGCCTGTTTCATTATATGTTCTCCTGTGGGGAGAAAGCTGTGAACAGTCTTTCTACAGCTGTTAATGAAGTAGTACCAGCAAGCGGTCATAAATTCTCTCATATGGAATGTGTTAGCATATGAAAGCAAGTTATAAACTCCAAGGAAATAATTACTGATTCAAATCCAAAAATCACCTTTAGTTTCTGTTTTTAACCAGTAGGAGACCAAAGCAAAGATTCACTATCAAATTACAGTTTTCTTTTCATATAATTTTGCTCATTATTCATAACATATATCATGATTTGTAAAATGTCAGGTTCTTCAGGAGAGCAGAATTGCAGTGGAATGATTGTTAAGATAATTGTTCAATTCTATCTTTTTAAGTATGACAAAAATAATTAGAGTTTCTCAATGTAATTTTAGAAGTACCTTGCCGTTTCTATTTGAACTGCAGGAGAACACAAATTGAGCTTGTAGCAATTTTTTTACTGTCATCAAATATATTTTCCAAAAGGTAAAAAACCACTTTTCTGTACTTTTTGCTGTTTATGTATGAAGGCTCTGTTTCAACGATGTTTGTGTGTCAGTATAGATACAGGGTTTTTTAAATTATTTAGCTTGTGAATTAGTCAATAAAACACTAAATGCTTGTCAACATGCAGTGTCAAATAGTTCTGTTTGTACTTCACCATCCCTTTTCAAATGCTGCTTACAACATTAAGTTCACTTTGTATTAAGTAGTTTGCTTTAATTGACAAAACGAACATTGAACTTGGCATAACAATAAGCTAGGGACATTTATTTTGTAGTTGTAAAAAAACCCCAACCAACCAGAAAAAACTCATCACTACCAACAAAAAATGCTATCCATAAAATTTTAACTCTCTTGAGTGTCATCATGTGAATTCCATTGAAATACTAATGTAAAATAACCACAAGGGTGTTTCATCCATTGTTTCTATGAAAAAGAAGGGAGAAGCCATAACACAGACACCCATTTACTTAGAAAATAGCTATGGTACCTAAAGATATCGTATGCCGCAAAGAATCAGTTAAAAGGCTGTATAACAGGTAAGTGTGCTTCAAAGCAATATCTAATAATTTAGCATAAGGAATGGTAAAGTAAACTAGCCTGCAGACTGCAGTGTAGCAGCTGAATTTTTAAACACTCCATCCTATGCTTTATTTTGTTCAAAATACATTTGGCAGAGATTAGGCAAAAAATTCTAGGCAGCAATAACAGTATCCATTTTCCAGATAAAATGTAAGTACCTGTAGTGTGGCTCTTTTGAATTGCTGTTCTTTCATCTTCCACTAATAATGTTGTTGAAGAGGAACACTTTGAAAACATGTGTTCAGCTTTTAAGTGAGAAAATGAAAATTGATCTTCTGCTTCATATATTTTAGAAAGAGATAAAGATCAAAACATCCAATAAGAAAGTTTTTTGAAGTTAGTTGGGTGGGTTATTCTGAAGGGAAATCCAGTGGTACTGGTTCACATTATCAAAGGTAAAAATGAAGTCTTAAAGAGGGTCGCTTTTTTGATCTTTGCAGTGGTAATGCGTAATGGTATATTGAAGATTTGATAGAAATATTTTCTGTGTAACCAAAGTGCTAATATAGAAACCTATAGTTATCTTAAGAAAGTCAAGTTATTGATAGTTTTACCCTCTAGGTTAATTTTTAGGTGGGTTGTTTCCTTCTTCCAAGGAACAACTAGCAGAATCATTGGAAGCACAGAGTTGTGCAATGTGAAATTTAGTTGCCCACACATCTTTGGATGAAGAAATACAGTGAGACATATGTTTTTTGAATAATATTTTGAGTGTATTTAAAGAAAGAAAACTGAGAAATTAAAGGGAATTTCATAGATGTTGCAGTTTTCATGTTTTAAATTTCAGTCTACAAAAAGACTCACGATGTTATAGTGAAAGTCATCTTGAATGAAATATGAGATTATGTTTTCTGGGTAAGAACAAAAACTGCAAAGTGAGATCTGAAAAAAATAAACCCCAGTAAGATTGGGAAAGCCACAGGTAAGATCAGGGAGGAATGCAAGTATAGTTACAATGAACCAGAGGTTAATGTAGCCCAGTATTTTGTCACTGACAACATCCAAAGGATAGAACGTAAGAATAAGGCAGCACATAGTAATATTTTCTATCAAAATTCTTTTACTGTGCAACTTACGGACTTCCTGAGTGAGATATTGTAGCTGAAGTTTTTGCTTTTGCAAGCTTTTGATGAAGTCTTCAATAGCATTTGAGGAATTTATAGAAAAGGTTACAAAGTTTGTGAAGAAACAAATAAGGAAGAACTGGTTGGAGATACAAAGGTGAGGACAAAATTGGCTGCAGTGACTATGAGATGGCAGAGTCAAGGAGACTAAGAGGAGGCAGTAGGGCAAAAAGCAATACAACCATGGACTTCAGGAGAGAAGACTTCAGCCTGTTCAAGAATGTGCTTGAAAGAATCCCAGAGGAGATCATGCTAAAAACAAAAGGGGTCTAAGAGAGATGGTTGATTTCCAAGGATGACTTCCTCTATGCTCAAAAACAGGCTTTCACAATGAACAGAAAACCAAAAGCAGCCAGAAGTATGTATTAATGAACAAGGAGCTCTGGACAGAATTCAAATACAAGGAAAAAGGTGTAAGGAACAAGGGGTGACCCAGGAAGAGTATGGAGACTCTCTTTGAATGTGCAGATAAGGAAAGACATCCCAGAATTGGATCTGATGAGAGACATGAAGGTCTGCAGAGCTTCAATATTATATCAGCAGCAAAAGAAAGACAGGGGAAAATATGGACCTGTTGCTGAGCTGGCGTGGGAGCCGATGCCAAAAGACGTAGAAGACGATGATGTACTAAAAGCTCACTTTGCCTTGGCCTTGACCACAAACACTTGCTTTCAGGAATCCCAGATCCCTGAAATCAGTTTACAGCAGTAGTGCTTTGGTAATGTATCACTGAATCTAATGAGAGGAATTGAAGAAAAAAGAGGATATTTTTTTTTGATGTGTCTGTTCATTACAAAGGATGACAACACTTCCACAGGATGTCATTTAACTTGTTAATTTTTGCAGAGATTTAGATTTTCCCTCTGGTCACATCCAATCCTCAACAGCTTTTCTTCTGCAAATAACTGTCATAGCTAAATAAACATATTGCTTCTGCAGAGTTTAACTATTTGTTAAAATAAAAGTTGTATTTTCTTTTACAGTCACAATATATGTAGCAAGATTAAACAACTCCGCCATTCACAAGTATAATATTTGAATTTGAGATTACTGTCAGATATTCTGATTTAATATTTGTGATGTCTGAAATTTGCATCACAGCTTTGTTGCCAAGATGATGAGTATAATCATTGTAGAGATGTGGGCTTTATTATGATAACCTTGTTTTTAATCTTTCCTGGTAGGATTTTGGCGATGATGGGTCCTTGTACATCACTAAGGTTACCACAACTCATATGGGAAATTATACCTGCTTTGCTGCTGGGTATGATAAGCTCTATCAAACTCATATTCTTCAAGTGACTGGTAAGGAAAAATGTTCTAATTATCAAGTCGTAAGAAACTTGGATTTTGTTAAGCAGATCTGTTGTTGCTGTTTTACATTTTTTTTGTATTGTGTTGCAGCTTAATAGAAAAATATATATATTTTTTTCTTCCTTGTTCTCCTTCAAAAACCTTCAAAATAATGAAACACAATAATTTTAATTTATTGCTTCCATATCAGTAATAACTATTAAAAGGTGTAAGGATAGTCCAGAGGACTTGCTTTGCGCCTGTGATGTTATGCAGAACAATGAGTGGTTTATATACACGTATATACACAGATAAAGTAGGTTTTGGTATTAATTTAGTAACCTGGAGAACACATTGGGAAAAATAAGTGTGTAAGTTTCTTGTGTTAAGAATGTTTTGTTGAATATTAGATTAATAGAATGCATTTCCCTGAAGATTTTGTAATTGATGTAGGCTTCTAAATTCACACTTATGATATTGAAATCTAACCAACATTTTAGTAGATTAACTTGAGGCACCTGGATTTGAAATCTTTATCTTTACATTTTCCTGCATCTGTTCAAGTTCCACTGAATTCTGTACTTGGACAAAATTTAACTGCTTTGTTACTGGTGCCCTGAAGACAGGCCTTTACCTTCTTTAGAGCTTGTGTACCCTGTCCTAGCTGTTTTTCTGGTATGCAATTTATTTCCTAAATTATTTTAAGCAGTTCTTTTCCTCTGATGAAGGGTCTGCTTTATCACCAGTGAAGTTTAACGTCTTTTTTTTTTCCGAGTACTTTCATGTTATTTCAATTCATACTTATCTTTGACTCTTAAGCCTCCCTTTCTGCAGTAAACAACCAGTGTTTGTCATTCCATGTTGTTACTTAATCCTATCCAGAATCATGTTTGACCTCAATCTTCTCCAAATTTACTTTGCATTAAGAGGGTCTATTTCTCTTCTGAGGCATACTCTAGCCCTAGTTTCCTGGCCACTGCTGTTACAATCATTCTTTGTTTTGTTAGTTATTAACCAGTTTCATAAACCCTTATTAGGTTGACTTTTGTTTGACATCTCATTCAAGAATGCTGAAATATTTTCTGTTATTCTTATCTTTCATTTATATATATATATATGAAATACAGCTTCCAAGATTATTTTGGCTTTTAATAGGATTCATTCTTCTTTTAATAGCCCTTTTCCCCTTTTCTGTTGTTAATATCTTCACATTTTAAATTGCTTTGACATTTAGTGCTTGTTTGCAGTTTTATAAACATGTTGTCTCTGCTGTTATGTTTCTCCAGGAAGCTGGTTTATAATATTTATTTATCCGTATATTTCAACTTTTTTCCCCCAACTTCTTCCCCTCCTGACCCACAACACATTGTACATAGAGTGTTGTCCCTGAACTAATACATGGCATCAACATCTTTTCCTCCACATTTTTCTTCTGGGATTATTTTCTGTCATTTAAAAAGACAGGTAGCAACTACTGCCTAAACAAATGAGAAGACTGAAGTGCAGTTTATTAATATTTTAATTCCTGCAAACATAGCAGAGTTATTGGCAAGCTGAACACATTAGTGTCTTCTTGACCAACATTCTCTGCTGCTTTATGGGCTTTGGTTTACCCTAAATTATCAACAAGATTATATTCTTATCAACACATTCCTTACTGATCCCAGTGTGTAAATAATCCCCCAGAGGTGCATAGCAGGAGTTACAATACTAGGATTCTTCATGTTTGGCTCAGTTCAGCACATAATGAGGCAAAACTCCACTTAAGTTGAAGAAGGTTTTCTGCAAGACTAGAAAATCAAGAAATATAATTTGAGAGAGGTGAAGGAGGACAAATGTAGATTTTTCTGGTGATAAAGTGTCTGCCAGGAAATTGGTTTTTTTCATCTGGAAACCACTGTAAAGATCAGATGGCTGCTATTCCAAAAGCTAGCACTGGAATGGTACCTTCCTAAATGATTTTGGATGTTGATATTTTGCAGAGCACGAAACAGGAAAAGGAGGCCTTTAGAGCAATGGGATTATTTGCTGTGCATGTTGTGGATAAATGGAGTTAAATCCACTGAGATTAAAGGTCAAATGTACAGCTCTTCCACAGTTTAGATCTGTACTTCTAAGGAATAATCTACTTAAGCAGAGGCATGATGGTCAGTACTTGGAGCTGTGATAATGACTAATTAATATAATGATACTTGTATTAACCGGAGAGTCAGTCAAAAGGTTAATGGGGTAATGAGACTAGGTTGATCACAAAGATCTAATGTGAAGGTTCAGTGAAAACAATGTAATTAGATTTTAAGTTCTTTCTTAGTTTCCATTTATGTACAGCTATATATTTTTAGAAAAAAAATCATATATTTTAGGCTAGTATGCAATTATTATATATATAAATCTGATTTACTTTTAAGAATAAAATCTACGATTTTTTTTATTTTTAAATTATCTAGCACAGTAGTAAAAAATAATGAGCTCCCTTTGGAGTCTTAAAAATACAGTAAATGAGCACTAATGAGCACTGTAAAAGACTTGTTTTATAGTGAAAAAATCAGTCTACTCTTATACAAATAATATGGTAAAGTAAATATTGTAAGCAGTGCCATAGGTTGATATTTAACATTTTTTCATATAAACTACGAAACAAAAGTGATCAGGAAGGAGTAACTCTTTCATAACAATCTTAGTTATTAGTATTTACATAATACTTAAAACTTTCAGTGCATACAATTTTGAGATTATATGACTCATACTATATGAATAAATGAATTTGAGTCTCTCAGTTTGATCTTTATTTTTCTTCTAATATATCGGTGATACTTAAATAAGATCAGCAGTTTTGATACCTTAAAGTAAAGAAAGAAGAGACCAGTCCCTCGGCCAGATGTAAATTGGGAATGTATAGTGTCTGAAGAATCATTTGTCAGCTTTGTTTTTCCAAAGTACCTAAGTTTAATAGAAGGCTAATTATATACGTCAGTAGAAGAACTTAGTTCACTACAGATATTACCTGTTTCTTTTTTAAACACATATATTCTCCCTGGATTCAAGACAGCTTGAGTAGACTATTTTCTCTCTTCTCCTACCACATCAGATCTGACTGAACTAATACTCAAGAGGTTTTATAGCAAATGTTAGAGGTATTGAGTAGTTACACATCCACCATATTTGGAACCACCAGTCTCACATTGCTTGTTGAATTGAAAGGTAAGGGATATAGAATTCACTCAATTATGTGTTATCTTTACTCTGCTAAATACAAACATTCAGTATCTCTCCTCCCTTTTTAACCTATGTAATGATCTCTCCCCTGTAAAGTAAGCTTCTTTAGGTTAAGATGGTAGAATATATCTCTTTAAAAGTCAGTGCGAACAATCACATTAATTATGTACTTAAAAATTCATTTCTGGTGATATTTATGGTCAGTTACACAAAAGAAAAAAAAAAAGTGATTCAAATAAACCCCAAAGACTTTACATCACACTTGTCACATCAAATTAACTTTTTAGACTGAGCCCACAACTGCACTTGTATTTCAGTTGTCTGCATGCCTCAGTTGCACAGTTCTTTCTTAGTGGAATATTCCAAATAGGCTTCAGGGTTATATGAAATAAAAATTATTATACAAAACGAGGGTAGAAAAACATCACTAGTCGTATAGATGACCTATCAGACACAGAGTTGCTGAGGAAAGAGGAAAATGGCAGCAAACAGAGGAAAGATCGGGCAAGAAATAAGCCCTACTGTTGTGCAAAAACCTCTGTGCCTGGGAAAACAGTGCTAAAGGGAACAGGATCTACTACAGAAATAAGGGGTAGTAAAAGAAAACTCAGACATACTTTCATCTGGGTAGGTCCTCTCCTCACTTTCACATCTAACAACCCTTAGGTATTTAATTTGGTGACAATAACATTTTGTCATGCAGGGTGAGATTTTATTTGTTGCTTTAGGAAGAATTTGATTTCAGTTATAGTATTTTCTAAAACTTTCTTAACAATGATATTACATTCAAGATATTGCATGCCTTTTGCTCAAATAAAATGAATTCATTCCTTTTTCTATTCAATGAAAATTCTTTTAAATTGGACTGTAAAAAAAAAATTCTCTTCCCATGTGCTCAGTAGAAGTCTGTCAAGGTGTGGAAATTAAATACCCATAAGGTTTCATATGCAATGAGAATATTTCACTGACACAAAAAGAGACAAGAAATATCCTGGAGTATGTAGTCAGAACACAATTAATTGCAATTCCTTGCTATTGGTCCTAAAAGTTGTTTCTCTTGCTGAGATGCTTGAGAGTGTTCAGTGATGGCAATCCTGTCTCTGAGGAAGTGGAGGTCCTTGCTTTTCCAGAGACAAGGTGGAGGAACAAGTCATTTGGCTTTGCTGCAGTGGGAAATCTACAACATGAGGTAGGCTACCTAAAGGACCTTGTGTCAAGAAATGCTGAAAGGCACACATGAAAATTGGATTTTAAGAAGCGAAGCAGAGCGAGACTGGGAGCTGAGGTGCCAAAAAATTTTCAGACCACTGAATGTGCAGTCAAGTGGAGCTCAGTCCGAAGAACTGAGAAGTGGGGAAGGCAGGGTCTCAGCATGGAGCACACAGATGCTATGCAAGAGGAGATAGAACGGGGAAGAAATGGAGAGGAAATAGGAGTGGGAATGTCAGGCTTGAGAGGAAAATAAAGATCCACTTCTGTGAAAGCAAAGTCCTTTTCAGAAAATCAATATAAGCCTTAAATCTCTGATTTTTCTGTGCTCTTCCTCTCAGCTGGTAGTCTAAGAAACTAAAAGCCATATTATCTAATTTTTAAATTTCTCTCATGTTACTATATTACATTTTTGTAATTTGCATATTAGGGTTATGTTGAAAAGACCATCCTCTCTAACTGGGTTTAAAATATCCCTGAAACCTACTGACTTTTGCATCCTATCTGAGATAAAGTACATTTGTGTATTTCTTGCAATATGGAAATGTAAGGCATTTCTACGATCTAGTGGGACAGCATGCTGAGACATTCCTTGTAAATAGTTGAATAGGATTTGAAAATATTTAATCTCATGCCAAAATAGACATAGGTAATTTTTGATCTTGTTATCTTCTTTCATTATCAACTGATACTTGATCCTCTACCCCGCTGTGTTTTGTGACACAACCTAAGTATTCCACATTTTTAGAGCTGCATTGAACAAAACTTTGGCGAATAGGAAATACACATCTTTAATCCTATTACAGTTAATATTTTTTATTTTTAGAAATGACCTCAAGCAAGTTCTCTCTATAAAAAATTAAGGATAAGATAAATAGTTATTCATCTAAAAAATTTACATAGCAGGATTTTTAAATCTTGCTTAACTTGATTGCCGATAGGGATATGTCCACTGTGATGTCACTGACACTACTGATGTATGGTATGTAGAAGGTTTTTAATTGGTAAGCATATACTGCAGCAAGTTTTTAAACCTTGGAAAATTGATGTCAACAATTCTTACATTTCAAAGAAACTCATAAGACTAGCCTTAGACATAGGATCACAGAAACTGCTGAGCTGGAAGGGACCCATCAGGATCACTGAGTCCAACTCCTGGTCCTACACAGGACAGCCCAACAGTCACAGCATGTGCCTGAGAGCATTGTCCGAACGCTTAATGAACTCTGTCAGGCTTGGTGCTGTGACCACTTTCCCGGGAGCCTGTTCCAGTGCCCAACCACCCTCTGGGTAAAGAACTTTTTCCTGATATCCAGCTTAGACTTCCCCTGACACAGTTTTATGCCACTCCCTCAGGTCCTGTGATTATCACCACAAAAAGATCAGTGCCTGGTCCTCCCCTTCCCTTCACAAGGAAGCTGTAGTCTGCAATGAAGTCTCACCTCAGTCTCCTCCAAGTTGAGCAGACCAAGTGCCCTCAGCCACTCCTCATATGGCTTCACCTCAAAACCCTTCACGATCCTTGTGGCCCTGCTTTGAACATTCTCTAACCGCTCAATGTCTTCTGTATATTGTGGTGCCCAAAACTGCACCCAGTGCTTGAGGTGAGGCCTCCTCAGTGCAGAGCAGAGTGGGATGCACCCCAGGACACGCTTGGCCCTCCTGGCTGCCAGGGCACTGCTGGCATCGACCAGGACCCTTAGGTCCCTTTCTACAGTGTTGCTCTCCAGCACCTAATTCCCCAGTTTATACACACAACCAGTGTTGTCGCATCCCCGGTGCAGAATCTGGCATGTTCCCTTGTTAAACTTCATATAGTTGGTGATTGCCCATCTTTCTGCAGGACCTCTCTGCCCTCGAGGGAGTAAATAGCTTCTCCCAGTTTGGTGTTATCAGCAAAGTTCCTTTGTATTCCTTCAAGTCCCATGTCCAAGTCGTTAGTAAAGATGTTGAAGAGAACTGGGCTGAGGGTGGAGCCCTGTGGAACCACACTAGTGACTGGATCCCAGCCAGATATTACCCCATTCACTGTAACTCTGTGTTCCTGACCAGTGAGCCAGTTGTTCACCCATTAGGTAATACAGTTATCCAGCTCTGTGGACATTTTGTCCAGAAGAATGTTTAACATCTTAATTAATGATCTGAATGATGGGGCAGAGTTCTACCTTCAACAGTTTTGTAGATGATACCAAACTGGAAGGAGTGGCTGATAGACTACAGAATCTTGCTGCTATTTGTAGGGAGTTTGACAGGATGGAGATATGAACCAGCAGGAATTTAGGAAGTTCAGCAAGAATTGCTAGAGTCCTGCACCCAGGGAGGAACAAGCCCTGTGCACCAGTATATCCTGGGGACCACCTTGTGGAAAGCACCTTGGCAGAAAAGGACTTCAGAAGGAAGTCAGGTTGAACATAAGCTAGTGATGTGTCCATGTGGTAAAGAAGGAAAGTGGTATCATGGGTACAGAAGGTCCTGTCTGAACAGGTATAAAAAAGTATGAACCTGAACAGGTTTTATGCAGGGAGAATGGATTGTTGATAGGTGTTTTGGAAAGAGGGAAAAGGTGGAGATGAAATGTTAAGGTTTGTGAAACACGACAGTTATAATCTCTGTACAACATGTCTTGACTTACTAATTGTATGTTATTCATATTTTATAAAGAAATATAAGGAAAAATAAAAGTATTATTACTCAACCACAAACTGTTGAACTAGAATTGAGGCTTTTTTCTCTGATACCACAGGCAGTGAAAAGAGGTTTTCCTCACAGAATATTTTTTCTGCTTCATAAATTTTCTGAGACAGATTTCTGCATTGAATGTCGCTGAATATCTGACTAATACCACATCTGTGTGTTGTGATATATAGCTGCAGGGGTCTTCTGAATTGCTTATAATTATTTTTCTTAAAATGAAGATAATGTTCTTCACTAAATTATAATTGTTTTCTGTATTCAGTTCCACCAGTTATCCGAGTCTATCCAGAGAGCCAGGCAAGGGAGCCAGGTGTGACGGCTAGCCTTCGGTGCCATGCTGAAGGTATTCCCAACCCACAGCTTGGTTGGCTGAAGAATGGAATTGATATCACTCCAAAGTTGTCCAAACAGCTAACTCTTCAAGGTAAAGGGGTGCATTTATTGTTTTCTACTGATTGCTAGTGTTTTATCCATGCATCGTTTCCATACTAGCTGCCCTTTTCCCATAGTTTTAACCAAGGCTTGAAGTCTAAGCTAAAACATTTCAAAAGATGTGATGTCTTTCAGTTACTCGCCAAGACACATATCTTCCCTGCTTTCTCTTTGTTAGAATAATGATTGTATTTCCTGACAGGATTACCAAAAAATTCCAATATGCTCTTCTCTATTTGAAAATGTGCAGTATCTGAGTGGAGCAGACAGTCCACGACCTGGTCCCGATCAGAACTGATAAGAATCTTAGTGAGATTTGGGGACCTGATGGCAGAAAGGACTGGAGGATAAATACGTGAAATAGATGTGCTGTTTTCTGAAGGGTATCAGCAGACCTCTGTGGGAGAGCAAAGACATTGCATACACACACACAAACCCTGTTTCCCTCCCCAATCCCAAACCCCTCAAACTCGAAAAACCTGCAAAAAAACCCGCAAAAAAACCCAAAATCCAAAAAAACCCCATGCAAAACTAAAGGAGAGTCTTATCTTTAATCAAGAATTAATTTCTATGAATCTTCAGGGCTCAGCAAAATCAGTGGACCTGTCCAGCATAAAATCTCCATGCTTCTTCAGTCTTTCTGGTGATTTTTGATCAGCCATACGAAAAAAAATCTCCTGCTACCAGTGTTCCCTTCAAAACTTTCACTCATCAACAAAACCAGGATGTGTAGTTAGGATAGGACAGCAGTCAGTCTGCACTGTAAGAAGCAGTGGGGCAGAGGTGGCAAGTGCTTCTCTGAAGTGTTACTTTACCTGCAGGTGTCATAGTCCTCTGTTCTTTCATGGACAACTCTCCTGGATATCCGTGAACAATTGCCTTACAGAAACATTTTCCACTATGAGTAGAAAGTGATGAACTACTTTTCCATAGCAGCATTCTCTTAATTTCTCCTCTAGGGATTTGAGGGAATTTTTTTTCCCTTCCTCTCTGTTCCATATATCTATTAATAAATTATATATATAAAAATAAATATAAATTAATTTATAAATAAATTAAAAGGGTTCTACTCTAAGCAAAATACATTTAATTCAATTTTCTAGCATTTAATTATTTGAAATAAAATTTTGAAAATCTCATTACATTTTCCCCAAGATTTTTCTGGGTTCAACTGAGCACTAGCTTCAAGCTAAAAGGGTGCTACACTGTAAGACAGAACCCCTTCTATTCCATACTTTAGAATACCTACAAAGCTGGTTTTTATATACTTCCTACAGCTGAACAAGTATACTATACTTAAAATTCAATTAATCATTGTTCACACCATTATTCACATCACATTATTTAAAAGATCTTTGCCCGTGAAACCTGGACTGTTTGCTGACATTCCTACACAAGCTGACTTACAATTCCTGAGGTTTCCGTAAGCTTCTATATTGATGTAGGTGGAAAATTTCAATGCAGTTTTTTTCTGTTGATAACACTGCAGTCACACAAACCCAAAAGTAGCTAGGTGCCTCTGGTGAGGAGCAAAAAATAATTTTATTAAAATTTTATTTACATTTAAAGTTTGGCCTGTTATGTTCCATGGGTTATTTTGTATAAAGAAAATGATGGTGTCAAGTGACCAAATCCAACATAACAAAAACCCAGTATTTGCCCAATTTAAAAAAAAAAAAACATAATAATTTAAATATATATAAAACCTCAGATTGGTATTTGGCTCTGAAGTGCAAAATCAGCTGAGGCACTCCGGATATCTGTGAGATGAAATAGTGCATGTAATTCACTAGTCAGTTGAATACCTTTGGACTAATTTGGCATACCTCCAAGTTATGAACTCAGGAATGAAAATGGTTTAATTAGTGTAAGCAGAGAAACCCTTCTGAATTTATAATCTGAAAGCACTAGCATGTCTGCATGTTGATTTTTTTCCTTTACTTTCAGCAAATGGTAGTGAGGTTCACATTAGCAATGTGCGCTATGAAGATACAGGAGCGTACACTTGCATCGCAAAGAATGAAGCAGGGGTGGATGAAGATATTTCTTCTCTCTTTGTAGAAGATTCTGCTCGAAAGACGCGTAAGTATTGTGAGAACTATAAAAATACATGTCGCCCACACTCATACATTTAATCAGTATTAAAATTATGAAACATTAAATAAATTAAAATGAGTTTGTGTAGATAGCTGATTTAAAAAAATAAGGTTCAATTAATGGCATCCAAGAAGTCACTGCAGTATATTTAGAAGTAAAATTAAATCCCTGATTCACTCTGTGAACCAACATATTTTTTACATTGCTGGTAAATTTTTGATCATTTCCTCATGATAGATGTGTTGCATAAAAAGGGAATGTGAAGAGAAAAAGGAACTGGATATCTACATATGGCAAGTTTTTAGTATGTTTTCCAGTGGTTAATAGGGGTGTGAGAGGAAGACCTTTTTTCCTGTATGTTCTTGAGATATACCAAGAGTCAAAATTGGCCCTCATGACATGAGGTTAATCACAAGACTTGATCTCACCTGCTGAAGTGCCCAGCAGGTCCAGATCAGTTCCAGCCTGCCCAATGCTGTCTTGTGCCTGGAATGCGAAGGAACAATGAACACATTCACTTGCTATGTTGGGAGTTGAATGTGCCAAAGAAATCACTATCACTACTAACAAGTGGCTTTCTTTATCCTCTGTTAAATGCTAGTGGGATTTATGAACCTGGTTTACCTATTATTTGTCTAACTCGGCATTTCTTTCTCTTACCTCACTTTGCTTAGAAAAAATCCATTCCTGAGTTTATACTTCAACCATTTTTTGTTTGTTTGGTTTGGTTGGTTGGTTTTGTTTGTTTTTTCTTTTGAATCTGTTACTTTAATGAATATTACATGTCTATTAGAAATACATCTAGTAAAATGATAGTTATCTTACTAGTGATCGCATTAACTTAAGTTATTCCTGTTTATTTAAAAGCTTATTCAGGAGTGCCAAGTACTCGACAGGATGCCAGAGGCAGAATTAGTAGCACTGCAAGTCTGCCTGACACTTCCAAGCCACAGGACACTGAGTTCAGTTACATATAGGTTTACTATGCTTTAGATATTTCAGAGGAAATCTTCCATGCAGGAAAATTTTATAATCTAAATGTTGATATCTTTACTTAGATGCTCTTAGCAACACTAATTAATTGTCTTTTAAAAAGTCTTAACGTGGGGTTTTTTAAGTGTCATGAAAATTACTGCTCAGACATTTCTGGGAAGGCACCTGAGGATAAATAAGTTATTTGATCATGCAGAGTTTCTGGTAACCTGGTAATGTGAAGTAGCTTGACCACTTCCATTTGCCTTTTGAACTATACAAAAAATGTTGTCAGTTTTGCCAAGTTTCAAGATCCTGATGAACTCTAGTTTGTGTGTGTTTGGTTAAAACTTGTTTGGCCTTAACAACAAAATATTTTTAGCCAACCATCCATTTTCAAAGTGTTTTAGTTAAGTAATTTTATCTTCTGAAAACCTGATCTGCTGTGAATGTGTAGGGATATCCACAACAATGCAAAACACTTTTTTCAGGACTTGTAATGTGACATAATAATTTTAGGTCTGCTACCTTAGCAGGATTTGTAAAATCACATGCCATGCAATGAACACAGCTTATAACAAATGCCTTAGTATCTGCTAGCAATAAGTTTTTAGAATGACCACTGGTGTCATGAAAGATGTAAATGAAGGAAGACAGAATATAAACCAAATTATTTCTAAGACAATTCATCCAAAAGATATAGTCATCTTCCTTCCTATAAAAGTAATTTACTCTGCAAGTTCAGTGTTGTATGTCTGTGCCGGTTTGGCCAAAATCTAGTAATATAGCCCCTGAGAGAAAACCAGGCTGCAACCATCCTTCCCCCCCACAGGGTTCAGGAAAAAAAAGAAATTTTTCCTCGAAGGAAAGTGAAAGAGATAAAAACTATTTATTTTAACAAACACACAGGAAAAGGATAATGATGCTCAATAATGGATTAAAACCCCCGCTATAGAGAGAAACCTGGGAAGATTTCAGGTCCTTCTGTAGGTGTGGTCTCTCTCCTCCTCGGAGCTGGTCGGTGAGGGCGTGGGCCCACCCCCGGGCCTCGGGGAGAAAATTCTCCTGATGTGTTCTGATGTTGTTGAAACAGTTCAGAAGAGAAGAAGGAAAAAAAACCCCAAAGTCCCAGGAAACAAAATTCAGCTCTCTGTCTCCCACCAAGAGGGAAAAAAAAAAACCAGCTGGCTGAAGAAAAAAGCAAGCAGGGTGCTCCCTTTGTGCCTTTCCGCAGTCAGGAAAACACTGAGGAGTATATCTCTGTGTCCTTGAGAAGCTGCTTTGGAAAGTTCATCTGTTTTTTTTTTTTTTCTCAAGCTCAGTTTAAAGGCACAGAAAAGGCACAATATTACTTTTTGGGCATAGAGCATGATAGGGGATACACATGATAGAGTCACCCCAAGACAATGTTGAAGGGAAGCGTTTTACCATTATGTTCCTTGGTGTTTGAACATTGTTTCCTAAGAATTGGTCCATGTGTAAATACTCATATAACCCACAGATGCATAATTATAACATTCAAATTTAGGTGTAGCAGATATTTACATTTTAAAGTCCAATTTGCTCAGACACCCATTTCAGTACATGCAAGACTAGGGTACATACTAATAAAAATAACACTGTTGACATGAACAAATTACCTTAACAGGTACAAATTTTTTAGATGCAGTTTAAAAAACTGCTGCTGTTTTTAAAAAGAATCCATTGCAGGGAGGGGTTTCTACCATTAGAGAACTGATATTAGAAGTGGAAGGGCCTCATTATTAACTCTTCTCCACTTGTTTTTATATTTTCCCCAACACTCTTGTTCATGCATGAAATTAGGGATTATTAGGGAATAAAATTACATAGGTAAAACCACTTGGATAGGATTGTGGGCTTTTTTTTACCTCACCCACACATATTAAGCACAATGCTACAGCTACTTTAATTCCAAGACTGCTGATTAGGTAACAAGCTACATTCTAAAGATAATCTCTGGTGAATGTAAATGTGTTTCCATATGATCTGGTATAAACTATTTCTATCATTGATGAGATTTTTATAAATTATTTTGCTTTTATCCTCCTTTAAGAGAATAAAGCAGACACATTTACTTTTTTTTTCTTTTTGGTTCCTTACTAGAGAGCTCCCTTTTGGAAATCTTAGGATAGTGTTTTGAATGAAATAAGATCAAATTCTCACTAGCTTGTCAGTTAATCTGGGCTTTTCTCCTTTGTGATGTCACATAAGATAAAAATCAAAGCAAAATAAAAGCATTTCTGAACATTGAGTTGATTTGCTATTGAGAGTTTAGTGAGAACTTTACAGTTGAGTTCTAAAATATAAAGTACAATTGTACTGCCTTGAACATGACAGTAATTTCAAAAGCCACAAAAGAAATACAGAACATGATTCCATTACCAGTGCATATATTTTATTTCCTAGAAAGTTTAATAGTCAAAGCAAATGTTCACTTTTATACTTACTGACCCATCGTTTATGTGCATGTGAAAACTTTTGAGGTATAATATTGCTTTGCACAATAAACTAAATTTTAATTATTTTTCTGGGGAATCTCACTTTCAATACATCCCAAATTTATGGAAAACTCATTTCAGTGCTTTGAGAAAAAAATATCTGTGGCAGAAAGGGAAGGGCTAGTTCATTTCTCTGTAAATGGGTGATTTAAACAGCTCCTAAGAGAAAATATTGTATTTTCTGGTACCTCTGACTAAATTAAAAGCAGGGTCATTATGGGTAAGTAGATTGTTAAATAATAAGCGAACCTTTCCCTCACCTGTCTGTGTAAAAATGCTATCGGATTGCTAGGTTTTCATAATTCACAAGATTGTTACAGATGCATGTAATGCATGTGTCTGAATTATAAAGAGAAAAAAAATGAAGTGAATGGCAAAGCTATACTGAATTGTGGGAAATGTGATGTTAGTAGGAAAAATAAAGTTATACGATGCAAAGTATGAATGGAGGGTGCTAGGGACTTGTTTATTTTAAAGTTTCCAGTTTCAGAAATTTGAAATGCAGTTACCAAGAAAAGTCAGTATACTTTGATGATAATGGTTTGTCATCAGGATGGTAATCCAAATAGAAGTGAATGGAAAATACTCTGAAAATGCTTTATCATCCAAATCTGTTCAGTAAATGCCAGCACTGAACACAGAACCATTGTTCTGTCTCACATAGGTAAAATTTTGAATAGTGGATGACAGTCTCAAGAATAGTTTGGCCTCTTCTTAGCACATCAGCCTTTTTCAATGTACACTAAAAATAAGACTTCTGAAAATGTTTTCATTTTAACATTGTCTTAGGTGAGAGAAGTGAAATTATTTTCTTTAAAATACTTTAACTTTAGCCGTGCCTTTTACCAATTAACTAATTCTGTAGCTGAAATTTTATTTATTTATTTATTTATTTATCAACTATGTCCCAGCACATGGATCCTTTTTGCTAGGTTTGTGAAGTTATAATGGAAAGTTTTAGTTTATATTACCTGTATAAATGTCTCTTAGAAGTACTGGTGATAAATGTCTACTTCTCTCTTTTATCAGATTCTGTTTAATTCCTCTGATGTTGACAATAGCAGTAGGATCTAAAATACTTCTGAATGTGAGAACTGTGCTGTTTTGATTCTCTAGAGACTGCAAATTCTTTTTTTGCTGTGAATTCCATTTTCCCTCCAGCCTGCAGTTAAAGCCATTGAGAATGAGATAGCTGGCCTGAGTGATAGCTGAATAACCCCTGCAGTGACTGGTAAAACATTCTGGGGATTAATGACCTGGTCTAAATCTCATTGAAGACTCAAGAGTCTCCCCTACTGTCATGATCCTCTAATAATACCTGAGAGAGCTCAGCTATGTTGGAAGGAGTCTTTGGTGTAATCGCATTTGTAAATACAAATAGCAGTTTAAAATCTGGTTTTAGTTTCATTCCAGCATATTTTTATTTTTCAGAACAGGTATTGCTTGGATTCATAGGTTTAAGCATGATGGAACCATTTTATCTAACTCTATTCTATCTTCTACATTTCACAAAACATTAAATTGCATTCTGTTCTGCCTGAATACAGATCTAATGCTTTGTTTGCCTGCAGTGTATCCTTATAGAGATGCATATACCTGAGTCAGGCATGCAGAGAGTCAAAAAATCCCTCATTTCTCTTGGTATTTTGTTTCACTTACTAATCAATTTTGCTAATACAAAATAATGCTTAGTTTCCATTTTGAAGTCAGTTTTTCCTTCAGTTGCCTCCTTTGAGTCTCTCTTTTTTTTCCCCCCCAGTAAATTGACCTCTTAAGAATTCTTGTCCTATGAATAGTGATTGCAAATTCTCACACACATACACATATGTTTCTCATAATAAGACAGTTACCATAGTACTCGGTCTTTTTGTCTTGAGAATTCTAATTGTTTTGTCTTGAGAATTCTAATTGTTTTTTTTTCCTAAATGAGAGCTGCTCTTTGCAGGAGCAAATGTATTATTTGTTTCCTTAATGTTCTGGAAAGAGAAACAGCAGTGGAAGTTTGTTTATATGTTTATCTCCTATGTGCTATCAGACCTCACTTTCCAAATCCTGTTCCTTCTCACCTGCCTCAGTTCGTCACAGTCTGTTATTTGTTTTCCAAGATATCTACATTTCCATTTGGTTACAAAAAAGTTTGATTTATTTTAGAGATGAACTTGACAAAATCATTCAAACAATTTCTTTATCATTACGGGTAATTCACAGACTTCTTAGGAAAGTATTTTGTATTTGTTTGCAGATCACTGATGACAGTGGTTAAGACACAATTCACTACCTGTTGCTCTCGACATGCTCCAGAACTTTCTTCTTCACATTTTACTAATGATTTAACTACATTTTCAGAGTAATTATTTTGGCAGTTTTTAATTCAGTTAACATGTATGTTACCATTATTAAATAACTCTAATATTTAATCAGAATATTCTGTGTTAACAAATGAGAGGTTTTGAAAAATTATGGGTTACAACTATACGAATTTTTACATCACCAAACTCCTATTTACATCAAAAAATATAACCAGGTTTGTCTGTTGAGACCTGCTCTCTGTTAGAACATATTAGCTGACTTATAATTGTATTCTTGTTTTTTGATTTCTTACTGAATTTAATTCTATGCAAGTCTTGTCTGTTCTTTTGTCTGGGTCGTATACTCCAGTCTAACTAGCCTACAGCTACTTGAGTTGCTAAGTTTCAGGAAGTGGGGGAACTACCAGGAGCAGATATAGTGGTGCTTTATGGCATTCTTAAAATTTATGATGTATTCTGAAATTTATTCAAAACTAATAGCACCAGACTAAACATCTGAAACAACTTTTAGCAAGTATTTCTATGCACTGCATTTGGACCTGGATATTTTAAATGCTTGTCTTGACTACACATCGTTTACCCTCCTTTTTGTTCCTTTGTAAGGTAGAAGATATTCAGTCAGGCTCTGTTTTCAGTTATTATCCTGCTCCTGTACAAATACAGGACAAAAATATTTCTAGATATATATTGTCAACAGAACATTACAAAACCCAAACTAGTTCATAGCGGTAGAATTTAAACCTTGAATAGCTCTGATATGACGATGCTTTTCTTCTACCTTTAGCAGCAATCTGTGATGATTTCCAGGGTTTTTGCTGCTGCAGTGGTATAAAGGAATGTCAGACTGCTGGAACTTCTTCTGTTAGCTGAAAAATGTGATTTCATCATGACTAAGACTACTTCTTTTCTTAAGGACTCCAGTTTCTCTCTTTTTGTAAACAAGTCCTATATTCTAGTGCTCAGCATCCCTGCAGCAACTGATAAAAGATGGCTTTTCATTTTCTAGCTTGTAGTACGTGCAGACACATTTTAAGGGACACTCAAATCTTTTATTAACGGATAGCTTTCTCCTCCATACTACTGGATTTAGCGTCATTTAAGGCATGAACACACAAATGGACAACTCCACTGTAGATTTCTGTTGATGACTACATTTGATAATCACAAACACAGACTGGATCAGCCCAACTCCTTGAAGCCATACGGCAAACCAAAGTCATCATCTTGCTGTTCTTGAAACAATATTTGGAAGCTGAAGAATTTAAGTATAGAACAAAGAGATTTTGGCAGTGTATCTGGACAATAAATTTGGGAGAAGGTAAAGTGAGCAACATGTTACTGCCTTTTTTGTTGATACACAGTACAATAATGATCACAAACAGAGGAGGAATAAATTACAACTTCCATCTGTGGGATTTATTTATTTAATGAGGTTCCATTGCAATGGAACCAATGGATTTGGTCCAATTTCAATTTTTATTCAAAGTAACATTAACTGAATATGAAATATAGTACATAGCTAAATATACCAAATAAACCATTTTGTTAACTTAGAAAAAAGATAACAAGGAAGACTTACACTGATAGTAGAATACTTAAGAGAAATAATGGCTTGGGATATATTGGTGTAATCTGACATACATATGGAACATCAGATTACACTGCATACAGATGTTTTTTTCTAGAGAAGAAAATCTGGCAGTGTAAAAAGCAGGAAAATAAAAAGTATTCATCATCAAAGACGAGGGAATATTTTCAGGGGTAATTTTCAAGTACTTAAAATTTTTATCTTAGCTACTAGTAAGATATTTTGAAGTAAAGTAACTTTAAAAATCTGTATTTTTTTGTTTTGTTTGTTGAGGGCTTTGACAGGTCCATCAGTTGTGCTTTAGTTTCTTTTCTGTTTCAATTGACGATAATTCTACCCTACTAGAGCCATAGACCATAAAAACTCATGCTGTTTCCCTTTAAGTGAAATAGTTCTGTGGGTTTTTTATTTTTTTATTTTTTTAAATATTGTGTTATAAAGTGCAGTTCAGTTTGCCATCAATTAATATGACTTCTTAGGTGTTTCTCCAAATTTCATTGAGACATATGTATGCACCTTGGGGAGACAACTGTCATGATAGATAGTTATCAAGTAAAGCTATTAAGACATTTTCAAGACCAATTTGAGAGTACTTGATGATCTTTTAATATTTAACAGCTTTTATTTTAGTTATCAACCATAGGCTCTTGAGTTACTGAATTCACCCACTATGACATCATCATATATGGCAAGATAATTTATCCTTTAGATTCTCTCCCCTAGTCACAAAAAGTAGAACAAAAGTTCTCTGCCTCATGCACTGTATCTTAGGAATAGATTTAAAAAAAGTAATGTAACTGTTCCATGCCGTTAAGGAGCTCTGTTTCTAACTGTGCCTTTTTTAGGAAATGTCATAGTCCTATCACCTAACGAGATTATGTGATGTGAATGCTATTGACTTGACAGGTTTATGGCCATCATAAGCAACAAGACATCTCCACTGTCTAGAACTGGGAGTAAGACTAAAAGCCTTTTGACTGTGATTTATGGCCTAAATTCTCTCTGAAAGGCTTTATGCAATTTTAATAGAATCTTCCTGTCACATCTGATACTAAATGGTACCTATTTACCTAATTTCCTCAGAGATAATTTATGCTGGCATTTTATTTTATGGCAGAGCTAAACAAGTTTATACTTGTTGACAGCATTGTAGGCAAAGGCTTTATTTCAAACTTCAATTCAGCTCATGAACCATTTTTTCTTCCTGCTAGTATAGACTGGGTTGAGTTAATGTGCTGTGGGAAAGGACTTATGCATGATTCATTATAAAGAGTTATACAAAATATAGAAAAATAAGATAAAATGTTCATATTTGAACAAAATTAAAGTGTCAACTGTTGACTTTTAACTGATAAATAATAGTCTAACATACATAAACCAGATCTTTTGTTATTATATTAGCTAACCTGAAATGAAATTAAAGTGCATGTCACATAAGAACAGATGGAATTTTGAAAGAATTTTTAATGACAATTATTTTAAAAATACGTGAAGCAAACAATAGAAACTTTAAAAAAAATGTTGGCTTCACAAATAAATTAGGTTTTATATATTTGCATTTGTATACAAACCAAACAAATCTGAATTTCTTATAGAAAAAGAATGAAATTAAAAGCAGTTATGTGCATAACTTTTTTCATTCGCCTGGATTGTGGAAGCTGAGCAAAAAGTAATTCATGTCAACCATGAGTTTTGAGTTTTTTGAGTTTTAATACAATTATTTTTAATATACAAATAATAAAACCTTACCTGGTTCAGCAAAAAGATAGTAATTATGGTATAGATTTACCCTGTAACATAAGGGCAAGTTTTTATACATTAGAGATGTGAAAAAAGAGAGTAATTGACATGTAGACTCTATTTATCGTGTGTGTAGGATTAATCAACTGTTGACAACGGTGGTGGCTATCAATGAAGTAAGGAGACAGCATCCCTTTAAACATCTTGAAATTATTTTTTTAATGCAATTGAAATTACAGCAGATTATGATAGGACAATTCTGAAAAATAATGTTGAACTACACATTTTTGTCATATGACTTTATTGCATTTTCCTCATTGTCCTATTTTCTATTACATCTACTTGTGACCTCTTGCCATCATGGAATTGAAGGCATTGAAAGGGGCAGTGGTTTCCTATATGACAGTGCAAAGCATAGAATAATCAGCTGGTATGAAACTGTTGATTTTTTTTATCAGCTGTTAGGTTCTGATAGAAATTCAGATAAAATATTTACAAAATATTTAATGCAAAGCTTGTGTTTTGTTGAGATGAAACTTGGAATTAACAACAGTGGCTCTATATCCATGAACAAACATTATTTGCATTTTTCCCCTGCAATTTTTTATTTGGAATATTATATAATGTAAAGAAGTGGTTTTTTTCTGATTTCCCCTATTTTTAAAGGCATCTTAAACTGCATTGTTCTCTTAGTGCAGCAAACAAAGAAATTTTTCAGATTTTAAGGTTTTAATTGATATCTATTTTGTTTGAGTATGTCTGGATATATAGTATTGCATGCTGATTACTGAAAATTTGAACAGCTAATTATAATGCCAAAAGGAAGTAGAACCTTGGTCTTCAAACTCACTCAATGTCAATTTTACATACACACACACACACACACACACACACACACACACACACGTACACACTTTATTTCCAAAATGCATTGAATATTTTAAGAAAAGAAAAGCAGGGAGGAAGAACACTAGTTGACACAGTTGAAATCTTTGAAATTGTCTTTTGAGACAGAAAAGTGAATGTAATGACATTTATTACCAATGCGATAAGAAAGAGGATACAGAATTTATTTGGAAAGTGATATTGTGGTACCCCTATTCATTTAGTACTAGAAATACCATGGATTTTTGCAGTTGTTTCCATCCAAAGTGGATGAGAATTTACACTGCTATGAGTCTGCTGCAGAATTTCATGAATTACTAAGGACAGAGTTTAGTGAAAAATGTGCAACCTATTACCATTCAGCCAACACAGACAATGTATAACAAAGATGAAGAGCAGGCATTCAGATGTTAGGTTAGCTGCTCCTAATCAAAGGCTGGGGCTGTACACAAAACCACAGAATAGCTATGTAAGGACCTTGAAGAGTGATTTTTATGGAGCTGTAAGTGTGCTTTAAAAAAAAAAGAAAAGAAAGAAAAAGAAAGAACACCTCTTTCAAGAAAACTTGGATTCTCCCTTGTTTTGCACTGCTGGGGGAGGCAGGAGAGAGAGGAGAAATGCAGACTTCTTTTTGATGACAATATAAAAGGCCCAACAATAAATGGTGTGATAAAATAGCTGCTTTAGTAAGATATAATAAAAAGAGGAATATAGATAGTGAGTAAATCTTGCAACCCTTCACATGCTGGGCATTGCGGTTTTATGCAGCATGGGATTAATTGTGGATGGATTTTCCCACAACAAGCTGTGCAGATCCAGTCCATGGAGAGGTTCCCTCTCCCTCCCATGCTGTGGTGGTTTTATCTGGTGTAACAAAGAAACCCATATATCTTCTGGCAGGTTGCAATGTTATGTTTGTCATAAGATCCATGAGTGTGCAGCATAGGCTTTTACGGGCATTCCAGCACATACCCTTGCATCAGGTACCCATGTGACATGAAGACTTCCCAAGCCTTAAGTACAAGGCCCCATGTAGCAGACATAAGGTCACAAACTTCTGGAATGTAACGTCTTCTGCAAGGCTCACAGTACTTTTCCTGATACTATTTAGGAACTATATGGAATCAGGGCAAGAGAGATGATATTCTGTCTTGAAACCAGAACATTTTGCTGAGATCTGTCAATATGTATTCTTACATCATGATGTTTACAAATGTTTGAGAATTTAGTATAAAGTGTGGCTGAAAATGTTAATTTTTGCTTAACCAAAAAGGAAGGCAAACAATATGTTCCTTAGCATACTTTATATCTGTACACGTTGTACTTGTTCCATCATTGAACTCTTTATCTCGAGAGTTGACATCTTTCCTGAACAAAAGTCTGATTAAAAAAAAAGTGAGGTTTCTTGATCTGTTAGGTGAGATGGTGGCTGTTGTTTACGATTTTATATTGCCTTCTTAAATTCTGTCTCAAATTTCTTCCAGCTGATTTTCTAATTTTAAAATTAATATGTGAGGCTTTTAAAACACTTTTATTATCTTGCCCATTTTCTTGAGCAAAGCTCAGAATCATACATATAATTTTGCATTAACACAAATTAATGTGTTCTGTATTTAGCATCTTAAATAATTTTGTTTGATCCTGTGCAATTCCACACAGTTGCATAATTGTAATTACTTTTTATTTTCTGTTCTATGTCACCGCAAGAAAAACACTGATAAACTGTAGAACATTATGGCTGAATTTATGGGACCTCAAGTGCCATGTATTACATGGTTATTTCCTCACAATGTGAAGAGAAAACTAATTTTAAAGGAAGTCCTCCAGGTTGCCCTGGGGAAATCAATCTGCTTTATTACGTAAGAAAGTCTGTGTAAGATAACATAGCAAATACAGAATTGTGATCTGCATCTGGAGCCGCTGTTTGGGCATGTGGGGATAAACTTAAAAGTTCCAGAACACATTTTGAGTTGAGTCTGGTGAATCATAAAGGGCAAAAGATGGGCTTTACAGAGACATCAGCAGGAAAAAGAAGGCTGAGGGCAAATGTGGGCCTGCTGAGTAGGTGAGAACCTTGTGGCAAAGGATATGAAAGGGGACAAGTTGTACTGGAGGTTTCTTCACGTTGGTCTTTCCTGGCAAAACTGTTTCTGGGAATGTGACGCCAGTGGGAAAGTTTGGGAAGGAAGTCATCCTCTGGCAAGGAAGCCATATCTGTGGTGTATAGGATCTGATTGAGACCATTTAAACGAAGTGGACTTTCACACGTTAAAGGGCCTGGATAGGATGCACCCACAAGCACTGGGCAAACTGGCCCATGGCATTGTGAGGCCACTCTTGACAGTCTATGAAGGATCATGGTGATCGAGGTTCCTGCAGACTCTAAGAAAGCCAGCACCGCTCTTCAAGGGCAAGAGGGAGAATCTAAGACAGGATCCATCAGCCTCACCTTGATATCTGGAATGGAGATGGAGCATTCCACTCTGAAAACCATTCCCAGAACTAGAAGGTGTTTAGGAGCAGTCAGCATGGATTTACAGAGGAAAAAATTCCTGGTCAGCCTGGCAGCCCTCTGCAGTGAGGTGACTGGCTGGCAGGGTGGATGTAGGGGATGTTGTTTAGCATGTCCTTAGAAATCTTCTGCACGCCCTCAAAGACAAATCCATGAAGTTCAGGCTAGATACATAGACAGGGGGGTGAATCCAAAACTTGCTGAAGTACCAGACCCAAAGGCCTGCATCCCAGGGCTGTTTTTTCCCTCTCCTGTCTGTTGAAGTATAGTTGATGTTTGGGAAAATCATAGTATCCGGGCCTTTCCTGGAGTGATAGTTCCTGTTTTCACTCTCAACTTTCAGCTGTCAGCAGCTGAGGAACTTCTGTGTACCAACATAATTTTTAATAATACATCTTTCATTGCTTTTTCCAAACTTTTTTTTAAAGCATGCTAATGTTTTTAGCTTTTGCAACACTGTATTTCAATGAACATCCCAATTTCATTATGTGTGTGTGTGATATATGTGTTTTCTGTGATGTGTTCCTTTCTTTTAAATTGTTTGGGTTTTTTTTAATTTCTTAAGATCATAACTTTGCAATATGCTTTTGCATTCAGTGATGGTGTTTTAAAAATTTTATTTTGTTGCATGCTGAGGTCTAAATATTTAAGGTTTGCAAAATTATATTTGCTTTCTTTTTTTTCCCTCCACAGATAGAAAGAGCAATATTAAGATAATATAATTTTCATAGGTCTCAAAGGTCTGAAATCCAATTGTAAACAAGATGGCCAAAATAAAATTTATGTTTTCACAGAAAAATCAATGTAAACATTTAGTAGGTTACTATACCATCTTATACTTCCAATCTTGGTCTTCCAAAGATAATCGCAAACATTATACATGACAACTTTGGTAGCATGGTTGCTCTACAGCCATACAGAAAAATATCTTGTGTATATTTTGATTTTGCATATTTCTCTCATAACTATATCCTGAAATCAATCTCTTCAAAGTCCAGGGTTTAAAGGAAATTATGAAAATTGCATCACCTGTCATTAATATGCATCATTTATGTGCATGAAAACTGCACGTGCTTTTTGTAATGGAATATGAAACACATTATTGATACAAGCTAATGGAGTTATCTTGGGGGAGTTTAGTGGGAGTGATGGGGTTTACCCTATCCCCAGTAACTACTAAGGCTAAACACAATTTTGTCATGTGGCAGAACTATGGTTAATTCACTGTTTCCATTGGTTTACCTGTAGGAGTATTTTAGTGAATCAGAGGTTAAAGCATAATAATTATTTCAGAATTAATGTATTATTTCTTGTTTTATATTGTTCATTTGTATTTTCTGTTCTTTCTTTCTCTTACATGCTGCAGTTGCAAACATATTGTGGCGAGAGCAAGGTACTAATGGCGATTACTTTTGTTCGTATTTTCTGTATTATGATGAAATGCTTATCTGTTGTTTCTTTTGTGTGTGTGTGTCTATGTTTGTTCATACTCTACAGTTACAGTAATTACCTACCCCCTTGCAACACTGAGGAATTTCATTTAAAGAAAAATTAGAGTGGCAATGAATCCCGTAAAGGCTCATACTTTTGTAAACTGCTTTTTTTGGGGGGGAGAGAGAAGGAAATAAGCTGTTCACAATTTTCAGACAATTGCTTAAAGATATACAAGAAGCTCAGATTTAAAATGTAGACATTTATTTTTTGTTGTTGTGATAAAATTTCCAACTGGTCAGCCTATATGCTGTTAAGATTGATTTTCTTGTATGAATCTCTCTTATTTGACAACATTATAATCTTAAACAGTTTAAAATTGAGATACCTGTTGCTGCTTAATGAAACCAAGCATTTTATTCTTATACTCAGGAAAAGTTTATAAAGAAATGTTGGGACAGGGAATGGATGTTTATAATGAACTAAAGGATAAATATAAATAAAGACACAATCAGGTGTCATAAAAAGCATGGAAATTTTATTTACAAGCAAAAGATAGGTATTAATTTTCATATATATGACAATCTCAAAAATTATTCTCATATTCCAGAAAAATACCATAATCTAAATGTTGTCCTGCATTCCCATTTTGTTGGTCTAAGCCATGTGTTCTTCATCTAAAGTTGCAATTTAGGAATTAATGTATTTCAGGAGTAAATTGTTTCAATTATTTCCATTGGAAGATTGATAATATAAAAGAGTAAGATAATAAGTGGATCAGGCTTTGCTGTGAATTCATGTTAGAAATGATATTTCCGTAGACTTCTAAAAAATCTGTTTTAAATTAATTTAAAGATTCAAAAATCCAATATTTCATTTGCCTGTACATAGTAACCTTTGGCATTCCCAGTGTATTTATAAATATGAACTAGTTTTATTTTTTTATTTGTTTTACCAGTTGCTCAGCTGGTACAAAGAATCATTTCCCTGATTGTAGCAGAGTTCAGCTATGATCCTCCTGCTCTATTGGCCTTGCAGAGTACAAATGATGTGTTTAGAGTTTCATACAATTCCACTGTTAATGATTAAACTGAAATGCAACATGATTGTACCAAATTCTCTGAAGTATGGCGTTCTCACCGCTTGTTGAGAACATATCAATTATGTTTTATCTCAGATAAAACTGAAAATGTGATTAGTATCCCCTTGATTTTTTTTATTATTGTCTTTTCAAGTCAGTTTGTTGCTTTCAATGGTTAGAATGCACCTAGGAAAACTTAAATTCTATGACAAAAAAGGCCAATTAAAAAAAAATATCTTGCCAGAGTCCTTATGGTAAAGACATTCAAATTTCTCTGTGAGTAATGGAAAACTGAACAAAAAGCAATTTATAGTAGCAGATTTTGTGTCTCCTGAACAGATTTTCTCAGTCTCTCCTGCGTTTCTCATTGGCCAATCCTTATGTTTCCAACAAATGCTGTTACTAATTACAACATTGGAAATATTTTACAAGAGAGCAATACCCTGAAGATGCCAGTAAAAATCACCACCAACTTCTCTGGGCCATGCGTACTCTGCCGCGTTCTGTTATCAAAGTATTCAGAGATAGGAAGGGAGGGATGGGTGACCAGTAGGACAATCAAGATCATGAAACCATACACAGGCCTTAGTGCTTACAGATATTTCTATGGCAAGTGCACAAAAATTTTATCACAACCACTTGCATCAGAAAATCTGAAAGGATTTTGAAGGTACATGTGTATTACAGTAATAATACAATAGATAAATAAATGTAAGTATATTCATATATATGCAAAAGAACCCCAACCACCACCATTTTTTAAAAAATCAGTGTTAGCCAGTTTTAAGTATCAATTCAGTCTAAATAAAGCAAATCTATTTATCTGTTGCTTCTGGCACTGCATTAAAACTGTACAGGATTGTATTTAGTGGGGGGAGGGTTGCAAAATTAAGTCTTTAAAGGAATAGCTCCTGTAGTTCTGAAAAAGTGGCTTGCCTAGGTGATTAGATATTTATGCAGATTAGATATTTGTACAGGTATTTGTAGCCACTGACTCAAATTAAGAGTTTTAGGTCATAATAAGTTGGAAAGGAGAATTAATTAATTAGATCCACAGGTAAAGGTTCGTTATATGAACTGACTTCCTTAACTTGGTATTGAAGTGGAAGAAGGGCATTTCGTACTGTGTGTCCGTCACTGATTTTGTAGAACAGTTTGGTGAACATTATTATCCAGACTTTGGAAATAAAACCTTAAAACTTTGGGCTGTTTATTAGACATAAATATTATCTGTACATTGGAAATCTTGCTTTGGAGTATTGGCACCTGAGGTGGAAGATTTAGGAGCCTGTTTATCAAATGTCTGAGTCACCTGGGGCTACCATCTGAGTTACTTCCTCACGTTCTGGTATTGCTTATCCTGCTAATAACTGTAATATACTTCAGCCAGTGAGAGGAGGGAGAAGAGAAAACCCTGTTTTGTCCCGAGTCAGGTTCACATATTCATCCCCAAGGCACAACATGCCAATTGCTCAGCTATAGATCTCTGCACTGTCTTCACTGGTACAGGCAGCCTACCATCAGTCAGGCTTATCTGCAAATTCCAGCTGTTCTTACACGATACAATTTCAGGCATTTTCTAAAGAGAGACCTTAACATACTGTCTTATATAGCCTTTGTGTTTTATCTGCCAAGGCATACAAAAGTGCCCGCTGGCCGGAGTGGGCATATTGCCCTGACTACGCCCTGTGCTCTGAATAGACACAACTGGGGAGTTTTCCATGAACCTAAGCCTGCTTCTATGTTACACCAAATGCAGCATAGAAAAATTTTTCTCCCACTTTTTGGTAACCTGCTAATAGTTGGATTTGATATAAAGTGAGAAAAACCCTGCTTGTAGACTGCCCCTCCTTTCTTTCTGGGAAAATTTGGCCAGGAATGGGAAATGATTCCACAAGATTTCTTGAAGATAATTTAACTTGTGTGTTTTGGGTATAGGCTGAACACCTTCTGCATATTACTACTTTTTAAGCAACTGTATTGGCTGTGTGATTCCTAATGGGGACTGGAAACTTTTATGTATGTGTGTACATAAATACATACATACATACATACATACAAAAACATGCATTTTCCCTACCCCCTCCTGATTTTCTCATTATTTTGTTTTATATTGAGACCTGTTCTCTCTCTATTAACATTGGTTTTCCTTCAGAATTTAGGATAAGCAGAATTTCAGATTCAAATTTCTTTTTTCTGGGTTTCACTCCTCTGTCTTCCTATACCACACATTGTTATGTCAAGTGGAAATTTAGGTCCTGTGCCCAGGATAAATGCACATTTTTACCATTGTAGCCAACAATTTAGTTGTCAGAATGGTTATAGTTATAATTTTATGAGTAATATGATTTTCTTCAAAGAATTTTATGAATATGAACTGATCACCCATTATAGCATCTACATAGCAAATCAACAGCTGTTGTCTTAGTTGGCACGTGGAAAACTAACGAGACTCTCCTTTTCTGTGGTCATGACCATGATCACAGATATTGTGAGAATTCATGCTGCACGTCTGGTTCCCACCTTCTCCACAAAACTTAGCATCATGTCTTTCATTCAGCAACATTGTGGAAGAAGGATTGAATAGTTCTGTAAACACTGGTGGCCCTTCAACATTGGAATGAATATCTGCCCAATTCTGTTTTTCTAATAAAATAAAATAGAGAATATTTCCTTTTCTGACTGAAATATCAAGTAAGGGTTTATAACAAAGACTCTGGTCTTCTCTTTCAGTGTTATACGGAAATTATGCTAAGTCTTCCATCCCTAAGCAAAAGAAAAAAAAAAGAATACCTAGAGAATTTATTTTAATTTAATTTCTGTGTAGATGATTTCACAAGATCATTTTTATTGCTGCAGCTGTCAAACTGTGTATTTCTAGATCTGTATTCATAAGGACACTGTCTTGCCAGTGGAGAAAATTGTGTGAAATTCTGAATAATTTAACAGTTTTGTTTTAGTTTTACAACAAAAGATCCCATAGGTTTAGCTGTATTACCACTATAGGCATTAACAAATTGATCTCATACCGAACTGTGATTAGGTTTTCAGTCCAAGACAAGGATTTTCTTTGTCATTATTTAATTTTATACATTTCAATGTGTTTTTGTCCTTAAGGTCTGGGAATTGGGAACATGTTTTATGTTTTTTATGAAGATGGCATCAAAGTAATACAACCAGTGGAATGTGAATTTCAGAGGCATATTAAGCCTAGTGAAAAACTCCTCGGTTTTCAGGCAAGTTGTTTTTAAAAATCTATATGTAGTGTTTTCTCAATTATAATTTTCTTTACATAAGAATTTATTATTACTAGTTTAGTGTTTTCTGCTTGATAAATTCAGCCATGTCTTCTGGATTAATAAATAGCTTATGATGGTGATCTCAAAATTTCTTGTATTTTCCTCTATTAAATTCAAACTTTCAGTCTCTCTTTTCAATTGAATATTCCCTGAATACTTTTGCAACCTTTTTCTTTCTTTGGCTGTCTTTCTCCTTTCTCAGTTCTCTAACAGCTCTCAATTTCTGAATTTGTTGTTGGTTTTTTTTTTAATTCCCACCAGCTCCCCACCTCAAACCCACAGTTAAGTTCATCTTAGTGAATCAGGGATTGAGTCTCTCCATATTAAATATAGGATCTTTTTTGTTTGGTCGTTTGTTTGTTTTGCAGTGGTGCGGGTTGGTTTTAATGGTTTCTTTTTATCCACTGGATGTTTGTCTACATTAAATTCTCAGCTACCATGAGGCAAACCCCTGTCCTGGTAAACACTCTCATGGCTTCCACTGAAGTTAGTAGAGATGATTGATGCTTTGGTTCCAACTTAAAATTCATATAAGTAGTTTCAATAACTTTACTGTTAACATATTTATAGCTGATTTCTCCAAATTCTGGGAATTTATGATGTAGTTTCCCTGAGCAGGATGCATAAAAACACTAGTGTATTCTCCAGTTCCATTTATTCTTGTGATGTTTTTCCTTTACTGCTAATCAAATTGCTAGCTGACATGATGCATGTTCCCACAGGAACACTTGGTACTAGTCACTACATTAAGACTTACTCTATATGATCTATCACCTTTCAAAAATAGTAACTTTTTCTCATTTGGATTTGAATGAGTGACCTTGAAATACATACTAAGCACTAAGCTGTACGCTTTGGTGGTTTTTTTTCTCTAATGCCTCAATGACAGCAGAGCTAGAGCTGTCTCAATGGAATTTGCCTCTTCGGTTATCATCATTGATGTCAAAGGCTGCTATACTCAGCAACAAGATTTATTTTAGTGTGAATAATTATGCTTTGAACAGCTAATCATACCTTGATTTGTGCTGCTTAAGTGAAATTAGGTTGACACCGCCAAAAATAAGCCAAAAAGCTTTTTTTATGGCTGTTTAATTAAAAAGCTGATTATTTAAGAAGTCTGTTAAAATTTTATTGGTCTAAAGTTCAGCCTAGATTTTAAGAGTATTTTTATTGAAATGTGGCAATAATCAGGATGAATAAGTCAAATTTGTTTTCTTTTGGAACCTTTCAAACCTGGAGTAGCATAATAACTATATCCTCTTGGGGAGAAAAAAAAGGAAAAAAATGAAAGACCAGGAAAGTAGGCCACTTGATAACTTTAGTTTTAAAGTGGGGATAGACTTTTCCTTCTTGAGTTATGGGTGGGGGTAAGTGTGGTTAATAAAATAGAAACTAAGATTTGTACCTACAGGCATGTCATTTTGCCCATTAAATTCAACATGCTTCTACTTACTCCTCTGAACACTGAAAACATCTTCCATCACATAGGGTGGTTAATAAATATTTATTCTTGCAAGAGAAATTAGAAATATTTGAAAAATATATTCTTAGGTTTTTCTACTCAGAGTGACATTGTTTTTCACTCTGCATAAAAACACATAAATTGAGATTTAGTTTTCAGTAAATATTTTGAAAAAATCCCTTTAAAAGTACTTTCCTCCTAGAAGCAGAATAAAAAACTAACAATAAAATTCCTTGCATATACTGTATATTACTATAACAACAGTAGTATATTCTTGAAAAAGTTCATTGACTATGAAGCTTTAGACAACTGTTTCCTCCTTTGAAGAATATCATATATTCCTCAAGCCTCTTTGTCTGTTTTCTCTAAATGAAAATAATAAAATAACCCAGTTCTGTTCCAGGATCAGATTTTTATCAAGTTCAGGATGTGATTGCTCAGTGGTAAACGTTCATGTCATAAATTGCTGGTTAGTAATTCTCTTTGGCTCTGTCATATACTTTTACTAATCAGAGATATCAGGGAAGTGTACCAAGCGTATATTGAGGTAGCTTTAAATAGCCTTTCACATTAGGGCATCTCCATGACTTAACTATTAACATACTAACATTAAAGGAACTATGTACTTGCTTGAACCTCTCCCATTTCTTTACACTTTTCTGAATTAGCTGTTCAAGTGATACATAAAACCACAGAAGAGTTGTTTATTGCCAAACAGTTGCTGAAGCATAGGAACATTTCTAAATTCAGCAGTGCTGTTTAGATTATAGAAAATGTCTGGATATTACACATGACACTCCAGCGTTCCTCCACAGGAACACTGTTTGTCAATAAACTTGAACTGAGCTTCTCTAAAAGAAAGAACTCAGGTGTTTCTACATAGCATTGCTTTGTTTTGTGAACAACGCTGCAGTACTTACACATGTACATATTTAGGTATGCTAATTTTGCTAAAGGTAAATATATTTTCTCACTAGCTATATACTTGAGAACCCTTATCTAAATATTTAATTACCTCTTGTGCCACTGAGTGTCAATACAGCAAAACACTTTGGTGTGTATCTAACACGGCTCATTGTGTTTAAAGTGCAGCAAAAGATTTAGTGCTTTACTGGATCATCGTGAGTCACAGAAATTGTAAAGACTTTCTTCCTCTCCTTCCCAGAATCTCCTAAATTGCTTGGATCTTCTTAATGTCAAGTGCAAGTAGAAATTTATATATCTGATAGTGACAATTCTAGATGCATAGGGACAGAAATAAACTGATTTCTGTTTCCTGATGTAAGCTATTGCTTAGTTAGACCAGCTTTGACAGCCGTTTGTTTAACCCATTGTCGAATAGATTCTTAACCATGGTTCAAGTAGAGTTTTTCCTGTTAAATGTCTCATCATTCTGAAGTGCTTGGGACATTTTCCTCACTGACATTCAACCTCTATTTATCCTCTGCAAATTAAGATTATCCAAAGATTTAAATTCTAATTCCTATGCAAAAGTGTTTTTATTTTCCTTTCACAGTGAATCCCAATTAGAATAATTATTTCCAGAGACTGGGAAAAAAGCAATTGAAACAGATGCCTTTTTGAGACTAATGAAAAAATCCTTTTGGCTTCAACATAAAACTGTTTTTCTGTTTATTACAAGAAGTAGCACAAAATGGGAAAATTTCAGTGAAATATGCCATCTCACATTTGAATATATGCTGGAGGTAGGAGAAAAATAGTTCATTTCAAAATAATTAATGTGACTACATGGCAGACCAAAGTTTCCACAGGAAATTAGATTGAAACATACTTTGTAGTCCACAGAAACTGCCTTTGTTTACACTCACAGTACAGAAAGTGTAGTAATTGCTAACCCTAGTTTGTAAAAAAAAAAAAAAGTATAAAAAAATTCCACAGTCTGATTTTCACTAAAAAATCTCAAGAAAACAGTAATTTAATGTAGAAGAGGTGATACATAAATTCATGTCTTAAACCATGCACTGTTTTAACCTGTTGGTATCATCTTACTCTTAGGCAGCCATAGCATAGCTAGACATTTCATTATACTGCCTAAAGACTTTGACTCACATCCTGTTAAAACACTGAGGACACTTGCGGTAAGTCTAACTTAATAAACACAGAATTTGCACATATAAATCTACAAGTACGTGTTTCCTCTTGAGATTTTCTTGCCCCAGACTATCTTGAAAAGCTTCCTCTAAGGATTTATTTTCCTCCATCTGCTGACTTGTTACAGAGCAAGTCACTTTTTGATTAAAAATTCTGGGGGGAATACAACAATGAAGTAAATTAATGTTTTATCAGATGTTAACCTTTTTTTTTTTTAAGAGAGAATAAATTAGGAAAAAGTAAATTGCTCACATTTTAATTAGAAGAAGAAGAAAATGGTGGGTTTATGCTTATATTTTAAGCAGAAATTATTTTAACCAATTACCCAACCACTGGGGAAATTAATATGGAGCCTCAGAATAACTGCCTGTAGTGTAAAAGAAGTCCAAACTGTCTAATCAGATAAATGTTAAATTTTCAACAGCAGGATTTCATTTCTGTTGAAACAGCTTCAGATAAATGCAGATTTGAATAACTAGAGAAACAACCACATAAGCCAGTTTATACTGGGAAAAACACTCTGCTTTGGATATGAGAATTTTGGTGCGTAATTTTCACTGTTACTTTGGAAAAACAGGTTTTTTGCTTTTATTTTAGGTCTTCATTCTTTTTGGGCAAGGTGAGAATTGGCATTGGATCTATAGAAATTTATGACAACGTGAAAAATATTTTAGAAACTTTAAAGTACATTTGTATATGTAGATATGTATATGTGTGGTTGTGTGTGTATATATATAAAAAAGACTGTATTTGTATTGGTCTTAAAATGGAAAATCTTTAAAAATACACTTCATTAAGTATTTTAGACTCAGATTCAGGAAAATGTATGAGGAGGTAGCTCATCTCTAGATATGAGTGCTTAAGTTAGAGTATTTTGCTGCTCTCCTATATGTCCCACAAGGGGAGGTGGTATCAGAGTAATCATTTGCACTAATCTGTATGATGCCATGTGAGAGAAACACAGATTCCTTCAGCAGAAGTTAGCGTTATTTTTGAATAATATAGTGAATATGTCCTTGTAGAATTCAGTCCCGGAAACTCACGTAAATTAAGGTGAGTCCCTGAGAGACGACTGAAAACAACGTCTCTGTATAGGTTTGTTTACAAACATTTGCTTATTCGTTGTTTGAAGAAGGTGCTCTCTCTGAGGAATAAAGAGAATGGTGTAGAACAACCTAGATGTAGTTATCTGTTTAGATAAAACATGGAGCCAAGACAAGGTATATTTAGATTAAATATAAAAAATAATGAGATCAGTGAAACAGCCTTCCACTTGAAGTGACAATTACCCAGAAGGCAAATGACAATAGATCACTGAGATGATGATTGCACATCATATTAGAGACATGCTTGCATATGTTGACTTTATGCAACAGTGAAAAGCATTTAGCTACTTTTAAGAATGAAAGTCCCATTTGTCCCATGCCTGTCATTCCTTAAATCCAGGTTTTTAACTTCTCCCTTTGATCTGCATGGCTTTTTATCAGCACAAACTAAATATTACTTGTTACTTATTTCTAAGTTCTCCTGAAGTTCCTGATGATGTGCTATCACACGGTACCTGAGTTTTGTAACCTTTCCTTATCAATATGATTCCTGAAAGACCTTCCCTTTGTTAAGGTTTAAGAGCCATGTAAAAGCAAGCATGGCTTTCAATCTTCTGCAGAGAAATTCCCTCTTTTAAAGCTGCAAATTGATTTATTTCTTCTTTTGACACATAAAGATTGAGTGTATTTTCGAAAATGTAGAGGCACAGCAGGCAAAGAATGTTGATGATACAGAAAAGTAAGTGTTGAAATGCATCATCATCTTGAAGAGCATTGCTTAGTGCCAGACATGGTGTTCTGTCACATAATGTTTCCTGTGCCTTTTAAAAGGAGCTTGATGCTTAGAAACAGAATTCGTTTAAGATCTCATCATCTCTTGCTGCTCATTCTACATTGAGTCATTATCTGCTGACATACGGTAATTATTTTCACAGAGACCAGTTATAATATATCAGGCAGAGCATTCTAAATTAGAAATCAGCAGCAGATAAGTGGCAAAAAGAAGTAATACTTATGATTTGGTGAAATTGTCCCTTATGATGCAAGCAATTTAAAATAAGAGTCAAAAGAAGAAAAGGTCAGGAAAACAAAAAAGCTTGATACATGCTGTACTTCTCCAGAGTATTTGTCACGTCCCTGTTTTTAAATAATTATAATGTACATTATAGGAAAGAAGTCATGTTATTTCATAAATGGAATTTCCAAACATAGTAACATATTTCACCAAGTAACTTTCACCAAGTGTGGTGTATGGATATTTTATAGTGCTTGTGAATTGTGGTGTTTACAAGATGCAGTTTGGCTAACATGAGTTTATATCCTAGTGTCAATTGTCCTTTTTCCTTCCCTACATTTTCTAAAGTTTCATTTTACAGTTAAAAAAGAAGAAAAGGAGTATAATTTGTCTTTTGATTACATTGTTGACTGTTTTGATTCTTACACTTTCCCTGTTTCTATTGAATTATAGGATGAAGTTTGTCCCAAAGCAGATGGTGATCCTGTTCAGCGGTGTGTATGGGCTACTGCTGTTAATGTAAAAGACAAGTTCATATACGTAACTCAGCCCACACTTGACAGAGTTCTTATTGTTGATGTGCAGTCTCAGAAAGTTGTACAGGTATTTATTTCTCATTTTTTAAGTTACTATTTAATTTAGACAAAAGAATTAAGTCTTTCCTTCATATTCCAGAAACAGAAATACAGTTATTTTGAGAGTAAACACTTATGTCAAAAAAAGCTCACTTACTTTCAACGTTCAGCAGTGACTGTTCTTCTCAATAGACAATTGGGAAGGAAATAACATGAAAATATCTCTTATAAATACTATTCAAGTGGTTGAGGAAATGATTTATTTAGGAAGTTTCTGGCTTGAGGTACCTTTCACTTGAAAATAAGGATTGGCTAAAATAGGGTCTTATCACAAGAATGTGTCTATCAGTTTTGACAGAAAGGTCAGGTTTGGTTACAGAAGGTGGAGAACTGTTACTCTGTACACTTTTAGACAGTCAAATTACTGAAACAGTAAAAATAAACACCACCCTTAGCCAAGGCTGGAGACTATGAATTCAAACTTCTTCCCTACTCCTCTTTATTGGTCTCTGGGATGCTGGAGATACTCTGCTTAGTGAAAATAATTCATTGACTAAAAGAAAGAAATCAATGCTGTTCTACAGAGATTAATGCAGTTATAGAGTTTGTGCAAAACCAGGTGTGGTGTGTTGACCCTGACTGGAGGCCAGATTCCCACCAAAGCCACTCTACCGCTCCCCTCTCCAGCTGGACAGGGGAACGAAAGGGCTCGTGGGTTGAGATAAGGGCAGGAAAACATCACTCACCAATTACCATCACAGGCAAAACAGATTTGACTTTGATAACAAATTCAACTCATTTCCTTACCAAAATATAAAAAGGATAAGGAGGACTAAAACAAATCCTAAAAAAACTTGTCCCCCTGCCCTCCCTCCTTCCTGGGCTTTATTTTATTATTGAATCTCTGCCTCTTCCCCCACCAACAGTGAGGGAGATGAGGAATAGGGGGTCAGTTCATCACATGTTGTTTCTGCTGCTGCATCTTCCTCAGAGAGAGTAGTCTTTTCCCTTCTCCCTCGTGGGGCCATTCCCGTGGGAGACAGTCCTCCATGAACTTCTCCAATGCCTTTCCCATGGGCTTCAGTTCTTCACAAACTGCTCCAGTGTGGGTCCCTTTCTATGGGGTACAGTCCTTCAGGAACAGATTGCTCCAGGTTGGGTCCCCTGTGGGGTCACAAGTCCTGCCAAGAAACCTGTTTCAGCATGGGTGCCCCTCTCAAGTTCATGGGTCCTGCCAGCAGCCTGCTCCAGTATGGGCTTCCCATGGATTCAGAGCCTCCTTCAGGCATTCACTTGCTCGCTCCAGTGTGGGGTCCTCCACGGGCTACAGGTGGATTTTTTCTCCACCACAGACCTCTGTGTGCTGCAGGGGCATGGTTCTCGCCCCAGGCTGCATGGGAATCTCTGCTGGGTCACCTGGAGCACCTCCTGCCCCTCCTTCTCCACTGACCTGGGCAACTGCAGAGCTGTTCCTCTTACATATTCTCGCTCTTCTCTCATCTAGTTGCAAGTACTTCTCCACAATAACACTTTTTTGCTTCTCAGTTATGTTATCCCAGAGGTTCTACCCCACCACTGATTGACTAGATATTGGCCAGCAGCGGGTCTGCGTTGCAACCAGCTGGCACTGGCTCTGTCAGACATGGGGGAAGCGTCTCGCAGCTTCTCACAGAAGCCACCTGTATAGCTCCCCAGCCGCCAAAGCTTGTCGTGCAAACCCAATGTGCTTATAATAACACAGTGCTTATAATATCATGTTCATTGGAAACAGGTGTTCTTCAGCTAAATAAAACATGGACTTTTTTTCATTAGAAACCTAAATAAATTGTTAATAAGAAAACCCACTTAAATAGAGCTTTTCTTCCTGCCTGTTGCTTCTTTCACTGATGAATGAAAATCTTTAATGTATAGATTAGATATTAGGCTCCAGGGAGACAGTATTGTGTCCTTTCAATACTTAAAGGGGACTTAAAAGAAAGTTGGAGACAGATTTATTATAATTAATATAATTTAATATAATTAATAGGGACAGTAGCAATAGGATAAGGGGTAATGGTTTTAAATAACAGATGGTAGATGCAGACTAGATATAAGGAAGACATTTTTTACAATGAGGTTTGTGAAACACTGTCAGAGGTTGCCCAGAGAAGTGGTAGAAGCCCCATCCCTGGAAACCTTCAAAGTCAGGTTAGATGGAGCTCTGACCAGCCTGATCTAGTTGAAGATATCCCTGCTCACCATGGAGGATTTGGACTAGACGACTTTTAAAGGTCCCTTCGGACTCAAACTATTCCATGATGTATGTATACGCATGTATTATGTGTATGCATAAAAAATTTAAAAATAAATAGCAAAATTGCAATTAAAAAATTGCACTAATTTCACAAATAATTTTAATACTTTTGCATACTTGAAACATCTGCTTTCTGTATTCTGTGTCAGCTGACTCAGACATGGCTTCCTCAAAACTATCCAAATGGTGACAGCGACTTATAAAGTGTTTTATTCAAGAAGTTAATAATAAAAAGGTGTTTTGGTTTTTTTTTAGTTAAATTGACCTTTGCATATTAAAATAGAGATAAACTGAGTGGGTAATGATTTTTTTTCTGAAAACAATACTTTTTTTACAACTGGTTCAATATATTACTTCAGGATGACAGACTTAAAACCCGTAGTCTCAACACAATCCACAAATTTGAAGGACTGGAATGTCTGGCAACGTTTTCCATGGTGTCTGACTGACATTCAGGTGTCAGCTCCATTTTCTACACAGGAGGGATGAAATATCAACGTAATTGCATTTATTAGCATATAGACTTCAGTGTCAAAAGCACAATTCCTCTTGATCTCACTGAAAATATAGGTCTTAATTCGGGTTTTGTGAAATAGGTTCATCAGTAGGCTCTTCTAATTTGTCTTCAGTTACATTAGTTATTGTTTTAAATATGTATAAATGTGTATCACTTTACTATTACAAAATGTCTAGAGATACTTACTGCTAAGATGTATGTTAATTAAAAAGTACAGTTCAGTAAATTAACCACTAATTAAAAGTGTAGCCCTTCCCCAGAAATATGTAAAGCAATTGTGCAGTTTTTGCATGGAGTTAGATTGTTCTATCATAAAAGTACTCAAGTTTCTGTAATGAGCTGAAAACCAGACATACAGAATGCCTAAGTGCAGCAAAGAGCTTTGTGCACTAAGTCTGTGCTGCTTAGCAAGTATATAGAGCTAAAACCAGGATACTCCAGAAGCTTTCATGTTATTCCAGAGGAAAAAAAAAATCACTTTCAAAGGAATTTTAGTTTGTGGGATAGAATAGCATTGCTTTTCCACTAATTTAATAATATCCAGATTATGAATTTAGGAAAGTATAGAATTAAATTTACACCAGCTGTGGAAAACTTTTGCAGGAATGAAAGTCTTGGTTTTGATGGTTGTAGGTGTTTAAGTATTCATAATAAACTATTTTTCCGTCTCACAGTACTTAACAAAGAGATTTGGTAAGACAGCATAACTAAGAAATAACAGTTAAATCAGATAAATAAATTAAACCAAATGTGTTAATGTCACTTTTGAACACCTAAGTAGAATTGCTACTATTCATTACTGATCTGAATATTATTTCCTGGGATATGCTTAGCCAAATACATGGGAAAACTACAAGGGGACTTGCTCTGTGTCCAGCTCACCCATGTCATTATTCAAATAGACTTAAAACCAAAGCAAAACAGAACAAAACAAAAAAGTAACAGTAGTTGCAAACAAAACAAATAATGAAAGCATAAAACCTATACAATCCTTTTACATATAATATAAAACTGTAAAAAGTAAAACCGCTGTTGATTCACAGATGGGTTTTAGAATTGAAGTAAGGCTAGTTTGAAATTTAATGGCAAGACAAGGGATACTTTGTTTAGCATTTCTTATAATAAGCATGTCTCTGTCTTCTTGTCTTTTAAAAATGAGCATTTATTTTTTGCAAGCAGGAAGAACTTTCTAACCATTAAATGTTTCTCTACTCATATGATATGCACTTACAAAAACACTTGTACAAACAGGAGGCACAGAAGGGAATTTAATTTTCCAGTCAGATCAGTCTATTTTCATTACTTAGAGTACTGCCTAGCACAGAAAAAAAAAATTAATTCATTTTCGGAAAATAGAAACTAAGCTGTTCAGAATTGAGAGAATCTTTCTTGTTAGACTGCCTTTTTTCTAAAAATCATGTTAATACAGAGGATATTATTTCCATACATGTACATGTGCATGTACCTTTTTCTATTCTACATCTTAAAGAAGAAACCACCTTGCAAAAAATGCACATAGGCTAGTGGGAACAAACGTGGAGATAATTTCATATTTTGAAAACGAGAGCACTCTAATGAAACTTCTGTCACTATGCAAAAACCATGAAGAAAATTAAAAATTTATTTGAAAGGGCTTTAAGTCATGTAGTGATGCTGTTTTCTGTGTTAAAATAATGTTTATTTGGTTTTGCTTATTACAATGTTTTCTCTGAAGTACTACTATACATGTTATTCCTTTCTACTATGAAAGTTAATGTAAAAGGTGTGCACATATGTGACAGCTAGATTTGAGGATGACTTATTTTTTATGACAGGTGTATTTATCAAAATAAGTACTTTAGAGGATTCTATAGCAGACTAAATTGAAATGTATTGGAAACATGGATCTTGTATCTTTAGAGCTATATATGTAGAGAAAGACTTTTTGACTTATCCAAGTAATTCTCATTCTAAAGTCAAGAGAAGCATTTGCTTTCATTTGAAAACTCCTGAAAGCAAGAATTGTGCAGTATTGCATAGCAGCACACCACTAAGTGGGATGACTTAGAGGCTGAAGTAAACGGAGTCATCATTGTTCAGTCCTCAGTGTGCTGCTGGCAGATCAGCCTGGTCAGCTAGAAACAGCTGTGCAAGTCTGCTTCAGAGATGCTTAACTCCTTTTTGCTGCTGGCTCCCCTCTAGCAAGCTGTACTGCCTGTGCCTGACCCTGACCCTGCAGGCAACTCCTTCTGCTCCTCCTGGCTGTTCCATGACCCCGACTCTGAACGCAGCTGGCAGTCCTCTGGCAGAACGTGTATGGGTCAGACCTTTGTCTGGGGAAGCCAAAAGGAAATTTGACATTCCTTGACAAATTAGCTGTACAACAGTTCAAGTATTATTTTAAACAACTTGTTTTCTAATGTGTAACGAAAAAAAGTTATCGAACACAAATGACCTTTTTCAAGGGGTAACTTCTGATTTTAAATGAGCCAGTGAGCAACCTGGCTTCATTTTCCATTTTCTAAAGGAAAAACAAATTCTGCTTAGATGAAGTAGTCGCTTGCAACACCTCAAGAGTACAGTTAAGTATCATCAGCAGTCTCAGCCAGCCATTAGTGCATTATCTTGAGGATCTACATCATTAGTTTAAATTAGGTTCACTTAATTAGCCAGCTGGTACTCTCCTTGACACACTGATAAACAAGCTGTGCTTTACAGTTCCATAATGGTAAGACTAAAAAACAATTTCCACCTATTTTTTCTTCTTTAATGATGAAAATAAAAAAGTAATCCCACCAATTGTTTAGCCTGTGCAGAACACCTCTTAAATACATTGTCCTCCCATTTCATACCTCTGAAGCCTTCAGTTCTCATAACAAAGGAAGTTTAGAGCTCAACTGCCTAAAAGGTTCGTGATCTCAAGAGACAGTGCTCAAAGTTGTAGGGAAAACACTTTGGTTCTGATCACAGCTCTACGAAAAGTTGCAACTGTAATTGGAAAACATATGAAAACAATCCTTCCTACTTCAACAAAATACACACATTTTAACAGGTAGGAAGCTTTGGGTGCACCAACATCATGTTGGTTTTATGCAGTAACATCTTCCATTAATTCCTGTATGAGGCTTGAGAATACTCTTCCCTTTTTAACCATTTTTCAGTAACTGGTGTAGTTTTTCAACCAGTACGTGTAAAGTGAGAGTGATGGCAGGGAAGGAAGACAAGTAGTTTTTTACTTGATTTAAAACCTTTGTTTTCAACTTCTTAATAGCTTCAGTATAATGTAGTTTTGATGCCAAGTGTTAGAGTACATAATGAATAAAAAACACATTTTCAGCAATTCAGTAACTGAATTAATCAGACGGCTGTTTCAACAACTGACAACATAATTCTTAAATACAGTCTGAAAATATCTGGAAATGCATATCTACTCATTTTCATTCAAGCATATATATTATGTTTCCTTTGAAAATGTGACAGAAAGAAAGCGTTTCTATTTTTATTGTATTTCAGGCAGTAAGTACAGATCCTGTTCCAGTGAAACTACACTATGATAAATCACATGATCAGGTCTGGGTGCTGAGCTGGGGAAACATGGAAAAGAATTCACCAACTTTGCAGGTGAGGTGATCACAATGATTATATGTAAGGAAGTCTAGACAGTTGAACCTTTGTAATTGCAATGTGTTGCATATTTTCCTTTAAGCATTATTTCAGTGACCCCCTCAGGGGCAGAGAAATTATTTTAGGTAACCAGAAAACAAGTCAGACAACTGACTTTGCCAAAAAAGTTAGCAATTATTTTCAACATCCTTAGTCAGAACTGACAATGGCAAATTGATAGAAGGATGAGGAATGCAGCTGAAAACAGCAGCATGTTCTGTACTGCCAGTCTTTTGAGAGCAAACTGTTGCTGTTCATGATATTTTTGTCCCTAATTAGAGGATAAACCAGATTTTAGATGTATTTCCTTTTCATTAAGGCCATATTGACACACTGGAGGTGTCAAGCTCTGTCTTTATTGGGTTTTTTTCAGATGAAAGATATTAAAAATCTGTTTTTCCCCTACCTTGGATCAGCAAGATGCCTAAAGAAACATCTTTAGGGACAGTCCCTAAAGAAACATCTCAAGAACCTTACTACTTTTTTATTAATTTCTGTTACTTATTTATAGCAATTCTCTGAGACTATGATGATCACCCTTATATCATAATTTAAAATTTCATTTTAATTTTAATTTGTTTTCCTTTTCTTCAGAAGTTAATGAAATCCTTATGTATTTATTATATACTTATATTAATATATACATATGTAAGAAAAAGAATAAGAGAAATTTGAAAAGTAAAATTATTAACATTTGAAATCACCTTTTTAGCACCTACAGACTGTTAATAACTTTGAGCATGCAAGGTAATTTGTGGAAGTTTAGCTGTCACTCCTCTCCAGAACTGATAACTGAGTCAGTCTTACCATATTTTAAAGTGACTGATCGTCCTCACCCTCATTTTTAATTACAGTATAGATAATAGATTGTTTTCTTTTCTAAAAAAAATCCACTCTTAAATGCATATATGTGAATAGCACAGTGGAATTGTCTTTTATTCACCCATAAACATTTGCTTCAGAGAAAGTATAAGACTTTCGGATTTGAATAAAACTGATTTATAGCAATTTAAGGAATAGATAAACTCAGTTCAGCTTGGTCTTCTGAAATATATCTGTTCTATGTTGAATTACCTCAAGACTGACAAGAATTGGGACTATGCATAGCCATATGTTCCTGTGGATTTGTTGATAGCGTCTCATCTTTTCACTCTGGCTAAAGTGCTTAAAAAATTTAATTTCACTCTAAGATCTAGTGTAAAAAAAAAGATAAACAAAAAACTTAGTTTAAACTAAGAACTGTTAAAGGTCTTAGTAATGTAAATGAATAAATATGGATTCAGGGGTGATAAAAAAAGATAGAGGGGAAAAGTAAGCATGAAGGCTAAGTGGTCAGGTATGTAATAGTTCTCCAAAATCTTTAATGTTGATCAGCTTTATTCACTGTCATTTGCATTCATTTTCTTGGTAACTGAAAGACAGTACAAGAGGAGGAATACAGAGGCAATACTGTATTCATTCATTTGGACTGAGATTTAATTTTGAAAGAGTACTTCTATAGTTTATAATGATAATCACTTTATGCAGGTGGTAACACAAGCCAGTGGGAGTGTTTCTCATCACACAGTCCACACTCAGCCAGTGGGAAAGCAGTTTGACAGAGTGGATGACTTTTTCATTCCAGCTACAACCCTTATCATTACCCATGTACGGTAAGTTTATCTGAATGTAGTGAATGTAGGATTGTCTTTGTGTTCATCGAAAGAACAGGTTCTGGCTGTGACAGAACTGAACAATTTGATCAGCTGGATTATGAAAGGCATGTGGGACAGAGAAAGAGCGGGTGAGGAAAACAGGACAAAACTTAACACAGGCATAAAGCAGAGCTCTCCCCAAGACCTCTTAGAGGATAAATCTTTTTTTCTGTAGCATTTCTACCTGTAGGGATTTAGTCCTGCCATCTAGGATTTTTAGATCTGACTATTGCATTAATGTTTATTAGTAGTTTGTACGTTTAGAACTTCTAAGTTTCTTTGTGAGCTGACATAGATCCATTTCATCTCAAAACAGCTCTGCCAACAATTAACTCCATTGTTTATTCTGATATTCCAAGTTCAAGTTTCTATAGAAATACCTTCATTAGATGATCTTAACTGTCATCATTCTGTTTTAGCAGAAATCTCAAATTACAGGTGTAAATAAGCATCTCCATTAGCACGGATATAATTTATGTTTGTAGTGAGTGGTAGTCATTCAAATGTGAAAACATGCAGTTTAGGATGATTTTACAATTGATTTCAGAATTTGGTCTATATGTGCCTGTGAAGAATCTAGTCTTCTGTATCAAAGAACACTTGGCTTCTCCTAAAGATGTTGCTGATGAAAGATAATTTTTTTAAACTTCCTTCAAAACTCCTAGCTAACAACTAAGTTAGCAATCAGCCATATGCAATTTAAAAGGAAATGTATAAATTAATATAGCTAAAGAATAAGTTGACTCTTAAGAACCATTATTACCTAATTTCTTGAACTGAGTAGACAAATTCTTCTTGTGTCCCTGAAGTAATATGCAGTCCTCACATTCAGCCTTAGGAAAACATTAAATATTTCTGCTGTATTTGGAACAGATATGTGTTGTGAGAACAAAAGTTACTGTTTCATAAACTAGCAAATACTAGAGGTACTGCCCAAACAGAACTGACATTTAGATACTTTAATGTTCAAGTAAATAGGAAAATAAAAACATGGATAGGAATAAACATCGTACAAGCAGGGGAATCAGGACTGGGAAAAGAAAAACAAGGCCAGTCCAAAGCTAGTGTTGGATTCATCTTGTGTAACTCAAACTATTTTAAGTTGATACTTTGCGCAAATAGGTCAAGTAGGCGCTTCCTGCTTTGTGTGTTGAGCCACAGTTACCTTCAGCTGCTGAGTCATTTCCCATGTCCTGTGCGAAACTGAAGACAAAAGGGAATGAAAGAATAAAAGAAAACACACGGGAATAAAAAAGGGGCATGAAATTAATTGAACACGAAAAGAATAAAATCAGATAAGTGCCTGCAGATATATAATTAATATGTGCATCAATTCAGGCCTAATTCAGTAATTTTTTTTTTTTCTAATTCACATGCCAGATAAAATTACCAAGATTGCCAAAATGCCAAAAGAAAGTTCATGGTCTGGCAAAAAGCCTGCAGTAGTTTGTCCACTGCTAAAACCATAGATTTGGGGGGTTTAATGAACAAAATCAATTCAGTTTTTCCAAATCATGAGCTTACTGGAAATGCTATTAATTCTATAGAATGCCTTTTCTAAAAAAGAAAAGGATAAAAACCACTATGTAGACAAATAAAGTGCCTTTTTTTTTTTAATGTATTCTTCAAGAGCTATTTATGTTAATCAGTTGTTGAAGAATTTGTCTTCCATAAAATGTCTGGCCTGTCAGTATCTTGATTTTTTTGTTTAAATAGGAATGTGCTATGTGAACAATGTGACAGGAAAGATGTAAAATTAACTGTATTCATCAAATTAATAGTGACGTATTTAATAGACCCCAGTCTATTAAATTTAATATCACCAGTCAACAAAAAAAAACATTCAGTCACAGCATGCGTTTCTTAAGGATGTTAGGCAACAAACATAACGCTTGAGTTTATTATTCTTGGGAGTGTATACCAACCAGGGGAGCAATTTATAAGTGTGAATTGCAAAAAACAGCTACAAGGGAAATAACCCCACTGGCTAAGTTGGCTGGCATAGTTAGTTGCCCAAGGACCCTATTTACTCTTTGTCAGAAATCGGTTCCCTTTCACCATGCAACACCAGCCCCTTTCAGAAAAAGGAAAGCTTTCTGTAGCTAGGTGCATTTGTCTCCTGTAAACTAAAATTTTGAATGACAGAGCAGAAGACAGTATGCATGGCTTACCAAATTAGCCTCCAGAACCAAACACACTGTCAGAATAAAGGCAATTCTGAGCAAAAAAAGGCATATCACTTAAAATAATTAATTAAGTTTCTAGCACAAACCGTCTGATACCATATGCAGTGTGTTACTATCTGCACCATATTCTGTCCAATAGGTTGGCTTGTTGACACGTAGGAACAGAAGTAAAGCCAAACAATTTAAAGCTATAGTGAGTCATTTTTCTTTTTTTCTTTTTAAAAATAGCTAAAGTGGTAATTGCTAGTATATGTGTAGTATATGTATATAAGTATTTAAAACTTGTAGGAAAATAATTGTAATTAGGAAGTGATGGATCGATACTTTTGATTTACCTAGGTGAGTTATTTTTATAGATGAAAATCCAAATGGTCTGCCCACAATCAGAAAAGAAAATTCCACACATTTTAATGCTTTCTCTTGGGCAGCAGATAAATTAGGGCACACTTCCTCCAGATCAGACATTTGAAGAGATACCATAAATTTTGGTCTCGAGTAATCAGTAATTCATTCCAAGGAAAAAAATGTTTTCCTGTGTTTTGCCTACCGCTGACTGAGTTAATGTTTGGTTGTACTTACCACACAGCAGGACTCAGGGCAAATAACCTTTTGGTTTCATAACCAGCAGGTGCAACATTCGTGCTCTGAACAACTGTGGTGCACCATCAAAGCACCAGCTAGTCAAACTAAGTAGGCATAAGCCAAAAGTAGAGGAAAAACAGATGAATTTATTATCTTTAAACTTTCTTTTATAATTGGTGACCAGTTGATATGTGTACAGAGGAGGACAAGAAAAGAAACTTTATCATTTGGGGGAGAAAAATGTGGTAGGTTCAGTACCACCACTTAGTTTTGGAATGTTGGGAAGGTATCCCCCTCTCTTTTATGTTCCAGTAATACTATTTCCTTCCACTCAAACACCATTAGGAAGCAAATGATGTTTTGTCTGTAATCCTTTTGTATCTGCATTTATAAACATATATGTGTGTGTGTGTGTATATGTATGTATTGATAAAGAAAAGAAAATATCTCTTAGTTTTGGTGAAAATATACTCATTATCTACCTAATAATGTGTAGAGCAGCCCCACTGATGTTTCCAGATAGCAAACCTGTGGTTGTACAGAGAGTCTCAGCTGCAGATAAACCTGGCTGGCATCCCATTAGAATGCTATAAAAATATAGGTGACTTAATTCTAGAATTTCCTGTCTGGTTTTTTTCACAAGACTAGTTCACCTGCTGACTCTAAGGGAGGAATTGCCTCATGCCTTTGAGCATTTCTTCATGATGGAAATAAATTTCCTGCTTTTCCTCACTAAGCAAGCTCAGAGTTTAGAGGAAGTCAGTTTCCCACGAGTTTTCATGAGTTGCTTGTGCCAGCTAGTCGTAGTGTAATGCACAACAGATCTTAGTCTTAATCTTAGAAAAAAGAGACTATGACACAAAAAAGTAATAATTATTGTTAGAAAGAACACTGAAAGAAGTTTGCTCAATCTTGCTGTTGGAAATCTGAAGATTTCAAAGGGAAGAAATTATATATTCATCTCGCCTATCTTGAAAAATAGGCCATCCTGCTATTATCGTTGGCTGTGCGCTCACTGTCAATATACTTTGAATTATACCAAGAGCATGAATTAATGAATGTAAAGCACTGTTTCTCATGCACACTGTCTTGCCCATATTTTCAGTACACATAGCTCGAAAAAAGTCTCCCCCTCCCCCCAGTTCTGTGGAAAAATTATCAAACACCAGGGCCACAAATGTAGGTAGGATGAGATCTGTTGCTCAGTAATAAATAGTAATAAATCCCAAAGTGTTTTTCTTCAGTTATGTCTGAAGCTTTTTTCCTTTTGTAGATGCACCTTATAAGAATTTGGTATATGTTTTCAATATTTGTCCTTATACATTTACTAAGAAGAAATTTTTATTCAGGGTGCTATTTCTGTTCCAAAGCAGTTAAACATCACCAATGATCTTGTCCTTAATTGCCTGCTAATACCACTCCTTATCATAAAAATAGACTTTTGCAATTAGTATGTGGGATGGTTGCACAAAGATGACTTGTCCAATACTCATGAAAATATATTCTTGGAAGCCTAAGGAGCAAAAGGGCTGATTATTTGAGCTCCAGTGGTCATAAATCGAAGTGAACAAAAGATAATTGGAATAAATTAAGGTCTTTCACTACACTCTGTAAAATGTTTCAAAAGCAGTATTAAATGAACTCACTGTAATGGAGTAACTCTAACTCTTTAGATGTTTTAATCTTTTAGCAGTGTTTTAAATGTCATACAGTTACCTGACCTAACAAGTGGAAGAATGAGCAATCAACTCACTGGTGAGATGGCTCAGGATATGAATAGAGTTAACATAATTCTATTTGAGTTTTTTCTCTCTTTTATGCCTCTGTTTCATACAGTAATAGGAGAAGCAGTCTTTCTAAAATTACACTTATTCATTTGCACAAAACAATCCAAAAACTAAGCTTTTCTATAAGAGGTAATTGGAATGTGCTGCCAATGCATTCCTGTGAACCTTCTTAGATGAAACCCATGTGGGGCGGTGGTTCAGTAAATTCACATTTCATTCCAGAGTTTAAGCCTCTACAGAGGTGTGAAGTAGCTGACAGAGTGTGAGAGCATTTTCAGTGTTTCTATGCAAATAATCAAACAGAAAATATCATTTTTGCTGCAAAAATCCTATATAATCAGAAAAAGCTTTCTATTCAGTAGTTTGTGAGTGAAAAAATGGAAGTGTTAAATGCTAAGTCAGCTGTAGACAAAGCATTAACAAAAGAGAATTATTTTAGGGGTTGGATTTTTAACATAGACGATATGATTAAGTGCAAAGATAAGGGACAATTTAATATTTTACAGATACATTTAACAATGCACATTAGGGGGCAGAAATTTTGAGACAGTTCTTAGTCATCAAGCTGTAAACCTATAACGATACAGGGAAAATAGGGAAACAGCTTGAAAGCTTGAGGAATCTGAGACAGCTCAGTAGTACCAGGGATCTGGATCTAGATCTAGAAAAGATTGAGAAAGTACTCTGCAATTTCTAATAATTATTGTGGAATCTGTCAGTGAATCCTAAATGGTGGCACAGCACACAAAGGAGGGTTAGGGGATCACTCCTCAGCCTCCCACTCTGTGTCTTAGTGAGAGACTCGTGCTAAATGGAAACCCTCCCATTCTTTCTCCTCTCTGCATATTTGCCCCCCGAAAGAAGGACACTTCTGGTCCATAAATATGTTGCTTTTGAAAAATAAGGAGTTTTGGGAAAGATAGAGAGGAGACAGCAAAAGGTCTTTTACTGCACCTTTTTTTTTGGCTTAGATAGTGGATTTTAGAGCATCTTTATTCCAGAGGGAATATAAAGAATGACAGATTGAGAGATTCAGCTAAAACATTTTTAAAGCATTGAAACTTACTTTGTCTAATTACCACCACTGTCAACAGCAACAACTATTGAAATAAGCGCCTTTTTAGAAATATGCAGATCCTCTTTAGTGTGTCAAACCTATATTCTCTACTTCAATCCTCCTCTGTTTACATGTTCCCACCCAAAAATTCCATAAATGTAGTCACTACATATCTTTAAACCAAGAAACTCTCAGTCCTTTAGGTAAATACAAGATATACCAAGTACCCAAATTTACACCTGTATCCTTTTTCAGCGCCATTCCTATATTCTAACTGACAAGGACTAGTGTTTGCAGGCTTTAAAATGTGCTAGGCAGTAAGGATTCCCAACTGTGTCTGTGGGAAAGCACCTACAGAAACCATAGAGATGAAGATAATTGCCATCATTCCACAAATGCAGTTAAGATTTGCTGTCACTGAAATGATCTGAAATGTACATAACATTTTTGAAGCCAGGGCATTTTGGAATTCAGGAAGAAAATATTTTAAATTTTAAAGTTCCTTTTTGTCTCGGTGCTATGAAATTTAATTAATGATTAATTGCACATTTATATGTAGCCAATATAAAACTATTTTAAAATTTTTATTCGGTGTGACTCTTTCCAATCTTGCAAAATAAATGTACACGCATGTAGACACACACACATATATAAGGAATCAATCTGGAAAACTATCTTATTTGTGGAATCAGTTATTCTGTGTGCCTTTTCCCATGTCAGCTGACAATAAAATACTGCTTGACCAATTTATTTAAGTTATGGTCCAAACCTTTCCCTTTTAGGTACCTTGACTAAAACTTCACAAAGTTCTTGAACAGCAAATTCCAGCTGTCAGCAGAAAAAAAGATTATATGAAAAACCATTTCTACTTCAGTGTGACTGTTTAGAAATGAGAATTCCCTTCAAATGTTACCTGAAACACGAGATTGCAGCCAGCCTTTGTAGGACTATGAAACAACAGCATTAGTTAAAAAAAAATTAGAACAGAATCCTTGCGTTCTACTTGACTTTCCCTATTAGCTCAGAAGATGTCTGGAACCTGGCTTAAGTAAGTCTAGTCAGCTGTAATACAGCACAAGGGAGTTTTGTGAAATTGTATTTTTTTTTCACACTGTAAGATTTTTTCTCTTTTGCGTGTGCAGAAGTCATTACAGGAATATCTACCTTTGGAAAAATATCATCGCCCGTCTGAAGTGGCCAAACCATTGCTAAAAATAAATGTTTTACCTGTCTCCTAGAACCTACCTGCTTTTAAAAATTCAGCATCTACCAATATGTAGAAATACATGACATGGGACTGCTTTGCTTTTATGTTTAAAAGTATAATCAACTATAAGAGAAAACTAATCCCTGCAATTATGGCACATAATTTGTTGTACCTAGTGGTTAGAAGTTATCTTGGTGCTGCCTTAATTTCTCATTGGTTTGCAAAAAATGCCCCAAATTATAAACATTTATTTATTAGCTTGGAGTCAATCTTAAAATGATGCAATTAGCCTTTTTTTTTTGTTAATAAACAACCAGAGCACAATTATTTTTAAAAATTTTGCTGGGTCTGGCTTGGGTGGAGCTAGGTTTCTTGACGGCAGCAAGAGTAGTCTAGATCTGTGAAAATGACCTAGTAAAAATGTGATTGGAAATTTTCATTTGTTCAGTTCTTTAACATTTAACAGTTCATTTTTTTAGCATTTAGAATAGATTTTTGCTAATTGTGTTTAAGCTTTCCTATTTGTTGTTATGTTACAAACCAGTTTTAAATATGAATCAAAGACTTCAAGGAAACTTCCAAATCTACACAAATAGACTATTTTTGTCTGTGTTCCTTCCGTGGGTTCTCAGCTGTCAGCATGTAACATCTTATGGTGAATAAAACATTCAACTTCCATCTTAACAGAGCCATTCGAACCAAGCCCCACCTCCCGTATAATCTGCAAATTAGAACACAGCAATTTGCCATGATGTGCCTGATATTTTTTCCCACGATAATCTTACACTTTTAATTCAAATATCATCTCTGATGCTTCTATATGCACAAAATAATATTTATCATGTTTTTTTAAAACAAAAAATATCTTTTTTTTTGTTCGGTCTAATATTTTCTTAATTTGAGTCACTAGCAAAAACTAAAAGGAGAGAAAGGAATTGTGGTAAAGTTCAGTATTTGTTTTAAGAATATTCACATATCCCCAGCTATAACGGTATGTAAACTTCATGTTTAAAATGAAGAAAAAGATCTATTGAGACTGTTTTGATGTATGTAATTTATCACCTTTTTAGTCCTTATCTCTACCTAATTATTCATTCTGCACTAGTACTGACTATTTCTTTTGACGTATATAAATTTGACTGTTCAGTCCATATGACATCTGCCCACCTTGGTGTTACCACATTTTCTGAAGTGCCAGATTTTCTTAATCCTATCCTACCTTGTACTGACATTTAGGAGCATCTTTAGAATTCTTTTGTTCACTGTATCTGTATAGCTAGCCATTTCTTTGACTTTTATTGCTTTAAAAGTGATTTTTTTATTATTATTAAATTGCTAACTCTCCTTCCTTGGAAAGTATGAGACAGAAAAATGCATTTGTTGCCAACACTAAAAATAGATTTTTGCTGTATGGGTTCCTTTATAAAATAACACGAACAGTTTCATATATTCCTGGATTCTAAAAATGTAGAAATTAAAGTACTTCTCTTTGTCCTAAAATTTCTTGGGTTATTTCTTGTCAGCTTCAGACAACAATTTGCAATAATTAAAACGTGTATTGTAGTACACGTCTTGCAAGTTCTCCACAAGAGAGACCTCAAACAATTCATAGACTCCTGCATCACTAGTACCCTAAAAATTCAGTATTTATCCCTACCCTGTGCAAAAGTGCACTAAATGTGAGAAGTCCTGTGCTTTGTGCAGCATGTTAAAAGAAGTCAGCTCTTCCCACAAGAAGTTCTTGATTTACTGACTTCGTTTATCCAGCTGAGTTACAGAAGACAGTTTGCATAGTCTTTCCCACAAATAAATGCTTGAAAGATTGTATCACTCGTGGTTTTTCCACCCAAGTGAAAACTGTCCCAGTAAGAGTGAGGATTTTGTTGATGACACTTACAATGTCATTTACTTCGGCTCAGCAGCATTAAATTTGTGGTGTTCATTTTTTAATCCAGAGCCAATCTTATTAAATACGATGTAGGATAAACTCAGAAGTTGAAAGCTTAATAATGCACAAAACTATCTGTTTTACAATATTATTTTCTATCCCTGTTGCTTATTTTCTAGTAATGGATTTTTTTTTCTATTCAATCTCAGAGCACAAAGCTTAATTTGAGAAGATCTCTTTATTCTAAGAACATAACACTTGTCAGGATTCCTTCAGGCCCTTGCTAAAATATTTCTTCCCTTCTGTCTTGCATGGCTGTCTTGAAGTCCTTGATATCCTTATTTTTCAAAATAATGGTCAGTATGTGCTGAGAGACTAAAAGAAAGAGAGAAAAAAATAATCATTTTAGTGTGTTGGACCATCATCGACTGTGGAGTCTCTGACATCCAATTTAATCCTCTCTACACTGAGCTCCTTCACTGAGAATGGAAATAGAGAAACCATATTCACTTACACGAAGTATATAAAAAGTAATATCAAAAAAGAATAAAATCTTCAGAACAAATCTGTGAATATCAGTCTCTGAAATCTTGGAATACTTACTATAAGATTACTTTCATTCAGGTCTCTCAGGTCATATTCAGCACTTGTTTTTCCCTTTGTGTGGGACAGCAGGTCTCTTTTGGGATTTTTTTCTTTTGCCCCTAGCCCTTGAGATGTCCTTTTCTATTCTATTTCAGTACATTTTAGGATCTAATCAGGAATTTTATCATTACTAGGATTGTCTGCTCCCATACATCTAAAAATGTTGGTTTCATACAACTTACAATTGAATATTAAGTTCCTTTCTGAACTGATCTATCAAGACCCGTATTTCTTTTTATCAGTATTATTAAGTAAACTTATGATTTCTGATGAATGACTTATGACTTCTGGTGGATTAGATTTCTGCTGGCATCTATTTTTATCATAAAAATGTATTCCTTAATCCACATAATAATAATAATAATAGTAATAATAATAATAATATTGATTTTAATGAAAGCAAGTTATATCTGTCTGTATATTAACTTTCCTCTTTCATCCCACATATTCTATAAATTTCAAAGATTACCAATAATTGGTAGTAGACATTTTTTTCTTCTGACTGGAGAAGTAGAGATGAGATGTTTAATGTACAAATCTATAAGAACGCAGAAACTTGAAGTTTTCAAAAACCAGAACGTCTTCCCAAGCAGGAGTATAATAAAGGGTCAATATTTTTAGAAAATTAGACCTGCCATCAAATTCTGTTCTTCATATATCAGAAATGATAGTGATGATCTTGTTTTACCCTAAAATTACTCACTTTCCATAAGAGTGGCCCCACAGCCTTATGCTCTGTGGGTTTTAATTTTTTTTTTTTCCTTACCATTTCTTTCCCATTCCTAAGGACTGCTGTGTTATGACTTCCCAGGTACATTATCACAGCCACACAATACTGCTGCAAATGTTAATTCTCTTTTTTACAAGGCACTTTTGAATATTTCATTTACAATAATTGCAACATCTAAATGGGTAAAGTGGTGAAGAGGGCAGAAATATTTTACAGATGTGTGTGCAAATATATGCATTCATGCATGTAAACACTTACAAAAAAAGAGAATTATTAAGATTTTATAGAAGAGGGAAATATTTCCTCAGATAGGAAGATGCTGTTACACGCAATACCAAAAAAAGGAGAAAAAAGTGCCTTTTCTGATATAAGAGAAACATATGAAGCAAATATTCTTAATGTTCCAAAGAGCATCAGGAACAAAATTAAGAAAGTAAACTTAGAAGGTCAAAAACTGTTACAGTACCCAAAAGAAAGGCACCATTTATGCTGATGAACAGTTCCTACTGGGAAAAATCTGCTTAGTCTTTTGTTATCATCAAACAACCATTTCTGAACTGCAGAAATTAAAGAAAGGCCTTTTCTGAGCAACCTGCCAGAAATGAACTATTCCAGGCAACAATAATGTTGTAAATCCTGAGAAGAAAGCTGTTACATTCTTGTAGTGCTGAGCTTTTGAAACTAGAAACACTTCCACAAATAAAAATACTTTTTTATCTAGAGGTAAATATTTTATTTTCTGCATTATACTACAGTAATTTTTATAGAATGTGACAATGAAAATTGTGTATTTTAAAATCACTCTAAGTAAGAAAAATTAATTGTGTGATGATTTGAATGGTATGAATGCAAGGCATCCAAAGTAAAATATATCGCTGTGAGCAGTCTTCTTTAAAATCATCTGTGTATAGATATAAATTGAAGAGTAATTTTTAAAAAGTAAGTAGTGTTTGCAGTGTTGCATGTTAGGTTCTTAGAAAATTCTTAGTTGCACTGGTGGCAAAAACACCAAGCACCAGTAAAGGCAATTGAGCTATACAGCTAAGAAAAAAGCTTTTACACCAATTTTCCTTTTTCCTTTCCTTAATTATTAATATTTCCTTCTCCAGAGCTACTGTGGATAACTTCATTTCAACAGAAAAAAAGTTTGGTAAATAACACACTTCAGTAATAATTCTGTATTTTGTTTAAATGGTAGTAGTTTGCCATGTTGGCAGATAAGCTTTTTAGAAGATTGGTGTAGACCCTGAACCTCTAACACACTGTTTTGAGGTAACTAATGTCATTTTCTTTTGAGACCCAGAAAACTGCTGATCAGCAGGTTTGATCAAACTTTGTGATAACAGAACTTTATCTTCCTGAGTAGATTTTTGCATAAATTTTGAAAAATAATGGTATCTAAGGCGTAGAATATTGGGGGCCTTCAAACAAAATTTTCATTCACTTAGGATAAAATAGATAATGGTTTGGGATTTTTTTCTTGAATGAAGTTATTTGGGTTATAAAATTCCTCTTTTGTGCGAAAATACTGCTGTTTGCTTCTTGTACAGATAATTCTGATTGTAGCCCATTTAATTCTCTTCTGTTATATTTGCTTTCTATTTTGAGAACATAATTTTCCTGAAGTGATTGATTTCAGATTTTAAAAAATGTCTAGAGATTTCATGAGGGTAATCTGTGGGGATAGGTCAAAACCAGGAAGGATAGAGGACATCAGTTTTTATGTCATCATCATTATCTTCTATTCTGTTCATCTTCCTGAACTGAAGAATACATGTCTTAAAGTTTTGTGTTAATATATTCTTTAAAAGAAATGAAAAATGAAATTTATCCCCTTATCTAGTAAAAAATTTCCAAAGGTTTTCTCTATTTTATGTTTTTAAACAATGCTTAGATGTTTCCTCTTTTATACTGGCTGCAGTTGCGGTGGTAAGCAATATATACAGCTTGTCTAAAAGAAGAAAATAGCGTAGAGGAATTCAGGTTGTTAATTTGCCACCTGTTGGCAGCTCCACACTTGCATCTTGCTTGGCTGTTCTTTGTGCATAGCAGAGGCAAAGTAACTTGCTCTGCCTGAAGGGTGGAAAAAACTGTCACCTTGCAAATTTAAAGAAGCAGTGTCAGGATTCACATGGCTTTGGCACTTTTCTAGTACAGAACTTCTTTAAGTCCTGCGTTGAGTTTCTCCTTAGTGCTTTGTTTTTCTCTTGCGACCTTTGCTTTAGTATGTTTTGCACAATAGCCTAGTGTACATTTCACAATAATATAAAGACAATAAGTAATGGTAAGACAATTTGGACCTAACTCTGCTATAATTAATTCAAGTAATTGTGCCTCAATAGACTTTAATTTCTTCCTGTGTTACCCATGTGGGACCCATGCTTTAGAATGGGAAAAATTGTGTAGCATAGGTGGTGTACCATTCCCTTGCACAGCTTTTAGAGATCCTGTCCACCGAAACACTTTAAAAATCATTCTTTAAAAATCGGGAAATTTCCTAAATTTTTGAAATCAGTAGATATAGCATGGTACTAGCCATCGCATTATATTTAGCATTCTTGAAAAATATTAGTTATCTTTTGCAAATTCATTGTCTGAAATGGATTCCATCTCTGTATTTTGCAGTAGCTGTGGTGTTAGTTCTGTCAGAGTATATCAAGTACTTTAATAGTGTCATGAAAACATAGTTCGCTAAGATATTGTGCTATAAAGAGTTGCTTTTGGAAAATTCATATATAAGATTTGCATGCAGTTCAGAGATCTCAGCAAAACCCTAAGATAAAAATGAAAGGCACACTCTGAAGAGTTTCTCTTTGTCTGTTTGATGACTCTCTAACATTGAAAAAACATTGAAGTTGATTGGCAAAATACACTTTCTGTGGAAAGTAAAGTGATGGTTTTCTGTTAAAGCTACACTTTGACAGTGGTGAAAATCATCTTCAGAGATTCCTGAAAATGCTGAGAGGGACATCTCTGCTTTTAGGGCTGTTTTGCGTGGAAACTTATATAACATTCTTCACTCTATTCAGGCACTTTCAGCAGTGCTAGCTATTCCTCAAATCAGTAATTTTAATTTCTGGCCACAAAGGGCAGCTTTAATAGCCCCTACAGCTGTGTAATACCTGAACTTATTATAATGGCTTGGAGAAACAGACAATCACATTTCAAACGTAATTGTAGCTCTTGGTAACATCGTGGTGTAGTGTCAGTCATTTAAGCTTCAATTGTCCAAATCTTCGTAAAGTTTTATGAGTCTATATTTGGATATTATGTTTTTGTGCTGATAGGATGCTTATGGTGAGTGTGAGGTTCAGATTGTAGGCACCTAGATTTAGATGTGAAAATACAGTGTATCCGTGGGTGTAAGCTGTCTGTCTTCTACAGTGGTTAGTGGAGATGTAGTCTATACACACAGTGGGGTTCAGAAAACAATTTTTCTCACCCCCTACAGGCCCCTGGTACTGGTTATTTTAAAAAATTCTTCAGACACTGTTGACTGTATGGTCTAGATTTCTGTTGGCAAAAATAGCAGCTTAGATTTTCAGCTCATATTCAGACATACAGTTATGCATAGAAATGTAGGTGTCCACGGGAAAGGAATAATACCTGTAGAGAATGATTTTGCACTAAGGAATTGTGATGAAGCTGTACATTTGTAATGGCAATTCTTGAACCTCCTATTGACCACTGATACGATCAAGGAAGAGGGAAGAAGCTGTGCTTGATTAGAACTGCAGAAATAGGTGTTTTGTTGATTTCAAAGCAGTAAGGATATAAATATAAACAGATTGATATGTTTATGTAGTCTGGAAGAGATACAGTTAAGATGTATCATTTTTGTCATTTTTTTCATTTTCTGGTTCATATATCAATTTTTAATAAACTGGTGAAAAGACCAGATTATAAAAAAAACAGTACTTAAACTGGTCATTGTGGCAGAACACTCATTTTGCATGTGTGCTTAATCTAAACTACACCTTTTTTAATTTTAAAGTGTTTTACTTGAAATCCTTATCAGAACCACCCAGAACTCAACTCTGTGTGGCTTGAGATCTAGCACTGCTGTCCTAAATTATATATGATACTGATATACAGGCATTCAACTTTCTAGTTCATCAGCTGAAAATGAAAATATTTATGTTTGATCCTAAGAAGAGAGAGAGCATGCTTATCCCTTGAGAGGACAAGGAAAGGTCATCACTTTCAAGGATACTGCGACTTGATCTCAAACAGCATCAGTGGGCTCTTCATAGGCAAATTTGGAAGATACAGGATTCTGCAGAGAGGAGCAGTGAAAATATTTGGACCTTAGTACCGAGGCCCAGAACCTGTGTGGCAAAAATTATTTTTACTTTTCTACTTCTCATATTAGAAGAAAAAAAACAGTGAAAGGAGGGATGCGCCAAAACATGTTTTTCTTCCTGTACTTCAACAGAAAGCTGATATTATACCTGCTCTACATGCTCATATTTGTAAACAGAGTCAACCCTTTTCAGATATGAAAAGAGATACTAAAATGTGGCAGTACTGAAGTTCAGGCAGTAAGTACTGACCTTCTGGAATAAGTTTCTTATTAAGGCTTTTCTCAGTACTAGAAAATTGGAAAAAAATTTACTCAGGAACCGCGGTGATGAAAATGGAGAGTTATGCGCATAAATGTGACATCCTGTAACCAGGAAACCTCCCACAGAACTGGGTGAGTCACTAAAGATTTCAGCCAGATTTCTGTTTTTCAGGTTCATTTACAACTACCAATACATAGCCATTCCACCAGTGATGTTTCTACAATACTTTTTCTAATTAGTTTATTGAAATCTAGCTTCTTGTGGAACAAACCCACAAAATCCAGAGCAGGAAGCTGTACACATTTTAAAATGTTTAATGACTTTCAAAGCATTTTTGGTATAGCTAGAAAGAGCAGTGACATAACAGATATAGAAGAACAGTGAGATATTTAAGAGGAAAAAGATGTTTTGTTCATTCCTCAAAAGCAAAGTACTCTTCTTGAGCTCTACAAGAGTCAATGCTACTTAGGCTGAACAAACTTGATAAAGAACTTGACAGAAAAACCAGGCTAAATGCACAGAGGTGACACACAATTTCATCACATAATTATGAATGGCTGTGTTTTTTTAATCCTTTTAGGTAGCCAAGTGCTTTGGAAAGTTACAATATTATGGCTACTTTGGGAGTTGGGTTCAGCTCTCTATAGAACATAGAGTAGTAATGCAGACTTCTTTACTCAGATTTGATAGCTTTCCTTTACTTGGAATGAAAAAAGGAAATCTTGGGATAGTCAAAGCTCAGCACATGCACTTACTGATTTGGTTTACCAAGACCTTATACAGAAGTCTCACTAATAACAGTTTTGTGAGATGTCCCTGTTTTGCTGGTTCTGTAGATATTACTGGAAGACAACATTTTTTGCATCCCCCAATCTACTTGTCTGTGCAATCCAAAACTGTCACCTTAGTGATTTGCAATACTTTTTTCTGATAAACTTGGTAAGTACTATTTTTTTGTTACAGTTGTTCTTGTCTCCTCATCAGAAAGATGAGGGCAAATCTGGCAATGGAAGCAGAGTTAATAATCTGACACTGATATGCTGAGAAGGTTCATAAAACTGTAGAGAAGGGAAGACAGATTCATCTGTTAGTTAGAAGGCAGCAATTAGGTTATTGGACAGTGGGCTAAAATTTATTTGCAACTGATCATTGCTGTGTGTAAACAGGTAACTATTCTGAAGCAGGTCTCCGTGATCTAACACCATTCCCCCAAGCTATCCACCATGATCTTCTACATTTAGATCAATAAACCTCAAAAGAATGACCATTCCGCCTTAGAACATCTTTCACCCCACATGAAATTATAGCTGTTATAGTTATATAGTTGCAATATTACAAGCAATCCATAAGCTTCCTGAATTTGGAGACCGATGTGTTGTCAAGGAGGATGCTTATTTTCAAAATATATGTGTGTGTATGAAAGATCAGTAATTGTAAAATTATTTGTAACTCGTGTGTGAATTTCACAATTAGTTAAGATCAGAAACAGTGTAAGAAAGGTTTTAAAAGCAGCTCATTTCTATACAGTGCATGGAAAAGTGGGAGCACAACCTCAGGCCTGCAGAAAGGCAGATTCCTCTGAATTCCACTTTTGTGTGTGTGTGTGAGCTAAGGTATTGTGTCAAATCACAGTTATTTCATGAGATTTTAAACACTTGACTGCTTCTTTTCAGGCACTAGAATAGGCTGCCCTGGGAGATGATGGAGTCACCATTCCTGGAGGTGTTTAAGAGGCATCTGGATGATATGGTGATATGGTTTAGTGGTTTAGAAGTTACAGTGGTACTCCTGTGGGAATGGTTGGACTGTATGATCCTAAAGGTCTTTTCCAACCTTGATGATTCTATGATTTTATGATTCTTAGTATCTCAGCATCAAATGAATCAGTAGTATAAGATTAAAATCTATTGTACCTATGCAATTTTGATTATATGAACAAAGCAAAAAAAATGGTGTTTCATATATCCATCACCTAGAAAAGACCATGAGAACATCTTCTCTGACTTTCTGTATGTACTTTAGAATCGAAACATTTCAAATAATCATTGAGCAATTCAGATAATTAATCTGATATTTCTGAAGCTACATCTACTTATCCAAGTAGATAGTAGTATGTTTACCTGGAGATTCCCACCACAGAAAATTCATCACATCTCTGGTAGTTGGTTGCAATGGTACATTTTCCCTATCGTTAGGAAAAATTACCTATTCCTAATTTAAAGTTGTCTTGTTTCAGTATGCAGCCATTTTTATATTGGACTCAGACTCTTGCATAAAACCATTGTCTCCGTTCCACAAATACTTTTCAAGTTTGTCCTTGCCGCTAATTTTTTAATATTCATTTTCAGAAGGGCAGAAATGAAAAAAAAAAAAAAACAAGCAAAAAACACATAAAGCATTCTCAGTTTAGTCTCCTCAGTGCAGAATAAAAATATAAGTCTATTGTATTATTCTTACCTCTCTCTGGATATACCTCCAAGGACTTTACAGAGGCGTTTGGGTCTTGGTTTTGTGTTTGACTCAGGCTCAGACTTCGTATTGACTTGCATGTCTGCTATGATCATTAAATCCTTTTATTGCTGCTATTTTTTAGGATACGATTCTGTGTTCACGTCCTGCATTCCTCATTCACACGTGAAGTTGCTCAACTTTACACTTGGCTACCTTTGAACACATTTTGCTTGAATGAGCAACTGACTATAATGATTTTGCTGTCATTATCTACAACCTTAGTGTCATGGGCACATATTAACATCCAAATCATCTGTGAAAATTTTGTGAAGTATCAGCTTTTGTACCAAGAAGTTTCCTGTAAAATGATGATTCTGCATTGACAACTGCATGTTATTATAGATAAATTATTTTTCCTTCAGGTATCAGTTTTTATTCTAAGAAAGCTATGTTATTCAGTTACCTTCAGAAAGTTTTCTAATAAAAAAAATTAAATTATGTTTATCTGACAAAATTAATTTTTTCATAAACCCATGTTGACTGTTATGATTTTCTGTAGTTCATTCTCATATCATCTATTTTATTATTTCCCTTGGATATGCATCAAGCTGTTCAGCTTAGCTGGAATACTTGACTTTGTCTTATGAATATTTCAACAATCTTTTTTTTCAGACTTTCCAAATTTTCCTGTTATTCTGAGATTTATTAAAATATTAAGAGCTACTCAACTCTTTCAAAATTATTAGGAAAAAATTATCTAACCTGACAGATATATGTCCCTATAAAAAAACCTGTTTATCACCTTCCTCAGTTGCCAGTGGCTTGGAAAGTACTCTCTCATCTTTAGGTAACAAAAGTATATTTTCTCATTCTTTGTTTTTTCTGTTGGGTTTGGTTTTTTTAAACTATACCAGACATGGAAATCTTAGCTTTTCTTATCAGTTTTCTTCACTTCCCCTTTTCCTTTCTGTATCTTCCCTCCAGAACTTCATTACTTTTTCCGTCCTTACTCCTCTGCCTAGCAATTCTCAGAGACTAAGAATCAGCCTCACAAAGCTCACAGGCACAGGAACAGACCTCTCTTGATTTGTTCAGCTTCTCAAAACTCCAGCCACACAGCTCTCACTGAGACAGGCAGACAAACATATCAAACACAGCTTGCCAAATCCTTTTACACCCAAGAAGACTGGCAGCTTTAAATTATTTTTCCTCCCCTTCTTTTTATCTGTATTGTTGGGCTGTTTGGGTATTTACATCCCAGTCCAGCTTTACTGAATTTTAATTGGAGCACTGAAATGTTACAGGCAGTATGACAGCCAAGAAAGGATTGTTTAAACAGTAGTATTGATAAAATCCTATTAGTTCTAATAAATGACCTTTGCCAGCTGTACTTCTGCTTTTGGGAAGGGTACATCCTTTGTGAAAGTTTACCCACTTCTCTCCCAGCCAGGTCCGATGTTCTGTCTATTTTTAGTAACCAAAAACATTATTTTTAACAGAGTGATTTTGTATACTCTTATTCAAAATGATATATTTTTGTTGTATGTACTTTCTCACATCCATCTCTTTAGTACCTCAGTTGCAATGGTAGCCTGTAGCATGATAGATTAGAAACCATGTTGTGGCTTAGATAACCTGTGTTTTCAGCCAGACTATGACAATGGATTATTATATAGCCTTAGGCCAGTCATTCAGCTTTCTTTACACTCTATAATATCTGTGCACTGCTTTGAAATCAGTAAGTAAAAACTGTTACTTAAGTTCAATGTATTATTCTGCTCACATAAGTGATCTTTTCATTTATTCAGCTCCAGAAACATTACCTTCTAGGCTAACTGTACATCTCTGTCCAAAGTAGTGACTTCTTAAAGTTTGAACTAGAAAACATTATAAAGCAAAAAGTCTTTTGCATGTGAATGTTACAAGAAAATAGAATTATATTTTATCAGGGCTAGAGAAGTCAACACATTGAGGAACGAAAGAGAGCATATCTCACAAACCTTTGTTTCCAATTCAGAAGTAAATAGAATGCACAGATAGCTGAAAATAAACAATCACTGAAAATGTGTATTAAACTGCTCTTTTCACACTTTAAAAGTAAGATACATTGTAAACAGACGTTCAGGTATAACTGATTATCAGAATATATATGGTTAGCTGCTGTAGCATATAAAATCACGTTCCTTAATAGCTCCAGAGCAAGGTACAGTAGATCTCCCAAGTGCAATAAATACAATATCAGATAAGGTGGTTAGACTGTTGAAGCCAGTTTCGGTACTTTTCAGTTAAACTCAATTACCAAAGCTGAAGGCACTGTTTACATCTCAGGAGCAATGTGATTTTTTAAACTGCGAACTAAATATTACAAAGAGATAGATAAAGCTATACAAGAAACTAGAATTCTTCGGGAAGTTTAGATTAAAACACTTGCGGCTTGATATGTTATCAGCTGATTTGTTATAAAATGTGTTTACTGACTAACTGTGGAGATCTGGAGAACCTCGCTGTGAACAAGCATAATTATTTTTTAAATCTGCCTGTGCTAGTGAGGCGGTTTATGTCCACATTCTTCTGTGGCTCTTAAGGTATTTCATTCACACTAAACAGGTTATTGAACAAAAAACATTTAAAGGATCTTAGTTATTCCGCAGTAGCTAAATTTATCTTAATGACATGCATTGGGGAATGCTTATGCAAACCTTTTAACTGGCAGAGTTTAGGGGATTTTTCTGAGAGAAGGTACCACCAGGTAATGAGAAGCTGGAGTACAAACAAATGGCAGTGTCCTCTGTGGGGAAAGCTAGATCTCAAACATGAGTCGTTCCACATCTTCAGCTGATGTTACCCCCAGGGAAGGTAGGCAAGACCTTTTCTTTAACCTAAGGCAACACATTCAGATCTGGTAATCAAAGGGTTTATGCAACCAAAGTTAACATAGGTTAAGTGTGCCTATGGTTCAAAAACATGTATTCTGGGAATAATATTTGAGAAGCAGAGATTAGTAACTTACATATTCCTCTTGAAATCAATAACTTTTGAATGCAAAAATATCGCATAAATTGATCATTAACATTGCTTAATGAAATAATCACAAGCAAGGCAGATTTCTTTGAATCAAACTGATTTAAATCCTTCATTTTAATCATAATTTAAATCAGCAACTAAGATTTGCTGATTTAGATAATTGATGCTAATCGTTTTTTTGCATTTGTATTTTACTTTAGAAAAAGGTCATTTTTATGACCTGGAATAATCTTTAAAAAAAATTAAACTGTCAAACAGCACAAAGATTTCTTCTTGCTTGTCTGGTTGATATATGATAAATGAAAAAAAAATTGGTTTAGGTTTCGACCAGTTTAAAATATATCTATTTAGATTTTTAAATTTTTTTTGTGGTAGAAAATGGTCAAGAATTCATTTGGGTTTTTTAAAAAAGATTACTTTTTTTTTTAAAGATTACTTGTGTTTTCTCTCATGCAGGATAGAAACTAGAATGCAATTCAAAACATACAGTGAAATTTTAAGTCTTTTTCCTGAATTAAATAAAGGTACCATGAAATATGATGGACACATATATAGAATACAAGGTATCAAATGTAATAAAATATTAAATGACTGATTTTTTTTCAGAAAACAATTTATTACTATGTTTAATACAGTTTCTGAAAACAACAGGCCAAATTTTAAAAAACATTTGAATATTTAATCATGTAGATGATGACTGCTGTATTTTCAAAATCACAGTATGGATTTGGTGTACGTTTATGTATACTGGAAAATTTCACTTGGATATAAGTCTGTGGTTTAATACCCATGTAAGCTAAAAATAACTCTGTGAGAGCCCTTTCTTTCACTTTTAAAAAAGATTTCCCAATTTTTCCCATGACTATATATTGGTATACTGAAAGAGAAAAGTAATATTTTCAAACCCAAGGTCAGCTTGCCAATCTCAAACACAAAAAATTTACTGTGTGTTTGCAACTGAAATTGAGATCAAAAGTAGTTAAAACAAAAACTCTCTGCACTGTGTACTTTTATTAAAATAGATTAAATACTATTATAATAGCTGAAAATTAAGTTACTCAGTACCTGTCATCACATTGACCTTAAAATTAGGTATTTTTCCTTTATTTTCTTTTGACCACTTCTTGATAGTTCACTGATTGTTGCTGTGCGTTGTTATGTAAAAAGGCAACCAATAATCTAATTCTATTGTCCTTTTGTAACCACTGCTCATGTGTCTAACATTGGTTATTAAACATGGAGACATGGGAAATGTCAGTGTTGTTACTTATTTAACCTTTTCTATTACAGGATGATTCTGTACATAATACAGCACAAGCCTCTTATAGCTGAAAAATGCTTACTGATTAATAATGGAACCAGGAATCAATGACTTTATGGCTACTCAAAAAGACTAGGAAACAGATACTATGTGGCCAGAAAACATAAAAATCAAATCCTGCCTAATGAACCTAATCTTTTCTATGACAGAACAGCAGACTTCATGAATACAAAAGTAATGGTAATTGTCAAGTTATCCAGACATAACTTTCATAAAAGCTCACTCACACTTTTCTAACCAAGATGATTGAATTCATATATTTATAAGTGGCTGAATAATCAGACAAAAATGATCTCATAATCAGCTCAAATTGTGGTGATCTGATTCATACTGGCCCTTCTTTGGCAGGATTTCTACCAAATGAAATCCTGAGGTCCCTTCCAACTGAAATAATTCTTTAGTTCTGTGTTTTTATGATACTGAAGCAGTATGCAAAGATTTTGGAAGGTGGGGCTAAAATTTAAAGTGTTCTTACATCAATGTAGTAGAAAGCGCAAATGTAATTCACCCTGTCTTATACTGCATAACTGACTGAATGATGTCCTGAAACCTTTTTTGCCTGTTACTTTGGTGATTCACTGATTAGTAAATATACTGGGTTTGCAGGTATAGTGTGAAAATTTTGTATTATTGTCAACTCAGTTGTTGGAGCATTCTGACTGTCATAGGGCTTTAAATCAAGAGGATGTAAAAGGTAGTTTTAGATTATATGTATCATGCAGCCTCATTCTTAGGATCAAAGATTCAGAGGAAAATGCCAAGAAATGTGCCAAAGGAAAACAGCTGTTTGGGAAAAGTGCTGTGAAAGCTACTTAGAAAAGTAAAGCCAATATACTTCCACATGACTTCATAATATTTAGAAGTACATTTTTGGCATATATATATATGTATATATGTATTTAGTGAAATGATTGTGCAGTCAGAATTTATACATTAACATTAAAGAATAGTCATATAATTTATATTTAAAAGGTTACAAACAATCAGCTCTAGGATTTTAAATTTTAACCATATTATGCATGTTCAGTGAAAGTTCCTTGATGTATGGAAGAGTATAAAAGGTCATTTAAATTGTAAGAAATACAGTGTTTGGATAATTAGGAGGCATAAACCTAAATCCTTCTATGATATTCATTTTTATTGAATTAAAATAGGGAAGATTCAGGTAATTATCTGAATAACAATGAGCACTGGGTTAAGCTGGTGTTCCCAAGTAAGTCAAAGAGCTATATTAACTGAATTCAAATATATGGGATGTACTATCTGTTGATATTTAATCTTTTTCTCCTTCCTGGCTTTCGTAAAAGTTAGAAGTGAATAGATATGCTGAAAGTAATGTTTACGTTTTCCCTCATGTCAGTAGGAAAAAAGAACTTTCCCAATAACCAGATAAATGAGTTTTAGGCATTTTTTTTAATGCACTTTAAATTACAAGAACACTAAAAATTAAATATTATAAACTGCTTAGTATCTGAAACATCTGAAGGTGAGATATATAGCAATACACCACTGCACGTATTAACTCATCTCCTTTGCTCATGGTGTCTTTCCATATATAATGCACACTAGCTCTGACTTTGGGTTTGTGCTTTTCCTTTCAGGTTTGGATATATTCTTCATAAGGACGATCCCATGCTGCAGAAAATTGATCTAGAAACGATGTCGTACATCAAGACAATTAGTTTAAAGGATTATAATTGCATTCCTCAGTCACTGGCTTATACACATCTTGGAGGATATCTTTTTATCTGCTGTAAGCCTGACACCACCGGGGCTGTCCTGCCGCAGCTCATAGTGGATAGCGTTACTGATTCCGTGGTTGGATACAATGGCGACGTGACGGGCGTGCCACATATCTCCCCAGATGGACACTACCTTCTCAGCATTGACGATGCAAAAGGCCTCTTGAGGATCCAGTCCATCACAGTGAAAGGAGAAATACAGGATGCATTTGACATTCACACTAATTTGCACATATCTGATGTAGCTTTTCAGCCATCCTTCACTGAAGCTCATCAATACAATGTCTACTGCAGCTCCAGTACACAAACTGATGTTCTCTTCATGGAGCTCTCCTCTGGCAAGGTTAAGATGGTGAAGAGTCTGAAGGAGCCCATCAAGGCAGGCGAATGGCCTTGGAACAGTAAGAACCGTCTTATAAAAGACAGTGGCCTTTTTGGTCAGTATCTCATGACCCCTTCCAAGGAATCTCTGTTTATCCTGGACGGACGGCTCAATAAGTTAAATTGTGAAATCACTGAAGTTGAGAGAGGCAACACAGTAATTTGGGTTGGAGAAGCATAAGGATCTGTGTTAGATATTTACAGTTAGTAGTTTTACAGTACATTGCACTTAAATTACACCATTCTTCAAATTTACACAATTTTAATTTTGAATTGTTAGGCTCTTCTATACCTGTTATTTCTTGGACATGTACACAGTTTGAATCAACTTCCACATAAAAGTGACTAAAACGATGGCTATTTGATAATGGTACTCCTTATTAATTATCAACTGAGATTGTGTTGTTTGACTGAAATAACTAAATATTGAAATTCATGATAAGGATGATAAATTATTGTAAAAGAAGAAGGAAAAAAAAATCAACCAAAAAAGCTTCAGAGAATTTAATATGATACTTTGCATTTTTAAATGGAAGACTTAAATATGATTCAAATTTTGTTTTATTTTGCTTCAGACACAAAGCAAGAGCTGTTGTACAACAACCTTTGACTCCTTAAGCTGAAATGTTATGTCCTGTCCAGTCCACTGCTAAATCTTTTTGTGCCTTGAAGCGAAAGTCTCACAAGAAAGACAAACATAGAAATTATAAAATTTATTCGCGCTGTGGCTACAGGATTGCTTGTCATTGGAAAGAAAGTTTTGTTACCAGATTCCTGGTGTCAAGTTGTGCAACATACATGGACAGGAAAAAAAAAGAGAAATTGTGTTTGCAGTGTTTTCTGATCACTGCATTTTGGAGTTTATTTTTATGGTGTCTTTAGTTGAGAAAGCTGCTTGCAGAAGCTTAACCTTTTTTTAGAAAAAAAAATAGACGTTAGGTTTTTCAGCTATCACAGAGTGGCATCGGCAAGGAGTTTCAGGTCTACTGAAGAGAAATATTGCACAACCTTTCAGACTATACCACGTTCTAAAAACCTGGCATCACAAAACTTCACTTATATCATTGAGGAAACTGTTAATTAAAAATAAAGAAAATGCATTTTAAGAAAATGAAAATTCAAAGAACTGAAGTCTACAACCAGTAGATAACATTTTTCCTTATTCATTGTACCATTGATTCCTATTTGTTAAAACATTTGGTTAACTCAACAGGTTTTCTAGTCCATGCATCCAATTGGATTAGTGCAAAAAGAAAAAACCCAAACAACAAAAACTTTGTATTTTTTATAGTTTGTTTACTTAGTATTCTAACACTGGTTAAACATGTAAATGGGAAAAATAAGATTCCCGTAAGTAGAATAAGTCAATAGAAAGCCAGCAGTGAACATCTATCCAGACTCAGAACGATGACTTAGAAGTTTGAGAGTATTTTTATTTTTATTATGTTTTTGCTAAAGAATGCTTGTAAGCTCTTAAACTGACCTCCATTTACTGAAGGCAATCAGAAAAAAAATACCTTTTTTTAAACAAAGTTTTACTGCAATTTAGATTGTGTAAAATTGCTTAGAAATCTGGAATTTTCTAGCATTGTAATCTTGTGTGCATTGAGCATTCTGCCCTGTGTGGTACAGTAGATCTCTCTTTAGCTTGAGCGAACCTCCTGGTAAGTAGATTTAACTGAGATAAAAATTTGCTTACATTTCTAGCTACTGAATCTGTTTTACTTTTTAAGAACTCTTCTCCATTGTGAACAAACAATAATCATGTAAACTGTCTGTTACTCAATTGCAGTAGTCTGTCTCATGCATTTTTTGTTCTGTAATTTATACCACGTGAATGTTCTGTATGTAGAAAATGCTTGACAAAAGGAGAATAAACCCCATAAATTTTAAACAGTCCTGACTTTGGTGAATTGTCCAATCAGCCACACTGAGCTGGCAAGTAAAACTGACTATTCAAAAGCACCTATTATTTTATATAGATGTATGAAAATAGATGTATTTATATATATGCAAAACAATATGCAGTTGGAAAAAAATTTTTTGGAAAAGCATGAGTAACTGGGAAAGCTGCAGTTGGCTGCTACGAAGAAAAGCTCTTCTATTAGCAGAAGCTCATCTATTAGCACATCTAAAGCACAAGTACAGGCTGAGTGGAGAATGGATTTAGGCAAGCCTGGGGGAGAAAGACTTGGGAGTGTTAGTGGATGAAAAGCTCAATATGACTCAGCAGTGTGCGCTTGCAACCCAGAAATCCAACTGCATCCTGGTCTGCATCAAGAGGGACGTGACCAGCAGGTTGAGTGACGTGAATATTATTATTATTTGCCTTCAATAATTCTACTTCGTTTTTGATAATATTATCCAGACTGTGTGTGTAAACAATGGTCACAACTCACCACTGTTTTTTCAGTGAAGTTAAACAAATATTTGGTCACCATGATTGCTTTCATATCTCTTACAGTTGAAGTTCAGCTTTCTCAAATACAGATGTCCTGACTGAAAGCTTTAATCTAAATGAGGGGAAGAGCTGGAACCTCTTTCCATTTTTTTCTAGCAGCTCTATGAGGAAAGCTGATGTAAAGGGGCTTTTTCAACCCAGAGAGGTGATGTCTTCAGGGAGGCCTACGAGCAGCCTGCCAGTACCCACAGAAGGTTATAAAAGAGACAGGGTTAGATTCTTCACAGCTGTGCGTAGCAGGAGGACAAGACACAGCAGCATAAATTAAGAGCTTCAGACTGGATATAAGGAAAAGCTGCAGTGACAGTCAAGCATGGGAGCAGATTGCTTAGAGAGACTATGCAGTCTCCATCCTTGGCATTCTTTTACGCCTGTCTGTATTATGCCTATCTGACCTTTAGTGGAACTGGCTATGACTAGCTGAGTGTTGGACTAGAGACCTGCCAAGGGCCCTTCAAACCTCAGTTGTCTTGTGATTCTATCATTATGACTTGGGGGTGGAAACAATAGGAGACTTAATTTGTTTTAGTTGTTTAAATTTCTGATTGAGTTTAATGTAAAACCTGCAAATGTTATGGTTTGGCTGAAGTATAGCCTAAGCAAAACTCAAAAAACAGTATGTTTTGTCACTTGAAACCCTTAGCTCTGAACATCTCACTTTAAACTAAGGGTATTCTCATTTGAAATCTGGAACATGTTTCTTGGATTCCAGGAAATCCCAAGCTGATTGTAGAACTTACACAGGATGAAATATGCAGAGGTAAGTGCTCCTTTTGATGTATCTGAAAAATAGCTGTGGCAGAGGGAAGGAAGACTTGAGACAACCATTGTAGATAAGATCTCTTACCACTCTGAGTATGTGTACAAATGTGAACATAGCCACTTAAGTGTATCCTTAGTCCTGGCTTTTCTAGTAAAACCATTCCGGGCATTTATAGTATAGTTCGGTAGTGGAATAAAATGATCTGTTAACTTACTAATCAATTTGAGATAGGAGAACTCATGTCATAACTATGGTCATGTCTTCAAAGGAAACACTTTAACAGAGAGAAAGTCTTGTTCACTTCTCATCAGTTTGTCCTTTGCATTTTGGTCTTCATCTGAGCAGTTCCTAAAGAAACCTACCGGAAACTTCGTTTTGAGATTAGCAACTAAAATGTAGAACACATAGGAATTAAAAAAAAAAGACATATTTAAACATTATTTAGCTGTAATTACCCATAAGTATGAATTAAATTTTTTGTGAATACCGTTGTTAAATGAGGAAAAACATAGTCTTAACTTTGTATCTAAAAATCCTAATTTCAGCCAAATTCAGAAAGTAACAAGATAGAGCATATGAGGTGAGAGAGGGGAAAAAGTCATTCTGTACATACATACACTAATTAGAGACATGTGAGATGGAGCCCAGCAGTTGAGAACCTTTGCACTTGCACCACGCTGACAGTGTTTCACTGTGACCAATCTCCCTGCAATGGAGGAAGACTTGGAGGAGAAGGGCAAAAATAATGAGCTCAGGGAAGAATGTCAAGAATGACCAATTATTGTAAAGAAAGCTGCATTTTTAGGGGGACTGAAAAGTAAACTTTGGCTTAGATACACAACTCTACCAGTGAGTTATCAGGTTGTATAAACAGCTTTCCTTGGGATAATTAGTGGAGACTACTGTTCTGAGCTGGCCAGAGCAGCGTGGGGGAAGAAGGTGTATGTGTGGCTCAACGTAATGTTAATTTTGAAAACTTGCCAGCTACTAAAATGAACTTTGAAGAGGGTAATGGGCTTGACCTGTTTCAACCCTTGTACTCCCTTCTGGTGACTTGACACACCCAGCACGTGTGATGATGGGAATACAGGGACTGGTAATGGAACCATGTCTGCATGGTGATTCAACTATATGTTGCACTAGCTACATCATGCTTCTGTTATGATTTCAGTGTGCTGCTGTAATACTCTACTAAATCAAAATGTCATGAAACAACAATTATATCAAGTAAATTTGAATTAAACTTTAAATCCTCCAATATGGAACTTCTAAAACAACCTAGTCAGAGGGTGTTGGACTCCTGCCTCCACACATGATCAATCTATTTTACATAATACTGGAATTCAAAAAAAAAAAAAATCAGCACTTAGAGTGCTTCATGGTATCACCATAATAATTAAATTTGGAAGAAATGGGTGAGATCTTACTTATGCTGATGTTAGGACTTATTTTAAAGTCAATGAGTATAACACAGAACACAGTAAAGGCAAAAAAGTATGGTGACTATTTCCTTGTTATGTTGAGGAAGGAAGAGATTCTGACGGGTCTGTAATCTGAGAGTTAAGAGATCATCATCTAAGATATGTTTACATTCCTTAGCACAGGTAATTCAACTTCCAGATTGTTTGAGGTGTTTTATATTGGGGTGTTTTTCTTGGATTCGAAGGGATTTGGATTGGTTTTTTGTTGGATTTTTTTGGGGGGGAGGGGGCAGAGGTGTTTGTTTTGTTTAAATAGTAACCTAGAAAGAAGCTTTCAGAGAAAGTACTAACAAGACCATGTGTCAAAAAATCTATTGACACCAGTGATAAAAATTCATAAACAGGAGTTAAAAACACATGTTTCACTTGACTCTATCCTGCCTGTCACCTCTTAATGGGTTAAATGCCCTGTTGGTGTACCACTACTTTAAAAATGATTTTAAACTGTCTTCAGTGAGCTATCTTTCACAAAGTATGACAAATTCAGTTACTGATAAAAGACTGAAAGATACCGAAATTGCTTTTTTCTGTTTAGAACTAATGCATGAAAAATTGCTTCTTCTAGCTTATGAATATTAAACTTGTTCTTATTTTAATCTAATAGATGAAAAAAATAGCTTCCTGTTACTAGTCGTGATGGTAATGTTCTTATTTTTAATCTTCTCAAGGTAGGTGTCCTTTACACAAGGATGGACAATAGTTCTCTCATTTTGCAGTGCTTCTTTTTATATTTTTCTCTAGTAATGAAAACTTAGGTATATGCTTTCCTTTTAATTGTCATTAAACCTATCAAAAAAACTGTATTTGCCTGGTAATATTTTTCAGTACTCTCCTTGTATGAGATTCAAGAAAAAAGGAAACCACAATTCACCATACCCCAGTAACTTCCTGGAATCTGCCATGAGAAGATTCCTTTCCCCTCTCTCACCCCCATCTCAGTAGACCTATTCTAAACCATTATTAATGTTGCAGCCAATACTGTGAAGAAGTAGAAGCAACAGAACGAGGAAAAATTATTGCATAAATGAGAAGGGAAGAGGAGCTAAGTCTCCAAGTTATAGCAAAATTGGTTTTTAAGTGTATTAATTAAAATTGTAAATAAATATCCATTTTCTCTATGTTGACTGTAAAGATTAAGTATGGAGATACACTTGTGAGCTGTACTTGGATACTTTTTCCAAATAAACTTTCTCCCTATACTTTGAGAGCAGAACTACATATTTTACTGCTGTTCAGGCTGGACCTCCATAATCCTCTCCTCCACCATTCGGTGGCTCCTTGGTCCTTTGTATTTCCAGCTAAGTGGACATCTGGGGTGGCATTCATGCTATCTTAGAACCATAGAATCAGTAAGGTTGGAAAAGGCCTTCAAGTCCAACCTTTGATTGAACACCACCACATCAATGAGACCATATCACTGAGTGCCATGTTCAGTTGTTTCTTGAACACTTCCAGGGATGGTGACTCCACCACTTCCATGAGCAGCCCATTCCAATGCTTAAGCACTTTTAGAGAAGAAATTCTTCCTAATGAACCCTCCTGGTGCAGTTTGAGGCTGTTTCCTCCTGTCCTGTCATTGGTCGTCTGGGAGAAGAGGCTGAACCCCACCTGGCTACAGCCTCCTTTCAGGCAGTTGTAGAGAGTGATAAGGTTACCCCTGAGCCTCCTTTTTTCCAGATTTAACAACCCCAGCTCCCTCAGCTGCTCCTCATAGGACTTACTCTCTAGACCCTCCATTAGCTCCAGTGCTTGGCAGGTTCCAGCACCTCAAAGTCTTTCTTGAAGTGAGGGGCCAAGAACTGGAAACAGTGTTCAAGGTGAGGCCTCACCACTGCCAAGTACAGAGGGACAATCATTTCCCTGGTCCTACTGGCATTAATATGTTATCCTCTTTTACCTTATAGGCTTAAACATGACATTTAGCTATGGGACTGAGCCTCTTTCCCACTAGATCAGCATGACCTTTTGAGTTGTATTTGATGCTCAAATCAATTTTGGCTGAAATGATTAATCATTTCCATCTTAAATCATATTTCGTTTCCACAAAATACTGCTTTTACTTTATCCGTTTTGCTAAGCTCTATTTACCATAGATGATCTCGGTCTCATGATAAAGAGATATTTTCCTCCTTCTGACTGTTTTTTAAAACCCAAATAGAACACCTTTCATTCACTTCACCAAAGAGAGGTGTTTGCCTAACTTTTCTGCATCTTTTTGTTTACTCTGTAGGAGAATGGGCATCTTTGTAGAGCTAGTCTTTTGTACCCCCTATCAGCAGCACTCTGTGCGTACCAAGGAGGAAAGCTGTGAAAGACAGATATCACCACATCATTCAAGATCTGTGTAGGACACAAAGCCAGAAGCTCTATAGTACTTTCATCTTACGTTTACCTCCTGCTATTTCACGTGCCAGTTGTGCTGACAGGTACAGGGAGACAGAATAGTGGAAGTTGTTCAGTGCACTTTGTGGCTGCGACCAAGCAGGTAAAACATTAGCTTCAGTTAGTACAGGAATCTTCACTGGTTTTGGGCTCAGAAAGTGGTGAAGACAAGCCTTGGTTCCAGATTTCAAACCAAACCTTACCCACAATTCTCTAAAACCTGAGGTCTAGCAGAATTTCAGTCAATGCTGTCTTGGGCTGAGGAACTTTGCTCAGAGAAGTTAAAATGTTGCTTGAGTTTTTCATTATTATTTTTCGTTACCATTTCTAATACTGGTTTTGGCATCCATAACCTGTAGTTCTGTAACAGAAATCTTGCTACTTGTGTCATCTTCCTTTGTGCTGATAGCAGAAACAATTGTGTGTTCCCATTTTTCATTCTTGCCCTCATTCAGTTTACTGATGTAAATAAATGTGCATGAGACACAGTAAAGCTATGATGTTCTAAGGGTAGTGGCCTCCTAGGAGGGATTGAACTGCTATCTAACTACTTGCCATAATGGAGAAAAACTAGAAATACTTGTACATAAATGAACTCCTTCTTCAAGAAGATCTAAATATCTGATGAGTTTTACCCTAAAAAATGAAGGGCTTATGTGACCATCACGCACACGTGAGAATGTCTAATACACTATCTGGTGTTCCAAAGAGTATTTTTCTGGTTTCCTAAATGCTTTAAATGTGCCAAGGACTGAATATTCTCAGCTCAACAAATGTGTTTTCTTTAAGGCTTTTGTTAATACCGTAATACTGCTATTGCTTTTTTTTTTTCAAGTTTTAGCTAGAAAACTTATTTTTAAGATCTACTAAACCCTATTTTATTTAGAGATTCAGTTTCTGACTGTAGATTTTTATTCACTGAGATTGATCATTATTTACACACCTCACAGACAGGTGATAATTTAGTAATATGAAAACAACAGAATTAAATTTCTCTGTTGCTTCTCCAAATATGCTTCCATTTGAATGACAAGCTTTTGGGGAGTTGAGATCATTATATTCCCACTCTCTCTTTAATCTTTTCATATTGATATAATTCCAAATCATTCTTCAATTCTTCAAATATCTATTTTTTCCTGACACATAGGCATATAATAGAGAGCAGGAAAATAGAAAACTCTTTTCCTCTTTTTATTCTAAGCTTCAGTAATTCTGAAGAATTTTTCTAAGTATTATACAAGTGAACTATGTGGTTGAAATGCAACAACTCTGGTGTTCAGACAGTGTTGTATTGCCAGTCATGTCTTTTGTTGTTCAAGGCAAGCTTTTCTTAATTGTGACCCTCAAAATTGTATAAGTGTTTGAATAATTATATATACCTGAGAACCATTTAGCTTGTAGAATGAGCATAATTTTGTAATATTCCTTTTCACACTGACCAGAGCAATTATGAAGCCTTTCCTTTACATAAAAAAAACCAACTCAATTGCATCAGAGTTAAACGTCTTTTAAGTATCTAAAGTCAGGATTTCACAGAGTCCAATTACATTTTACCTATAACATGGCTTTCCCTTTCACCATACAGTGAGTTACAAAGTACATTTGCATCAACATACTCTAGTACCACACAGTGAATAGGGAGGATGATATTAATGTTGTGATTAGTGGTGGTCACAAAAAAATTCTTAACCAAGAAAGTTATCTTGGAAAATAGAGAAATATTTTAACATTTCAGCTACTCTCAAACCATTAATTTAGAGTGCCCACAGTATAGGAGAAAGTCAAAAGGAGAAAAGTGACTTTATGCTTTCTATGGACATTTTGCCTTCTAATGCAAAATGGTATCAGGTATTACTGATTTTAAATAATGTAATTCTTCTGTCTTTCAAATACACACAGTGTTAAGGATATCATAGATGACTAGAAAATAACCATAAAATGCTAGTAATTAAGTGCATTTAAATTTCTTTTATAATTTTAAACCATGTGATAAACTGCTTCTTAGAGGTTTCCTATCTCAGTGTTCCTTATACCAACATTTTACTGTGTGCATTTAGATTATCCTCTGTTTTCTCATAAACAATGATTCCATCCAGAATATTTGTTTTAGTGATTTTTAAATATGAAGTAATACTTTTTGTCTGGGCAGAAATAATGCACTCTGCCTTGTTCCTGAAAGTTTAAAGAAGTCATTTAGTTCAAAGTTCTATGAACTCCCTTTCTTTTGAGTGAGATGTTGATAGTTTTCAGTTCAAGAAAGGTCCCTCTATCAGGAAATTTTTGTCAGAAATTCTCAGAGGAATGGCTTTGGCATTGTATATAAAATCCTTAAAGCAAAGTATTTGATAGACAAAATAGGATATTTTTTTCTTCTGGCTGCTTGAAAGATATTTTTATATCAGTAGAAAACCAGCAGCAGCATTTGGGAAGAGCAAAAACCTTAAAACACCTTTCTTTCCTTGCTTATGTCCTTAAGTCCGTGTTGATAGGAGAGTGGGGACATACAGTTTATATCTTTAAAGAAGTATGAGCATTTTGCATCACAGAAAAGAGGTGGAGAAGTGCATTTTAACCAAAATTTCATGCCCTTCAGATGTTTGGTAATTAGGACAGGAAAACACCCTTGGCACACTCCACTGGCAAATTCAGATCCTGGACAAACCTGAGAAGGAAACATAAAAACACAGAAAAATCCAAGAAAATAAAAATGCATTTTACTATTACAGTACTTAGTCTGCTTTAAGAATTACAAAGGTGGGGTTTTTTTCCTATTACCAAATATTGTACAGTATTCTGCTTGGATTCCATCTGCTGCTTAGTGTGATTTAATTGATTTTATTGAAGTTGTTCTTGTCTTCCAGTAGGATAAATTAGACTCAGTTTCAACTTATTTTCTGAAAGTGCTGAGTATCCAAGATTTGTGGAGAATGAGGCAAGTCTGTTGTAATTTGAGAAGAGTGGCATAGAGCCACACACTACAGAGTCATTACAGAGCAGAAAGACAGTGGTTTAATCCAAAGGAGACACGATGTGCGGATGTCTAGCATTTCTCCATATGAATTGAAACATGCAACTGTATGTCCTAGATTGCTGAAGGGTAAAATTTGTCACCAGACTTAACTGTCATCTTGTGTTTACATGTGCTTAATATAGTTTGAGCATTTCTGTAAAGAAACAAAAATGATGGAGGACTGGACTGAAATAGAACTTAACCTGAACTTCGGAGCTGGGGGTGGCATTCACACCCACGGATGAAAGCCCTGGATCCTCTGATGCAGCATGGGGAGAGTTGGTGTCTCAGGAAGAAATTTGATAGAAGCCATTGATCTGAATGGGCTTTCTTGTTTCACTCATTCCAAAATAAATAAATTAGTGGGCAATTTCCAGGCTTTTATATTTATATTGAATATTGCAGATGGATTTTTATTAATTTGATCAGATTGCTTATGTTAGAACGGTATCAAGAACAGGGTAAGAAGCCCCTGCAGGATTAGACCCCGCTATTTGTGTGACAGAAAGAGCCTACTCTCTGCTGACATGGGTCTGAAATAAATCTTCAAACTGCTTAGCATTGTGGGAATATAGTCAGATCTTGATATGCCCAGAAGCAGACACTTTGTGTTCTGGAAAATATCTTGGAGGAAGCTGACGTGCACAGGAGAATTTAGAGGCCCAAGTTATGGAGGCAGGTCAGCCCAGTTTCTGTGGATCTAAATTTTGTACTCAGGTGTTTTATATGTTTTGTAGGTCTGAAACTTAAAAAAAATTGGGAACCCAGTGGAATTCACTGTGATGAATGGAAGTTTTGTGAGAAAAGATAAGTGTATTAAGCATCATAATACCTTGTGCATCACAAATTAACTTTTAAAGTAAAATGTGTACAAATGTAACCAACACAGTCCACATGTTACTACTATAAGCATAAACTAAGCAAATATTTTCTTCTGTTTATATGACATGTGCTGTGGCTGATCTCAAGGCACGTCAAGCAAGTCCTGACCACTTCTGATCCATAAGGTTTAAAACAATGAATGAAAAAGTACTGGGAGAAACAACATACCAGAAAACTAGTTCAGCTTGTTTTCCCTTTTTAAGTAATATAAGTGACAATATGAAAAGAAGCTGAGCGAGCTTTGTGCTACTTCACTGCAATAGCTGCCATTTGGTTTACACACTCTTGCAGATTATTAGCAAATGCCAGAGTTTCTAGGAATTACTCCTCTGCTGCACAAAGTAACTGTTGTGGCTTTTCTCTTAACTCTAGAAAAACATGCAAACAAGGCCCTGCAAGCAGGAAATAATGGGACTTCTTCAGTGTGTTACATTTATAGTGTCAGACTCCGGTTAAAAATTCAGTATAACTGGGACAAACAAACTTTAATTGGCTTACCGGAAGCCTCAGTCACAATAGTAGCACTGTTCTCCCTGTTAGCATTCTTTTGTTTTATAAAATCTGAAAGATTTTATTTTTCTCCATAATATTCTCTCTTGCTAATACCTGAACTGGAGCAGTATGTGGCTGTATGCCATATCTCATTTTTATGCTGAGCATACACATTATGTGACATTCTGAGGCAAACATCTTTATCCAGGAACCCCACAAGTACTCAGTGGGATCCGCTGCCTTACTCAGTACACAATGCCAAATTGTCTCTGAATTTGTCAGCAACTTTTGTCATAGTCTCAGGCAAGATGTTACTAGCAGGATCTTTCCAGTTTCTCCTCATTACCACTGCTTCTTAACATACCCTGAAGAAACCAGCAAAGACAATTTTTTCTGAGAAGGAAAGATCTCACAAACACAGACTTTTGGAGCCTGTTCATAGTTGGACTCAATGATTTTAAAGGTCTTTTCCAACTTAAAGGGTTATTCTAGCAGCTTTAAACTTTTCCATATTGAACATAAAGATCAGAAATAAATTGAGGTTTTGACATGTCATTTCATTAATACCTTATACAATGGCATTAGTATCTCCATGTATCTGTTGGAATACCAAAAAATGCTATATTCTAGGACACCTTTTCTATAACTCTCTCCTCAACAATGAATTTGGGCTAGCCTACATTCAACTAGTACTCCTCTGCCTTTCTAGTTTCACGCAAAGTCCTGAACCACTGCTATTGGGTTTCTAGGCACCACACAGAAACTGTACACTGTTAAAACTCGACTGTTTCTGTTACTCCATTCACTGCACTGTCCGTGGCTTTTTGTACAAACTTTAATCAAGAATTCTGCTGGATTCATCTTTTCAGGGAAGCTCTATGAGAAATTACTGCTTTCTTGACCCAGATCATGCTGTCGTGAGTGAAACGTTAAAAGCTCCTCATTGCTATAAAAACTGAGGTAGCCTTGCAAAGAGGCAGAACTTGAACATTTCAGGATGGGGAAAGTCAAACTCAAATGTAGGTTACCTGTCTCCACAGCTAGGCTATATTTTATCTGGTGTTTCTAGGATTATGCTTTTAGACTTTACTAAAATGGATTTTCTGAAAATGTTTGGGGGTTTTTAGGTCTTAAAGAATAAAATCCCATTTTTCCTCTGTGAGGCTGTATGAGGTAATTGGCTGCAGCCAGGTCAGCAACAATGCAGTCAAAGTCTGGGTAGACTCTTAGCATCTTCTCTGCTCTCTGGAGAGTTTTACTGAAGGAACTGAATGCTGGATTGACTTTTTTCCATCTTTACATTCATGTGGCACTCTTTTGTGTTTTTAGATTTGTTAAAATTTAGTAACTGCCATCACTGAAAGGAATTTCAATGAAATATATGCAAACCGGCTTTCCTGCAACTGACATTTTACTTTTTACATTACTCTACAAATTTCGCAACAGAGTTTGCTTGAATGACTGATGCATGTACAACTGAAATTGTTTAAGAACAGCAAGTTGTGTTTCTTGAAATAATGTTTTTCCCTTTTATTTTTCCCCAGTCTTCACCAATCCATTTTGCCTGGAATGTGTTATCTCCGTAGAAAAGCATGCTCTAAGAAGGAGAATTCATAACAACATATCAAGGACAGGTTGAATGGAGCTCTGAGCAACCTGGTCAAGTAGAAATTGTCCCTGGTCAAGGCAGGGGAGTTAGGGCTAGATGATCTTTAAGAACCCTTTCAACCTAAACCATTCTATAATAAGAAACCATTCTATGATAAGAAACTATGTCCTAAATGTTAGAATAATTCCTTTAGGTCTGTATGTAGAATTAAAACACTTTTTGCTGTTCACTGTGAACTCGCATACAATTCTGCATGTGATCAGTACGTGATTTTCTGATATAATCTGCTTTTTCATCGGATATATCAAACATGAAATGCAATCAACAGTGTCTGAGCTTCCAAATTAATATCCAGTCTACATAGAAATTCCTGATTTATCATATCAAAGCCAGTCTTTTTTTGGTTTGTTTTTTTTTTTTTTTTCTTTTTTTCCAGATGTGGATTACTTCGTTTTACCCATCAACACAGTGGTAAATTCTCCCTTAGCAGGAATCAGATGTATCCCCGGGGAAGCCGTTCCCACAGGAAGGCTTGAAGGCGGCATGCTCAGTGAACAACACCGCCATCTAGTGTGGCATCGGCACCCATCCTTCCCCGGTGGATGGGCATGAAACTTACAGTGCTTCGAGCACTGCAAGATGCATCCCTTGGAGCAGTATCTTGGATATGACGATTTCCAAAACAAATCTCACACCTAAGTTTCTTGTACAGTGATCCATATGTTCAGAGAAAATTAATCTCAATACTTTTAAAGCACAAAAAATTTGTGCTTCAACTCATGAGACATCCAACTCACGGTAATTTTTAAATGTGTGAGCTTGCGTAGGCTTTTGTTTGGGTTTGTGGGTTTTTTGCCAATATTACTTTTTTTTTTTTCCACCTACAGAGTGCTTTAATTGCCATAATACATTTTTTACGTAACTTTCTGACCTCACAATTTTAATCTCTTATTCAGATCCCTCCATTCTTTGTGCTGCATCCTTGTTCAATGATTTTCCTCTTTTCCTATAATATGATTTTCCTAAATATGATTTTTCCTAAATACGATTTTCCTATAATGACTGAACAGTCAAATTCTGTCATTGCATAATTTACTGAAGCAATTTTCTCTTTCAGTGAGCTTCACCTGACCATTATTGCCATATTTTCCCTGCCAGTAGGATGCTAAATATGACCTTTTCCGTGACTAGTAAAAGGCTACAGATTTTGTGTTGACCTGGTTGTGGACCTCTCAGGACTTGTCTGGACTTGCCTTGGCCTGAGCTGCTTTTATCTCCTTTTAGTAATTCTCTGTTGGTCTAATGATTAATTCCTAGCTTTAGTTACCCCCTGGGAATAAACTTTAATGTAAAGTTTTGACAGACCAGGTTATTCACTCTTTGTGTAAAGAGCAGTAGCCCCTTATGGCAAAAAAAGTTGAAGGAGGCTGTGGTGCAATTTTCAAACTTCAGTTGGGAATCAGTGAAAGAAGTAGACTGTGATAAGAAAGCAGGTAAAGATAGTCCCACCTAAAGGCCAGCAGTGAGGCAGAAGGGATCCTGCACACACACCTAAACTGAAGCCCTGTTTGGAAACAACTCAGGGTGCTGATAGACTGCCACCACTTCTCTGCTTGATGGAAATAAGTACAATCAACCCTGTGATGCAATAGATGTTAACAGCGAACACAACACCAAAGAAAAAAGTAGTTATTCGTTAAGGGTTGAATAACAATGTTAACGACATCAGTAGTAAGGCTTTTCAGTATGAATTTGGACTACAACTTAATATTACTGTAGCAAAACTAATTGGTTCTATTTACTTAGACTGTTAACATTATTATTAGGTTAAAAATAAATTCTTGGCTCTGTATGAACCTTTATGGGTTTTTTTTTTTGGCCATAAGAGTCCTTTGAGTATAACATACCCATAACAGGCATTATCAACTCTTCTTGGAACTGAAAAGATCTATTTCATCTTTCATCTAATTTCATCCTTTCACTATTCCCGAAAACACATTTAGTCTGCAAGATCTGTCTATAGCAACTTCCTCCTACTGAATAGTTAAAATAATAATATAGCATATCAATACCAAAGGAGAAAAGACTGGACGAACATTTTTGACTGTAAAGCACTTATTAGTTTTGGTTTATGAAATCCCTGGAATAAAAACTAGGTTTTCTATGACATCTGTAGTGCTAATTCTATCTCCTTTAATCTAACTTTTCTTAATAAGCATCATTTGCATCTTCTATTAATTGGAGGTATAAGTGGCAGCAATAACAATCAAGTGTTGATCTACCTGATTTATATCTTCACCAACTATACCATTTGGGGTTTTAAAGGACAGCAGTGTTAAAAAATCTGTTTTGAAAAATCTCATCCAAATGAGATGTTTGTTATAGATCCCACAGACTTATACAAATGGGTTATCTTATTTTGCCTCCAGTTCTTTAACTGTCCCAGCATTTGAAAATGAATTAAATCAATACATAAATTCAATCAATCTTTTAAAATATGAAAGTCGATGCAGTTTTCATAAGGACAAAAGTTTGGGGGATAACTATTTTCAAGAACGAACGAAGAATTTCAGGTATGGAACATAGTTCCATCCCTGTGTCATGCACAAGTCAAAAAACCAGAATGTGCAGCTCTTGAGAATACTGAGACATTTTCCTGAAACTTTCTTAATGTCTTAAAATCTTCTAGATGCTTGAAAATACCTGCTGTTGGGTTCCTCAGGCAAGTAGCATGAATTCAATCCAATATCTCAAGAAGGAGCTATTAACAAGCGGTTTGTCATACACTGTAAACTCTTTCTTCTGGAAGCGCTTTGCAGGAACTCTGCTTGGCATTTGCAATTGCTGTCATAATGAATGACGTGACACCTGTCTCCTTCTCCCCACTTTGCTGGAGAACTGTCCTAAAATTCTCAGCACTGTGCCACAACTAGAAACAGTGTAGTAGTTCTCAAGAATTTTCATTGCAATAATTATTCATCTATATGCCTACCTACGTTTTGGCCCTGCCTCTGAAATGAAAGATGGGCAGAGGGTAAGGATGGGATGCAAAAAGGGGCAGACTGTTCAGGATCTTTTTATGCTGTTGAATATGAAATTGAGATTCTGGATTTTCAATTCTTTGTAATTTAGTACCATACACAAAAAATTAGCAACTACAGATTTGCATGAGAAAGACAACCATTTTCCTAAAAAAAAAAATTGTATTGCTACTACAGCAAAATGCTTTTGTCCTCTAAATGTACCGCGCTCTTGCATAGAGGTAGAAATTTCTGCAAACCCCCACACTAATCTATTACTTAAAATGATGTAGCCAGAGCCCCAGAATTCAATCCAGCTGAAGTCATCTGCCTCACAACATTTTGTTCCAAGTATCATAGTCAAAATCACTTAAAACTCACACTTTTTGGAGTGAAAAAAAACAACCAGACGAAAAACTCACAATGAAACCAGACAGGATCTTTTTCAGAAATGTGGTTACGCAGCAGAAAAGTTGCCCGATAGATGAACTTTCAAGCCTCCTTCACCATGAGGAAATTAGAAACCGGGATTGTTCTCTTAATCTATTGTTGGCGAATTGAATTTGAGGTGATTTTTCTTCTTACTAATACAGTAGTATTCAAACTTTATTTGGACAAGTAACAAGTGGGTAATCTGTTTAGCAGAAGGTGCCTGAGTTCTCAGAAACCTTTCAGGACTTGTGGAGTGTCAAAGAGAAGGGTTAAATCGGGGCATTCAGATATGAAACATGCTGCAGGTGCTAGCTGTAATGACATCCTGCAAACCTGTCTCTCATATTATTCCTTTAGATAAAAGTAAATGTATACATATATTTTAGAGTGACACTTGCAATAACCTCTTTCTTGTTCACAATCATATATTTTATTCTGCATGATCCTAACTTCTTTCTTTCTCTAGCTGTCTCAGAGACTTCTGTTTCACTAGCAATTTTCCAGAGTACTGTCTTTAAAGAAAAATCCAAAAATGTTACAAAGTATAGCTTGCCTAAAAAATTCTTAACACTTCAAAAATATGGTTAAACCTAAGCTTATGAAACTGATACCAGACAATTTCAGAATCACAAGTCCTTTTGTTGTAAATGCACAATTTTCCTTTCTGATCTCGTTCATCTGTTTATACATTGCTTCTGGATCGAAACTTCAGATCTGTTTGTGAAACAGCATGGAGAATTAACATCCTGTTTTTCCAACAGACATTAAAAATAATGCTTTTGATCAGGTCTCTAGTTCAGAAAACCCCTAAATTCTAATCAGAAGACGGAAAAGATTTCTCCACTTTCCCCTGTTTCTTAACAATGACTACAGTCTTCTATTAAAGCAGTACATGATATTAATCTTTGCTATGAGTCTGTAAGAGTTCTTACAGCTACTAGAACACAAGATAAATTGACTTCAGCCTTTTTCCATTGGTGTGGATAGTCTAAACTATGATACCACATATGAACTCTGTGCAATCAAAAATAAGAATATCATATCCTTGTGCTACCAAGGTCATACTTTATTACAGCATACTCAAATTTGGATTTTCACTAACAAGTTGGGTTTTTTAGCAAAGTATTTGCTAATCATTGCTTACTGTCTTTGAACAGTGCAGTAGGGAGGGGAAGTATCAGACCTACATTCTCACAAGACCTTTCTGTTTCTTAGGCTAGCTCAGAAATTATTTCAAACATGTAGCAAGCCTTATTCAGTATGACCAAAATATCAACAGAACCTTTGTCACTGACAACCGAACAAAACCCAAAGAAATTTCTTACTCTGCTTTACTGACTCCTTTTATTTATAAAATCCTTTATTGTCCTGTTGGGATGCCTGTGAGATGCTTCATAAATGATCATTTACATAATGACTCCCCTACCCATCATTATGATTAGCAGTGCCAGTTGTTAAGGGTATTTTCCTTTAAGGCTAATGCAAATGCTTTGCTCCCTAGGAGTAATTTGTCAATAACATTCCTAGAGTAGGGCACAGCTAAAAATTATTTTTCCCTCTAGACAATTTCAAGATTTGATACTTTTTTGGGAGACATGCTACCAAAAAAGCATTTTATCAAAGCACTTCAGAAATCTCTCTAGTCCAGCTTCGTATTTGCACTTGCAGTTTGAGGGCAGGCATTGTTATCCCTCACTCAGGTGTGTGTGCTGCCTACCAAGTGAGGGGGTCCTTTCCTTTTGGCAGCTGAACATGGAATGGAGCAGCTGCAAGGCAGTAAATGAGCAATTGCAATGGGGACTGCCTGAGACAACAGTCCCTAGCTTTACTCAGAACTGAGGAAAAGCAAATATTTAGACTAAGATCTTCTGCAGCTATGTGGAAATCCTTGCCTATTTCTTTTGTCTTTGTTGAGTTTTCAACTACTATTTAGAACCAAGAAACATTTGTTCTACTGAAATCAATGAATTTTCATTGAATGTTTGAGTCTGAAAAGACAGGAGTTTATTTTATACATCCATACTTTTCTTAATTAAAGCCATTTTCTAACAGATATAGTATCTTTGTATGTCTAAATAGTTCGCTTGTTACTGACAAGCAGAATTAAATTTATGTCCATTGTTTCTATTACACAAAGAATATAGATTTGAAAATTAATTTGTTTAGTTTTTTTCTCTTGGTAAAACAAATAACTTTTAAAGAAAGGAGAGATGTAAGGATATGCTGGGACTGCAAACTAGGCAGAATTTTGAGGCTGATATGCTTGAAACTTAAAGTTTATTAATGCTAAACTAGCATTCATTTAAACATTGGTGGAAATGAATTTCTTTCAACAAAAACATCAATTAACATATAGAAAAAAACCAAAAATAATTACTTTCATCCCAAAACTCCACCTTGCTCTTCCTTTTTCCACTATTTATTACTTCTGTTTCCTATTCCCAGCTCTATTTTCCAAATCTCATTATCCACACCTGTGATGTCTTTGTTTCCTGGGGGTGTGATTGCCCAGCTGAAGTTGTTCAAGTACTTTCAGAAAGGAGGACTCCTTTCTCTCTGGTAAAAAAGCTTGTTCCACAGGTTTTGTTTAATCTCCAAGAATAGGCTATACCACAAGTCTTGAAAGATTTCCTGCCCGGGACTCGGAGCGGCTGCTCTTTTTCTCATCAGCTGTTATACAAGATACAATATACGGCTACAGATGAGCTACAAAGACCCTTTCTGTCGCAGCAGGATGTTAAGGTAATTGCATGATGAATATAATGTCTTTCCTTTAGTGAGAAAAACGAATCATTTAGCTAGAACTAGAAACTTCAAGTGTGTTTAAAATGTGCAGTGAGGTCTGTAGTGATGGATGGACGTCTACGTCTGTTTGATACGGGCTGCTGACTTTAATGACATGCGGTGCTCCTATTAGTTCTGAAAAGATGTTTAAGATGAGATATTGGGAAATAAGATTAAGCAGGTTTTGCATTAGCCTTATACCTTAAACTTTATGCACCTCCTACATGTTCCCAGATTCTTTATCTTGCTTTACACAACTTAAACTGGAAACTGGCAGTGATGAAATATGAACAGGTTTTTCTTAGAAGTCTTTCTGCTTCCAAATGCTTTCAAAGGGTGTGGCAACCTCTTGAAAAATACAGCAGTCACTCTATTGACAGCTTGGTGTTTTAGAACAGTGTCTGTGAGTGTAGTTGGCAATCTCTCTTCAAGCAATGGGAGACAGAAAAAAAATTTTAAATGGAGAGAAAAATAGCAGTAATTAAATTGTTTTGTGTGTTGCTAACCCAAATTTGTCAAAAAATGGATACTTTGGTGGTACTAGAAGTTATTTTTGTGTAGGAGTAGAATCAGAAGAATGCATTATTGTGGATGACAGAACATAATTATCTGGCTAGTAATAGCCCAAGAGATATCTGAGAAGGCAAAATCACTGAAAAAAGTTTCTTTTCTCTTGTTCTCTGAATGTTTATGTCACTTTGTTGGTAGATTAAATGTCTTGGTCGAATTCAGCTCTGATGAGGTTCTTTTTGTTACAAAACTAATTCTAACTTTTTGTTTGTTTGTTCGGCTACGCAATGTTATCTCTGGCTCTTTGGTATAGCACTCAAAAGCACGATGTCGGTGTGGAATGATGTTATGTAAAATATTACTTTTCAACTAACAGTTATCAGTCATGCACCTAGACATAATGTCCTATCTACTGTTCCCCAGAAAGATGTGGTTTGTTTCTTTTTTTTGGGGGGATCTTGGGATACTTTGCCTTGAGTGAACATATCCTAGCTGGGAGCCTGCTGAAGGTCCAGCCACAGCTGTGGTCAAAATAGAGGCACAAATAATTAGGTGAAAGAGAGTGAAATCTGCAAATGTGATGATGGGCCTGTTCACCTCTGCAGTGGCACATGTGATCACAGAGCGGGTCTACTGCAGGAAACTGTGGAACCCTGCAGTGTTCTTACAATATCTGCAATTAAATAAGAAATATTAAAAATTTATAGTGGAAAGAATAAGTATGATGCCTATGAATATATTCTTTGGAAAATGGAGGGGGAAAAACAGTTTTGTTTCTGTTTTTTAAAAGGATATAAATAAAGGAATAAAGAAAGAATGGACAAAACTGCATTCATTAAGTTGTGAAAATCAAAATAAAGCACATAAACCTTGACAAATAAAATGAGAATGAGGAAATGCATAAAGTTGTTATATAGTGCAGTCAAGAGGACAAGTAATCTGGATCAAATCATAACGACTGTTATTTTTGCATTAACACACTTCTGTGAAGAAAAGGGGCTTACTGGGAAACAAATTAGAAATTTTGCTGTGCAACTAGTTAGAAAAGATATCTCCATTAGAAAAAAATGCAGTCATAAGACTTTTTTGTAAAAGCTGATGAGATGTCTTTTCTGTATAACTTGAGAGTTGAACTCCAAGAAAAGAAGGAACTGAAGGAAGACCGCCAGCATAATAATAAAATTGAATTATTATATTGTGGTTTGAGAGAAAAATAAATAACTTCTTTGGTTTTCTTAGTTTAGTATATTAACAGTTGAAGGGGGATGTGGTTTCTTCTAAGTTCCAAAGCAGAAAGTTAGTGGTGATTAGGGTAAAGAACAACGGTGATGGAGAGGTAGCAGTTATATATTCTGCACAAGCACATTTAGGCTGAACACTGGAAGTCTGTGCAGGTGGTGAAATGGCTCTGTGCACGGAGGTATGAGGGAAGATATGTTAAATATTTTAAGTTGTATGGGAACTTTTTTTGAAGGAATTGTGAAGTCTGTTTGCTACATCTGATGGACTGGGTTGAAGGATCAGAAGCGTAAGATTGGATAAATGCAAATATTCTCTGTAGTTCTTTGGAGGCTAATCACACTCCTTAACGTCTAAAGATAAACCACCTACTTAAGAATTGTGCCAAGATTATGTTTTCCACCAGTTTCCACAGGTTTTGAATTTGTTTGTAGAATTACTATATTAATGAATTTAATCTATTCTTAAAGTAAGAAAGTGTCCATTTCCTCTTTTTTTTTTTTTTTCGTTTTCCACACTTTCCAATCTGGAATCATCTGTATATAGCCATGGTCAAGGAATAAATTAACTGAATTCCTTTCATTGTGCTACTTCCTTTGAAAGTCTCTAGATAGAACAGATATTTAAATATAACCTATTTAAAACACTTAGGCTTTTGTACTGGGAGTGATCTCTCCTTGCAGAATATTGATATTCTTCCTTTCATGAGTGCAGGTTGTGGTATTTCTTGTTTCTAAAGAAAGTGTTTGAATTTCACAGATGAAATGCATAATTCCAAGAGAATATATTCTGAGAATTCTCTAAAATTCCACTTAAAGATGTGCCCCTTTACCATAGCAGGCCAAAAATAGTCAGCTTTTCAGAAAGAAAAGGCAGAAAGCTGCCTTTCAAATTACAAGGAGAAAAAATTCAAATTGAAAGTAAATTCCAGGACCATTATATATACAGAATATATTCTTTGCAGAAAAATGCTCTAACTAGTATTGAAGGAAAAAAGAGACCCTCAGATGGTAATATTACTTATGTAAAGCATGCACCCTAATCTTTTCATTGAAGAACTTGAGGCAATGTCATGATAATATTTCCAAACATCCCATAACGTATTTGAAATATTTTTAAAGCATGTACATCTGATAGTCAAGTCTTGAATAAGATTGCGTTTGTTTAAAATTACATAACTTAAAATACATTGAAAATATTTTCAGAACAAAAGAGGGAAAGCATGTGAAGTTTCTGTGCCCTTTTTTTTTGTCTTTTTTTAATAAATCCTCCCAAGGTAAGGGTTGTAGATTATAATAGTAGAGCAAAGTAAAATGATAAAAGCATTGACTGGCAAAAAGTGAAATGAATAACAAGCAAATAATTGTGTTCTTTGACAGATATTCCGTTCTCTGAGTGCGTATGGGGTGGTTTGTTGGGGTTTTTTTACCATTGCAATATCAAATAAGCACGGTTCAGATCTACCTGGTAGGACCTAGAATGAGCTGAGTTATTTTCCATAGCGGTGACTAGTCAGCCTCATAGCTCTGCCAGTTTAAACTCTGTGATGGGAGTTCAGAAACTCAGCTCCAGTGGAAGTATCTAACTCTGAGTGACACAATCTCCAGATAGATCTTGTCCCAACTAAGAATTCTGAAAGGACTTGCAATCATTTAAACCATTATATAAAGCTGATATTATGGCATAGGTGGATCTTTGTTATGCGTGAGGTTGTTTGTATGTTTGTTTGTTTGGTTTTATGGTGCTGTTATGTTTAAATGTTTTAGAATGCTTCTAAGGATTCAGTACAAAAAAATAGTGGATGTTATTCTGACCTTGCTGCACCTCACAGTGGCATTTCAATAGCAGAGGGAACGAAAAAATCAAAACACACAAAGAAGTCCCCCAAAAGATCAAACTGCCACAGGAAAGGAGATGGTAAGATTGAAAGGTTCATGAGTGTTTGTGTGCATTTTTCAAAATGGTAAAAACATAATTTATTTACGCTTACATTTTAAGTGCAAGCATCTTAGGATTAGAGTTCTTGGAAATGATACGGAGGTCTTTGCTCCTTATGTGTGAATGAAGAAGAACATGTTGAACATCAGAGCAGCATATAGTCATATTGCATGGTGTCCATTTACAGCTGCCTCACAGTAGAGGCTGCTGCTATTCAATATGTAAAAGCTATACATTAGAACAGCTGGATATTTTCTACAGTAAGAGCCAGTCTTCTCACTTTTCAAATTTGAAACCACAGAATAGCCACAGAATAATTCAACAAATTATCATCAGCAGAACAGGACAGAACTTGTGCTTCCTCATCAGTGAGCAGGCAGCTGCACCAAAAGCCTTTATCTGTCAGAAAAAAATGCTAATTTGGGTAAACCATCTCTTTTGTCAGAACACACTGGGTTGTGAAAAAATATTGTTATTTGGGGAGGCCAAATGTGCATGATGAAGTCAGACTGTTAAAGCATTTATTTGGAAACAAGAATATGCTTCTGATTTTTTTTTTTTTTCCTTTTTGGCCAGCATCTGCTTTTGAACACTCAGGACACCAAACGGGTGCTCAAACTGGGCTATAGCTTTTTTATTTTTTTTGTCTTTTCCTCAGAAGTTCAAAGTTATCATATTTGTTCTAATGTGAGATGAAAACTTTGATATTTTCTCACGAAACTGTGCTTCTGTCCTCCAGGCAGCCCTGGAGGACAGTGAAAGATTAGTATATCAAAACCTTCGAGATAATCCACATTATTGCTGGCAGCTCTGACATAAAGAACGCTATTAGTTGAGTCCCACAGGACATTTTTGTAAACCAATCAGTCTCATACTGCGAACATATTTATTATCTTCATTGGTTTTGAGATTATGAAATGGGCAGTTCCAGAGGCCATTGGTTCTGTTTGTGCAAGTAGAAGCTCCAACATTAAGGCCTTGCCCAATGCACAAATGTAAACATCCCTGTAATTTCTGAACAGCTAAGAAATGTGTTAAACAGTTAAATAAACGTGGTTTAAAACAAATTAAAATAATTCTTGCAAACGCTCAGCTCTTTGGATCCAGGTTTATGTTGATCACTTTTCAAAAAATAACAAAGCTCTCAGTTAATCAAAGAACCCTTGTATTACAATAATTTTATTATTTCCAGATTCTTTTAGCTATTACTAACTATTTCTTTGGTTGCCTTGATTAGAGGGTCAAATTCTGCTTAGCTAGGTTTTTGTCATGCATTTTTCTTGGTCAGAGTAAAGAATTTACTAATGAAACAAGGAAATAACACCCTTTAATTCTGATTATTACATAAAGGAAAAAAAGTAGCTAAAAATCTTTATTCCAGAATGTTAGCTGGAAATGCCACTAGAACTCACTGGATCAATGGATTAGAAGATATTACAATGTTTATTTGCAAAATCTTATCACTTCTGATCTACTGTAGAAACAAGGAATGGAAATTCAAAGCTATAAGGACATACTGTGGAAAAAAAACCCCGAACCAAACATAAACACTCAAAGCCCATCCCCTCTACAAGAAAGCCAACAGTAAAACAGATAAACCACCCTGAGCTATTCAAGCCTGTTGTATTTAAGCAAAACATGACATACACACACACACAGAAATTTACTAAGGGTTTATGAAAACATTTTCTAGGTCTTCGAGAACTAAAATATTGGCAGATATTTTGCTTTTAGGACTGTACCTGAAGTTCTATCACATTTTTAATATCAAAATATGATTTAGTTGGAAAAGAGGGCCATGTATTGTCATTCCAGAAGTTATCACAAATGCCATTCTTGGGCTATTTTAAAAATTTTTCTCTATGGAACTGTAGGTTTTTCCTTTTGACTTGCCTCTATTTTATATGACTAATTGATACATCAGAGATACTAGTGCATATTTAACTCTTCTTAGCCACTGGGGAGTTAGGCAGTCTTTCCTTATGCACAGAAACACTTCTGTAATACGAAATACTTTTGAAATATGTGGTTTGTACAAATGCCATTTAGGAAAGGAGGGTGTATGCAATTTTCTAAGAGCCTTTTCAGGTTTTTCAAATATATTTGTGAAGTAATTATAGCCTGATTGCAGTTACTGAGCATATGTCATAGCAAAATGTCATAGTATAATGGTACTGAATTATTTTAATGAACAAAACTCATAATACTGTAGATACAAATGAAATTTGAAGTTTAGCAAAGGAGATATCCACTAAGGGATCATAAGTATCACTCAGTGTAAAAATGCTCCTCCACTCTACTGTATTTTCATTATTCTTCCTTTGAATCCTGTGATCAGAACCACCTTCCTTTCAGCTGTGTAAGAACTGATGTCTCTACCATTGGAGTCTGTCTCTCTTATCCAGCCAGAAGGATCACTTTTAAGCTTCGTGAGGTGAGAGGTAGTCTCTCTCCCTATGAAGTTAAGTGAGCTGTCAGTTTTAGCCCCTGCTGACTGAGGAGCAGAGAACTGAGATCACAATAGTACTTCTGATACGCTTGGATGTCAGGAAGAGATTCATTAGAACTAAAATGCCATTCTTAAAAGCACAGCCTTCAGTGTAGCAATTGCTTTTGTTCTCTGCTAGCCCTGTGCTTTCATTCCTTGGGATAGCTAGACCACATATCCAACAGCAAAAAGGATTTAGCTTTCTTATGTAGACCAGACAGACATAGCGAGGATAAGTCATGAAAATTGGTGGAACAAAAAATCTGTGTAATTTGCTGTATCCGAGTGAGGTTAGAATTAAGGCACTGATGCTCCTTAGTACTTTTGTCTTGGTGGCTTTTAATAGGTTTGTTTGAGCACAAGCATTTCTTGCAGCTTTCAGAGTTTGCTAACAAATTAGAGGTGCAGTGAAGACTTTTTTCTTCATTTGATTTCCTTTAAACTGTTTAAATATCTCACTAAAATAATAATCTTTTAATTAAACCAACCTAACAGATCAGAGTATACCCAATGTATCTTAGGAGAATTTATGAATGCCATGTAAACTTCATTTTTAATATATTTTCACCTCTAGAGGATTTATAAAAGGATAGATTTTCACGCTGAGACTAATAAGACTGTATCTTCTTAATAAATACCAAAATAAAGCAGCAACAGCACAGAGAAAAAACACATCTTAGTTTTGTACCCATGCATTATTACACAATATTTTAGGCTCCTCTGTTTTTAGCAATGGAGTTTTGAGGTGCCTACTAACCGTCTTAAAAAATTCCTAATCCTTTCTGTGTTTAAGGAATGGGCATTTAAGCCAGTTGTGTACTGTGGTTTCAGGACTCTAGTTTTCCATGTCTCACCTTGTAAAATCAAGATAATAGTCTTTCATAGATACGACATAAAGACAAATCCATTCTTGATTGTGAAGCTATGCCACCTTTGAAATGGGCATTTATGAATATCTAAAATGGGCTTATAAGTTTTGTGGCGAACTCCAAACTTTTCACTGGAGTTTTGCATGGCTTGTAAATAAGGAAAGTTTGAAGACTGCAAACAGTAATCTTGCTCCTGTACTCTAGGGAATTGCTGATTATGCTATATATGTAGTTGCAAAACAGCAATACATCAAATAACCTTATGAGTCTGCCAAAGCACAAAATCTTTCATTTCTTTGTAGTGAAGGAGTGAAACAAGTTTGCAGTGGTTTTGGGGACACAGTGTCTTGGGAAAAGCAGGAGTATGAGAAACTATTGGTAGGCTGAAATTGTTCAAACACAGCTGTCTTTGCTGGAGTTCTGAAAGGGAAGTTACACCTGTGACTTGTAAAATTCACTGCTGATGTTGCTATCAAGACGCCTGCTCAGGCATACAAATAATTGTGAATAAATCAAGCCTGGGAATTTGGTATTCTCTGCTGTAATCCACTTATTTCTTTCACAACGAATTAGTTACAGCACCTGGAATCAGTTCTTTTCCAGTCACTAGGAAGTTACAGCAATATTTCCTTCCCCAGAGTTTTGTACTGTTATATTGTAAGTATCTTGTTCAACATATTTTTTATATTTATGAATTTCATATTTTTATCATTATGGTTTCACCAATTAATATATGTGAAATTCTCCTAAAAAATTAGGAGAACCTACCATGTACTCCTTGTTACAAAAAGGCTATTCAACTTCTGGCAGCCTGAAGGAATGTGGTAAGAACCCTAGGAAGGAGAATCACCAGTTTAAGAGTTTGAGAGCTTTTTGCTAGTTAATGTCAAACACTAACAGATTCTCTTCCTGTACTTATGTCTCACTCTCAGCTTTTTCTATTGCAGACAATCTAAAATGCTCTACAGAAACAACTGCTTGACTTTATCACAGTAATCCTTTACTTTAGGGCTTACAACCAGGATAGACTTTTTTATTGCTTTTTTATCTGGAAGACACTGGATGTCATAGTACTATGAGAACAAATTGTTGTAGAAATCAGAGTTCTTCCCTCAGGCTGAAACAACTCGGGATATTTGTGTATATTGCAAGGTTTTGTTTACATTTTGATTTCATGAAGATATTTTTTAAAAACTTCTAGAATGTTCTGTTTACATGATAAAACTTAGCTTCATATGATTTCTTTTAATTTGCACTTACTCTTACTCCAGTGTTCATTTGAAACAAACCATATTCAACTGAGTTTCTTAGGACTGATAACTTTTCATGTTGTCAATTCAGACCTATAACAGTGTAAGCAAGCAAAGTTAACTTACAGCTCGGTAAAGCAGGGCTTTTTGTGCTCTTGAACAAAAAGCCATTAAATTCAGCAGTTAGTACTCTCAGAGCCTTTTTTCTAACCTGATGATTCCTGTTTGCTTAAACTAAAGCAACTACATTTTTCTGCTGAGAATTGCCTCGAAGTAAAAAGTGGAGTGAGAATTCTCAAAGTGATTTTTTTTATCAAAGATGTTGTCAGGTGTATGGTACTTTCAGATAATGCTGAGTACCTGCCTTCTAGGAATTACGCTCAGATTGGGAATCCAAAATCACTTGTAGTGCTTGAAATTGCAGGCAGGTTAAAATGATGTTTACTTTCATTTGGGTCTGAATGCTATCAGGACCTAGTCACTGACATTCACTTGCTGCTGTTTTCCACAATGCTGATAAAGGTTGTCATTGAATAAATTTCTAAAGGTGTTTGTATAAAGAGGTGCAACAGGCCTGATTTAAAGGTCTTAGGCATAGCACAAGACATTGTTGGTGTCCTGCGTCATTGCTGCAGGAAGTGATGTTGTATTAGCCGTCTAATAAAACAATTACCTTCTACTTTTAGATGATTCTGGAAGGCTACTCCAGAGTCCTTTATGGCTAAATAACTTTTATCCTAGATCTGCAAAATTGTGGTGTGTTAACCTTGTCTGACTGTCAGACCCCCACCCTGCTGCTCTCTTGCTCCCTCTCCTCAGCAAGACAGGATCAAAAAATAAGATCAAAGAGCTCAGGGGTCAGGATAAAGGCAAGCAAATTACTTGCTAATTACCATCATGGGCAAAATAAACTTGACTAGAGAAGATTAATTGCCAATTAAAAGTAGAGTAGGAGAGTGAAAAACAAAGACAAAACTAAAACCACTTTCCCCTCATCCCTCCCTTCTTCTCAGGATCAAATTCACTCATGATGCTTTTACATCCTCCTCCACCAAGCATCAGTGTGGCTATCTGCTCTGTGTTCCTGTCCACGAGTTGCAGATGGATAACCACCCCCACACTGTCTACATGGGCTGCAGGTGGATCTGTGTTCTGGTGCCTGGAGAACCTCCTCCCACTCCCACACTGACCTTGGTGTCTGCAGGGCTGTTTTGCTCACATTTTTCTCACTCCGCTTTCTCCCAACTAGTATGCTTCGCTTTTTGCCCTTTCTTAAATACATTGGCACAAGGGCATCAGTGTTGTTCAGCTTTGAAGAGTAGTGAAGCTGGCTGGGAGTGGTTCTGTCCACGGGGGTGGCTCCTGTTCTCTTGTCACACAAGGCACCCCGACAGGTCCCCACAATCATAAACTTGTCACCTGAACCCAGTACAAATATCCATTAATAACTTCTCTTGAGTAGTAGTACTTTCTTTATCTGCTTTCTGCTGTGACACTTTCCCTGCAGAGCAGTAAAAGGGAACTGCCAAATACCTGTGTGACCCGATGTTTGATATCTACATTTAAACCAGAGAACTTTTCAAAGGATATTTGTCTTGCATTTTCCCAGTTCACAAAGGAACCATTTAGTACTTTCTATAAATTAGTTTTAAGTGTCACTGAAAAATATGTGAAGAGGTACTGTTGGGATTAAACACGGTATCTCCTGCAACCTTGCTAAGATATACCTACGTAAATTAAAGTTGCAAGTTTTCCTTTGGTTATAATAAGGCACTTTTAAAAATGTGATTGTTCTCAACTTAGGTTTGGCTGAAGAACTTATAACAATTAAATTTCCTAACTTGGTACTGTAATTATATGTATATATACACACATACACACCAGCTTCTTGCATCATGAGTTTTCTTCCAACTTACAGACTTCATCAAAGAAAATAATTTTTCAGCTAGGAAAGTAAAAATGGTTAAAAGGATCTGTATTTATTAAAAGTATCCTGTAGCAGTGGAAGAAATTACTTGTAGTTTATAAATGTTGTTAAAGTAAACCAACTTTGAAATTTTGAAAATTACTATACCACTACCTGTTTAAAACAAAGTATTTTAAATCAAAGAGTGTGTTCTTAATATTGCAGTCACACATAAGCACCCATTAGAACAACTGCACATTATTACTAATTGTCAGGAATAATGGAAGTTTTACAAAGCTTTTAGGTATGGTAGCAGAAAGTTTCATCAGCTGTGGCAGTTATGGATTGCTAAAAATACTTGCACATTGGAAACTGAAGGTCATACCAGCAATTTCAGTGGTAGTTTTAAAGCATTAATAGACCTCCTTCTATAAAATAATATTTTTATAGGATATGCCTCACTTCTTGCTCCATTTAGGAGTGATAACCTTTATTTGATTAGTTGAGTCTGCTAGAGTAGATATGCTATTTCACTGAATATTGGCATGGAATGTCCATGCAGCTACACTACTGCATGAAGCAGTCCTTAGCAGTGCTGCAGAAAACTCAAACCATGACTCTCTGCATGTACTTCCTTTTACTGATTAGTCGTATTTCATGGTATTTACTCCAGCACTCCAATGAGTTTGCTGAGCAGATATTTATGAATCTCTCAAGTATGCCCTGACAGCAGAGAATTGAAGAAAGAAGTGAAGACAATATCATAGAACATCCTGAGCTGGAACGGTCTGACTAGGATCATGGATTCCAACTCCTGGCCCTGCATGGGACACCCTGAGAGCCACACCGTGTGCCTGAGAGCATTGTCCAAATGATTTTTAGACTCTCTCAGGCTTTGCACTGTGACCACTTCCCTGGGGAGCCTGTTCCAGTGCCCAACCATTCTCTGTGTGAAAGGTTTTCCTTATATCTAATCTAAACCTCTCCTGACACAGCTTTTTGCTTTTCCCTCGGATGTGGCATCGTATCTTGTATTTATTAGAGGTACTTCACTATCTGTTATGGGAGACACAGTAACATCTTATTCCTTTGTGAAACCACTTGTTTATTCTCACTTTAGGAATGCAAAAACCTGAATTCTTCTTCGTATATATCACCACAGGATCTCTATGATACAAAGCTTTATGTTTTGCTATGTGTCTCTGAAACCCTGATGTGAGGAACAGCTTTGAGATGCAGAGCAAAAAAAATGCTTCCTTTTTTTATTTCATCCGTTTTTTGTCTAAATCTTTTAGTGAATGTTTCTGCACTTTATGCACTGATTTATGCATCATGTGACTTCTGTTTGACCAAGGGATGAACCACAGGAATGCTTTTTATACTGGGGTCTCCTCTTTGGCACCAAGTGGGGGTTACAAGTAACAGTAGATAATTGCTCACAAAGAAAGCCTGTCATCCTTTGATAATTTTGAATTTTTCCTTAGAATGAGTTAATGAAGTGTTTCATTTGGCTTTACAGATAAAACAAGCATTTAAACCAAAGACTCTTTATTGGCCAAGAATTCTGATTTTCTTGAAATGTGTAGAGGACTCTGAAAGAGATGCTCGTTGGATCATGTTTTGAATGTGACTGACAAATAAAACAATTTCAGGCCCCTGAATAGTTCCACTCTACAGGCTATATCCTCCTCTGGTGACAGCATTGAGTAAACAACCACATTTAATTGCTGTTATGGGATCTCCTTAAATCTCAGTGATGAATGACAGTAAACATATTCTCCACAGAAATTCTAAGCATACCATAACTTACCATCAATGATGACAGCAACAACGAAAGATTCAAGACTAATTGCAAATAAGATTTCCCAGAACGTGGGAAAATTTCAGACCAGCTTTCCATGAGAAAGAAAATGTAATATTTATTTTATCTTTTTAGTCAGAGTTCTCCCCTCATTTTAAGTGAAAAATCCACTTCTACTTTAGTCTTCAGATGGGCTAAAGAGACAACATTCTTGGAGTTTTAACCTGTCCTGGAGATGAGCATGCAGAGCAAACCTTACATTTAAAAATGAAGCTGGGAACTTGACAAATAAATACAGACTAGCTTAGCCAGATGTACTAATTAGCCATTTTATGTCACTGGTGTCTTATGTCACTGGTGTCAGTTATCACACTTCACTGATTCCTTACTTGTCTCTAATTTTGCTGGTGCTGGGCAGACAGCAGCAGGAATGGGCACATACATCTGCCCTGAGGTGGCTTTAGTAACCCGTCCATGGAATTTGCCAATTACTGAGATAAGAAGTTCATGAAAGATGTATGTATTTCATGATATCTTTCTGTCATGAAAGATATGAATATAAGAAAGTTTTTAACTGTACAAAGGCAATACCTTCAGATATATTCCAGACTTTCAAAAAAGCCAGTATATTTGAAATGAAAATGTATTCTTCCTTAATAAAAAGAAAATTCAACTTGAGAAAAATGTCAGTCTTTGAAGCTATGAGATTCTTTATGGAACACTCTCTATAATGACTAACACATACCAAAACACAGTTTTGAAGCAGCTATATAAAACAATCCTCCCCATCAGATGTCACAATGTAATACAAGCTTTGGAAAAGTGCTTTTACTAGATATAAAGTGTGACTGATCAAATAAATTTGCAAGTTTGCGCATTTCGCAGGTTTGAATATAGTTGCTGCTGTGTCATCCAAATTCTCCTAGGGTGGTTGCAGAGGTTACTGTACCTAGAATGGCAGAAGAAACTGTCTTATAGTTAAGACGCTGCATAATACTATATTCTACTAAGTTGTGCCTTCTCTGCATACTTCCTTTGTTGTTCAACAAAACATCTTACAGATATTTTTTCTGTTTGAAAAGTCTTTATAGTTGTCAATACTTTGTAAATATTGAGAATGCATGTGTGACTTGTGCTCTAACTGCAGGTCATATTCTAGGATTTTTTGTTTGGGCTTTTATTCAGCAAATGTGTACCAGAACTTGTTGCTTTAGAAGAAGAGAGAAAAAAACTGTAGTACATACCTGGTGGAAAGCCAAAGAGTTTCTAGTTTTGCTCCGAGCTATGCTCCAAACTGCTCAGTACACTTCTCAGTGTAAGATGGTGGACACCACGTGCCTAAGACTCCTTATCAGTGATCATTCCTTTAGCCCACAGCACTCCAGCTCTACATTTTAAAGGATCTGCCTAAAGTTAAGTGTTTCACTTCAAATATTCAAGGGGTTCTATTACTTTTGAATGCATAGAGTAATTTTGGAGATCAAGAAACATTCCCTTCCTTTTAACTATTTCTGCAACATCACAGTAGGAAGCACAGTTGGGCAACAAGAGATATCTGCTGGATAAATGACTTTGACTAGCAAAGTAGCAAAGAAAAACTAACTAAAATAAAAATAATTCTATCCTACTTTGAAATAAATTTAAAAGAACAGACCCATGAGATTTGTTTTAAATTCAACTACAGATATTTTTGAGAATATTTAGGAGTGTGACAAATCTAATACCAGAAAAAAAGCTTTTCTGTGCATTACCTCAGAAGGGAAGCCCTTACGAGACTGCCGCGCTCTTTCCATTACTTAAGAGTAAATCCTCCTGCCTTAGGTCAATTCGAGGCGCAATCATGACAAGTACCAGGTACAATACAGAAAATCCATCCTCTAAAATTTTGTGAAGGAATGCGATGTTGCTTATATGGGTTTTTCTTCTGGGCCTTGTGTAAGCAGAGCTCAGGGGGTACAGTAAGCTTCAGTGCTCATAGCAAAATTTTTATTGCTCTATGTTTGTTGAAAGAAACCTTTTTCTTTACCAACTTATTTCTTTCAGTGCTGATGTTAATACTGTGGTTACTGAGAAATCATTCCACACAACTGGCTTCTATTATGTTCTGGAAATCGCTAACGTTTGGCCATGGATTTTTCTGAGCTCCTAATTTGCACTTCTGTAGCTTTTAAGCTTTTTAAGATTTGCATTTGGATCCGAATAGTTTCATTATGTGTTTTGTCAAGCACACCAGCTTTCCTAATGATTACCAAGTTTATTTTGACTGCTATTACACTTTAAAATATCTTTTATTGGGTTTTTTTAGTTTTTGTTGTTGTTGTTGGTTTTGTTCTTGGTTTGGTTTGGTTTTGTTTTCTTTTTAGAAATATCTACTGTAGCCCCAAATTTTGCCTTCTTTTAATACAAGTAGTTTCCTTGCTATCTGTAGGTGCTGAGATGACTTTTTTGTTGTTGTTACTTGCATCACTTCATGTTAAATTTCATTTGCCAATTTATAATCCTGTAAGTTTCATAAAATCTATTTTGAACAAAATAATTTTACAAACAACCTTTGCCACTTCATTCTTTTTTCTCTTTAATGAGTAGTTTATGTATTTGTAGTGTTGATTAGCATGTAAACCGGCACACAACCCTGTGTGAAACTCTCATCACAGTATGCCTCCACTATGAAAATTCACCTTATCCAATCTTTCAACAAATTGTACCATTCTTTTATGCCATGGCTACTTAGCTTCTTAAAGTTGCTTTGGCAATTAATCTTCTTGAAAGCCTTGTAGTATAGGTCACATATCCCTTATCTGTGAACTTAACTATTTTAAATACTAGTTTCCAAGTCTAATGGTGCTCCTTCACTTTCGAAAAGCCATTCTGACTTCATCAATTATCACACCAAGAAATCTGACTTCAAAATCACACCGTCTCTTTTTAGATGTATTTTGTAGTTGGTGTTGTGTTTGTTTTCCCCCTCTTCTGTTGGTTTCTGCTGCTTTTTCCCATTGCAGATGGCAAGCTTACAGGGATCTGTCTTACAAATAAGTGTCACTTTTTGCCAGTGACACTTTTTGTTATGTCTACCTGGTTACCTGGGCACTATCAAACAGTGCTGTTTTGGTAGCATGTAGCTCAGCAGTTGAGCAGTGGTGGTACCGGGATAGGTACTGGCACAGTTACCATGTTACAGGAAACAAGGCTTTTGAAATTGACTCATGTCCAGGTGAGTGAGCTCTGGTTGCAGCTTGACCTCATAGGGAAGAAATACCCGGGAGCTTCCTTGAAGAGGAGATTTGAACCTCACCTTCAACTCTGTAAAGAACTGTTTCAGCTACTGAGGGAGTCATACCTCAGCAGGAACCAAAGCAACAAAGGGATTGTTCTTTCAGTATTAGGCACCAGTTCAAAATGTCAATTTTTGTTTGTTTGTTTGTTTACATGGTACACTTTGTGGGCTAAGGTCTTAGATTTCTTTACAAGTGGGAATATGCTTTTAACCTTTGAAGAGTATCATGAAAATACACTTAAAGCCCCCTCTACCTGTATAAAAGGATGTTACACAGATGCCAAATAAGGATCATTCAGATATTTGCTTGGTCAGTATTTCACCAAACAAAATGAAGAACATGCTCGTATAAGGTACACTAGATTTTTTTCCTCCTGTTTGACGGTCATAGCTAGTTTCTCGGTAACCTTAATGGCAATCATTTATCCTGTGAGTCTTCCTTTGGATGGCAAAGTAGTGATCTTGGGAAGCTGAGAAGAAAGGCTCACAATTTGTATCCTGAGAATGCCATTGAAGCTGGTGAAAGATCTGGAGAACAAGTCTGATGAGGAGTGGCTGAGGGAGCTCGGGATGTTTAGCCTGGAGAAAAGGAGGCTTTGGGGGGGAACTTATTGCTCTCTACAACTCCCTGAAAGGAGGGTGTAGCCAGGTGGGGTCGGTCTCTTCTCCCAGGCCACAAGTGACAGGACAAAAGGGCACAGCCTCAAGTTGCATCAGGGGGTGTTTGGATTGGATATTAGGAAAAAATTCTTCACTGAAAGGGTAATCAGGCCTTGGAATAGGCTTCCCAGAGAAGTGGTGGAATCACCATCCTTGGAAGTTTTCAAATATGTGTAAGACACTTGGAGACATGTTATAGTGGTGAATGTAGCAGTGCTCATTTAATAGTTGGACTTGACAATCTTAGAGGTCTTTTCTGACCTTAACAATACTATGAATTATCAGTGAACAAAGTATATTTATATAAAATGTCCCACATTCTGTTTTGAATGTCAGTGTGGAAGAAACTGACCTTTATATTTCATTCATGAGACACAATGCTCTTAGCAAATCCAGGGAAACAATTGGATTTGCTTGCAAATAAAAGGAAAAACTTGGTGAAGGTGCTAAACAGTCACAATTTTGTACAAGGTGATTGTCAGTAAAGTGCACCTCTTCACTTCTTTTCATACTGAGAGATAATGTAATACTTTATCTTGTTATCTTGGGCCAACGAAAATAAACATTTTGTTGACTTGGATCTTTTACCATCCAAAGGCTTGAAAATGGCTATCTAAAAATAAAGGTATAACCACCAGCATGGTAACTATGAAAAGTTTTATCTTATGAAATAAGTGAACTGAAAATTGACTTTGTGCTCATCGGACAGACCAAAGGTCTTTCTAAGGTGTGATGCATGTTATGGGTGGGATTTCATTTATCAGATGTTTTGGGACTGTAAATTCAAACATGGTTTTACTTTATGAAAAAGTTGCAATGCTTTGGCTAAAATTGTACAATCAAGTTTTGGCTGTTACTTTCAAATAGAGTTAGTGAAGTTCAAGTGTCATTAGCAAACCTCCTGCGGTTCAATGCACCACGTGAACATCTGAGCCAGTAGGTTATAGTGTCATGATCTCTCTCCATGATCTCCCTCTTCACTTATGACCTGAAATGAAAGCATTACACTAAGAGGAGTTATGTGAGTAGTTTGAATGTTTTCAAGTAAGGAAGAAAAATGAAGTAGCATCTTGGCTGTAATTATCTTTCTGTTCATTAGCTGAGAGACCTGTATCACTTCTTTATTTCCTGGGAGCTTTTTTGAAAAGAAAACTTTTTTGAAAGAAGTTTTTTTAGACACTGACATCCAGAAAAGGATTCAGGGATGTAATCCCAAACTAAACAACCTACATTAAGAAGCCTAGGCACTAGAGCAAAATGAAATTTAAGACTCATCTTTCCTGAAGAGGTGTTTCAAGCTTTTCAATAATGTAAGCCATATCTGAAACTCACTGGCTTAAGGATAAAGAGAAAATAACTTATTTATTTGAAACCTTGATAGAGAACATTTTCTGCAGCAGAAGTGCTTTTGGGGTTGCTAATACATATGGTTCTGAGATGAGTCAGAGGACATTGGAAAGGAGCTGTAAAATGACTCTAAGGTGTTTGAGGAGACTGGAAATCTTTAGTGCTCTGTTGAGTGTACTAGATCCCTCTGTATTCCACCACCTCCTCAGCTCTGCCAAATCCTTCACTCACCACTCTGCAGTTCCTCTCCCACAAACCTACCAAGTTCATGCTTTCATAAGAAGCTTTTCTGCCATAGAAATGGGAAAAGTGTTTTGAGAGGAGATTGTGAATCTTGCTGTTAGAGCCAGAAGGGCTGAGTCAGTAATGTCACTTGCAGAGCCACAAAGGAAATACAAGCTTGAACCGCAAACAAATTTTAAACATACTACTGCCCCTACATTTCCTGAAGAAACTGGTAAATAAATTTAAAATATTAAAATAAACATATCTTTTTGCTACTGCATTGGGAAGTGAAGTATCTACATTTATCAATGTTCTGACTTCTGCAATTGGGCTGTTTGTTTTGGGGTTTTTTTTTGTGTTGGTTTTTCCTTAAGCAAAAGAAGATCTCTATTTCACTTTACGCTGGGATCCGATATAAAAATATTCAGCTGGTGAGCAGGCTGACTTGCTGAAAATCCCTTTCTAAGTGCCAAGTACTTGGTGGGTTGATGATTTCATTGGTGACGCACCACAAACACCATAAAGCATGGGCAGACTTCAACAGCCGAATCCTGAGCACAGGGGCTTAACTAATTGCAGTATCAGGCAACTGCTAAATGATGCTCTTGTACATCTGTGTTGGAATTTCCAAGTCTTTATATAGATCCAGTCTTTTATTCTTATGCCGTGGTTTACTGCATGGATTTTTTCTCTTTCTTTCTTTCTTCTTTTTTTTTTTGGTTATCATGAGAAATAAAGATGTAGGGATAGACAGAGAAGGACTTGTAAAACAGCAGGAATCTATCAGAAAATCCCTCTCTAGAACTGATAACAGGACTTCCTTCCTTACAATCACATCCCTGTCTGGCCGGAGTTGTACAAATGTGGTGGGACAGCCCTTCAGAACTGTTGAGGAGAATCCAAAACAAATGTCTGTTTTGAACAAGTCTGTGCTGCCTTTGGTTTATCAGCTCCATGTGATAGACCTTGTGTGCTCTGAATATGCAAGACCTGAGGTGATCTCCAAGTAGATTAATTATGAGGTTAAGGCAGGTGGTGACAAAAAAAGAGCTGTAAAGAGGAGACAACAAAGTAAACAATGGAAGTAGAATCTTTTCAGCAGCATATAGCTCAATTTAGGTCCTTTGGTTAAAATATTTATGTCACTGCATAGTCACTTGAGCTAAGGAACTTTTAAACTTCTTGTGAAACACCTCTGATCTTGCATCCAAAGAGATAAAAAGTACACTATGAATCTCTGTAGTTTCTGCATTGGTTAAAACCAAGAGATGAATTAAAGACACAGCGATCTTGATTTCAGTTAAGATAACTGGCTTAAAAAACTATAAATATGTATTAGCTGTTGTGCTGCAGAAATAGTGGAGAAGTAAAGAATTTTTCATGCTGAGAGCTTATTCACTTAGAATAAAGATATGAAAGTGCGTTGAGGTGGAAAAAAGGTCTAAAAATCAAACCTCATAGAAGAACAAGACTTACCTAACCAACTTTCCTTCTTTCCATTCCAATGAGAGTATTGAGGAAGAAAAGGTGTTAGGAAGAAGCTTAGTCACACTGCTATGGAGTCAGCATAGTTCTGTACTTGGAGCAGGTCAGTATCTCCTCTGGGAAGGAAGTGCAGTTTTAACACGGTAAAGTGAAAGCCTTAGGCTGAATATTTTAATATTAGCGATATGGCCAGGGGTTTTTTTCTTAACTTCAAGTTGTTAATGTTGTATTTCCTTTCACTGCTTTCCGCAGCTCCGCTCTTGTACCTTATTATTTTCAACTTGTAATATGACTTCCTTATATCTTATTACTCACTCTACTACCCATTGATCTCAGGCAGCAACTTTAGTCTAGCAGCAAATGCCAAAGCTAAACTCAGGAAATTTGGGATTCAGATTTGATTTAAGCAATAATTCAATTTAGTGAGGCATAGTTATTTGTTCTATTTTTATATACTTGGCATGAGGTAAAAATATACTCATGATCACACGTCTTCTGGGTATACTGGTGCAATTTAAGCAACTTGAGGAAAAATGCAGAGGGCATGGTTTGCAGCTTTAAGAATCTGCTCTTCGTGCAGAGCCTTGAAAAACTTAGTGCAAATACTTATGTTCTAGGGAAATGAGATATAAATGGACTGGAGTTTTTCTTGTCAACAGGATTATTTCTATTCCTAGTAGAAAATCCTCTATTAGAATATACTTTTTCTTGAGAAAAGTTCCATTAGTGAGTCATACATCTCTTTCTGCCTCCTTCCAAATGTCCATGTACTTCAGTGGCCGGAGTGGAGTGTTTCAGGGAAAACACTCAAGGCTTTTCTTCTTCATATTTGCATTAGTTGCCAAGAAAAAAACGTAGTTTAGGTTGTGTTTGATAACCTTAAACAGAAAATTAACTTGATGGTGTCTGAAGTGCAAATAAGTTTTTTTAAATTTAATAATTTTGTAAGATTTTTCTTTTAATTTCTTTTTAACTTAGGTCAAAAAGAATACTGCTAGTTATCTGTAAGATACAGAAGTATTTGACCTCTTAATGCTCTCGTAGACAGACCTCATACAATCCATTTGAACATACACATGTCCAGAATTTTGGCCACACAGGTTTAATTTCTTTGGCAGCTGACTTAATTTTATTGTATTTTTATATGCATTTGCAACTCTATAGTTGATCAAATTATTGTGGTTTTGAATATTTGTTTATTTGTTTTAAACTATGGTGATGTTAACATGCTGCAAAATCCGGAGTGAAGGGTTTTGTATCTGTGTCAAGTAGGACTTGAAATGCCTTCTTGGATCATTAAATGTAGTTCTATTCTTACACAAAGCATAATCTCTTTTATTTATCTCTAAATTATCATTTTGCACTCTGTGAGGTATGATTTCTCTTATATGTAGTGATAAAAAACAGTCTGGACCTCCAGCACCTTTCAGTTTTTGACAGACTTCCATTCCCTGAAGAGTCTTTGTGAACTTTTATAGTGATCATACAGAGATATTCACAGTAAAAACATGGATCCAACAATGCTGCTTTGTTCATCCTGTGCTGCAAACACCGAGCTATTAAGGATAAGATATCTCCAAAGAATTTTATCACTAGAACGTTGAAGAATGCTTGGCAGATCAAAACACATTATACGTTTTCCAATTAAACAGTCCTGCTTAAGTTATGTGATAAGTAGTGTGTGCACTCTTGAGTACTTCTGCTCAGTGATGCTTTGAGAATCCTGGTTTTTCTCCTATTGTGACACGCTATCATATCACATTAACCACCTGGGGAAATTCAAGACCAAAACTAAATTTTTAATAGAACTTTGGTTCTGGCATTGCACTTAATTAAAATACTCAGGTGAAGCCCAAGTGTTGTTCTGTATGAAGGCATTTCCATTCTTCAGTGGAATAAGTCTTGCTTAGAAACTTCCTTCCTGTGTTCTTTCGTGTAGCTACTTATGTGCTCTGGGGGTTGTAATGTTGCTGTACTATTCTGCAAAATGCTTGGAGGTCAAAGAAAATTACTACATTAGAATAGCTTCAGGCAACACCAACAATATCTCCCTTGAAAAGGCACCTTGTATCCAAAGGACTTCAGCTACAAAGGTTATAGGAACAATTATATGCAAATTGTAGGGACAAAAGTTGGGAGGAGGGAAACCTTTACCTTTTTTTGTATAATTTGAAAAGCACTTTGTTAACAGAGAACAAAGGCTGAAGAAACTTGAGGGAGGTAACTGAACTAATTAAAAGACGATTTTGTGTTTTGCTTTCTAAAAAGCTGCTGAAGTATCGATTTCAAGTATGACAACTTGAGTAAGATGTTTTGTCCTTCAATATCTTAATTTTCTCACCTCATGAATTCAGAAAATGAAGTTTCTTTGAATTTTGAAGCATACTGTATTTTAGTGCTGGAAACTACTTGTATTACTTACCAATATTAAAAAAAAATAACAGAAAAAAATTTCAAATTTTAAAGAATGTCAAGCCAAAACCTGATACTACATGTGTTCCATCACTTTTTCAAACAACTCAAAAAAATTAAATTCAAACTAAGAATAAGAATGTTAGTCCATCAAACATATTGATGACTGTAATGGAAGGGAGAAAGAATGAAGAAACAAAGGTAGAATTTAAAGAAATGGAGAAAAATCACATTAGATAGACAAATCTGTCAGAAAGAGTTTGGAAACATAGGCTCATGGTACAGCTGGCAGCCTTCTCTGTTTCTCTGTTTAACCTCTTGCCTCAGTTGCCCAAAATTTTAGGCTGGTTAAAAAGATACTTGAGTCCCCTCTCAGGCTTTAACTTCCAAGAAAACTTTTGGGTAAACATCTTATTCTACTTAATTTTGGAAGTGGTGTGTTTAAAAGAAAAAAAGAAAATTCACCATGAAACAGTGTTTTCATGGGGAAAATAATTTACTAATAACAAGAGAGCCTAGAACTACAGATTGTATCTTGTCACTTGATATAACACTAAAACCGCATTGTATCCAATGTGTCTCCTGACAATCCTGGTTGTCTATAAAAAATGTCTCTGTATAACCTGAAAGTTGAAAGTCATCAAATACTTCCTAACATCACATAAAAGACTTCAAGGGCTTTTTTTTTTTCTACTGAAGGCCTTAAGTCACAAAAAAAAAAAAGGAAGATGAGTTTTTTGAGGATTGTGTTTGCAACTAAAGCTCGTGTGCGCTTATTTTTATGTTTTTCCATCATTTTTCTTTTATATCACTTGACCTATGACCACATCAGCTTGATGTTTGATAAATGTAGGTGAGATTCTTTAAAACTATAAGAGAAGAAACTTATCTTTCAGAACACTTATTTATATTAATGAAACATGGAGATATTATCATGTTCTTTACTATGTATTGCTGTGCTTTCTTCAGATGAGTCCTGTGATCTACATTTGATGAAGATTTGGGTCCAAATCTTTTATTTATTAATTTTTACTTTTTAAACTGAACCTCACTGCATGGGTCTGTTTTTCCACCTGTGTTCAGTTGCTGGTCTATACACAAAAACCTGTGAAGACTTTAGTTGTTTTCAGAACCCTGTGATTACTTTTTAATAGGACAATCTCTTTAGTAAGAAAATCTCATGCATAAGTCAATCCTTAAATCCTTACTTCAAAATAGTGTGTAATGATTTTTTTCACTTGATTTTTCTTATGTAATCTCATGGTAAGAAGCGAACTAGTAGGAAAATTACTTAACGGTTAACTATGAATGATGATTATTTAAAAATAGCTTTACAATGAAAACATTATTTTCAATGTTTAATGGAAAATATAGGTCACCATTAACCATTATACGGTAAAAGGGACAGGGACTACATACAGAAACTAAAAGAAATGCCCTGTAAAGTAATGCCAAATTAAGTTTGTATCTGCTTTTACTAGTGACAGAATAAATATGAAATTTAAACTACAAAACAAAACCACATTATCTCTGAATAGCTGTAAGGTTGTTAAAATTTGTACACAAAGTAGTCATAGAAATAGAATAAATTCTAGCAATATGACAACTTATTGTATTCATAGAAAGTATGCCTTAATGTGCATAATATGAAACTAATAAGCAAGATGTGATATAGTTTGTATGAAATTTAAAATACATTAAAAAGATCAATTCTATTTTTAATTGCTCATTTAAGCAGACAAACTATCTTGTTTCTCTACCTGTTAATGCTAGGTATGCAACAGTTTTATTAACTTAGTTTATTTTTTTTGCATTAAATACAAAAGAAACATTTACAACATTTTTATGCATTGTGTTACAATCCATGCTAAAGCTGATAACTTGCCTGATTTTCATCACATCACATATAAATTCAAAGTCATCTTGTAAGAAGTTATACTGTCTTATGCTGCTGAAGAGATCAGGATTGTGAAGAAGGTAAAATACAACATGCAATTACGTGCTACCTTTAAATTAACACACACGTGTGTTTAAAAATCTTCAAGTTACCTTCTGAAAGTAAAAAAGATATCCAAAAGTATCCGTAATAAAAATAACCTTTACGGTATTAGGTATAGATGATTTATTTCTGAATTGCTGAATGTGTTTCTGGAGTTGGCTATCTTGCTCTTGAAGGTCTGTGAGAGACAAGTGAACTGTAAACCCCTGTCTCAGCTGACTTCTGTGGAATTCACTTTAGTCAGTGCTTCAAAGAACAGACTACTGAAGCAAAGAACTACTCATAATGCTTAAGAGTGTTTCAGAAATCAGAATGAAGTTTGGAGATTTAAGGAGACGTACTGTTTCATTTGACCTGTATCATAGCGAAGTAAAAAGCAGCCCAATCACCCTCAGCAAAGCTTAAAAAATACCCTGAGCAGGGGCTTATTATTATCATTATTATTATTTTAATCTAGTCCATCACCTCTTTGAAGTATCTGGATTTAGTCCTAGAAGCTCAGTTTGTCACTTGCAGTTAGCCAGCATCTTTGGATAAACACAGTATTGTAAGCTTTTCAGATTACTTTTTATCTCGTCCATGCAATGAAAAAATAATTTTGCTTAGATAGTGTGCAGCTTTTTACACCTACGTCATTTTGTCTAATGCCAGTGCACTGTTTGAGTTGTTGCTAAAATTTTGATATAAGTGCTCTACCCATCAGTATCTGGTAAACAAAATTGTGAGTGTGGGGAGAGGGGAATAAAACTTTTAAATGCAATGAAATCAACTGGAACTGAAGGATTTTGGACAGGCAAGAGCAAAATGTAGTAATTTTGTTTAAGAACAGGAACTGTCTCTATTTTACAGAGATAATTTCTGTGTATGTTTGCTTTTTTGATATTATTTCTTCAAAAATTTATTTAAATTAAAAAAGATAATCATAATAGTGCATAGATACATACAATATGAGCAATATAAAAAAAAGGAGTAACATTAAAAGTTTCTACCCAAGTGTCCTCAACTATTCAGAGCAGCCCATCTTCATGCTGTTCTCTGTTCTGTAGCATTCCCTTCACTGCTGCAACCATAGGTGTTTTATTTATGAACACAGGTCTCATTGGCTGGATACACCGCACGCAGTTACTGCTCCAAAGAGATTACCATTGACATATAAAATAAGAAATAGCTATTGGCAACTGGATGACAGGGAAATGATGACCTACACTGCTAAATATCATAGTTAGTGTTCTGTGTGTACGAACAACCTATTAGTGTGCATTCAGCCAAGTGAATATTTCAGTAAAAATGAGGTCTTAAAATTCTTCTGTAACACCCTTTGATATATAATGCAAGCCCATCCCTATAATCTTTTTCAGAACCAAACAGGCCTGTTAGAATCATCTCGATGTAATTCTTGTTTTTTTCTAGTAAGATTTAAAAACAGAAATGATCATGCTTTGTGCAACTTGCTGTGAAAAGCACTGATAAAAAAAAGAATAAAGTTAGCATTGTGTGGGTTTTTCTCTGCAAACCAGGAAATGTTACTTGGAAGAAATGATGCTGTTTGTCACTGACATGTTCTTTAGTGAAGTTATTTTGGGTGGGCGGGGACAAATCCCCTCTGTAGTTGCAAAGATGTTATCCTGCATGTATCTGTAAGAAGCACAAGGATATAACATGCTATTCTCAAAATCATTGATTCCGAAGTTTCTCCTGATGTCAAAGAGGTGTGCATTGGTGGTGAGTTTTTCTTCTGTGGGGGTGTTTTTTAAAGCACCTAGAGTAGGGAAATGGCATTCTGCCATTAACACTGATTAGCATTACATTGCACATAGTTCTGAATTCAGTGAGAATGCATTTCTAAAGGAAGTAAAGCTTTAATTTTCCTTAAAAGGAGAGAAGACTGTTTTGATATCTTTCAGAAAGAAAATACATGCTGAAATAAAATCGTGCTATACCTATGGTGAGAAATGGAGAGATGCACTTAAGCAGTGTTCCTGTAACATGTGCCAGCTATGGAAAGAAAATTTATGACTCCTCTGGAAGCTTCACCAGGATATCACTATTATTAAATAACAAATAGAAAAATACAGGCTTATATCTACTTGATTCTGTTGCAATACAGCAGATTTAAAGGAAGAAATACAGGATAGTAGTACTCCTTTGTGCAGCTGGGTGTTAACACTCGAATACCACGAAATTGCAAGCACTGTGGAAATGATAAATTTCTAAAAATTGACCCCATAAAATATACAATACTCCAGAAAATCTGAGATGAGCAGCAACTTTTATTGCCACCATATATTACCTTTAGTAATCCAGGGATATTCCACAGATGAGACCAAAAACGAGTAGTTTTATAACACAAAACTGAGATGATGCTTAATAATGAAATCTTGGTAGGTTTTACACATAAAATATTTATTTGTTTCTACATTATCTTCTAACATTAACAGCCAAACTGTGGGTGTATACAGCCAGCTGCGCAAAAAGATATACATATTGGGTCTTTCTTTTGTCCAGCTAAAGAAATTAGTATTTCCATTCACCAGTGATAAAGGTATTCAGTTTGAATTACAAGAGAAAATGATAACTAAATGTTCAGTAACCCCCTTTCATCTTATAAGGGAAATTAAAGGAACTGATTGCTGTTATTTCATACATCTTGAAGTCCCTTTGACTTTTCAGGGTAGTGTGACAAGACGATGACACAAGTGAGTTAAGATCTATATGTCGCAGCATGATCTAATTAACATTTTTGGATTATTATTAGTTTGAACTTAAATCAGTCATCTCAACTGTCTGTAAACAAACTGACATTTTGTACTATATTGCAGCAACAGCACATTTCAATTTCAAGTAAAATATTGTTTCCTTCATTCCTGCATATTTAATTGTCAAAGTTAGTTTACATGCTCAATGCATTAAGAATTCTTCTTGTGCAAACCATAATATAAAGTAATATAATATTTCATGGACATTAAAGCATATAGAGGAACTGCTTAATCTTCCCTTTAAGGCTGTGTTTGTGGGTTTTAGTGCCTGATTTTATGTTTTCAATATGATGCATTTAGTGATGTAAAAGTTAGCAAATGCATTCAAAGGATCTTTAGTGCATTGATAATAAAATACACTGTAGTTTTAAACAACAAAAATTAAGTTGTTTCTCTTGTTCTTTGAGGAATTTGATCAAAGGACAATGGAAGAGTTGAATGCAAAATTTTAAAGAGCAAGGGATTTTGTTTTTCTAAGAAAAAAATTATAGAAGCCTTTTCTTTCTACATTTAGAATCTTGAAAAGTGCAGATAATTTAGAAGTGACATAATGGAACTACATAAAATGTGCCAATAGAAAGGACTTGATTGCAAAGATTTGAAAAAGATTGGAAGAAAGAAGTATCTACAACAAATCTTGTTGTTAAGAACTTCGAGGTTTTAATCATGTCTTCCTCTGTGCCATCAAAATCCTTTCCCAAAATCATTAAAAATGCATAGTAGATAACTTCCTTTTGATCTCCCATATTATCATTTTCTAATTATGTATGCACATTTCCGTATTTTTGGTTGAAATAGCAAAAAAAGAAACCACAACAATTGATGATATATTTTGATATTGTGGATTACAAATCTTTAAAGGTTAATACAAATCTTTAAGTTTAACTAAACTTCCATAACTATCTTGTGGTAATCTATTTTCTTGGGACTTGTTTGAGAAGAGAAAGTTTTTCCAATGGCAGTCGAAAACGCAGAAACAAGTGTGTTGGTTTTGGTATGTGTGGTGCGGCATCATTGGTAGGGCTTGTAATTTTTTTTGTGGTATTTTGTTTTTAAAAAACTGCTTGCATGGTTCTTGTATGATCTGATATTTGAAGAAAAAAAATACTGATTTATGGTGTAAAATATGAGGGTAGTTTAAAAAGAAAGGAGGGCACAAAACAGACACAATGCTCACAATTCTGAGAGAAAATAATGTTAACTAATACTTCTGTGAGTTGGTTGAGTTGTTTCCTGTTCCACTTATGGTGGTTTATAATTTTATTTTTTTTTTTGTGCTATGCCAGGAAACTGTTGGGAATCAAAAACCATCCATCTTCATGATGGCCGGTTTATTGATACATGAAAAATATTAACTGTGCAAATCCTCCACCTAGTCAATGACAGTGGGCCCTACTCATTGTGGGGAGATGCAGAATTGCCTCATGATGCAAAGATTGATGCCATTTCAATAGCAGTGGCTGAGATGTCACTGCTAATTTGCAGTGGAGTTATTGGCACAATCTCCTTTACTTTCATTTTGCAGTGGAAATTATTTTTTTGCCCCTTCATAGGATGGCTCCAATATAATGGTATTGCTTTCCCCAGTAACCTTGCATAAGATACGCATTTTCCTGTCGTGGTTAGCAGGAAGGATATGGATAACTGGTGGTTCCACAGGAGCAGATTAGTTCTGGTCTTTCCCTGTAAGCTTTACTGGTGCTGTACCTGGTGCACCCTCATCCTATTTGTTCCCTAGGTTGGCCACAGCAGCACAGGATTCAGCTCATGAAATGTAGTACTCTTGGACAAGGAGATAACCAGAATTCCAATCATGGGAAGTTTTACAGCACTTAATTATACCAGGAAAAAAAAAAAATAGATGAAAAATGAGCAGGTAAGGTCAAGAGCCCTTTAGTTAGTCTGTTCCATGCTGTTGCAGGAGCCAAAACCCAACCACCACGTAAATTAATCCCTCCACAAAAGGTTGTTATCCACGGAGGGCCAAAATTATGCACTGGTTAAGATTCAGCAGTTTGAAGTCTGTTTTAGGATTACAGCTGCAAAAATAATCTGCAAAACTTTGAATTTAAACTTTGTCTAAGAGTTTGGTAAACAGTGTTGAGAGAGGGGAAGAAAAGGAGGTTTGTTTTTCTTTCATGTGGCATGAAAACACTCAAAATGCATTACTAATGTTTAGAAATGCTTCAGTTACTAGACATTACCTTTGAATTTTATAAATCGTTATAAAACGTTCAATGTTTTGGGGTTTTTTTTTTAATAAATATCTGAGCAACATGTTTAAAGTTCTCTAGGTGGATATTTTTCAGTGTCTAAATTATTTTTGATTTTATTTTTGAAATGATCTATTAATTTTAACTGGATTTCTTTTTCAACTATTTTTAGTAATGGTTTTTTAATTTATCTCCTAAAATTTATTTAATTTTGGAGTTGTTATTTCAATCATGAAATTAGTTAGCTTTTTCTCTGAAAATGACCTTTTAAGCATATTCATGTAACAAGATAAACTATATAAGTGGTTAAGAAAAAGTAATTTTTTAAGCAAAAATGCCAAATTATTTTTCTTCTCTCTGCTAGAGTTAGTGATTAGATCTCATTGCTCTTGTGAAGAAAAAATCTATCTTAGATTGCATAGAATGCTGGAGAGGACCCAGGTGTGATGCAAATTGACCAAAAAGCTGCTGAATGTTGAATTCTGACAATAGTTTAAACAGCTCCTTTCTTCTGGGAGATTAATATTAAAAACTACAAGTAGAATAGGACTTCACAGGACTTGACTACTGAAAAAATTTAGGCAATTTGAGATTATTTAGAGTTATTGAATAGCTAGCAATATTTTAAAGGCATATACTCAAAAATTTTAACAGTTTTCAGAATAGTGGAAGGTTATTGTGAAGTCTGTCATTAGGGGACACATAAAGAAGAACTTAAATACCTAAATAATATGGTTTTTTTCCTCATAATTTCTCAGAAACAGTAGAAGTTGGCAATTTTATTATTGACATTAATTTAGCCTATTAATTTATTTACATTGATGCTGGCATATGGAGATAATAATAAATGCTTAAAAATATTTAGAGCTTGCAAGTTGAGTGATATAGCACGCAGTTCCCAATAACTGGTTACTGAAAGGTCTTCCCTGCCTTATTCAGACATTCAGAGTGGCAGTAACAGGAAGGGTTCTGTAAAGGTATTATATTTATAGAGTATTAGATAAAGCTTTGAACATTCGCTTTTTCAGTGAGTGAAAATGAACTCTATGTAACCTTAGCAGTTAAAATGCTGACCTAGTAACAGAATACATGTTATGGAAAGAGTACACATGGTTCACACATTGCAAGTATTAACTCTGAGATATAATGAATATTTGCTTTACTCTGGCTGCAAACTCATGGCAAGGTAAAAGGACACTTTATATTTAAATTAATACAAAATTTTTCAACTAAAAATATTCTCAAGATTGAAAACTGTGTAATAACTCAAAAAGACCCAGGAGTACTATGATAGATTTTCAGACAATTTGGATTTGGAAGCTTCTACAATTTTGTTTGTTCGTAATTTAAAATGTAGTGGTTTCATTTGAAATATCCCATATCAACAGAAGAAATCTGAAACATTTGGTTCAAACAATTAAATTTAGGGGAAAAAAATAAAAGCTTTTCATAATAGGGAGAAATGTGATTTGAACTGATCTTCTGACACACTGCTTACAAATCTCTGTATGCAATGACTGAGCTGAAAAACATCTGTCAAATGTAAAACATCATTAAGAACTGAATGAAGTATACTCTAAAGTGATCATAAACCCTCTTCTTTCAATGAACTCCCTAAACAGTAATGAATAGGGAGTTAATAAGAGGGTCTGCTAGCTCTTGATGTCGATTCTCTGTGAATTGATTTTGTTAATAAAAGATTTCAAACAAAGTTGAGGGGGAAGCAAAGGTGCTTGGAAGGAAGCTTTCCTGGGTTAGAAAACAAATCATCAGTGTATTTGATACAGTCCTCAGTGACAGGAAAAACATTGCTTCTCTAATGGAAAAACAGTGATGCAGAAATTTATGAAACATAATACTTAGACATTTAAAACCATTTTTATTAAACCATACCTAATCAAATCTTCTGTGTTTGTGTTGACTCTCCAGCTATTCATGTTCATAGTTGTTTGAAATTAAATATAGATGGTTTTAGTTGATATATTCTTGGTAAAAAAGCATTAAATTATACCTGGCTATTAAGGAAATTCTCTGTTCCTGCACTGGGTTTGCATGGTCAAGGTTGGGTAGCAGCAGGAGGGATACATGCGTGGCTTCTGTGAGAAGCTGCCAGACACCTTCCCCATGTCCAACAATGTCAGCGTCAGCTGGCCCAAGATGGACCTGCCACTGGCCGAGGCCAAGCCAGCCAGAGGAGGTGATAGTGGAGAAAAAACTGCTGCAGAATAGCAACTGGAGAGGGTAGAGAAAATGTGAGAAAAACAGCCCTGCAGATACCAAAGTCAGTGCAGACAGAGGGGAGGGAGGTGCTCTAGGCACCGGAGCTGAGATTCCCCTGCAGACTGTGGTGAAGACCATGGTGAGGCAGGATGTGCCCCTGCAGCCCAGGGAGGTCCACTGCGGAGCAAATATCCACCTCCAGCTCATGAAGGACTTCATGCTCGGGCAGGTAAATGTCCCCAGGTGGCTGTGACCCTGTGAGAAGCCCATGCTGGAGTAGATTTCTGGCAGGGACCTGGCACCTCATGGAGAGAGAAGCTCACCCAGGAGCTAGTTTGCTGGAAAGACTTGTGACCCCATGGGGGAAACCACACAAGAGCAGTCTGTTCCCAAAGGACTTCATCTTATAGAAGAGACCCATGCTGGAGCATTTTGTGAAGGACTACAGCTCACAGGAAGGACACACACTGGAGAAGTTCATGGACTACTGTCTTTCCTCAGGGGAAGAGTGTGAGGAGTCCTCCCTGTGAGAAGGAAAGAGCAGCAGAAGCAGTGTGTTATGAACTGACCGTAACCCCCATTCTCCATCTCCCTTCACTGCTGACGGGGGAGGTAGAGAAAATAGGGCGTGAAGTTAAGCCTGGGAAGAACAGAGGGGAAGGTGAAAGGTCATCTAAGATTTAGTTTTATTTCTCATTATCCTACCCTGATTAAACTGATTTTCTTTAAGTCTATTTTGCCTATGATGGCAACTGCTGAGTGATCTCTCCTTGTCCTTATGCCAACCCACAAGCTTTGAATTTTATTTTCTTTCCTGAGTCCAGTTCAAGAGGGGAGTGACAGAGCACTTTTGGTGGGCACCTGGTGTCCAGGAAGGGTTACCCCTCCACAGATCCCCAGGGCAGTGTGGACATTTTAAATGTCTGTTTTCATTAGAAGAAATTTGTGCTTAAATTACTTGAAATTCATATGGGGATAAAACTTTAAGTGTAAATGCTCTTTGATGCTGATAGCTTAGTTACACTAGAGATTGAAACCCTCTATTAAGATCAAATATTTACTCTTTCTAGTTATGTACACCTATATTAGTTTAATTATCTGGAAAGAATATAAGCAACCATCTAGATGCTGAAAAAATCTGAGATTTTTTCAGTAATGGGCAGTGACTCGGGTTTTCAGAGGGTTTCTCAACACTTCCATATGTAATCTAGTAGGTGGGATATATCTAATGTGACTTTTGCAGTTTCCTGAACATAAATCCTGCTACCACAATATTTTGTCATAGAATAGCATCTGGTGTTATTTGTTTATTTGCTTTCTTCTTGCAAGGTGAGGAAGGAAAGAGACAGACACTTTTCTCTGAGTGAAGGTTCCCACAGCACCCAGTTTTATTCTATCCAAGAAAACCTGAAGTTTTCTTAAGGCTTACGTTAAACATCTGTAGTGGGCTGACCCTGGGTGGATGCCAAGCACCCACAAAAGCCATTCTATCATTCCCCTTCTCAGCTGGACACGGGAGAGAAAATATAACAAAGGTTCAGGGGTAGAGATAAGGTCCAGAAGATATCACTCACCAAATACTGTCACGGGCAAAACAGATTCAGACTGGAGATGTTAATGAATTTATTACTAGCAAAATCAGGATAATGAGAAGTAAAATAAGACCTTAAAAACACCTTCCCCTCACGCTTCCCTTCTTCCCAGCTCTACCTCCTCCCTCCAGTGGCACAAGGAGACAGGGAATGGGGGTTATGGTCAGTTCATCACGTGTTGTTCCTCCTACTGCTCAGGGAGAGGAGTCCTTCTCCTATTCCAGCATAGGGTCCCTCCCACAGAAAGAGCTCTCCATAAACTGCTCCAATGTGAGTCCAACCCACGGACAGCAGTCCTGCATAAACTGCTGTAACATGGATCACCCTTCCACAGAGTGCACTCCTTCAGGCACAGCCTGACCCAACATGGGTCCCCCATGGGGTCACAAGTCCCACCAGGAAACCATGCTCCAGCATGGGCTCCTCTCTCGGTGGGTCTGCAGGTCTCTGTCAGGAGCCTATCCCCTCACAAGCCTCCCACTGGGTCACAGCCTCCTCTCAGGCATTCACCTGCTGCAGCGTGGGTCTCCCCCACAGCCTGTGGGTGGATCTCTGCATTCTTGTGGTCCTCAATGAGCTGCAGGGGCACAGCTGCCTCAGTCATGGTCTGCACCATGGGCTGCAGGAGAATCTCAATTCCAGCATCTGGAGCACCTCCTGCCCCTCCTTCTCCACTGACCTTGGTGTCTAAAGAGTCGTTCCTCTCACTTATTCCCACTCTGCTCTTCTCTGGCCTCAGTTACATCTGTGCAATAACTTAGCCTCCTCTTCTTCTTAAATATGTTATCACTGAGGCATTATCACCATTTCTTATTGGCCAGTGGCAGTGGCTCTGCCAGACATGGGGGAAGCTTCTGGCAGCTTCTCACGGAAGCCACCCCTGTAGCTCCGTCAGCTACCAAAGCTCGACCATGCAAAGCCGACACATCTTTCACAGACCAATTGTATTTGTTGTTTACTAATTATATCTTTTAGGATAATATATGTAAGAACAACTCTATCTGCTTTTTTTTTTTAATTATCTTCATTTCTTTGCTTTCACTTCTGCCCATCTCCTGTCTGCCTACCTCCTGGATATTTCTCTCTTATGATGCATCAGACTTGTGCATGCACAAAGCCAGTCAGATAAATGACTCAGTCAAACACAGCATTAATGATAGTAACAAAATTTCCAAAAAAAAGCAAGAGAGTTGGGGATGTTATGAATTAAAATGCATTGGAAATTTTAATTCATGGACAGTTTATACCTTAAGGCATTTTTTAATTGCATTTTAATTCTTTGTAATTATGGGTGGAGGTTTCCATTTTAAGCTTACATTCTGTGTAGAGTAATCTGTTTCGCTGGTGACATGTAAATACTTGAAATTCATGACTGTGCTTTTGTCTTTCACACAAACATATAGGAGCTGGGTCTAAAGCACAGTGATATCACTTTGCTGACCTCACAGGAATTCAAATGAATGTCTATCAACTCTGAGATAGATTTCAGCATATTCAAACTAAAAATAATTTTTCCATCAGTTATTTTAAATTGACTTTGGTGAGACATAAAAAAGTGCTTGAAATTTCTACTTTGCTTTGCCTGGCTTTGCACAGCCTTGCAGATTATACACAAGCACCAACTGAATTACAGAAGTCAGGGTTTTTTTGGTTTTGGTTTGGGTTTTTTTGTTTGGTTGGAGTTTGTTTTGTTTGGTTTAGGTTGTTTGTTTTTTGGGGGGGAGGGGGAGTTTTAGGTCTCATAAGCAACTGCTTGTTCTCACAGGAACAATAAGCATCACTTTGTTCCCTAGTTCATCAGCAGAAAAGCTGACAATTAAAGCACAGAGCAGAATTTTTCTTAGTCCGTACAGACCAGAGGTTAGGCAGAATGGCAGCTAGAGCTTCATACGTATATTTCAGTGCTTCATAAAATGAAAGAAGGGACCTGTACAAAGAGAATAGTTGTAATCATTACTTGACTGCAAATGCTTTTTCTCTGCCTGGAGCATTCTAGTGTCCACTACCAGAGTTCTTTAATCCTCCAGCTTGCTGACTTTTCTCTCAAATTCCCAGAGCTAAAAACTATTTTTGTAATAGATTATCTGAGGCTTCTTCATTTTCTACCTATATCCTGGTTGGTGAAGTACCTGTAATACCCCTCAGCTATTTAGTTCACATTGTGACATATAAAAATACCTACCATCCTTCCTTTTCTTCACCCCTTTTGAAAGCTTATCTTTGAATCACTAGTGAGTCAAAACCATTCTGAACTTCTTGTTTGATATTGCTGCTTCTTCTTCAGCAAATGCAGTTTTCTATCAGAACAGCACATTTTTCTTTCACTTGTATATTTAAACACCTGCATATTACCCACCAACAGGAGAACAGTTTTATGCAAACTAAAGTATGAAGAGTGGCATGGGTGATGGGAAGGGCGACATTGTTTCCTGTGTCTCACTATAGACAGCATACTGTGATGCTATGCAGGTAGAAAATTAGAACAATCAAAGCCCTGTTAGAACTTAGTCTGGCTACTGCCATAAAAACCAACAAAAAAATCTTTCTATAAATTCATCAGAACCAAAAGGAGAGGTAAGGAGACTCTTCATTTTGTATCAGCCATCCTGGCTAACCTGGGAGGACCCAGTTGGCTGGAAGTCAGCAAATGTGATTCCCATCTACAAGGTAAACTGGAGGGAGGATCTGGGGAGCTAGAGGCCTGTCAGTTGGATCTCTGTACCAGCAAAGGTCATGGAACAGGCCATCTCGAGGACCATCAGATGGCATATACCTAACAAACAGCGGATCAGGCTCAGATAGCAGGGGTTTATGAAAAGCATGTCCTGCCTGACCAACCCAATCTCTTTCTATGACAAAGTCACCTGCTTAGTGGATGAGAGAAAAACAGTGGATATTATCTACCTGGGCTTTATTAAAGCTTTTGATACTGTTATGATCTGCTGGAGAGCAGGAAGGCTCTACAGAGGGATCCGGACAGGCTGGATCAATGGGCCAAGACGAGCAGTGTGAGGTTCAACAAGGCCAAGTGCCGGGTCCTGCCCTTGGGTTGCAACAACCCCATGCAGTGCCACAGGCTGGGGGAGAGGGACTGCAAAGCTGAGTGATTTGGGAATGCTGGTCAACAGCTAGCTGAACATCAGCCAACGTGTACCCAGGTGGCCAAGAAGGCCAACGGCATCTGTCTTGGATCAACAATAGTGCAGCCAGCAGGACCAGGGCAGTGATGGTCCCCACGTGCTTTGCACTGGTGAGGCTGCACCTTTTACCCTTGTGTTCAGTTCTGGGTCTCCTATTACAAGAAGGACGTTGGGGTGCTGGAAAGAGTCCAGGGAAGGGCAGTGGAGCTGGTGAAGGGTCTGGAGCACAAGTCCTGTGAGAAGCAGCTGAGGGTTTAGCCTGGAGAAAAGTAGGCTCAGGGGAGACCTCGTTGCACTCTACAACTGTCTGAAAGGAGGTTGTAGCCAGGAGGGGAGCAGACTCTTCTCCCAGGTATCAAGTGACAGAGGAAGAGGAAAGGGCCTCAAGTTGCACCAGTGTAGGTTTGGACTGGATATTATGAAAACATTATTGGCTAAAAAGGTTGTCAAGCCTCAGAAAAGGTTGTCCAGGGAAGTGGTGAAATCACCATCTCTGGAAATGTTCAAAAAAATGTGGATATGGCATCTAGGGACACGGTCAGTAGTGGACTTGGCAGTGCTGTGTTAATGGTTGGACTCAATAATCTTAAAGGTCTCTTCCAGCCTTGAGTTTTCTATGATTCTGTGGCACCATGGCAATCTTTACACTATTTCAACCTATCCCAGATGTAGGAAGTGCAATCAAGGTCAAAAAAAAAGACAAAAATTCAGATGGAAAGATGATATATTTTTGAATTTCAACACCAAGTCTAACTAAAAGTCTTTTAGCAATTTCCTGCAAGTTATACAGTAGTGGTAACTTCTCTCTGATATCAGCTTTGCTGAGCAGAGCAAAGTGTGAGGGAGCAGAGGTCATCAGGGATGTGGGTTTTGATTGATTATAATGGTCAGTCTTGGTCTTGACATCCTTCACAATCCAGATCACTTGATATACCTTTTTTTTTGTGTGCAAGCAGAGAATACAAGCACTCTCTAAACAACACAGAATTACAAAGCACTTGGTTTTTGGCAGCTGTGCACAGCTGATGAGACTAAGCTAGCTGCTGCCTAAGCATTAATATGTTTGTCGTTCCTGTGATACCAAAAGTGTCTTTGCTGCCTAAGATCTCATTGGTCATGTGTGGAACAGTCAGTCTCTATTCATCCTTGGATGAATTGTATGCCTTTGCATATTTGTGTTTTCCTCTTTAATGTCTGAGCTTAGCTTTGACAGCAATTTTGTTTTTCCTTCATAGCTTTGCTTTAGTCTACATATTTTTTCACAGCTTAGCCTAGGTTTGACAACATGAAAAATGCTGCATAGCTGTATTCCCTCAAAACTAGACCTTGCACTGCAAAGAACAGAGCTCTGGAAGAGAAGATCACACAGGCTTCACTTGCAGCTCTTGTGGAGGGATGGGGTGGAAGAGAGCAGATGAAGATTTTCTGCTATTTCATATTTGCAGAAGTAGAAGAAGCATGAGGCTCAGTAGTGTTAGTATGCAGTTCTAATGGATCTGGTTGCAATCAAATAAACCTGTCACCGCTTTCTGCTATTTCCATCTCAGAAAAGAATAGGAAAGACACTTCCCAGTTTTGCTAAATGATGAGATATTGTAGACAGTAAAGGAAACAAATACTGAAGCACGAACAGAAAATAGAAGATTGGGATGGAGGAAAGCAAGCGAGGAGAAGTACTTTTTCAAATGTCTATACAGATACAATTGTTGGTAAACTCACATGCAATGCATTAATATGAGTAACTTTGCCTTAGGATCAGTAGGCAGAATTCAAAGACACATTTGAGCGTGGAGCAAAGAGAAGGGAGACAGAGAAACAAACATTTTAATTTTTGGTGTATGAGAAAGCAAAGAGGATTAAACAGATAAAATTTAGAGAGCAAAAAGATGAACTTGCTATAGAAGTGTTCTGAAGACAAAGAACGGAAATGGAATAAAGACCTGGTAAAAGTGAGGCTGTGTAAGGATTAGTAACCTAATATATAGAAGAAATAACTTTGTTTCTCCATATTTCTCTGTTGGAGAAAGTTTGATACTTATTGATGTAAGCATATGGGTCTAGTGATGAAAGAAAAAGGCTGATTTCCTTTGAGTAAAAAAAACAAATAAATGTCTGGATCAAGCTATAAAGATTTAATAAAAAAGGTGGTTTTCTCCTTTTTCCACTTGTTAAAGTAATTATGCCTTATCAGTCACTGCTGCCCAATTGTCTTTCTTAATGTTGCGATATCTTTCTGTCGTACGAATCACCAGACCACAGTACTGTCTGGTTAGCATCATCTATGGCTAAAAGGGCACAGCAATTCTTACCATGTTACAAATTAGGGAGGACACAATTTTTTTCAAAGAGATGTTAAAATCTGCTTCCACTTGTTATTAGGAAGCTAAGTATAGTGTCAATATATCTCAGAAGAAATGCTGGCATGTGTCATGGTTGATCTTTCCTTTCACTCATGATACAATCGTAGGCTACTTGAATGTGTGGTGCGTATTTATGGCTACACGCAGGATGTCACAGAAGTGGTGTCTGAACGTTATCATGGCAGAACAGATTTGTAACTTGTTCATCCAGAAAATCCCACAAAAATGAGCACATGACATAGCAAACTTTCACGAGAAAAGCTTTTCATGGCCAAATGTCAGCAGTGTACCTTCAAGTAAGTTTCTACATATTATTGTCTGTATCATAGAAACTTCTGTCTTTGCTGATTGAATTCCCCTGATATTTCTTCTAAGTTCCCCAGTATTAACACCAACTGCTCAAAAATTATAGAGGTAAGAAATGGAAAATGTCCAATAGCAGTAAACAGACTGCAGGATTTAGCATTGAGCAATGAATGCTCTGTACAGAAGAGGAATTCTGAACATAAGCATTTGAATAAAAGTCCTTTAGAATGATTAATGTTATTTGAAGATTTATCTAAAAGGCAGCAGCACCAGTAATCTATTTGCCATTCATTTCTCTACAATTTATAAAATTATTACCTTCTTGGACTATTACCTACTTCTCCATATAATCATAAAAATTTAAGATGTAAACCTTTCAATTGCTTGTGTAGGAAAAAAATACTGAGTAACAAAATATAACAAAATATGGTTTGTGAAGACAGTAGAAGCTATATCCACATTTTTGAAGATCTTTTTATTTTCAGTGAAGATTATGTGATATTGAGGTGAATTGTCTGCCTCAGTTTAAGAATATGGAGTCTGTCATGTAGCTCTACTCATCTAATTAATGAATGAAGCACAACAACTATATCATGGAAATATGTGCTATATCATAACAAGGCCTTTCAAGCACTACGAATTCCATAGAGGTGAATTTTGTAATTTTGATGAAAAAAAATCTATTTGGTTTTGGGGTTTTTTGTTGTTGTTGGGATGGTGTCTATTGTGTATGGTTTCAGGTTTGATTTTTTGGGATTGGTTTGGTTTGGGTTTTCGAGGGGGGGCAGGAGGGGGTATTTTGGTTTGTTTGTTTGGTTTGTTTTTTGTGGAAGTACTGTATCCACATGTTTGCCGAAAACTTGTACAAAGCTAGTATTTTATAAGAAGAGAAACGCAGAATTTAGCAGTATCTTTCCCATGTTAACTTGTCCTTTAAATGTTCTGGACTAGGGGGAAGACAAATGAAAGTAATGAAATATGGATAGTGTTAATGGACCTTTAGTTAATACAGGTGGATAATATAATAGAAGCACTCAACGTGTTCTTGAGTTAACTTGCCCAAAGGTACTCTTGGAAAGGACTCTTCAGCAATTTTTTGTATCCCATGAAATTATTTTAGTTTCAAAATCAGAGAAAATGGATTAACATTCAAGTCTTAAGTTATTTCTCCATGATTCTCAGTTTTTATTTCCCAGTCCTACCTAGCCAAATTTCCTGCAGCCTTTAAATGGTGAATTAATTAAAACTATCTCTTGCTTTACTGCATGAATTTCCAGAATAGCAGTGTACAAATATATTTTTATCACTACAATTACTGTTACTGCTGTCTGTTGGAAAATATATTGGTATTCTTATTCTGTTTTTATGTCATTTTATTTTGATACTTCCTTTAAAACCAAGAAAAATACTGAAATAAATTTCCTAATAAAGATGACAGATTATTAATATTTTAGCAATATAACTTCAATATTAATAAAACAATACAATCCTTTAGAACAATACAGGACTGGAAAATATTCCTGCAGACTGCTCCCCAGCCTGTTGTGTAGATGTTTCATATAACCGCTAACGTATGACCCTGAATTACTTCTTCAGATACAGCTACAAAAACACAACTATGTTTGTCGTGAAATACTCTTAACATAATTTCTCAAAAAATCAAGGTAAAAAAACCGTTTAAATTTCACAGAGTAGAATTAAGAAAGAAAATATCAATATGGGGTTCAAATTGAGATTATGACCTTTAGACATCCTGTGCATATTTTTTTTTCTCTTGCACGAATAAGTATTTAAGAAAGAGACAAAGTGTAAAAATGAGCGGGAACTTGGCTTCTCTATTTGTGGCAGATCTTCCATAAAGAAGGCATACTTTTATTAAGGAGTGTTTAAAAAAAAAATCTGTCTGGCAAAGACCTTACTATGATCAAAAAGAAAACCAAACCAAAAAAAGAGTCAGAATTGAGGGTTAGGCTGGAATCAGACACCTGGTTTCTGAAACAACTACGATTTATCATTTCTGGCTAACGTACTAACACAGTGATTCAGAAATTTTGTGCCTCTTCAGTGGTTTAGCAGTCTCAAACTGGACTGAACTGATGCACAGACTTTTAATGAATTCTTAGCGTTCAAGAATAACTTTGCAAAATCAGATAATAACAATGGTTTTCCTCCCTCAGGATGCTCCTTGCAGCCTGCTAATAGCTGGGATGAAAGCATTGGTGGTGGTATAAAGGATGCAGGGTTCCCACAAACTATGTGAGTTGGTATATCACTGCTATGAAAGCATCCAAAAATAGAAATTTTCAAAAGTAGAAAGATCTTCATAAAGCAAAGCATGTGACAACTTCCAATCTTCTGATACAGATAATTTAGCAGACTTGACTGGTACACCAATAGCTTTCAACCTCAGCAATCATCTCTTCAGCCATGAGTCATAAAATAAATGAGTATTTTTCATGAGGGACCTGTGTGAATAGACTGACATCTCTGGAAAGTATTGGTTTATCTTTTCCAGTAAGTAAGTGAAATAAAAAGGAAAATTCAAAGCCATAGTCTCTCTTGGGATCCAGTACAATGTAGAACTCTTTCTTCTCCTTTTTTTTTATGAGCGCTACCTTTTTTACTACGTAATGGACTATTTCCATTCAGATAAATTAGATAGATACACATGAGTGATAACTGAAACTGCCATTTGGGATGTGTGAAATGTTCATTATTAACTTCAAAATCATGTTAATTAAATTTGTCTTTCCAGCAGCAATTAATATTAGTGTTTCACCAAAAAAACAAAGTTTTCCTATCAGATATTTTAATTGTTGTGGAACAAGAATTTTTGGTTTTTTAATTTCTCAAATTTTGGTTTCTGAAGAGAGTAGTAGGTAATGGGATTTGTTGGTATTGCTTATTTCTTTGTCTAAATAACTGATGATAGCCCTACTTTGTGAGTTTTGTGGGGATTTTATTGTTTAGAACTGGAAAACCAACTGTAAAAATGTTAAGTTTTTAATTTTAAAGATAAAAGATATTGAATTTTGGATGTCATGCTTCTAATTTTTCTTAGGCTTTCTATTTCATCACCCTTACCTTCTTGGAAAGAAGGTTGTAGAGAAGGTTGACAAAATCTGAAATCTTTTTAACACAGTTTGCAAAAACTTGGTATTTAAAAACAACATAATCATATAGTGTGTTGAAAGCGCTTTATAAATCAATTCTGTACTGTTTCTACAGTAGTGAAAACAAGTAACTGAATTTATGTGTCTCCGAGATCATAAATACAGAAGTAATCAGTAGCTACGGGAACTTCGGCTTTCTCCCTAAGCCTGACTCAAGCACTCTATCCTGCATCATCAGCTTGCAGAGGGGCCACTATGGCTAGAGGCTCCCCTCCCCATTCCCCCAAAATAGCAGCCACCCTCAATGCAGCCGTTATGAATGAAGCAAATATGTCATTTCCTACACATTTGCACCTACCTACCTGCCACACTCTATATCTTGATGGCTCTCTTCCTCCCAGCTCTAGGCCACCAGAGTTTATAAAATCTGTTCTAATAATGTCAAAAACAAAAAGAGCTACTGCAGTCAAGGATCCAGTTCAGTTTTTAATATGCACATCTATCAACTTTTTAAATAGAAAAGTAAACAAATTATTGTAAGAGATCAGTCTGACTTCCCACTGCAGAAAGAAATCTAGGAAGAAAATGGAAAAGCATGGAAAAATTTATTTGCTGTAAATCATTGGATACTGAAAAACTACCGGCTACTAATTTGCTCTTTGAAAGTCATTGTGAGACAAAATAATAGGCAGCTTAGAATAAGTTGTATCACAGCCTCCCACCCTTGCCATTTAAATTAAGTAATTTTATTTCACCGTCTCACAGCTATTTAAATCACAAATGGCAAAAGCAAACATATCTGGAACAGAGGAACACAGTAGGGAACTACCCATACTGTTGCTGCAGCACTATAGTCTGGAAGGTAAAACAGTGTGTTTTCCTACCTGCAGAAGGGTTAGTTCAATTTTAGTAAATCATTTGGGAGATGGTTCCTTTTTGTGTAACACAGGGAAGGGAAGGATAAAGGCGATACTAGAAACTGCTTTCAGTCAATCATTCAAGTGGTTCCCGTGTTTTAAAACATTCAGAATTTCACCTTCTTAAACCATACAATAATTATAGCACTTAACTCCCACAATCTTCCTAATTTTGTTTCATATTAACTTTATTCCATCAGCTTGTTGTTTATGTTTCTTTTCACTTATTTCTATTACTGTAATTTTGAATTTAATTTAATTTGGAGCAAGCTCTCGTGGAGCACTCTTCCTTAAATTGAAGTAATGGCCTTTCGTTAATCATTACAGTCAGATCAGTGGGTTTAGATCTTATGTCTGTAAGGAATTTGCAAAAGATTAGTTTACCTGTATGTTGATTACTAGCCTTGCTCAAGTTAACAATCATCACTCTTTTTCCCATGTAAGGAGTGCAGTTGATATATTGTTCTCATAGCCAAGTTTTGTTTACATGAGAAATACAGGTCCTTCTTTGTTCACTAATTGCCTTGAACATCTTGTTTTATATAAATCTGGTTTCTGAAGTTGGCATTATAACAAAATAAGTATTTACTCAAATGGGGATAGGAGTGACACAATTCACTGTGAAGATTGTTCTAAACAATGAATAACAGCTTAAACTCACTTTGAATCACCAACAATTAATTCCATTGTGTTACTGAAAATGTAAGTTAACAGTGTACCTTGACCACTTATACTATTTACTTTCCAAATATCCTAACCAGAGAAAATTTAAGCATTTTCTTTTAATAATTTCTGCAAAAGGACATATATTTCAAGCAAATATAGTTTCTAGTTGGCAACTGCTTAGTTAATAATATAAATAAAAGTTTTGGAAAAACCATCAGTTTTTCTTCACTGAGGATGCAGACCCAGATACTGTTATCTCTAGACAAGACTACTTTCTTAGGTCACTATTAAAGTGCAGCGGTGCAGCACAAGTCAGAGTTACTAACAGAACAATAAAAGGTTTTTGCCTCCGGAATTTCATTGGAAAGAAAAGAATTATTTTAGAATTCTTGAAGTCTCAGAATCAAATATAATGGTAAATGGAGGAAAAAGGAATTAAAGTAAAATGTTTTCTAGCAAGTATTTAGTACGCAAGGAAATAATCTTCCTAGGTTTTTCCTGTTTGTGTCTCAAAACTGGAGACACTGGTTTAGCTAGAGGTTTCAGTGTCTCATATAGTTATCACATAATTTCAGCTGAAGGTCTGAACTTTTTTGGTTTGGTTTCTTCATTTTACTATTTGCCTTTTTTTAGGGGAAAAATAGTAGTCTTTTTTGTTTGTTTGTTTTATATATTCTGTTCAATTTTTCTGGTGGTTTTAAGCCATTAAACTCATTTTTAGATAACATTAAAGCTAAGTTGTAGTCATAATGATAGTACAATGACTAAATCCCCAGGCTATAGTTTCTGGTGATATTTGTACTTTGGTTCACTGCATTGTTTGAAAATGATTCATTATTGCTTCAGGTTACAGTGAGTGAAGTAAAACCTCTGAACTTAAAATTTCCATCCAAACCCTTTGGTGATCCACCAGTCTGTTTTTGCCTAGAGATCACAATAATGCATGTGAGGGAATGTAGATGAAAGACATTTGGCCCCGATTTTAACAAATATGTGGGGCATCATAACTTCTTTTTCTCATGCAGTCTGTGTTTAAGTAAAATTTGGTAGTTCAGGAGACAAGAAAGGAAGCTACTTATAAATCCACTGACAGTTCCTATAACTTAATTTGTGCAGGCAAGTGAAGCTGAAATACACATTGATCACATAAATTTGTTGGTTGTCATGCAGTTGCATGTGTTGATCTTGCCTTGTCAAAGTTGGTGCGTATATCGACTTGGCAGTGAAGTGGTGAATATCCAGCCTGTGTTCCCAGTTATTGCAATTTACTGCATAGGTGAAGGAAAAACAACTCAAGTAGTCTGTGGAATACATTCTCAGATAAATGAAAACTGATGGACAAAGGTGGAACAGTTTTGGCCAAGAGGAAGTTTCAATTTTACTCCAGTAAAGCTTATCTTCTACGGACAGAAATGTTTTTTCAACTGTGAGTGAAAGGAGAGAGAGAGAGATAGAAAAGGATAAGTGAAATACTGGAAATATTTTGTGGAAACCAGATCTAGGATTTGGTTGAATCCAAGCTGAAACCTGGATGTTCCTCATTTCACTCAGATAATAAACAAAAACGCTATATTTCCCAGAGCAGAACTTAAATTAACTAAAGAATAATCAACAGCAGAAAACTCTTGTCTTTTGTACACCTGTTATTTTTACTGGAAACTGCTATTTGCAGAGCACAAGGTAAAGGGAATATAAAAAGGAAAATAAATGAAACCATCATGACTAATAGCTTCAAATACTAAAATGGACTATATTCAGGAAACAAGAGAGATTTCTGAGGCCTCATACTTCAAAGAGATTGTTGGTCCCAGGCAGATACTGGAACTGTTCCTTCAGGATGTCTTCTTATGGCTGAAATTGCTTGGTGCTTCTGGGGTCTGGGGGTTTGCTGGTGTGATTCAGGACAAAAACATTGCAGCTATGGTGTGGCTGTTGACTATCAAAACTGAGTGAATATATAACACAAAATACAGTAAAAGATCCTCGACTTCAAATAGGAAAGGTAAAACTAAGGAAAGGCTTAAGGGGCTTGTAGTCGCAGAGTTGAAAACACAGGCAATTATTTAGTATAATAGAAAATTGGCAAATTCTAATTAGGTTACTCAGAAGTTTTCCATTTCTGAAGGGCCCATGAGCAATGATTTCAGATTACTTAAGGCTTTGATTCCACCTTATTGAGAGATGAGAATTTTATAGAGGATCTGGATGATTTGCCTAGAGAATCTAGAGACAATTAATAAAAGATGAGACACCAAGCTGAAGCTTTTTTGTCTTAAGTGTGCTATGATTAAAATGAATAAATGAAATCTAGTGATGTGTTTCCTTTCACCTAAGCTTGTGCATGTGAAATTCGGGTACCTAGATTAGGCTTGTCACGCAAACCTCTATAAGCAGTTGTGAGAGTGAGGTCCAAGCCAGAAGCAATCCATCCCATCTGAGTGAGATCAGTGACAGTAATTTTCCTCTGAGAGTCAGGTTTAGGCTTCTCCAGTCTGGTACAGTTATCTTTTAATCAGCTGAATCCCTCCTAAGTGACTATTTTCCAGCACTAAGCTGCTGACTATTTAAGAGGATTATAATGTATTTGTGGATAGTTCTCATTTAAGTGTTCTTATACTTGATTTTTCTGAAGTGATTTAGAATAAATTACTTCTGATGAATTGTAAAATATGCTGACAGGTTTACAAAGACTTGCATGTTGAAAATTGATATGTAATGAGGAACTTTACTACAATTGATTAAAAATTTGTCACTTTGAAAAATTAATGAGTACTTTTTTTTTTTTGAAACTAAGAAAGTCATGAGAAAGGGTGTAATTAGATTAAAAAAAAAAATCAACCCTTCATTTTTCTTCTGATTACTACACTAAAGAACATCTAAATACACCAGTGATCAGCGAATTTCAGTTGTGAATTCCTTATACATATAAATTAGAAATAGTTCTTAGGGCTTAGAGCTGTATCTTGCGACAAAATGTTGTAACTAAAATGCCTGTTCGTATTTCTCAAATTTTTAGCTGCAATGTAAGCTGACCAAATCAATCAGTATGCTACGTAGTCAGTAAAATTCTGGTTTTGCAATTTATCTGTTTTCTGGTACCCAGCTTTGAGACTGAAGGCAGTTGCAATCAACAAAATTAAATTAGTGTTATGTTCAAAATTGAATGAGTGTTAATATCTTTTTTTCATTTATAAACTAATTTGCAGAAGTGTCACAGCTATGATCCCAGAATAATAATTTGCCATAGACAAAGGTACTTTAAATACTGTCTTTGTTGAAAACAGACATATACAATACTACTTTTTTTTTTTAAATTTAGAAAGGGAAAAACATCTTATACATGGATCTGTTTTCTCTAATTTTTATTAAAAAAAAATTACTTGTGTTGTTTTCACTCAGTTTCACTATAGATGCACTTAATCAGCTTAGTCAAAGTGCTTTAAGACAAGGGGGAGAAGAGTAACATCACATTTTCATTGTATTCTTTAATACGGTACTTGAGACTAATGCCTATTCATTTTGTCTATGAAGATTATGTTCTAACCTGAATTTGTTGCACAGCATTTTGCACTGAAACAATGGGTAGAATTATTCTTTTCTTTTGAGGGGTGTGGAGGCAGGGTGCACAGAAAAAAAACCAACAAACTAAAAAAACAGCGAAATTGGAACTCCCTATAGTGACAGCCACTGAGACCCTTCCCTTCTCCTGTCTTATGAATGGAACAAACAGTATCTTGAATTTGTGTGTTTCTTTCCTGTGGCATTTTAAAGTTCTCACATGTAGAGACCTTTAGAAAGAAAAGAAAGCAATGCAGACACAAATTTTAAATGTTTAAAATGTAGAAATTGTTTCCTCTTTTCAAACTTTACTTTGTTTTCCTGAACTTGCATTCTTCCGCCTCGTATTTGGGGCAGAAATCACAGCTTATATCTCAATACGACTTATGGTTGTTCCCAAGACCTCAGTTTTGCTATGCATTATCATTTTATGGATGTCACAGAAACTTTACCACTAACAAAGAATGAACACATTGAAATAGTAGGCAAAGGTGATTTAGTTGTTTTGGTTTTTTTTCCCAGTTTACTTTTAGATTGAAATGGATGACTTGTATTTCTCTTTGTGACAGGTTAGATGATATATTCTAATAGGTCTTTCTGAGGGCTGTGCTAGGCATGAATAGAATTAAATAAATCCAGGAACTGTAACGAAGCCTGATGGGAACAATATATTATTACATTACTAGTATAGTGTTTCTAGGCTTAGCCTTTGGCTTATATTCGTCTGCTTTAAGTGACACTTTATTAGTTGCTTTTTCATGTTATAAGAGTCAGTTTGGTTATTATGAAATAACACCAGTGTCCATAGGTGTCTTATTAATTTTATTTATTATCAGTTTTGACAAGAAGTCAATGAAAAATAGGTGGCTAAAGAATGCAAACTATGAAGTAAGTTTTTTCCTTCAACAAATGCTTTCCATATTCAGATACTGTAATTTTTTTATGCATTTCATATCTTTAGGGAAGAACAAAACAAACAAAGTATTTTTTTAAGCCAGCCATAAATTCAGAAGGCATTGAAAGTAGGAAACACTAAAGTTGCTTATAGCAGGATGATGGGAAAAGGTTTTGAAATGGTATAAGATGAAAAAATAAGCATGACCCAGAAATTTCATCATCAAGACTGGGTCAAAATAATTAAAAGTTAATTTTAAGAATCTAATACAAAATATAAAATAATGTTTGCCTATATGTAGCATTGGTTTTGGCCAATCTATGTATAAATAAACCATATCTTTATGTTTTTTTATAAGTGGGGTTTTTTTATTGTGTGCAGAGCCTAAGAAATGTTAATGTCTAAACATCAAAAATGCAATGTAGTGTAACAAGAAATACATACCATTTAAAAAGAGTCAAAATTTGTAGTTTTAAGACATTCTACTCATTTAACAGTACATTAATATAATATTTTCTTTTTTAAACATCTATTCGGGTAACATTGTAATTGGTCTAACAAAACTCAGAACTTGGATTTGGCATCACTGACTACAGGAAATTCTTTCCTTCTCTAGAACTCTTATATTTTCAGTCAGGTCCCAGATGTAGAAAGGAAGAGAACCACTTAAATAAGTGAAAACTCAAAGCAAGTACCTCTGTTGTGGTTGTGGTGTTTTGTTAGGTTTTGGGGTTTTTTTAAAGTGCAACAGAAGATGTTATTCTCTCAGTTGCCCAATGCCTTTTACTCTCTAGCCACTTTTTCCTGCATTACAACTATGCTTCAACCCCTGCTGACCACTGTCCACAAACGTCTTCCCCTGCCATCATCTCAGGTCTTTCCTTGTCACATGTCTGTTGTTATATTTGCCTTTACTGTAAATTGATGCTGTGATATCTGTCTCCTTGTGTTAGATATGTGATAGATGCATAGGTTGGTCTTTGAAATTCTGCAATTTCAGAAATCATATATAAAATATAGGAAGAAGGAAATCAAAAAGTAGCATTCTTCATTTACTGAAGAGGAGGTGGCTACATATGGATGTTGAAGTATTGGTACTGGCCAGGTGTTGCACCCTTAACTTCAGAGAATAATGATGAAATAATTCTCTCTTTGTTCTCTCTTGGTTCTCTGCCGCATAACGCGCTGCAACCATTCTTATAAGAACTGTGACTCTCTTGCATGTTTTCTTGTTATCGCTTTTGCATTATCTTTGTATCTGACCATTTCAAATCTACTGGATATGTTCTTGTTCTTGTTTGTATCCTGTAAATCCACTTCCACACAGCTGTAAAGACTACATTCCTTTAACGACCAGTAACTAACCTCCTTGGGTTGTGCTTTTACGCTCAGAGAGTTCTGTTAGCATCCTGGGCTTCTATTATTAGGGATTTCTGCTAAGCTAGAATTATTCTTGTCATTCTGAAGATCTAGTAAATAGAATCCCATGTTTACCTTCAGTAGGGTTAACACTGTGTCTTTTTTATCCTTTTTTCACCCTCTTGGTTCTCCTTCCCTCCCCTCTCCTTTCTGGCCCCCATCATCAAATGTTGTTGAATTTGGAAGTAGTTCTGGCAATAAGAGGTCATATTAAAGATCTCTCCGAAAAGGGTTTACAATGAGTATGCTAAAAGAATGTCACAGCAATGATATTCCCCACAACAAGCTACCTGCCTGAACCCCAGAGCATTGCTATCATGGAACAGAACCTGTGACATACGGTCACACTGCTCCACTGAAATGCTAGGGGAATAAGACATCTTCAGACAAAATAGGAATATGATCTGTTCATGACTTAGCGGCTTTACACTATTCTTTAGGATTTAATATATTCTTTAGTTGTTTCCACAGATAGCAATATAGAAACCTGATTATTAAAAGCAATGATCTCCCTTATTATTTTGTTATAATTTACTGAACAGTTTTCAGTAGCAGTTAATGAGAGAGGCAATCAATAGCTCTCAGAAAACTTGAAATTTAGTTATACTTGGCTCCTTCTGTAGTAATTTATTTTTGATGTGTGATAAAATCCACCATGAGCAGCAAAATGCATTTGCAGAATTGAATCCTCATATTAGCGTAACTGTAACAATGACTGCAGAAGCACAGCCACAAAGTGTTAGCAGTATCCTGGATTATTTTTCCCCTCTCCACTGAATATATGTGTTAAAGGTAGTTGCTTTTTTACAGAGAAAAGTAATCGCTTACACTTTGGTCTCTATGATGTTCTGCATGAACACTAATCAGTCTCAGTGAAACTCACTGTGCTCTGCCTGATCTGAAGCAGAGAGAATGAAGTACTCATTAGATGTGCATTATCTACACTGTTGAATACAATAACTGTTGGGAAGTAGGCAAAGAGGTAGTGTTTTCCTACAGCTTTTTTTTGCAGTTAAAATAGCTTAAAAAGGAAATAGAAAAGATACTGTTTCCAAGAAAGCCTTGGATTTTATCTACACTGCAGTGCTGCACTGCTTGAGCTACTGATTCTGATGACACTTCCATAATGTGATTTTAAGAGTAGTTCCTTGCCATGATAAACATTGCAATGTAACATTAATAAGCTATGCAACCATTCTATTATTCTTTAAGACCCGTCTAATAATATTCTTTAATTCATTAGGTTATCTGCTACATGGATTAGCTACATGGTTGAGCAAATCGAAGACTAATAGCTGAAACAGATTTTCAGAGTCTCCTGTTTTCTTCTGGTCATCAGCATAAATGCTTGTGTAATTTGACATGTTGATAGTCCGTAGGTGGATGTCACTGTCATGTTTAACGATCCACAGTTTGCTTTTTCCTTAGTGTGTAGATCAGAGTTTGGGAAAACTGGCTGTGTTACTTTCCTTGGGCTGTGATGTCTGCTCCCAAGGCAGACCTCTAGGAGCTGACAGTTGCTTGGAGGTGTCTCTTGCTTCATTAGGACCACCCTGGATATGTTACTGGGACTATGAGGTTTTATTCCCTTCTCTGAGAACCTTAGTCCAACATCTTTCAACTATTTTCAAAAAACGATCACTGACATGCAGGGGGTGTGACATTTCAGTTTACACTACGTGGCCATGCCACTATACAGGACATTGTGATGTGAGCTACATTAAACTAGGATAAAGTTTTCTTCAGATTTTATCCAGGACCAGTGAAAATAATTATAATTTTTTCCTATCCTGGTGGTGATGGTGCAAGAGACAGTTAATATGATGTATTTGAGCTTTATAGGTCCTGTTGACTCCAAGTAGTGGAATATAATGTGAACAAAGGTAACTTAGCATCTTGAATATTAAGACTTTTCATATATAGGGAGAATAAGGAAATAACACATCCATGGGAAAGTGTGACATCTTCACAAGTAGGAAAAGGAAAAACAAAATAAAAGCCTTCACATAAAAGATGTTCTTGGGGAGGATGAGACTATTGACAAATGACTGCGTATATTTATGACACCAAAAAGAAGAGTTAGTAGGATGATCTTTTGCATGAATAATAGCTCTGACATTGGAAAAGAAAAATATTCATGTCATAGTGGACATGTTGATTTAGATTGCTCCTTTATAAGAAATCTATAGAAGTTATACTGTGAAAAGTGTAGCAGGTTTGATAAATGGTTCTCTTTTGTACCTTTCATCTTTAATAATTTAAAATGTGAAATTCTCAGTAAATTAAGTCAGTGATTACTAGAATATGTTCTAGTTGAATGAATTTAATTAACAGTTGTTATTGCAGTAAAGTAATGTCAGAAGTCTGTGAAACATCACTATGAGGAATTTGCATCAGTTGTCTGTTTCAATCAGTCAGCAACAACATAGAAGTGGTTACGTTTTCAAAATCTCAGAAATGCTTAATCTTGGTTTTCAAGATGATTTATAAGTGCCATAAATTTCTGATCTTGAAGGGATCTTTCCATTAAGAAAAATAATTTTAAAAAGGGCAATATCAGTTGTGGACATCTAAACAAAATTGAAGGAGCAAAAAACCGGTCCAAACCATGTTCTTCCAATATGTATAGAATTTCCTTAAGGAGTATATGAATGTAGATCTAGTAAAATTGTGAAAAATGGATGTCTGTGTTTTCTAACTCGTTCAAAACTTCCTTTCAGACAATAGAAGGCCCTGGCCATAACCATTTAGCAGAGAAAGAGAACAAATACGTTTACTCTAATGCTGAACTGCCCAAAGCAATTGGGTTTCCCATACTGCCTGTGAGAATCACAGCAGTAAGCAGAAAAGATGTCTGTATACCAACAGCTGCTTTTGCCTGTGTGCTGCTTTACTGTGGACCAGTCTGGCTCCACACCACCAGGGTTTTTCCTCTTGGCGGTGATGAAACCTCTAAGAGCAGATGGGTGACTCTGCACCCTGCTCCTGCTGTCCCTGAGACTTTATTCCTCTGTGCAGTGGAAAGTAAGTGGAACTCCAGTGGTGTCTGCAAAGGGGTTTGCTGCTGCTCTGAGCACCTGCACTCAAATGCCTTCAGTTGCACACTTCTGTGGGCATGACTGAAATAGTCAAAACACTTCACCCTTCCCATCATTTTGACAGAAAGCGTCTATAAGTCTGTAATTTAAACAATTGCGTTGGTATGTTTCTTAATGAAAGCAGCAATGGGATCATTTATTTACGTGCCATGCAGTTTTCTGAAATATTCTTGATTGAAGAAGTACCTATTTGGAGGGTTGGTTTAGAATACTTGTCTGTTTTGACTATATTAAGAAAGTAGATTTTTTGCCTGAGAAAGGTTTGGTTTCCTCCAGAAAAATTTGAGAAAATTCCAGAATTATATATTTTGAATGTTCTGTTGCATTGCATGTATATGTGCAGATTTGCCTCTCATCTCTGGGTAAGAGGTGAAAAAAATTAGAAAAGAATAAGGTGAGGTTTTCCATGAAATTAATTTTTTTTTGTAATCTTTGCGTGTTATATATCTCCATAATTCAAGTAGAACAGTAGGAAATTATGTAACCATCCTGCCTATAGAAACAGGGAGAAAAAAACCCTTGACCTTTTATATTCATGGAGTTCAGTGATTACAATATCTAATTGAAACCCAGTAAACATGAAATAAATGTGCCCATCACACTGGAGCAGATGATACAGCCCTAGGTGCTGTGGTGTCTGAATTAGCTGTTTTAAGTTTTCAGCAAGTGAGATTTCTGTAAAATATAGCTCAGTTCTCTTAGTTAAGACATAATGCAAAACTTGGCCAAAACCTTCAGACAAGGAAAACAAATGCACTATTCCTATCAGTGAAAAAATAAAAGTAGTGACATAGAGATATCTTTTACCTAGATCAAATAATATTTCCTCTGAGATATGCCATAATGGAAAGCTGGATACTGCCAGCTTTCAAATTGTGGGCATGACCTCCTTTCTGAGTGCCAGGACTCTGCTCAAATGTTCCAAGCAGTCTTGGCTTCTCAGCACCCTGGAGAGGCAACACAGCCTCAGGCTTTCCCTGAAATCTCTCTCAAATCAGCTTTCATACTGAGTATGCACAAGACAGCTGCCAGGTTAAGTAACTTTCTGTGATTTCTCCCAAGTTCCAGTAGAACCATGTGAATGGTCTTCTCGAAGTTCAGATGCTTGTAGAAAGCCCACCCCTCAAAAAAAACCAAATCAACAACAGAAAAACCCCACCCAAACAAACAAACAAACAAAAACCCCAAACCAACAAAAAAATACCAAAAAACCCCACAAACCACCAACAAAAAAACCCCAAAAAAACCAACAACAAAAAAAACCAAAACAAACAAACAAACAAAAAGACAAAAAACCTCAATCAAAATAAGAAAAACAAAGCTCAAATAAAATAACCCAAAGCTTTCTGGGTAGATGCTGAAATGTTACAATCACATACCTATTATTTTGAAGTCATTCTGAGCACAAGGAAGAAAGGGAGCTAGAAGAAATGCTGAAAAGTTGTAAGAAAAGAATATGCCTATTTGCACAGATGCATCTGCACATACCTTATTCCGTATGCTTATGTAGATGTATTTTGTTGTGCTTATCTATCTTTCTTCCAAAACACGTCCTTACCAGTTAGTGTAGTTTAAGAATGGCCTGGAATGGATGATTCTGCCCCAAGGTGCCTGAGGCAGAGACCCAGCTCTCCCAAGGCAGGCAGTGCAGCCACAGGTGCTGAGTTGTGTGGGTTGGTGGGTAGTCCATGAACTTGCAGTATGTCAGGGTGGGACTGGCCTGTGTGGGATATGGAGCAGGGGAGGGAGATTGAAGGAGCCTTTCCCCCGATTTGTTCTGTGAAAGCCTTTGTACCAGTGAGTGCGGTGTTTCTTCAGTGTCATTGCCCCATTACACTGTGATGGGATATTGCTGTGTTTGTGTTTCAGTGTCACCAGTGTTGAATACACGTAATCTATGCTAAAATGAAGGAAAGGTACAGTCTGATAGATAGATGAGTGCATAGAGATGGCTAGATAAGTCATGAGTGAATTTTTCTACTTTACATCCAAAAGAACCTTCTGAGAAGCTGCATAAACCTATTGTAATTATAGCTCAGTTCGTGACAGGTTATATCTACTGTAACTTTCCATCATACAACCTAAAATTTCAAAATTACAGAAGATTACTCCTTTAAAAGTTTAAGGCCATTGATCTCATCTTTTGAGGAAGAGAGCTGTTTGCTGGAAACTCAGGTTGGAGAGTAATAAATCCTTCAGAAGACAGGAAATGCTTGGCGCTAGGAATAAAACTGAAGGTCTCGTTTATAATAAGTAGCAGTAGAGGTGTGCTTTCACCTGCAGGAAGATTAGATCCTTTAAATCAACTTTCATTCTTAGGGGCTTTTTTTGTGTTTGCTGAGAAGCAGAATTCATTCTAGACCATATGAAAACCTTTCCTATTGTTTTGATGTAAAGCCTTTGGGAGCTTATAAATCACAAATAACTTTGCTGTTTCACTTCATAGCTCCCACTTTCACAATTCCATGTGTTCAGTATGTCATTCAAGGTGGATAGAGTTTCATCAATCTTCAAAATGTGCAACGGGATAAATTCCCAATGTTTAATTTTTCACTGTGCTCAAAACTCCAGTAAAGAAGAAGAAAAGCAAGCTCAAAAACCAGATGAATATTGGAGAATATAAAGAGAAATCTTTATTCATATTCAAAGGAAGCAAAATTTTAGCTAGTAGGAGAATGTCAATTACTCTTGTAATTCATCTCATTATTTTAAGAGGAGAAGTCTTTGGTTTATTAAAAAAAAAAGACAAAGAGCAAACAAATGCCAAATAACAAAGTATTTGTTGTGGATCTTCTTGTATCTCCTTTTGGAAAGAAGATGTTTTAATTTTATTTTCTTTTGTTTACTATAAAAAAATTATTTTTTTTTATCATTTAAATACCCATCACACTTAAAAGAGACAGAGGTTATGATCAATGATAGAACAAAATTATGAGTAAAATAATTAATTTAAAGCTGTTAAGAAGTTGACTAAGTAGATAAGAAACAGGACACTTATCTGCGTCACAGGAAATCCTTTCAGGTTTCCTCAGAAACAGGTATTTCATTGTCTCTGCAACTGGAAATAAATTATGTCTTTCAGAGACTGTTTCCTGAACAACCTGAAGTAGTTTACTTTTGATAATAAAAGAACTATGTCTAATTACATTCAGATATGTTATCAAAATGTCCTGTGGTTGTCACCAGCTACCATACTATTCAATCCTCTGTGTAACTTAGAGCTCATTTTATTCTTCATTATGTGACAGAGTAGTATTCATTTTGCCATTATCCTCACAGTTTATATACATACTGTATATACAGTAGTATAATTTACTGCTAGCAAATAACAGTTGTCTGTAGAGCTTTAATCTTACACATAAAACCTGTGTTGGCAATTCAGTCTTTCTACAAGTACACTCTTACTTTATTCCTAATATCCCTTTAGTTATGATCTCAGGAAATGTGTCAAGGATTTTTTCCGGAAAAAACCAACCAGCAATAGTAAAAATGAATTAAATAACCTCCCTGAAGTTCATTTCAATATGCTTATTTGCAACTAACTCCATAATAAGACTGTACTATGGAGAAGAAGCAAAACAAAAAGGTTGCTATGGGCTTTTCAAAAGGCATACGGTTTTAAAATTCAATGTGCCAGCCAGGTAAAAATAAAAGAAAAAAAATGTAAATAAGAAAAATACAGGGTAGAAGAAACCACACTTGCAAAAGACAGGAATTTGTTCTTATTTGCTCTAGGACAAGTGGCTGATTTGACTACTTGCACAACTTCTGTAGGTCATCACTTCATCCCATGATCATGGTTTATACTGCTCTTGAGTAATTACTGTGTACCGTAGCAAGCTTGCCTTCAGCTGAGAAAAGGAAAAGTGCAAAATTTGCCCTATTGGAGGAATAGCTAAGAAAATAGTGTCTAGATTTTTTTTTAACTTATAAGATCTTCCAGGCTCTGTCTCAAGTGCCAGAGATTAAAAACTTTTAAAAAGTCTTCTTTAAAATGTTTTCATAACATACTGCTATGGTTGTGTTATGGTTTTTCTCCTAAAGGTCCATTCTGTACTCCTGTTTGTGGCCTCCTTGTTTGTTTAGTAAAAGAAAATATCCAGTTAAAGACTATTGTTTCTCTTTACACAAATAAGTGTAACAACTGTGCAAAAGGGGGACTGCCAAGTCCTGCACTGGCACAAACGAAAAAAGCAGGACCTATCCTCCCTTCTCTTTGTACATTGAGTTGCTGATACCGGTTATTAAAGTTAGAATACTTATGTTATTTTGTGAAGAAAGCCATGCAACAAACTGATTGTACTGTCTCTATGAAGTTCTGCAACTATTTATAGTATTAATTTAGCTTTTCCTTACTTTCTACCAAAGGTATAATCTCATAAATGACTGTAATACTTAGCTATTTTGATATTTTAGTGCTTCATCTAAAAGTAATTAATGTACTTTGCAATTAGAATTTGTATTATTTAGGAACTGTCCAAAAATCTATTTACACTCTTTGTAATATACTTCATCATCAGTAATTATTATTTTATTCACACAGCCAAGATTTCAGATCCAATCCAGAAACAGTTGGTGGTATAATCCATTTTCCCTTTTAATCTCTATGACAGCAAACATTCTCGTTAGGGCATCACATCATCCATTTGCTTTCTTACTCACCCATACATATTAAAGATGATTGTAACAAGTGAGATTTCATTACAGGGATCAGAGCAAGTTTTAAACACAGATTAATACCAGCTAACAAAAAAAACACAAAGCCAACCCCTCCCTCAAACAAACCCCTCAAACTAAACATGAACAGATTCAGCTTTTGAAGTTTCCAGGCATGGGAAAGAGGAAATAATAAACACTGTTCTGCTGCTACTATTTCCTGATGCTAGAGGAATAGAACGGGTGTAAAATGTGTTCTTTAAGGACTCAGCTCTGCTTTTGAGTCATAGAAGCAAGCACAGAGATAGGAATCCCAACTGCTAGCGCAGCACTAGGACTGCTTTGTTTCTGTAGCAGAGTTTTGGATTACTTGCTTACAGATTTTACTTTTTACTTTGGTGTTAGTGTATCAAAGAAATTCAACCTGCACACTATAGGGGATGGTTCGGGGTTTTATTAACTTACTTTTTGTCAAGTACTTTATTAATTTATTTTTCGTAACGCATTTAGTATGCATATTTTATGCGTATAAAATTTATGAAAAAGTTCATGTATTCCTGTAGGGAAAAATCCCGTCACATTTCATGTTTTCTGAAACTTGTGTGATAAGAAATTAGCATTATAACATTGCTGCGATTTATAGCAGGTTTTGCTTTGAATTCATTTTTAGTTTTGTAAAATTAATTGAATTTTTTTCCAGCTAGAGCTAAATACTTCCTGGCAGGTGATAAAAAAGTTAGTAGTCTATGGTACAGATAAATAACTTTAATTATTATTCTATTTTCAACATACTGCTTTTCTTGCAATAACATCAGTTTAGCTTGTTTAAAAGGAAAAAAAAGAGACAGTAAAGCTAAAATCAACTCATAATAACCAGCAGCAACTAATTATTTTCTTGGATTTCTGTCTTCATTCTGGAAGAAAAAAACAAAACTAAAAACTCAACCCCAACAAAAGCAAAACCCAAAAAAACTTCACACAAAATATTATATCAGCACATTTTTCTAAAATGTCAGGTCAGAAGATACTATTGGATTACCAAGTCTGTGTTTGTGTATCAGAAACCATCGTCTGTTTTCCTGTAGTGTCAAATGTCTTATGAATATTTAAACAGAAACACAGGCTCATACAGCTCTCTGTAAATTACACTTTGCATCATAATTTCCATAAGGCTGCCCAAGACTTCAAAGGATGACTAATCCAACACTTTTCTTATAAATTGCTCTAATCATGAGCCAGCTTTGATTTCTGTGTTCTCACTGAGCTAGAATTTTGAACTTAATTTAATTTCTTCATTTTGGGCATTTTTTATGTAAGAAGAAAAATACCCTTGAGTCTGAAAATTAGCCTTCCCTCAGAAATAATCAGAGTTCAGTTTGAGACTTAAAAGTCCTACGTTTCAATATTTAAGACGGTTGCAACTTTTTCCAAAAGTTTTCCTGATGAGTTGGGAATAAGATGTTGCCAGTAAAGCTCAGCTAGGGGTAACAGTAGTAAAGAACTTATTAATGACCATCATGACACAGGTAAATATTTATTCTCCTACTTGAAAATCTATTTAAAGTTACCTACTTGCAAGCAGCTGGTTAATCTTGAAATTAATCTGGACGCTGTCATAAATGAGTGCAATGTGAAGGTGAGCATAGTGTGCTTTGTGCTTGAGAATGGGTTTTCTAAATGATTAACAAATACTCAGTCTGGTTACTAATACTTTGAAACTATATCCCTCTGAAACTGTCCATCTCTCAAGGGAAAGTTTCTGCTGCCACCACAGCTCTAAATTCTGTGCCTTGCCTAGAAAATGTTTCATGTTTATATAGCTTGCTCTGCGCATGGGCTTCGGTTGTCTCGAAGAGCCACAGGTGACGTCTTTTCTGCTTGTATTGATCATATTCATCACATCCTCTGTGCACTAGTACATAATGAGTTTATCAGTGACAACGCTGAGTGGTAGTTCCTACCTTCTTTATTCTGCCCAGAAAGTTAGGTTACATTTGTCCGGCAAATCATCTGGCCCGCTTCTAGTATTGGCAATCCTCATCAACCAGCACGGAACCTCTTACCTATTATCTCTTTACTGGTATTTTTGAACTAAAAAAAAAGGTCCCTCAACATTTATTAAGACCTTCTTTAATGATAACAGGATGACAATTCTATCTGCTTTTTGGAAAAAAACTGACATTTTGGAGCCAGTAGTCATACAACATACAGGTTTCAATTTTTCAGGAGAAAATGTTTTTTAAGAGAATTAGGATTCTAGTGGTCTCCCTTTACGCAAACTAAACTATCTGGTACGAGCCAAAGCAGAAAGGTGCTGCAAAGTGAGCTGGAGGACAAAGAAAGCAGAGAAAATGTGCCCTCTGTCAGAATGGGATAAACAGATCATGTGCTCAGAGAAATTAGAAGTCAGGGAAGTGAGAGACCCTTCCACTCACCCCAATTTCAGAGAGCAGCTGAGTGCTGTGAGGGAATATTAAGCATAGTGCTGTGCAGTATAACCCAGGCCTCAGAAGTTATTCCTTGGCTAGGTTGCACTGCAAATATCAGAATTCATGCAATATAATTAAAAAAAAAAAAAGAAATTAAAAAGAGAATTCAGAAATATCTGCTTTGCCAGGATACATAAGGGTATATAGTTTTGCTGTATGTAATCCTTAATATAGGCCAAAATACTGTCCTCAAAATGTCTTAAAAGTAAGTAAATTTTATTTTTTTTAAAGTTAAAAATAGTTTAGTGTTGTTACTAAAGTCAGTGGAAAACTACATTCGATTTTAGGAAGAGCAGGATTTCACCAACAATTATAGCTTTTAGTATGCTGGATCCCAATATGATGTGTGATAGAATCAGTCATCTTCAAAAATGCTCTTGTGTCTGGAAAATTAAAAACATAAATGAAATTGTTAAAAAATATATGAATACCTCATTACTTAAAATTAATCGTCTTGTTTTCTGTATATAATCTTGCTCTAAGGTGTAAAAAAATCCCAAACCAATACCAACCTCACCCTCCTCTAAGAAACACCTAATATCACGTAAGAGCTTTGTGGATGCTTTACTATGGAGTCATTTGGTTTCATTATGGAAACCAAGTCTTTTTTTTATTGATAGTAAAATGCTAAACAAAATTCTTCAATAGGACTACCTGTAATTACAGTTGCTCAACTGTGGCTCAAATTCAAGGAATGGATTTATACTAATTAATAAATAAAAATGGTATGAGACTGCCTAGTGGAAAACATTCTTGTATGATATAAAAGTACTATCCTAGGGTTACATACATCTATTTAAAATAATATCCTTTAAGGAGGCAGGAAAGGAGTTGTATAAACTATCAGTGAATTTCAAACGTAAGTGTGTGGCTGTCTCCCTTGTAAACCTCCTTTAAAAACATAGGCTTGTAACCCCACTTAAGATAAAGAGAAGCCTGGGGAGGCAGTTAAATTTAGAAAGACGACGGTCTCAGAATATTTTTTTTTCACTAAATGTACCTTTAAATGAACACTTGTTTTCAAGAAATTACGTTGAAACAAACATTTTTTTTGTAATAATGAATGCTTCCTATGGATTGTGATAATGAAGCTTGTAAGTGATGATGTTAAATTCAGCCTGTGTTCCAATGCCTGGTATGGATGGAACAACTATTTTCAAAGATTTCTCATTTTCCAGATCATTTAGTTACTCTTTGCAGGATGCAAACTAATTAGGCTTCTTCATAAAGGTCTCTGTTTCTTAATATACAAGAGCCTTTTTCTGTGCTGTACCTCAAGCCGTCTGCTTGTACCTATCTTAGGTACTCTATGAGCTCTTAAAAAATCCATTTGGATACTGAAATAAATCATGAGCTCTGAGAACAGTACTTGGAGTTACTGCCAACACAGCATGCACTAACATCTGAAAAATTGTAATATTTTGTATTTTTCGTACTTTCAATGATGCACTTCAAAGAAAACACAAACATTTTAAATACTCAAGTATTTTGCTTCAATACACCATAAGTCTTGGCTATCTGTGAATACTCTTGTTTGAACATGATAGGTAGCACCTGTAAGTTTCTTGCACCTTTTTTTAGCTGTATATAAAAAATATGTGATATGAATTATTTTTAAAAATACAAAATGACTGTGTATCTTTCATTAACATATGGACCAATAATTTATGTATAAGTGCACACATTCCCCTCTGTCCCTTCTCCACCCCACCCTCCAGTATGTTTCTGCACTTGTGCAACTTAACAGTTTTGTCAAGTTAATTTCTTGTGTACAACTGCAGTGTGCATTTTAAAGTATCATAGAGACAAATTACTTTAGACGAAGAGAAAAAATAGCCCCAGCAACACGACACATTATATTATTGCATATAATTAAAACAGTCCCCTTCCTTCTTCAAGTCCCCAGCTTGCTTAGGAATCGTTCACTTATTTTACAATGCTTTGTCTTACATGCTATAAACTCAGTCTCTGTGCCGTCATCTCAATTTTTTTCAGAAGATCTGGTGTCTTTATTTATGTCTTTACCCCACAATATTATTACTGTGAGAAAAATCTTCATATTTATGCATAGAAATAATATATATATTTACATAGAGTACACTTCACTAAGAAGTTCCCATTCTGGAGGTTATTTTTTATTCTGTATGCTGGACTTTACTAGGTAGAAGGTGCACACTTTATTTAGTGAACATATACTCTCCATAAGTGAGATAAAAATCATAATTTATAGAGGTTTAATGAAACTATCTAATGTTGATTTCTTTCTTATTTATCTATTTATACACTGCTTTTCACTGTGTGGAAACCCAAGTATGAAGGCAAAATTGTCCTGGAACATACAAAGGTGAGAAGATGTCCCAGGTTTTGGTTTAGTCCTCAGTCTGGATGTCCGAGGCACTGGTAGGCTGGCACAGAAAGTAGCACACACCAACTTCATGGAGGAAAGGTTCATCCAGCCACTGCGTGCCTCTAGGAGCTGTTAAAACTGGCTACCTTAGGAAGACTATAAACCCAAGGCAGGCATGTAACTCCAGTGATACTCTCATCTTGCTGGAAGATTAGGATTTTTGTGTATTTGGTAACCCTGGACTGCTTTCCTTTATGTCTGATCAAGTAAATATGCAAGATGAACTCTGAAACTCTGAAAATGGAGACCCTGAACATCTTTCTTTGGATGTTGATTTGCCAGAAACTTATTTGAGTTAAATAGCTTGGCTAACAATGATGCAGTGCACTAGCAGATAGCCTTGACTCAGTTCTTCCAAAGCGCGTATGGGTGTTTATCTGCAGAAATACAGTGAACCTCAGGATGCCATGGCCCTGGCTGTGCCTGTCTTCAGCTCTTGTTGGGATGGGAGGTGGTGTCTTTGCTGCTCTTTACCCATAGCTTTCAGTAAGGAGAAAAGTTCAAGAAGAAAGTGAGGAGGATGCTCCAGGCAGGGTGATGGTAAATTCACATAGTGGAGCACATTCCAGTTTTTTACCTGGAGATCATAACGAGAATTTTAAAAAAATTCAATATAAAATTTATTAGACATACTGTGCATGTTTTCTGGTAAGCAAGATCAAAATATGAAAAAAAAAATCCCCCCAGAATAGGTTCTTTTTCAGAATTCTTAATGATTAGATATTAATATGTTAATAAAGAGCTCCTTCAGTGTTTTTTTCTCCTGATGTGTAGAATCCTTGTTGTTTACATCAGCGATATAAATAATGAAATACAGTTTCTGTTCCCTGGATAGCTGAATATATCTTAGGAACCAAACAATGTTTAGGTGTTAATCATTATAAAGATGAGATTCATTTATCATAAATATTCTGCAAAATTAATTTAAAATATGCTTTTCTCATTAAATTTCCTCTTCTTTAGTAGGATCAGTCCTTCAAATGTCCTCTATATAAAAAAAACCAAACACCTTTAAACCAAATAAGACACAGTGCTAAAAAAAATTACCAAAAATCCTTATAAAAGAACTGAACTTTTAATGTTAAATACTCAATTGATCTGTTTATCCAAGCAATAATTACAAATGGGGAACTTTGGTGCTTTTCCATATGGTGAACTTGACTTATATTACTATCAGCTTTGGGCAGGAAAAAAGTCCAAGTGTTGTAAATAACATTAGAATATATTTGCTAAAGACTTTTTTTAACATAGTATCAAAAAGTTGGCCTGATTGCACATTATAGACTAAATTTTATATTTTTATTTAAATAGAAGTATTCTTAAATATGAAGTTAACAGACTAAACTAGGCAATGGTAGCAGACATCTTAAATATTTCAGTATTCTTTTCTTTGTTGTTAAAACTAACCTGACAATTTCTAAAATATAGTAATTTAAATGTATATGTTCTAAAGGTGCCTTTTTTTATAAAAGTAGTTTTATTTTAAAGTGGAGATAAACAAAAAACAATGGGCTCAGTGTTCAATTTTGTCATGGATTTTCAAGAAAAGGTTAGCTATGTGTTTCTCTAATTTTATTGATGACAGGATTTATGTGAAATACAAATAATGTAAAAAATATATAGTTGAAGTAAATAAGATCATAAAAGACTAAAGTTAAATAGTTGCAGTACAGCTGGTATTGACTAGTAGAATTGAAATCCTAATGACTTTAAATACATACTTTATATCTGTGGATAATGTTATGGAACTAAGAGATCAGCTGTAGAAGAAATTATAGTAAGGGAAAAAAGCCAGTCAGTGAATTGGATCTAATATCCATTTGAGAGCTGATTAGACAAGTTATAGAGTGGTGGTTGCAAATCAGATTGCTGTAGTTAACATACAGCCTAAAAACAAAGTGTTATTCGTACTAGGGAATTTTTATGTTTTCCTTGTGCACTGGAAAAAGCAGATGTGCATGTCATGCCTAAGATTCACAGTTTGCGGTATGTGGTTAAACAGAATAAGAGTGGAGAAGGATCATGTTTATTTAATTATTTTACTTACCGCACGCCAAAGCAACTAAACAAACAAAACTGCAGGGAAAAAAAAGAAAAAAAAAAAAAAACCTCTCCCCCCTAGAACACATTTCTACAGTCTAAGCCTGTGATGAAAAAATGTATTTAAAAAAAAAGGAACAGATCCAATTTCTTAGATAGCAATGGTCATTTAGGATAGATTTTAAAAAAGAGCATTTTCTATGACTTGGGAGTCATCTGAGTACATTTTGTACTTGGAATGCACTTGTGTGGCATAAGCTGTACCACCCAGGTGTTACTAACTTTTACAGTTTGTTTCTTTCTTAGTTCTCAGTTTTAATTGATTTGACATGAAATGAAATTTGCTTGTGTGAACAAGATACAAAATTTATGAAGAAAAATCTTGCCAATGTTAAAACAGGTTGCAATTTTGAACGTAAAAATTTTCTCTCTTTTTTTATACACACACGAACAAGAACAAAAAGAAAATTTGTAACCAAGATAAGGTAGAAGTTGAATCCCTACGTTTTTTGAGTATGTTTGTCTTTTATGTGGAAGCAAAGTGGTTTGTAGAGTTCTTCCATCTTTGGAGAGTGTCTTTCAATGTGTTCGTTCCGGGACACCCCCATGGTGCTTTTGACTTCTGAACTGTGCAGTTGAGGGAATTAGGCTGTCCCATGTAAGCTGGAAAGAACCCGAGCATTTAAGGAAATACCACGTCTAGGAGCAAGTAGCGTAGACACCTTGAGATCTTCTCTCAGTCTGGACATGTCCCCTCCTTTCTATCCAAGAAAAATGAGGACACTGAAAACCGTAGGTCTTGAAACCAGAATCTAGGCTTGAAAGATGGTTCCCTGTTTGCTCAGGCTCCCTAATGCAGAGCACACATGGCTCCTGGGCTCTGCTGCAGGATGCTGCTCTGGCCTTCAGCTATCTAAATTCATTTCACAGCAGGGGACTGACACCTGCTGATCCAGGACGCTCATCTCACTTAAACTGCATACAGCTGAGGTTCAACATAATGAAATAGTGCACTTAATTTCATTTGGAGCTCATGCCAGTGTTGCAGCCAGATTTAAAACATTGTTCTCTTCTCAACTGGTAAATACACACAACTGAATTGTTCAAAGCCCTGCTCCTTTGAAGATTCATGTTTGTGCATAACCTCAGACAATTAAGAGTCGTGCTGAAATCAATGCGACTGCTGACTTTCATCCTGACTCCTCTGAAGACAATTTCAACTTTCCCACTGACTTCAGTAAAGCTAGGCTGTTCTCAAAATATTTTATGTGCTGCATGCTGGGTAATAACACAAAGGGATGCAAGCCTAGTGAAACTAGACGGACTTTTTATCATGGAAGGGTGTTTTGGTTTTGTTTTCTTGAGATGTAGTGATATTGTATAGCATTCAAATAAACTTACAGAAAGGAAGGCTTTGGTCCAACTTCCATATTTTTGGTTTTTTAACCTGTGTTGAACCTTGCTTTTTGTTTCTTTTTAGCAGTTTAGCTCTTCATCTTTTGTACGGGGATTTGTTTTCTTGTGTCCCTGTAGTAAAAGATTTGTTACCTACAAAGGCGAATGGCTCTGACATCACAACATAGACAAAATGATAACTCAGATTTCTCTATACAGAGTCCCCCTTCTTGTTTATACCATTGTTAATACTATTTGTTCTCATTTTATGCCTTCCTCTTCAGCCAGCCTTAGAGATGAGACTTTGTCCAAACTCTTCTAGATTTGAGTTATGCCTCATTTGTTGAAGTGCTCTTTTTGCTTCATCTCTGAAATGTTACATCTGTGCTATGTATGTGACATATCACCTCTGAAATATGCCTTTTATAGTCTGGACTGAGGACCTGATGTCATGTTTAAAACTCCTGAGAAAAGGCCTTGGGCCCCTTCCCATAAATAAAATAATACTTCCAACCTATCTTACAAGTACTCTTTCCAAGAATAAGACTTATTTTTAAGAGCCTGTGGCAAGTCATCTTATTCAGTGATTTATCGGGTATCTTCAAGTCCTCTGTCAGACATACATCTGTAATGCAATATGCTGATTGTCTATTCTTTGTGCATAAATATACCGTAAAGTATGTTCCGTTGGACCGTCTTCTAGTACTCTTGACCACCTTATCAACCTCATCTTAGCATGTGCAGAATATTGCAGAGTTTTGATCAACCAAGTTTTGTGAGGAAATGACTTGCAATATAACTTCTAATATAGTTTTGCTCCAAAGGTGAGAACTAGATTTTTCACTTCCAAAATCTGTGCAAGTTGTACATTTGTACTCGATCATAATCGCTATCTATCTCTGTCCTGCCTCTAGTAATCACTACAAAGAAATGTTGGCTATGCACTGGTGTTTATCCTCATTTTGCTTTACAAAATGACTACATGAGCATTACATCATTTTAGCATTCAGGGATGGCAGTTTTATTTATAGTTTTCTTCATCAAACACTTCAGCACATTAGCCCACAAGCTTCTGCATGTACCTACTTCAGAAAGATAGTTGATCGTGCCCATAAATAATTTCTTTCATGCTTTAATGGGAATAATTTGATTCTCCTCCCATCTGCCCTCCTGTAAAACCCAAGTAACACCTCGTTAGTAATTTTGTGAGTACAAATTTACTTTCGAGTTGTCACACTAGACTACAGATGCACTTGAAGCAGTCTCAGGTGCTATAATGGTGCAGATTCTCTGTTGGGAGACAGAATCCTGCATTTGATTCCCCAATGAATTCCACATGGGAAAATGTTTCTAGTGCAAACTAGCTTCCTACATGCTTAGTTTCTTAAAGTATATCTTGATAAATATTAAACTATGTCCATGGAGAGTCATGTTCCTGCTCTTTCACTTGGTGATCATTGTTCTCAAAAGTCACAGCACTTGTTCTATGCTTCTTAGAAGTGCAGGATTTTGTGTTAACTAAATTTCAAGTATTTCTTGTTTACTGGAATTCTTACTTATAAAAAGTATTATAAATAGACATTAAAATTAAGCACTTGCCTGATATTTCTGGAACCCAGCATTGTGAGAGTAGTTCCACTATATCTGACTTCACAATCTAGCTAGAACGTCATCTACTAGCATAGGTGAAATAAGATAGCCAAAGATGTCACAGCTACTGTCTTTTATCTGCAGTGCAAAGCTTCATCCATTTACAAACAGCACTACAAACTTCAGACGTTTGATTTGAATTTAGTTGTCTTCTTTTACTGGAGAAGTTATGGAATCAGAATGTAACTTACTTCTATACTTTTATTGGTGGCTGTGGGACATTCTTTTTGCCTTTATATTTTCCACTGTATATGTGGAAATACCACAAGTCTTGTAATTGACTTGTCTTTTCTTCTGTCTTGAGTCCTGGTAAGTGTTAGCTTAAATCTGTGAATTCTTCTTTACCCGAGGCTGTCATTATTTCAAACTTCTACCTGAACAGTTACACTAGCCTTGCTAATCAGAAGCATCTTTCGATGTTAACTCCGAAAACCTGATGTAATACAAGTCTAAGCACCTGTCTTCCATTAAACCATTTTTAGTGTTTCAGACACTGGGTGTTAGAGTCAAACTTGTTTGACCCTTTGTTTCAGTTATAAAAGTAAATAAATAAATAAATCCTCTTTGTTACCTCTCTAGATCAGTTAATTCAAAATTGCAGTCAAGCCTTTTAATGGTTATTATAACGCTTCAAGCAACTTCTACATAACAAATTCCTGGCTGATTTCTAATTAGTATTGAACCATATAATATCTCTTTTTCTCTCCTCATCTTTTTCTTACCTTTTTTTTCCTTCAATCTCGCTGACAGCTCTTAATGTTGGATGAAGCTTGATTCTACATCTGTCACAAAATATTTTTTTCTAAAAACTACACAGCCCTCCACAGCACTGTGCTCAAGTTTTCCAGGTTTTTGTTTCCCTGCTAAACATTTGGCAGTAGTAGTAGTCACTGCCCCAAAGGAAGATGGTAGGCTTCATGAATCTTTCAGTGAGTGAAAACATGAAAAGTCTATTTGTTTATAGTGCTGCATGATTCCCTTAACAAAGCGTATGTTCCCAGGAAGGGATGCTTGAAGTGCAGATAGCATTCTGACCATGTGCATACAGATTCATTTCCAGTGCCTCTTCTCCATTTGCATTTCTATTGCATTGAAAACGCTCTCAGGCACATGGTGTGATTTTTAGGTTGATCCAGTGCAGGGCCAGGAGCTGTACTTTGATGATCTTTTTGGGTCCCTTCCAACTCAGGATAATATATGATTCTATGATTTTCTGTAGTGAGTAAGAAGCTGTAAGGCTTTTGCAGAATTAGAACTTAATCAGAGTTCTCGTTTAAGTACGAGTAGCAGTATTCAAGAAAAATAGTTACAAAAGAGAGACAGTGGAAAGAAAATTCTAAACCAAGTGCATTAGTTCTATTACCCTCTTTCATTTAATGTCCATCTAGATAGTGATGTGTAAATATTATGGCAATAGGTATATTAAAATGTTGTTAATAGACACAAACAAGTGTCTTTTAGTTGTAAATGAACAATTTCTCTTTTTCATTTCCCAAATTATCATGAAGATTTAGGAGTGTTATTTTTCCTATTCCTTACAGAAAAAGTGCTATTATAAGTTCTAATGGAAATTCTTCCCCAGAAAATAAGAGGTGTTTCCAGTCCCTATACTGAATTTCAGTTTGATTTAGCAGGGTGGTGCAATTCTTCAAACAGCACTAAGGTCTTTAAATCTTTTAAAGGTGTACATACATGTGATAGGTACACACCATTTGATTTCTATCTATTGACCCTGGGGAAACGTGCTGCAGGTTTATTACTTTCACCTAGTTGCTTTTCTGTCATAAAGTGTTCTGTGGTTAAAATCAAAACAGAATTATTTTAGCAAATCAAAAGATTGTGGTCTTAATTATGAGGTGGTAAACTGGGTGATGAAGCGAAAAAATAAGTAACAAAATTATCAATATTTATGAGAAGAATTCATCTTGGTTGCCTTGTTATGTCTCATCCAATGTTATTGAGATCTGGCTTAGATAAATTTTTAAACTTGGGGATGTCTATTGCCTTTCAATACTGAGACCTGAGGTTCTGCTGGGCAGTTGTTGAGAAGCTCCCTTTTAGACTGACTCTGTCTACCTGGCGTTCTCTCTCATGGATTCTGGGTTATGTCTCCCCACCTCTTCAAAGAGGGATTTACGCGTCTCTTAGTTTCAAGCTTTTCATCTTTTGTATTCAGGTCCTAGGAATGTAGTTCTGGTGGTTCTATTTTTCTGGTTAGGTTTGTTTCCTCTGAGCAACAATGGTACATTGACAAGGGTGGTAGCTGAGCCATTCTCCATCAACAGAAACAGAGAATTCAATACTTATCTCAGTAATTTTACTATGTTTGAATGATTTTAATACATGAATAATACCATATGTACATGGTTAACACACCATATATAATAAAATGGATAAAACCCACAACCTTTCCAAGCCATTAATTTTCAGCATGGCCTTAGCTAAAAATGCACTAGTTTGAAATTTATTCCTACAAGCTGATTGTTGCAGGTGGTTGTAGTGGGCAGCAATAATGTATCTAGGATTTTTAAAGTGCCTTTGCATGATGACAAACATTAACACGCAGATTAATTTGTGGCTTAATTGTAAAAGGTTACCCAAACAGCATGGCCTTCAGAGCTGTCTTTCCAAATACAGCCTGCTACAGAACAATTATTTTGGCCAGCACACAGGAAGAACTGGAAGCATCATCTCATTCGTTATGCTGGGATCAGCCTGTGGTGATCCTACAACCCTTGCTTAATTAATCCAATTTTGGCTTTAGACTTCTATCTCTGTTTGGCACAGCAAATACAGCTGTGCTGTGAATTTTCCTGGAAGCAGATGCAACTGTGCTATGCTCTCAGAAGGTTTTCATTCTGAATATTTATTCTTTTGACTCATTTCATAGTTAATATGTGCAGGCACTTGCGACAGGTTGCTACTTGCTGACTGATTGGCACAATTAATTTCTGTGTTCCAGTTGAGCTACAATCCTGAAACACAGTTTGCTCATTCATTATGGGCTATTGCGCAGAAATGGAAAAAAAAAATCTCTCAATTGAAAACTGACCTTTCCATCAGAGACTGTCAACCCACTAGCTGAGATTTTTAAATATTCAGGGATCTTTCTGCATGTTAATTGGGTAGCAATTTCGAGAAACACATCCATTTCTTCAAGAGGAACAAAGCACAGAACACAATTCAGATTAGTGAATTTGGAGATTCAATTTTGTTTATTACAGAGAATTCCAGACTGTTCTGCTTTTTTTTCATTGCCATCGTAGAAATGTGGTGGCATGACTTGCACAACTGGAATGCTGCACTGGGTGGCTGTATGTTCTTCAGAAATGACAGGAAAGGAAGGAGCGATGTGGGGGTAGACCTGTATGTGAGAGTGTGTGAGAGGAAGCCAAGGAGAATCTTCATCCTTCATTGCATATACAAGGAAACATAGTGACAAAGGCTCAGGAAAAGCCTGAGGTACTTAACGACTTCTTTGGCTTAGTCTTCAAAGTAAGATAAGTTTTTCTCAGGGTAGCCAGGACATGAGCTTTAAGACAAGTATGGGAAGCAGAATGGAAGCACCCATAGTCCAAGAAGAAATGTTTAGGGACCCGCTACACCACTTGGAGGCACATGTGTCTATGGGGCTGAATAGGATCCAGTCAAGTATTGTGAGTCAGCTGGTGGAAGTGCTTGTTGACTCGCTTTCCATCATTTACCAGCAGTCTAGGTTAACTGGGGAGGTCCTAGTTGACTGGAGGTTAGCCCATCTACAAGAAAGCTTGGAAGGAGAACCCAGAGAACTACAGGCCTGTCAGCCGACCTCAGGGCAAAGGAAAGTCATGGAGCAGATAATTTTCTGTGCCATTATGTGGCACATGCAGGACAACCAGAGTATCAAGCCCAGTAACCATGGATTTATAAAAGGCAAGTCCTGCTTGACTGACCTGATCTCCTCCTATGGCAAGGTTATCTCCTTAGTGGATGAGAGAAGGGCTGTGGATGCTTGGATGTAGTCTATCTGGACTGTAGAAAAGCTTTTGACACTGTTATGGCTTGGACAGGTGTATACTCTTCCTTAGGTTAAAAACTGGCTGGATGGCTGGGCTAGGGGAGGGATGGTGAATGGAGTTACATCCACTTGGCAGCCAGTCACTGGTGGTGTTCCCCAGGGTGCAGTACTGGGGCCAGTTCTATTTAATGCCTTTATTGATGACTTGGATGACGGGATCAAATGCATATTTAGCTCATAAATGATGCCAAGTTGAGTGGGAGTGTTGATCTGTTGAACAGCAGGAAGGCTCTACAGAGGGATCTGGACAGGCTGGATCAATGGGCAGAGGACGGACAATTGTTTGAAGTTTTATACGGCCAAGTGATGATCCCGCCCTTGGGTCACAACAACCCCATGCAGTGCTACAGGCAGGATGGCTGGGAAGCTGCCCAGTGGAGGCGGACGTGGGGGTGCTGGTTGACAGGTGTCTNTTTAGCTCATAAATGATGCCAAGTTGAGTGGGAGTGTTGATCTGTTGAACAGCAGGAAGGCTCTACAGAGGGATCTGGACAGGCTGGATCAATGGGCAGAGGACGGACAATTGTTTGAAGTTTTATACGGCCAAGTGATGATCCCGCCCTTGGGTCACAACAACCCCATGCAGTGCTACAGGCAGGATGGCTGGGAAGCTGCCCAGTGGAGGCGGACGTGGGGGTGCTGGTTGACAGGTGTCTGAACAAGAGCCAGCATGTGCCCAGGTGGCCAAGAAGGCCAATGGCATCCTGGTCTGTATCAGCAATAGTGTGGTCAGCAGGACCAGGGCAGTGGATGTACCCCTGTACTCCGCACTGGTGAGGCCACATCTCGAATCCTGTTTTCAGTTCTGGGCCCCTCACTACAAGAAGGACACTGAGGTACTGGAGTGTGTCCAAAGAAGGGCAACGGCACTGGTGAAGGGTCTGAGGTACAAGTTTTATGAGGAGCGGCTGCAGGTGTTTAGCCTGGAGAAAGGAGGATTAGGGATGACTGTCGTGGTTTGAACTGTCTAACTGCCAGGCTCCCACAAAATCTATTTTTTTAAGGGAAAATAGGATCATATTGAGGAAAACTGGAAACTTGCGAGGCAAAACAGGCCCACGCTTGAGCAATTACAGCATAAAGGAAATTTTATTACTAACAAAATTAAAGGTAAAAAGAAATAATAAATTAAAGCCTAAACTCCCCTCTCTTCCAGCAATCCCCTCCCTTTTATCCAACTCACACGTGCAAAGGATAACAAAACAGAGATTCGGTCAGTTTCACAGTTCTTAAAAAAAAAAAAATCTCTCCAGTATTTAAGGAAAAAGAGGTTCTTTCTCTGTTTTAAATGTGGTTTCCAAACTGCCACTAGCAACAGACCCGCCCAGAAATCTGCTGCTGTGAAAAACATCTCTCCCATGGAAATCTCACAGTCTTTTTCACACTGCCAATCATGGGCCACACATGGGGTGTTTTCTCATTTAAGGATGGGCAAATTCCAGCCTGAAAGCAATGGCTGTCTTCTTCACAAAATCTCTAAGTCTCTTACAGCCTCTAGGTGACCTGGAGTGGCCACTTTTCTTTTTCCGCAGGCTGCACACAGAATTCTCATCCCTCCATGTCTTTTAAATGGATTAAAGAGGAAAGAACAGTTTGTGATATTACAGTTTTTACCATGGCCTGCAGAGAGAATTTTTAAGCTTCGCGCTGGGCGTGACTCGGCCCTCTTTTTCCTGCCGCCATCTTCAGCTCCGTCCCACATGACTTATTTTTTCTTTCTCTCTGACCTTGAAGCAGCCATGATTTTCTCCTTCGCAGGCTGCGCTGATCTTTTCAGTTTAGTGCAAGCTGTGCTGGCTGCAGAAGATCTCTGCCGGCCCTCGCTGGCTTCAGGAAAAAGGAGGGGGGAGGTCACGGCAACTTCAGATCTCATCTCGGCCGTGCAGTCCCAGCTCAGCTGGAGTTCTCTGGCCGTGCAGCTACTCACAACTCCAGAGTGGCTTCTTAGCAGCTTAGCCTGCCGCCTCTGCTGCTGGGGGTTGAGGGCATAGTGGGGAAAGGAGGAAAAAAGCCCAGCCCGGGCCCAGCCCAGGGCCCAGAGACCCCCCCCTCACCTTCTGGCAGGCCAGCTGGAACCAAGGGAAATTCCCGCCCTTGCACGAGGTTTAAATATGCAAAATCGCAAAAGCATAATTGGCTCAGGAACTTGTCAATCAACTCAGATTCAACGTATTACAGTGACCTTATTGTGCTTCGCAACTGCCTGAAAGGAGGTTGCAACCAGGGGGGTTTGGTCTCTTCCCCCAGGTATCAAGTGCCAGGTCAAGAGAAAATGGCCTCAAGTTGTATTATTGAAGGTTTCGGTTGGATATTAGGAAAAATTTGCGCTAAAAAGATAGGCTTTGGAAGTGCTGGAGTCACTGTCCTTGGAAGTGTTAAATATCATGTAGATATGGCACCTGGGGATATGGTTTAGTGGTGAACATGGTGGCACTAGGTTAGCAGTTGACCTACATAATCTTAGAGGCCTTTTCCAAGCATAGTAATTCTATTATTCTATGAATATTAAATACATTTCTTAGGTGCTATGTCATGGCTCTAAGCAGAGCTTATTCAAGCACAATGGTTGTGCTAATGCAGCTATCTGATTTCTAGACACTGTGATTAATTTTTCATCCTAGAACATAAACACAGTTTATCATGTTATTCCCGGTACAAACTATGTTTTTTACAGATTTTACAAGGAAATACAGTTTATAACTACAGCACTCATGTTTTGCTGGTGCTTCTGCCATAGAGAAAACAAGCATGAAACACTGGAAGACTGCAGAGAAAATAAGTCATCGCATGCTATTTGTTCACTGCTCTGAAATCAAGTATCTCTTGTGTTTTAGGAGAGGATGAAGTAGATGGCAGTTGTGTCAAACCCAAGTAACTATCAAGTAATAATTTATAAATTACTTGATCTGAATTCCGAAACCTTGACGTGAACTGTTTCTCTTTTGTGGTCTTTATTAATAAAGGCCTCTCTACTGGACTTTGAACTGATCAGTGTGCTTTTGGCCCGCACAGTCCAGTACAAGAATGAAAATCCTATTTAATGGAGTCTGAGGACTGCAGGGTTTACCCATAGTTTTATTAACTCTATGAAAGTGTGCCTACTGCAGCTTATTATGTGACAAAAACAGCCTCAAAACTGTAACAGCTGCAGAAACAAAAAGTTCTAAGTGCTGCTTTAGTCACTGAAACTGATTTTATATGCAGTGTTTTATGTAACAGCATAGTATATATACTGAGAAGCTTTCATTCTAGATCACTTAGAAGAGTTAACCTCCTTATTACTTAATTGATAAAAAAACCTTGAATGTTTTAATTTGCATTTCTCCTAATTAATATAATTACAGAGAAAATGTAATACAGTGACACAGAACATGTAAAGGTAATGTGAACAGAAAATTATACCCATCATATGAAACCTAGTCAAGATCAAGTAAAGCATTAGGCGGTGTCATTGTTTAAACAAAAATATATTTGTAATGTAGCACAAATGAAATCTCTGCATTGCAACACAACACGCAGGAAGGATTAAACCAGAGTTACAGTACTGTTTTAAGTACATAGTGTACTGCAGACCTCTAGGATAGAAATAAGCAGCCAAACAAGGTGTTAATGAGATGCAGCCATTTGGATTTAAAACATAACAAATTTTTACAGGGAATTTGTACTTAATGAAAAATACTATTGAATAATAAGAATAAAAATATGTTATATCACGTATTTAAATAATATTCCTGCATGTCTTGCTCAGTAGAACCTGTGTGAGATGGTGAGTTAGACATACCAATATGGGTGAATGTATGAGATTATTTCACTCTGTAAACTAACAGAATCTAAATCATTAACAATGTCTGGGGTAACACTTACTATGGGTAAAAATTACACTGAAGTAACTGTAGTCTATATCCCTATGAAAATTTCTTCTCTTAGAGTTTCATATTTACTACATAATTGTATATTCCAAGGGTATAGCTGCCATTTTACTTTTATTTTATAGTTGTTAGTGTTGGCTAATGCTTTTTTTGGGGGGGGAGGAGAGGCGATGTTGGATTGGAAATTCTAGGATCTGAAACAGTTTTTTCAGATCATCCTCCTGTTCCATAAAATATACATTGGTTTCTAGGCAGCATGATATCAAGCTTCATCTACTTGTGGTGTTCTCTGGCTTCACTAGAGCTTCCAGATTTTTGCAAATGAGTCATTCCTCCTACATCTAACTGGGCTGCGGGTTAGTGTTGTAGTTCTTACTACCGGTCAGTAGAGATGATAGAGGTATCCCTTTGCTGGCAAGACTAGCACCAAAAAGAAGGAAGTCACTTTGACTGAGCATGTCTTGGTGGTAGTCCTGTGAGGGCGCTTTTTCCATCAGTTGTTTCTCATAGTAGCTCACAAAAGAAGCATGACTGTTGCAAAAGTTATGCATTAGATGCAAAATGATCAAGGAGAAGAAAGGCTAACAATGAGTTAGAAAAGGATGGAGAACTAAACTTGAGGGGTACTGAGAAGCGTGAAGTATTGATCTCCATCTCTTGACAGTTTTCTCCAGAGAAAACTGGAAACAAGAAAACATGCTGTGCTAGAAACTATTGTTAAAGTTAGTGGAAGAGGAAAGCGTATAATCTGGGGACTCAGCATCCTTCATCTGTTGTAGAAATCATGTGGAGTGAATCTATAAAAGCAACCAGCAGCACTGAGATGCTATTTTTTCCTGAAAGATCTTCAACTTAAGAAAGATCCACTGCACATATTTTATAATCAGCAACCATGGTTTTTTCCAGTGTCTGGGAGCAGCAAATAGCAGAGCTGATAATTATAAGGTAATCTACAGGTCTAAAGAAAAGTGCAGGGCATGCTGAAGGCTAATTGATCATATCCCAGTTATGTCACATAGCTAGCAGAATTAATTTGAATATTTAAAACCATATATGATCATAATAGTTATCAAAATTGATGAATGTGTTGTGGAAAGGAACAGGTGGGAATTGTTCCTTTTTAAATCTCTACCATGAATGGGTTGGAATTTACTTTTTGCTGTCTTGCGTTTTGTCCTGCCAATCAACTAGAAAGCAGGTAGTGGATTAAGAAATCCCTTTCCATGTTGCCAGAGGTTATGCATGCCAGAGGTTTCTGACCATCTTCTCATTAAAAACACTCATTTAGAGTTACAACTGACATTAAAATCGTATTCTGTACTACCTCAGAGCTCCTAAAATTTAGTTTTGGAGGTTATATCAGAATTAATTTACTAAACTTCCTTTCACCTTAAAGGACCAATCTGAGCCAAGGTCATCTCACATCCTAACAGAAGTCAAATTGAGTAATTTTTTAGTAGCTTCTTGTGGAGTGGTGATGGTATGTCCCTGTTCCTTGCAAGCGTGTTTCATCCTATTAGGCAGATCCAGTAGCAACACTAAAAATGGTTCAACCTAGGAGTAACAGCCGAGCAGACAAGTATTTGCTCCATCCTTTTATATAAATGTAGCTGCAAGTACTGTTGTACTGACTTCAGAAATAAATCTTCATGGTACAAAAGGATCATCTAAGGAATTACATAAGGTATTATTCATATCCTTCACTCACTACAACTACATCCCTTTTCCTTGTGAACTGCAGGGGGTACAGTACATTCCATAAAAACACTTACACTGGCTATGGTCTTCAATTGCTAAACTTTTCTGTTGGTTTCCTTGCAGTCCCACTCTGAGTTTTCTCTCATTTTCAAGAAAGATGGTTAAACCTTTTTCTGTCTTGTGCTCATTAGTGCAGATAATATTTGGACTTGCTAAAAATATGTCATCTCATTTCCTGGGTTCTTTTATCTCTGAATTTTCATTTATCGTGTTCTCATTTTTTTTCAAATTATGTGCATTAATTTTCTGCCTACTCCCTTGACTTTTTTTAATATATCTCAGCTTTTCCCTGTCCATTTTTTCCCTATATTCTTTCTCCATTTCTATTCAGTAATATTTTCCTGCATGAAATAACTTACTGTAAAGACCAAAAAATCCTCAATATACTTATGACATCATTTTGAAATATGTTTAGAAACGGCAGTTCTTGTAGGGTTTTGGATTCTGCACATATACTGACTAAGTATGTGAGTTACCTGGTACAAATTAATGTGAAGAGCCACATTTCTAAATGTTAGTAGGAGATTTTTTAAATTTGAGCTAACCAAAAGCATGAATGCAATGGTGAAATTCGCAACTAGTTTGATAGCAACTGCCCCCAAAACAGAAATAGTTTTTCAAAAATTCTTGACAAGCTTTTTTTATAGAAAAATAAGAAATACGAAATCTGTCAGCCTCTGGTGATCTAAGCAACGTGTCTTTGTAGCCACTAACACAGAGTCATCGCCAGTGAGAGAGCTGCTTGAAAATATTTAGCGTATCCTGAAGAAAAGGCATCTTATTCCTTGCCTTTTGATTTGTTGCTTTTGATATGACTTTGAATTTTGTCTGATCCCACTTATGGCTGGAGTCTAATGGAAGACTTCTCTCAGGAATAACAGCCACTTTGAAATTCTGTGGTATTAGAACTACATTGCTGAGGTTAAGGAAAACCAACCAACCAAAAGAACCTCAAAACTCCCACCAAAATTGTTTTTATATATTTATTGGAATTCTTTCACATCGATGTTAAGAATAAATACATTCCGTTCAGAACTTCTAGAACAATAAAGCTGTGACAACTTATAGTAAGGGTGAAGGTGTTCACATATGGTATATTACATGAACTTTAGCATTTTTATTGGACATCTACAATTCCTTGGCACTATAATACTGCTACAAATGGCACTTTGGATCACATAACTTTTTATTTAAATTGAAGATTTAACATAATCTTTTTTAATTTTGTGTTTCTTTTTTTATTGATTATAAATAAGTGGTTAGTCACTTGTTCTTTATTTGCTGTGACAGGTTAGGCTACAGAAAATAATTTTTTGGACGGTCTTCGTTTTCATTTTTTCAGACTAATAATGATTAAAAAAAAATTGTTGTGTTTACTTTTGCTTTCAAAGGCTGTGTTGTGTAGTCCAGTGCTAATGTCAGGTTATAGCTCAAATACACAAAACTGACATTGCAGAGGCCAAGATAATCCTTTTTGCAAACAGTGCTATGTACTTGGTAGGGATATTTTTAATTAAAATAATTCCAGATAGTCTATTTACTATAAGGTTTTAGATATTTCCTAGCCTATATAATCTTTTACATACTGGAAAACATGGTAGGTTTTTTGCTGGCTTGGAGGCGTTTTTTTTTTTTTATTGTGGGAGCAACGGGAGACAGACATATTGTTTTTCCCTTTCTCTGCTTTATATGACAATCTTTGATGGTAACTAGGCAATAAAGGAATTAAGCACAGATAAAATATGCAATTACTAAAGCAAAACAGTAAGAAGTAGTAACAAAGATATCAACAAATTGACCTTAGGCTGGATAGCTTCCTCTTGGTATTTATTAAACCTTGTGTTCCTTGTAGTCGCTTTTTCATCTTTTTAGCTGGAAAAAAAAAAGAAAAGAAAAGAAAAAAAAAAAGCAGGAGAAAAAAATAGGATTTATAAAAGGACATAATTTGGTAATATTTTATAAAATGAAATGGGTAGTGTTGTGCTGTATCTGATATTGCTGAATGCTGTAGATTCCACTCAAAGGGTAAATTTCTGTCCTTCACATACAAAGCTCTAGTAAATGAACCTGTGGAGACATTTCCTTGTAGGGTTTAGCTGGGTTTGCTTGCATAAAACATAAATATAAATTAAATACTCTAATTGAATAACAGAGGACTGAAACAGGGCTAACAGGGACCTGTTCCTTTTTTATAAAGACAAAGAATTTAATCCTTTGCATGAGTAAGACACAGAGCTTGCAGCTGAGGTGAAACTCTGAACTGCAGTCACAGCTACATTGTCTAGGTCAACTATATTTTTATTTGATTTATAGATCTGCAGTTCTGCAAAAGATAATTAAAAAACAAACAACAATCACCATCTATGACTAATTCCAAATATGTCTCCTAATACGTCTTCACTTAAAAAAAATATTTGAAAGGCTATTAGAAGGGGGACATCAAAATCCAGTATTTGAAAGCTGTTCCATCTCTATATTTCTTAAAAACCATTTTTATCTTACTCTTTCAAAATTGTTCTTCAGCATAATAAACAGAATGTTCTGCCCAGCTTTCATAAAAATTGACTGTCTTCAGTGCATTTTTCTGTATGGCACAGGATATTTGCTTCTGAGAATTGACAGTGTTTCTTGTTAACTTGATATTAATTGCATTTTGAAGAGAATAAACTCTAGGTTGAAAATTGAGTTGTGTATTATCCCAGGAGATGTATTTATCATTAAATTAACGGGGAGCAGTAACAGAATTTCATTGTGAGAGGACCTGAGGAAATTCTGCAAATTGGCTGATCAATAGCCTAGACAGCTGTCCATCAATGTGCGTCAAAGCTTTTTCTGATTTTCATTTTTTCAGTAACTTAAAAATATAGCAGCTGAAAAAAAGAATAAAGAGTAGAGTATGAAATTACATTGATGTAGTTAACCTAAAATGAATGCACTTAATAAAAACAGAAGTAATAAAAGGAATGAAAAAAGAAGAACAGCTTGGGTCAAATGGAAACTTGTCAAAAGCTTTTTGAAGATCCAGATTAGTTATATTAATTAATCTATGCTTATTAACACCTTCAATGTAGTCTGATAGGCAGTAGTCCTCCGAAAAATCTATAAAAGTCATGTGGAGCTTTAGCTAATTTTTCATACTTATCTATCATCTATTAATTCTAGAACAGTAATTCTTACATATTTTTCTGATGGCCACCCAATTTGCGGTTCTTTATGCCCTAAGTCTTTGCATGAGTCCTGTCTAAAGATTTTTATCTCTTCAATTCTGTTTTCTATTCCTCTTGACACAGAGTCTTATTAGAGCAATAGTTTATGTGCTACAGTTAGTAACTCAGCAACTTCATACTAGACTTCCTTCACTCTTGAAAAAATTACCTGGTCCTGACAGCTGTTACTGTTCAATTTATTAATTTGTAATAAAACCTCTTCTATTGATGTTTTTCTAAAAAAAAATAGTTTCTCCATCTCATGCCTTGTGAAGAAGGGAACCTTTCTGACCTTCTCCATAGTGAACACTGATGAAAGGATTTCCTCGTCTTTTCTGCAGTGGTCTTCCCTTTCTCTAGTGTGCCTTTTGTACTTTGATAATCTGTTGGCCCCGCTGACTCTACAGTCATCCTACTTCTTCTGTGCTTGAAAACATTTTATTTTATGCCTTCTTCAAGTTTCATCTTGAAGTATCACCTGGTTTGCTTTACTGCAGTTTTACATTTAGCTTGCTATGTCTGTTTTATTTTTTCTCATATAAAAGTGAATGACCATTTGTATCCTTTTTGACTATTTTTTTTACTGTGCTGGATTTTAAAATTAATTTTTTTTATTCTTTTATTGTTGAAAAATCTTTATTCAAAGATTCCAGTGTATTGTCATCACTACTTAACAGTCACCCTAACAGATAGCTGAAACTTTCATATAATGTGTCAGTCTCAAAATCTATGAAATGGAACTTTGGAGAAACCTAATCAAGAATCTGTGAGAGATGTGCATGAATCAGCAATCCCACATCTTAATATGGGTCATTCAGATGTACAAAATTGGAACTTTTATATTTTTGTTAAATTTTAAAAACAGATGGGCACTGAAAAGAGCTATTTCTGTATTGTACTTCCAGGTAGTTTTTAACATGCATGACTTTTTTCTTTTTATTTCAATTTATCTGTAATACTTCAGTTCTTCGTACAATTTTCATCTTTGTAATGAGCCATACCCTTAAGTTTTTGTCCAGATATGGCTCCTTTTACCTTTTTTTTTATATTATGAGGTCTGACATGACTTCTTTCATCTACTATATGTCTGGAGTACTTAATTTCAGTGGCATTCTAATATCCAAGTTCTCAGTATATATAGTGTTAAGCACATTATTACAGATTGAGATAGGAAGAGAAATTATGAGCAGTATAAATTTCCAACGTATTTTGGGGTTATTCTTCTTCAAACACATTTTTTAGTGCTATTTTCTGTCTGCACCTTTACATTGTTTTATTCTATATTTGTTTGCAGAGGGTATTAGGTAACATTTCTACAATTATCTTTCTAATGCAAATGCTCATTGTAAAAACTAAAGAATTTAACAGTATAAAAATGAAAAGCATCATAGTAACTGAAGGTGACAATGTTTTAGCATAAGTATATCTTGTTGACACCTAAATGTGCACAATTTTATCATATAATTTTCATTATGTAGCTAAGTTAAATTGATTCTAAATTGATGCTATGAAAAATGGAATTACCTCTTCCTTTTTACCCTTTTTACTGCACAATGTAAGAGTTTTATCCTAGAGGAAAGTGCTATTGCTATTATAATTTATTCATTTAGATTTATGACGAGCTAAGGAAAGAGCCTCTCACATGCTCTAGGCATCATTGTAAAATTACTTCTCAGGAAATTAAAAAAATATATAAATCAGAAGTTTTACCACATCTACAGCCCAAACAAAAGACGATGCTTTTTGTCAGTGGTTGCTCATAACGATGCATTTCTTTGCAGGATCAGTGTTGTAAATTATATATTTTAGAGCACTCCTTCCTCAGATGCCTCTGTATTTTTGCTGTATTTTTTAATGAGAATGGAATTTCAAAGTAGCCTCAATACTTACTTGTTGGGTCTTGGTTTTTCAAAATTGCATTGTTTTCAGTCAATGAACTACTAAGAATGAGTTGCAGCAAGTGGGCTTTCAACAAATGTAGTTGGAATCTCAGGAACTAGAACCTTAGGGACCACAGAAAGGTCAAAGGAATTATATTCAGTAAAAGAGAGAATAACTAGGAACCGTGCAATTAAGCTCCCACATAAATACAGTATAGAGTATGCCATGGATAGATTTTAGTTGGTATGTGTAGAAATACCTGGGAATTTTGCCTGTGGTTATACCACATATGAATTATTGACTCTTCCTGAACTTGTGAAATAAAGCATTTGTAGTTTAACATTTTCCTTATAAGTACGACCAGAGGCCGTCATATATAACTGCTTCTAGTCATATACACCTGCTTCTAGTCATATACAAAAATAAATGGGCAATTAAAAGTAATTTATATAAAAAAATCATCTATGGGACTGAAAGAGAAACCCTTGATTGGTGGAGAACCTTGTCTGTTTCTTGAGCTAAAGGTAAAGCTCTGCACAAGCACAGTCTGCAGGAAATCCTTCTTACTTGATCTGCAGTTCATTTCTTATCCACTCTCAGTCTGCTGTTATTCTTCAACCAATGTTCTTCGGCTAAGATCAGCATTGATTTCCATTTTTTGCACTTCCATCAAATGTGTATGGAGTGTTACACATAAAAATCTACCCTGAATTTCATCTTTCAATTGAACTTTTTTATGGGCTAGATATAACATGGCTCACTTCTCCGATATCACAAGCTTTAAATAAAATCAAATTTGGTTTTGGGATATTGTAATACAGAAAGGATTTTTTTTCTTCATTCCAGCCTTAAGATGAGAAACTAACCTTTTTCTACTTTCTACTTGCTTCCCATACAGTTTATTTTCCTAGCCAGGAGAATTGGGGCTTTTTTTATTTTTTGAGGATGGAATTAAATGCTTTAAGTAAAAAATAACAATCATAAACCAACAAACAGAAACCTAGCTTTACTTTACTTGACCTTCATGCAATAAAGACAAAACAATTTTCGCAACTAATACTCAATAAGAATTTCCCACCCACCCAAAGAAAAAAAAAATTATAGTTAGTTCTATCTGAACCAAACATGATACATGACAGACAAATGCCTGGCAATTTAGCATAACGCAATCCAGTCTGGGCAACCTTTCTTTCAAGGTGTATGCACTTGTATTCATTGACTGGTTTTGACAACCGAAAGGAGGAGGGAAATAGCAGTAAAGAGCGCAATACCTTCAGGTCTGACCTTTAGGAGGTGCAATCATTAACAGTTTTAAAAACGTATTAAGAGGCGGTTCTTCCAATGTGCAGCTACTAGCTGAACAAGTCTGCTGGATGAGAGAACACATGACAGAAAAATCATCAGTATTAAAATTTTTCACTTGTTTAACACCTTTTACAATCCCTTTTTTCCAAATTTATGCTCGTAGGAAATGTAGCTAGTTCTGGGATGCAAGGAAGAATGTAAAGACATAAAGCTCTCAGGTAAAGAAAGATTACCCTGGAGAGGTTAAAAATGAAGTCTATGTAGTCTGTTGGAATTTAGTTGTCATTACCATCGTATTGGAATGATGCTGCATAAGAAAGTATGATGAACTGCTGCTGAAGTGCACCTGAGTTTGGCATCATAGTATTTCATAAACATTGATTTGCCTTAGATAACAGTGTATTTTGACACCCAAGAGAAACTTTAGGTATATAAATGAAGGGGAAAAATTATATAGTGAGAAAAAGTAAGTAGTAAATACATAAACTCTATACATTTGGTGAGCAGGGGTGTTTTATACTTGTGGCTTTATATCTGCACCTTTTATTGATGTATTACTAGTTTGCACAGAATAATTAGGGAGTACAGAACTTCACTTTGCAATTCCAGCCTGAAACCCACAGCTGGCAGCTGATTTATACATGAAAAGAGAATCAGATTCTGCTGCTTGAAGTAGCCATTTTACAGAACAGTAGTGGCTGTGGGTGACAAGAAACATGGACTATTTCTTTAGGGAAGCACAGGAGCCGTATAGTCCCTTAACAGAGAGAATAAAAATAAATGTACACAGGGGTTTTATAGTTCTTTAGGGACATCTGCTTCTTTCCAAATCATAACCTGACTAATTTCAAGGTTTCTAGGAACTGTATTGTCCTCTTAAAGCAAGGAAAAATAAGCCATCACTTATATTTCAAGTGAAAAACTCGTTTTGTGGGTGGAAACCCTTAATGTGTGTTAATTTTAGTGGTATCTGATATAATTACTCATACACGATTAAGCAAGGAGGAGACAATAGGATTCTAGCTATTCTATGGCACACTAAATAGGACTTCTGTGTATCCCTGAGCAGCAATATTGATTTTAGAAATGAAAAAAGCTATCCCATCAGATGATGTTAGCAATGACAGTGACAGAGAATCCATTGCAATCCCTGCTAAAGTGTTTCTATGATTGGTTTCCTATAATAAAAAAATGTGCACTGTGTTGCTCGTTTGAATTTGTATAGCTTTGTTTTCCAGCTCTTACATCCTTTGTGTGCTGGACTGAACAACTCGTTATAAAAGTTTTGTCCTGCTGTAGATACTCACAAACTGAGATGGATTCACTACTTAACCTTGCACTCGATAATCTTAAGTAGCTTGACCCTCTTTGGTCTTTCGTATTATTATCCAACTCTTTATAGGTTGTCATTCATTCCACTGAGACAAGTGAGTCTAGTTGGGGAAACCAAAAAGAAACTGAAAATTGCTCAAAAAGTAAGTCTCATCTATTCTCCCTCACTTCTTCTTCTTTCTCTGAAAAATAGCAATCTACACAATAAATCTGGTTTCAGTTAGAATAGCATCCATTTTCCCTAAATTATTTTAATAATTATTTGATCTGGTGTACTTTAACCAAATATACTATAACAGAAGATAAAATATAGAGTACTTTCAAAGTAATTTCTCTCTGTTCTTGCAAAACCTTGTATTAAACCCCATTAATATTAACAGGGGTTAGTAGTCTTTTACTTATTGGGAAGGAAAAAAGGAATGATACTGTCCTCTTAATTTTTAGGGAAGTGTTCCTGAGTGCAGATGCCAAATAATAAGAGACATGAAATAATTCTGATAAAATTGCTTGAGATAAAACAAATGATATCTTCTGTATTTCCTCCGTTAGCCATCTGAATAAGTAAGAAACTGCACGCTTAGAATCATAGAATATGTTGAGTTGTAAGGGACCCATCAGGATCATCAAATCCAACTCCTGGCACTTAGCAGAATTGCACCGTGGAGCAGTGTCCAAATGTTTCTTGAACTTGGTGCTGTGACAAATTCCCTGGGGAGCCTGTTCCAGTGCCCAGCCATCCTCTGCGTGAAGAACCTTTTCCTAATATCCAACCTAAACCCCCCCTGACACAACTTCATGATTTTTCTTTGAGTCCTGTCACTGGTCACAAGCAAGAAGAGATCAGTGGCCGTCCCTCTTCCCCTCACGAGGAAGTTGTAACTGCAATGAGGTTTCCCCTCAGTCTCTTCCAGNGTAAGGGACCCATCAGGATCATCAAATCCAACTCCTGGCACTTAGCAGAATTGCACCGTGGAGCAGTGTCCAAATGTTTCTTGAACTTGGTGCTGTGACAAATTCCCTGGGGAGCCTGTTCCAGTGCCCAGCCATCCTCTGCGTGAAGAACCTTTTCCTAATATCCAACCTAAACCTCCCCTGACACCACTTCATGATTTTTCTTTGAGTCCTGTCACTGGTCACAAGCAAGAAGAGATCAGTGGCCGTCCCTCTTCCCCTCACGAGGAAGTTGTAACTGCAATGAGGTTTCCCCTCAGTCTCTTCCAGGCTGTACAGACCAAGTTACCTCAGCATCTCCTCATACGGCTTCCCCTCCAGAGCCTTCACCACCTTCATAGCCATCTTTTGGATGTTCTTTAATAGCTTTAGTGTCTTTTTTATATTGTGGTGCCCAAAACTGCTCACAGTGCTCAAGGTAAGGCCACACCAGTGTAGAGCAGAGCAGGACAGTCACCTCCTTTGACATGCCAGTGATTCTGTGCTTAGGGATATTGTCTTTAGATGGCTTCTGGCCATTACTGACTGGGTGATTTGTGTCACTTTCTACTGGGAGTTCCTGGGTATCTAACACATTTCCAAATTTTCACTGAGTGCATGTGGCCTCAACATTATGTTTGCAAACCTTCTGTTAGGCTCCTGATGTTATAAGATATCCCACTGCAGCTGCAGTGCCTGAAAATTTCAAATGAAATGTAAACTTGAAGTCCAAAACTGAAATGTCGCCATTTTGAATTGCTATGATTACAAGATCCATTTCCTTTAAATAGTGCTCTGTAAGTGCACTGGGTGCATTTCAAAAGCTTTCAATTTCTTTTTATTTTTCACAGGGGTTATGGGTTTATTAATGGATGGAGAAGTGTCTGACTGTAAAATACAATTTTTTGTCTCATAAAACTCTTCCAGCATATCTTGTGGAAAGAAAACAGAAGGATGTTCCTTCCATATCTTGCTATAAACTTCCCTTACACTGTCATTTTTGCAACATACTATCTATGATAAACCCTATTGAGTGTTAGATGACTCATATTGATGAAGAGACTCCAAACACACAAGAGCCAACCAGCAACTTCACCTTATACAATTTACTTCTATATGAAGAGAAGCAGCCGAGCAACTCTATTTTAAACCATCTTTACTGTGTATTTTTCAGTGCTAAATGGTGAGTGGTAAATTATTCAACTTATGTCTTTCTTTCAAAGTGACATTTTCTTTGAAAAGTGAGAATGAATTCCAAACAGGGCTTAATTACACTAGATAGATTAGAGACGACTTTTTACTATTACTAGATACATTGCATAGTACTGCAGAGTAAGCTTTTTATTGGAATCGAATGTCCTGCTTAGAGATCCCCTTTTTCTATAAAAGACTTCAGAATCTTCCAGCTAGGTTTTTGGCTCCTTTTGGGCTCAGTGTTGTTGTCGATTACATTTCGCTATAAAAATTGGAAACAGTAATGGAGCTAATGGTAGATGTTAAATGGGAAAAAGTATCATGCAAAGGGAACCACCAATCTGTTCCAATCTCCTTCAGAAAATAGCACGGGGAAGTTTCAGAATAAATGAAATCCAGCTAGTAAGCTGCGCTCAATGCCTGTTAGTCTTTGTATTCTCTACAGATCTGCGTTGAAAAATCTGTAGAAGCATCCAGGTTTCTGTTTATTTGCAGTACTGTTGTCATACTTAGGTTTTTTATTTCTTCAATAGAAAATTATTATTATGCTGTCCATATCCAAGGTGGGTATTTATTATTTCATAGTGATGCTAACAAAAGCTGGAAGGAATGGTTGAAAGAGGCTTCCATTATTCCATTATTAAATATATTTAATATATATTTCCATATATATTAAATTTTTTTATGAGAGGTTTAGGGAATTTCTATAACCTCACATCTCAGACATCCGTAGTTTTACTAATGTAACATGGCAGCTAAGTGGAAAGATTAAGATATATCATACACAGATTTTTTTCAGCAGTGTATTATAGGACTGTTGAATGTGGAAAGAAAGATATAACTTTTTTATTTTACTACTGTTATTATTTAGACAATTAGCATGGTTGTGTTTAAAACTTAACCATGTCAGGAACTTTTCAAGTTTAGGAAAAATCCCTCTTTTGGAATGTTAATAATAAAAATATGAAAAAATTGTAAGAAATAGAGATACAAACAGATTGCTCATGTCAGGTGTGGGTTAAGACATATGTGTTTTGCAGCAGGAGGTTTTGGTGATGGGGAAATGGAGGAAAAGTTTGGCAAGACTTGCTTGATATAAAACATATTAATATAGGTTTATAAAAGACAGAATCCAGTTCAGGTAAAGGGAAAACAACAGACTGACTCCTAGCTGGAAACAAACTGTATTTTCTTCACAGTTTTGGAGGCAAAAAGGATCTGGAGTTGTGAGTTATGTCATAATGTTTTGGGTTGAAGTTTGCAACAGTCTGGGGAGTCGATAAAATTAGATTTAGAGGGTATTAAGCCTTCAGTATGAATTACTCAAAATTAACTTATGTTTAAATTCTATATGATAAGTAGAAAAATAAATAAAGGGAATGAAGCAGGTTGAGGCATATGTGCATAACTAAGAAGTGGGAATACCCGAGTTGTTGAGATGGAAAAGAGGGCATTAAGAGGATTGTCAGAATTCGCTGCTTGACCTTGACAGCAGAGCATTCTGAGTTGGCCCACCACATGGCTCTGGTGAGAGGCATACTTTTAGTAAAAGTAGATCACTTTTATGAGTGACAAAATTTATAAGGAAATCAGTGATTTTCAGCTTGGTGTTTGGTTATCAGATCCAAAGGCTTCTAGTTTGAAGTTTAAAAAAAATTCAGGAAAAGCAAGTTTGTGTTTAGCTGACTGAAACTCAGCAAAGTAACATTTATAGGGCTACAAACAAGAAAAAGGAAAAAAAATAAGAACAACAAGCAAGAAAAGTCAAAAGCTGAAAATAACTATGTGAGAAGTGAAGAAAGGAATTGCATCTAGCAGACAAAAAGAAAAGGGGAAGATTCAGAACGTAAAGACAGCAGCTGTTGTTGAACCTTGCTTTAATCATTCCATGTTGCTATTCTAGCAATTTCTGATTCTGTCACTCTCTCTTTCCAGTACCTTTCCCAAACTTATGTGGTCAGGGTGACGTAAATCTGTGTAGGTCTTACTCTGGCTACACAGTATAAGGCCTCCCCTATCCACTGCTTATCTAAAGGATGTCTTTATGGGGTTGAACTCAAACCAGTTCTATATTTCTTTTCCTCAGGTGAAGTAACATCTTCCTGAACTGCTTTATGGGGCTATTTTATTAGATTTATACTGTTTGGTTCTTCTGTGCAGTCTCTTTTTCAAGTTCTCTTTAACCAGTGAAAGATAGCAGTCAGTGCCCTATGGCAATTATTATACTATATCTTTGCTTTTGTAATTTGGGGGAAGGGTGAGGTAGGTATGAAATAGATTTAAATTTTGTCTGCTTTCCACCCTCTGTTAAGCCTCCTCTATGAAGTTTAATTTTAGGTCCTAAACATCTATTTCTCAGGCATTCCACTCCCACTCTGTCTAAAATATTGTTCCTTTCATCAAGGGGTTGACAATAGCTACATGGCATGGGTTTGGGGCTATGGTTTGGGGCTCCCCAGTGCAAAAGAGATGTTTATAAGCTGAGGAAGGTTCTGTGGAAGGCCTCTAAGATGACTGGGAGTGCTGAACCACAAGACATGTAGAGGGGCCAGAGGATCTTGATTAATTTAGTCTGGAAAAGGGCAAGCTGTGGGAGCAGGGCAAATCTAATCATAGTGTGCCACCACCTAAAGGAGGGTTGTAAAGCAGATAGAGCCAGCCTCTTCTTAGGTCACCTCAATTAAAGGGCACGAGATGGCAGTCTCAATCTATAACAGCATGTAGGTGTGTAAGTAAAAAATGTCCTCACTGACCTTTTTTGGACATGATGCCCAGAGATGCTCTGGAGGTTTTCAAAACAACTCTGGACAACGTTCAAAAAAATCTGGTCTACTTGTGAGGTTGCCCCTACTTGTAGAAGGCTGTTGCACTGAGTGGTATCCTGAGTCCTCTCCAAAACTATGTTTTCTGTGATTCCAAGCAGCAAAAGTGTTACTGTTCCTTGAGGTATGATAAGGATGGACTGCTAAAAAACATATAAAGTAGTATTTGATACCCTGGTTCATGGAAGGGTCCTAGGTGGTTGAGCTTGTATGCATGTGGAGAGAGAGAACTGAAGAGAAAAGGAACTATGATTCTGTTAAATCAAGACTTTCAGAATCAAAATTTGGGGTTTTTTGATTTTTGCTTGTTTGTTTGTGGATTTTTGTATGTTTATTTCTCTAAGTTCTCTTAAAATAGACTGATAGGAATGATATTACAATAAGCTCTAGAGTTGCAAATAGCAATAATAATCCATGATTCCAATGAATATCAACTTCTTTTGGTTTTGTTCCACAGAAACAACTGTCAATGTCAAAGGACATGGTCTGTTGGAAAGTAACTAAATTAGTGTTTCTTCCAGAAAAGAAAATTGGCTTTTGAGATTAATAAATAAATTGAAGCTGGAAGTTTTTATGAAAAAAATTCAGGAGTACTTGGGAGTAAAACCAATCCCATTTTTTCTGCTTTGTAATGAATGATGATAAAATGTATACGTGGAAAAGTTTGGAGAGAGAGGGGATGTTACACATTCAAGAGGGACATTACTGATGCTCTTCCATCAGAAGAGAAATTTGTGGAGGAGGTCTGGGCCGTGGATTAAGCATGGAAACTAAGCTTAATTTGTCACCATTTCTCACATAAGTGACTTGCTCAAGGGAAAACATCAGCTCTCTACTCCTAAGTGTCAGAATGAGTGCATTCACAGTGTTTGACCTATTAGGACACAGATGTTCTCAACAAACAATGTCATATAAGTGAAAAGTGAATCAATGAGGCAAGTCTCAGCAGAGACCTGAGCAGGTCTTTCAAACATATGGCAAACCTTTCTCACTCTGTCTATACAACTTGCTCCAAGTACGGCTTAAACAATTTTAAAACTTTTTACAATGCCTCAAGACACCCGTGAAGTATAGAAGATGACCAGATGACTATGAACTCTGATTAAGTGTTCAATTACTTTTCCTTAAGAGTATGTGTAAACTTTCTCTGCTACATATATTCATGTTATTACTGTGAGGCATAAAACAAAACATTAATCAGATAGTGTCAAAAAATAAGAAATTTGGCATCTGGAGACTAATATTTCATCTAAGTTTCTTAAGTCTGAGGAGATGTCATCAAATCCAGGAGATTTAATGAAGACATTTTCTTTCATAGGAGCAATACAAAATATCTGAAAATTTTGTGTATTTTTATGAAGCTGTTTATAGAAGGTGTTTTGACAGGATTTATTTACCACTGTCTGTGCATTCTTGTCATGCTATGTGGCTTGGATTTACTTATGGCAGCTTATGGGTGTTAGTGGCAGGAATCAGAGGAGTTTCCAGGTTTCATGAAGTCAAGTTACAAATAGGATAACTCTCCCCTCTCCACACATCAACCTCTGTTTCAGGAGCAAATGTTAAATTGCATATTATACCTGTCTGATAGTAATTGCAGGGCATTGCTTCTTGTGACCAATATACTCTGAAGCCACTAGGCTTCTTTACTTTGATTGATCAAGACACTAAGAGATCTACTCTACCTAGCAGAAGAATTGATTAATGTAGTATAAGTTGAATATTGCCTAATTCTCTGGACTGTTACTAAGCAAAAAGAAGTTTTTCGGAACATATTCCAACGTGATGACATGCACTTATTTAGGAACCCTCGGTGCCATTATGCAGCACGAAAACTTCCAAAGTCTGTGACAACCTGCTTTGTTCATCTAACCTGTTTTTCTTAAGCCAATTCCTCGTTTAAAAAGAAATGCAAGACTTGCCAGCTTCTGAAAGCAAAGCGTATTTCAAAATGTGTTACAGGAACAACAGCCCAGATTTTTTTACCCATCATTGTTTATACCACTTTCTGTGTTCATATAAAATATCCTTTGTCTCCTGAACCCAGTATTTTATTTTAATTGTAGAGCTTACTTTGCCATCGACGCATTGCCTCAAGCAGCCATAAAGAACTTGTGCAAATATGAGCCAATCCCAGCAACTGAGACACCACACATAAGGAACTTTTTATTCATTAATCAAATTTTCAAAAGTGATTTTCTTACTTAGACTAAGCCAATAGTATTATTGCTGTTCAGTGACTTTCAGAAGGAGGTTTTACCTTCTGTGTTCTGTAAACACTATTACTTTATACCTTTGAGAAGTTAATTTGAGCCTAAATAAAAGATGAAGAGTTGATTTGAGTGCATTGGAGCATGCATAAATTTATGTCAAATAATGGTTATTGAGTTGTTCTGGAGATTTTCATTACACTTTTTTGTAACTAACCTTCAGAAGCTCCTGTAATCTTCCTTGGCTGTGGATTCTGCAAATCTAGAGAAACTAAGTATACACTGAAATTTTTCCCTCTAACAAAAAATTTTCAATGTACAAGAAGCTCGGGGGCTAGATGAGAATCAGACACTCAAAAAGATAGAACGTTTTTTGACAATATGACAATCAAGACTTGTTGTTTTAAGCTACAAAACACCATGGTGTTTAAAGAAAATAAATAATATTTTTTTGAATTATTTTTGAATTATTTTTTCTTACCTAACTCAGGAGTTTTGCTCAACTTTGTAGTACAAAAATGTAAGCTGTAATGCTGAACAGACTATCATATGTCAACAGAGTAGCAAACAGCTCACAGGAGCCTGTCCCAATATTAGGTTTAATATTAGTTTATTTTTTTTGTGTGCTTCAAGCTATGAATTTTTTTCCCAGTGCAAACACAATTCATTTTGGACATATTTCTCTAGAAATCCTCTTTGTACTTTCTTCTGTTCTTGCAAAAACAAACAGAAATATAGTTTGGTAGCTAACCCATTAATGTTTTGTAGTATGAGATCAGCAGTTCTCCCAAGATTTCTTTCTTTATCCTCTCTGTTCATCTTATATGGATGCAAGAATTAACAGAAGTTCATAGCACCTTAAGACTTCTGGTCTTTTTCTTAATGGCTCCGGTCTGATTTATGATAAGGAATAAATTATTAAAGGAAAGATTGAAAGCCTTTTTCATTAATTGTTTTGCTTAAAAGAAATGTGTATGCCCTGCTCTCTGTCTCCAGAATAGTGGCAGTCAGGAATTTATTTCCAGATCACAGAATATTCTGAGTTGGACAGGACCTACAAGGACCATCAAGTCCAGCTCTAAAGTGAATGGCCCACACAGGCATTGAACCGCGAGTCTTGGTAGCACTGAGCTCTAACAGAGCTAATCTCACTAGACAAGGAAGAAACAAAAGAAATTTAAAACAAACAAAAAAAAAATCACAGCTGATTGCATTTATGAATTTGGAGTAAATGGCATAGGGAATTATAGGTACTTTGCATGACAGTTAATTTAATAGTTATTCAGTTGATATCACTCTCTTTGTAGATATTTCCACGTACTGTGAGGACTGCTTTGCCGTGTGTGCTCAGTATTAAGTATCTGTGAGGATGGTGTGCCCACAGTTTGCTAGCAGAAGAGCAACTTGTTTCAGGGCTTGATTTCAACCAGTTCCCTGAATTTCTGTATTACAGTACACTCAGTCTTCACCACCAGAACATAGGAAGGTTCCTTCTCTCCCATTCTAACACTGGGCTGTAAGTCCTTTTCTCTTTCTTTCTTTTTCTTTTTTTTTTTTCCGTCTCTCCTGCAGGCTTCCTGTTCACTTACTACACTCTGTAACCTCTGAATCTTCTGTCCCCAGATTCTTAGCTCCCACCAGAAGCAAGACCAAGCCTCAAGGAAATTCAACCCAGTCACTCTTTTTAAAGAAACTTAAAGGACAAACTGAGAGCATATATTCTGTGCCTGTCATATCATTTCCTCTAGGTAGATGAAACAAGGTAGGCAAGTGGGATTACAGAAGTAAAAAACTTAGAGAGATGGTGGTATGCATTTATGATTCTAATTTTTTAATGCCTTTAATAACTTGTTTATGATAAACTAGAGGGAAATCTGGATGAGGCAATATGATCTCCAATTAAGAAATTTCTTTAAATAAATTGAAAATTGAAGGATATGTGAATCAAAGGGAAATAATTCACTGATCATACTTTTTGATGTTAATTTGTTTTTTGAAATGGGATAGAGGAAAATGAGCAATCTATAGAAAAGTGTGATTGGATGTTCTGTGAAAAAAACTCACAAACATAAAGGTAACCAAGACAAAAATGCCCTCTGTTAACAGACTTTATTGCCCTAAATGCTGAACCCTGAGAAAACTCCTGCATTTTTCTTTCTTGCAAAGTGTAGCTCACCATTAGGTAGAAAATTGCATTGCCTGCATTAGCCAAAGCTGTCTCAGCTTAGAGGTGTTTTAGTATGATTAACAGCCTGCATTCTGCCTTCCTATTACAGCAAATTATCCAAGAGTGAAAATTGAATGTGGTATTTTTGCAGCTTTCTCATAACACAATTAATAGTAAATAGAATTAAGCTTGAGGAGTTTCAGAATTGTTGTGCAAGAAACAGATGAGTCTAGGCAGATGAAAGCAACTGCAACAATAGGCATGAGCCAAATGACTCAGATCTACTTTATACCCTGTCATTTGGTGCAGCAGTCCAATTGTAGTCGACTGCTGCAATAAGCTGCTGTGCAATTCTTAACTGATAGTTACACCCTTGTTGTGGTGACTGATGCAGCCAAGGACTGTTTCTGAAGAATGAGAAACAGCTTTGCATGTCCATTAACAAATTATCTCAGAGCAGCCAAAAATCTATAGAGGCACTGTGTATGAACTTCCTCTCAAGAAATTGAAGAATGAAGATTCCTTGTACCTGGTGAAAAATCAGGTTCAACTCAACCAGTTTTAGACAAAAGAGGAAAAAAAATTAAAAAGATATGCAGAATTGACTTAGGCCAGTAATTTGAAACATCCTTTATTTTTGTTCCCTTCCAGAAAATACAAACCCTCAATCCCGCATGCTTGTATTCCTGATACACCTAACTGAAGAATTTGAGTTGCTTGGGTATCAAAAAGCTATGAGTAGCTAGCTCTTTCCTTGACAAAGTAATTTAGTCTGTTAACTGCGTCACTCCCTCACTCAAAAATTTTCAGGCATGGAGTTGATATCCTGTATTGAGAATCCTGAAGTAATCCCCAGTCTCTATTTAGTGGTTTTAGCCAAACCCTAAATATCTGGTGATGCTGGCCTTTATGCCTTAGTTTAAATACATTTTCATGCTGAAGATTTTCTATGAGAAAATTGCCCATTGTATCTCACGAATACAGATACCTCTACAGTGACATTTATAATTTCGTTTTGGTTACCAGGATGGAAAAAACAAAAAAAAACCCACAGCACATGCACTTTAGAGTTATACATCAACTGAAAAGAATTGCTCTGAGGCTTAGATGATCCCCAGAGCATAATGGATCAGAATAGAAAAACTGATAAAGCCTTACATCTTGTAGTGTGAACAGCATCTTTATGATATATTCTGTTCTTCTTTGATACTTCCACTCTTATTTCCCCTTTCTATATACATAATTTATTGCTTTCTAGTAGGTGGAAGTGTGATGTTGCATAATTTGTTTAGATTTTCCAGGGGAATAATAAAATAGGTTTCCTTCTTTTGTTTTACAGATAAGTAGTAATTTATGCTTTTAACAGAATTTGAGTGACATGTAGAAAATGATGTATGATCTCCATCTATTGCAAAAAGACTCATAAACAGGGTTCCAAAACTAACATCCCATTCTCATTTGCAAGACTATATGCCTGCTGCAGCACAAGCAGCATTTTGTTGATTTGTAGCAGAATGTGCAGCTAAGGTTTTTACTTAACCAGGCAACATCTGAGTCCTGCTGTGAGCAGCAAACTCTGATGTCTCTAGTTCACACAGTACAGCTGTCCTGGAGTATTAAGATTCTTCATTTTAGAGGCGGCATCTTAATGCTGTGCCATGCAATTCAACTAGTTGTTTAGGTCTGTTCTTAAGGGAGATGCAGACTTAGGCGCACATTTATGTTTGAAATGCTGGTGACAAGCTTCAAAAGTGATGTGATTCAATAGTCAGTCAAAGTAACTTGGCTCCTGAGTTTGAAAAGCCCTTGTTGGGAAAAATGTTTTTAGCAGCTTGGAACTATTTGGCTCCTGGCAAAGTCTGGAGTTTTCAGCCAACTGAAGGCTTACCACAAAATAATATGTCGCATCAAACTAGTACTGAAAGATGTATGTATAGATAATACCAGGAAAGCTTTGAGAGGGCTTCACTTGATTTACATGATGAAGTGGATAATGGGACAAAAACCTGAGCTATGCACTAAACTGCAGTCAGCTTCATAAACAGTGATTGTCTGTCTAATATGAAAATGATACTTTATAATTAACTTACTCTTCAAATTTACTGACTGCAGTCAAGAGAACCCAGTTATTGATCCCATTTCTACTTTATTTGGGGTCTATGCAAGTGTTTGGAATAAAGCTTTCCTACACTTTCACACTTTTTGTCACATCTATGCAAAACTTACAACTGCATATTTGATAGGTCTACAATTAACACCTTCTCTGAAAACATGCACCTTTTGTGTGTGTCTCTTCACAGCTTCTCTTAGTAACCTTATAAATGCTGTGCAGGCTGTGCTATGAAGTTCCCAAACTGACAGGCTAGTGCAGAGGAAGAATAAGAAGTTTTCTCACCAGTTCACATGTGAAGTTCTTGTGAACAAATTTATGTATTCAGAAGAGAACTAAACTTAGCTTTCAAAATACTCTATATACAGCAAACTCCCAAATACAAACTGTTCAATAGAACTGGAATATACGTCTGTATGAACGTTATGTGAGTTTTAGTTATTAAGTTTGTTGAGTGGAAGTTGTCCCAGTTTTTAGTCAGTCTCCATAAATCTATTTAGATTTTAGAAGCACCAGATTAAGTTGTATTTGGGGGATAGAGTCCATACAGAAGAGAACGCTCATCAATATGTTAAATAAAAAACGCAAAAATAAGGGAAATAATAAAATGGAGGAAAGCAACTCAAATCTTTCACTCAGAAATTGTTATCCGTTATATATTAAGTCAGTATGAGTTAATAGAGTCCTCTAATCATTTTGTTTCTAACACTGCAAAAAAAAATTGGTTTTCTTGCCCTCTCCTGACATGCTTCCTGTACTGTGTGGAACAGATTCTGTCCTCCACTAAGGACAAAACTTGGAGTGTTTTCACGTTAATCTTAACAAAGACAGCATTAATACCAGCTTGCTATTTAAGAACAAAAATAAGGAAGAAAAAGAAGAGATAACAACACTCCTGAGTGGTTTTACAAATGCTTTGGAAGACTAAAAATCTTACAGCAGTCAAACACTAATTCTCTCAGTCATGAGCACACTGAGTCTTTTCTGGTTTTAATTGTGGTTGCAAACATTTCACATCTTGTTACTCCTTTTGCAATTAAAACTACATACAGATCAGTCAAAGCAGATATGAAATAGAAGAAACATTTTGGGCTTAGAATCCTTAACACTACCTTGTGTATCCTTTTCTTTGTAAAGGCAAACACTATCTCCAGTGTCTGTGAGAAATATGTGTGTGTTAGAGATGTTCCAGTTTCAGGAAGGTTGGAGGACAGTCATTCTAAGAAACAGTTGAAAAGAGAACAGCTTTGAAGAAAAAGGTTGCTTTTGTATGTAAAGGGATGGTTTGGTGATTCATGACAAGATATGCTAGCTATGAGTACAAATACATATGTAGAAATTCTATTCTATTCTACTCCACTCTGCTCTACTCTACTCCACTCTACTCTATAGAGGATCTTGCAAAACAGATCTCTTTCCAAAGGCAAGTTTTAAAACAATACTGTTGAAGAGGAACACATTGTATTTCATTGATATCTACTTATTTCTGCTAGATCGGGACTAAAGTTTTCATTTTCCTTACTTTTTGCTAACAACTGACTCTATCAGAAAACAATATTAAGCTGAAAGGATGCTCCATATACTCAGTGTGAAATCTGAAAAGTTTATCTTGTCTGATTTCTTATGCCACTGTCATTCTATAAACACAGAAAAGGATGTAGCTAGTCCTTGTCATTTTCCTGATCACATCTACAAGAAAATTAATTCATTTCTGGAATCAAGAGTTAGTATTTGCTTTTAGAATTTTGAACTTCTTGTATGGTGTAGAGGATTGGTAACATTATGTTAGGAAAAATAATCTGGAAAGAAGGTGGTTACAGTATATGCTCATGAGTTTAACACAGGCTATAATTTTTAGCTTTTTCAGCCATTCTGAATGGAGCTGGAGAGTGGTTTGGGAGTTGTAAATATCTATGAGTAGCCCTGTTGTGAGACCTGTTGTTTGTTATTTTTATGTCAAGCAAAATGCTTCTTGGGAATAAAAAATACAATTAAGTGTCTGAGATCATACAGTTAAATACTTGTTCTCTCCAGGTGAAAATAGTACAAACATAATCTCACTTATTAAAATAAAATCTTGAGTGTTTACTGTTTATTTGCTTATGGCAGGACATACAACTATGAGACAGCTGCTGTTCCATTCATCTCGGTTTTTGGTACCCTTGGTCACTGTGGACACCTTATGTAGATGTCTCAGTCCCCAGAGCTGCCCATCCGTGCCCCTAATTGTTCTCTGAGCTGTACAGTTTCCCAAGTGTAGTGGGAACAATTATCATTGTCTTGGTAAGCAGGGTAAAACTTTTCCTGCTGAGACTTGGGTAGGCTACAATATTTTCATGTCGTAGAAATTATACTCAGATAACTTTGTTACACATGCAGTACCCTCAAAGATGATCTAATTCTAGGAAGCATACAAATAAATCTTCTGTCATTGAATCTTGTGTACTGAAATAGAACAGATTGTTTGTTTGTTTTTCTCCTTGAAATTTTAAATGCTGCAATGCACAGATAGAGGAGAATTAGCTGTGAAGCATTAGAAGAAGAAGTCAGTTAAAACTTTTTGTCTAATATGATTGAAGTATTCCCAATACCTGACTGATTCAGTCATTGGTTCTGTTGTTCGGTAGGAATTTTAAGCTTTACTAATGGAACAGATCTTTTACATTTCTTCCTTTTGAAGTTTACATAGATTTTGTACACACACTGTGGATAGGAAGGTCTGTGGGTAAGAAATAAACAATCTAACTCCATGTCCTTGAAATGTTTGAGAAAAACAGATGCTTCAGGCTTAATTCTAAAAAATTGAACATGGAGCATTAATTTTGGTATTACAAACTTGGAAATTCTACATCTGTGCAGGCAAGTTTTGCAACTGTAACATGGCTATGTCTGATGTTATATTGAACCTTTACTATGCATTTGTAAATGCTGAGCGTTTTGACAAATGTATTTTGCAAACACAAAGTAGCTCTCAGAATGACAAAAAATATGTCTTTAGATACACTATAGAAAGAATTATATGGGAGTCCTAGAAGAGATGTGCAGCTGCAGCTTCTGTCTGCTGAAGCTGCAGATAATAAATGAGCAGAATGTGAGTTACTGGTTTGCCTTACAAGAGGGACTGTTGTGGGTAGGTAGGGTGCCTGGCAAAATCACAGACCCTGCATCTGTAATAGATCAGAGGTAGGTCGCAATAACAGGTAATGAGCTGTGGAACAACTGATCTTAACTGTCAGGTGCTTAACAGGTGACAGAGGAGCAGAGAGAGCACTTTAATCTTCAGGCACAGAAAAAACCCCACATATATGTATATATCAAAAAGTCACCGTGTGCTGATAGTTCTTGATCAAATTGCACAATTCGATTGCAAAACCAGGATAACAGTTTTGTTGGACAGAAACCTGTCTATCTTCATATAATTCTGAAGTTTTTTCCTTAACAGAGAGCCTTACAGAAGGGAAATATATTTGTCATCAAGCTCTCAAAAAAATTTATGTTGGGGATCTTAAACTCAGATATAAACTTTTAAGCTTGTAATGTGAAATGAAAAACATTCTAAATTACTTTTGCCTGCAAACAGATTTGATAAGGTTCCAGAAAGTAGATGCTTGGTTGCATAAAACCAACTTTAAATGTATAAAAAAAAAAAAAAAATATGATGCAGAGATAAGATAGGATATGCATACCACAGTACTGAAAGTGGGTCTCAGTTTGACCTTTGGGACTTAAATTGCCTGCAGCAATTTGCGGCATGCAGCTTTGTTACCTAGTTTTCTTTGTGTTGTCTGAGAACAAGAGTTAAAAGGCATTCACTAAACTTTGAAGTGGGTATGGCATGCTGTGTGTTCTTTGCTTTTCATACTAGCTACTTGATCTTGACCCTGACCCAGTCAGCAGCTTCGCAAGAAAATGCAGCCTCGCATTTTTTATTTAGTCGTGGTGGTCTCAGAACAGTCACCTATGAAGTGGAGTAGCAAGAGGGGCGAAGAATGGATAAAAGTGGAAATATTAGGGGTCAAATTTGGTTGGTATGACTTTTATTCACTTCAGTGAAGTTACTCGGTGCAATTTGGTCAAACAGTAGAAAGACTTTCAGTGTGTCCGTGTGGAAGCCTGGCTTATTAAGGCTGTGTACAACTGACCAAAGGGATACTCCATACTTACGGCATCATGCTCTGCAATAAAATGAGGGAGACATTAGTGGGGTTTTGCTGCTCATGGGCTGGCTGGACATGAATTGTTTGGTGGTGAGGAATTTTTTTCATTTTCATCACTTATCTTTTTGCTTTTATTTTCTCTCTTTGATATTTTCCTTTTTCATCACAAGTTGCTGTAACAACAATAGTTATTATTATTGTACTGAATTGGTCTCAACCCACAATTTTTTCTCACTTTTACCATTTTGATTTTTCAACCTCCACCCACTTGCTTTGTACACCAATGCCTGGCAAATGGGATGGCAAAATTATTTTTGAAGTGATACAATTGAAGTTATATTAATGGAAAAAAAGTATATTTATAATATTGTGCTTAAGGAAAGGAAAAGCTTGTGGAATACTCGTGATGAAATGAATCAGCTTATTAAATGCTAGCATTCTTAAAATTTCAGTTGATAATATCTCAGATGTTGAATTGCCTCTATGAAACGCATTTTCTGTTCTAGACAGGATGAGGGTCTTGCTAAACAGCACAGAACAAATTATAAGTCTCTATTTGACCAAAATTTGCTTATTTTGTATGTTGAAATGAGAGGAAGCTTTTTTCTTTTATTAGGAAATAGTTTCTTTTTGCAGAAAATTCACTGTTCCAGGATGGGGAAATAAGTAAAAAGCAGAGAAAGAAAAGACAATGGAAACAGAAACTGTTTTTTTTAGGAGACAAGAATGATTTATTAAATTAAGAATAAAAAAAAAAGCTGAAAAAGAGAATTTGCATTGTATTTCAAATGTGCTTACACCAATATTATCAATATAGAGGAATCTTTATTACATGTTGATTCTCAGAAGTGAGAGCTCTTAAGAAAATGACTTACTGCCAGAAGAAAAGCACAGCTTTTTTAACAGGAAAAAAAACAAACTACTTTTCTTTAACTTAGTTGGCGTTCAAAACACACTTATCTTATGACAATGTAAAAACAAAACTGGATTCAATCTTTCAGCTCAAGAGAGCCTATAGGAGAAGACTTTTATTCCCAGGTGATTCAAACTGTATTTATCTTCTAGCCACATGCAAACTGCACAAACCAGCTTTTTGGATTAACTGACCTTTTTCAGAAGAGCAGAAATAGCATTTAAAATAACTCTTGTTGCAAAGTGGAAGCATATGTCTGGGTCAAAAGTTAGTCCGTTCTCAGCAAGATTCCGCATAGCTGAGGACAACAATGATTGCATTCTGAAAGATGTATGAATAAAAGTCTTTTCTCAAAAAATGAAACAAATGGTTTTCACACTCAGAAAACTCTTAAGGTTGTTAATAAAAAGTACAGGTAATAAAATATTAAAGTAACGCATGGAAGTGTACAGAGAAAACACACACTAAAAGAATTCATGCTTGAATCTAGGTTGGTTGAATAGAGAAGAAGAAAATCACTTTAAGTATTGGAAATAAAATAGTATTAATGTAATCATATGAGAATGATTGAAAAAAAACCTGAAATAATTTAGAGAGAGAACAAAGAATATATTAGTAATTCCTAAAGAATTTTCATAGTATATACTTTCTTAATCTAAGACTAATTCTAGGTACTGTAAGGACCATGCTTTCGAACACCACACTAATATTAATGTTGGGAATGGGTTGAGGTTTTGTGTATTTTTTTTTTTAGGGGTTCGTTTGTTTCTTTCTTTGTTGTTGTTTTTCTGTTTTAATAATGTGCCTTTGAATTACAGTATTACAAAATAGATTCACAGAACAAAACCTATGTATTATTCTTAGTGTTCTGGATCACAGGACAAAGTAATCATCATTTCCCAAAAATATCTCACGTGGAGAAAAAGAGATATATATACAGTGAGGAGGTAACGAAGCTAATAAGGAAATAGATACAAATTGGAAAATAGATTTTTTTTTCCTTAAATCGTTATTTTCTCCCTATTAGATTCTGAAACATAACTAGGCAGCTGGTAAACCTAATTGATCAGTTTTTTCCTTGGAGCAGCCTCATGGCTTTTCAAGTCCTGTGTGTTAAGGCAATGAGGCTACTGCTAAAAATAACTGTCACACTCTAAGGGACACACCAATGAACTCAAGGCTAGTTTTCCAGGTCTGATCAAGAAGGTTAAAAAGAATGCACATGTACAGAGATTAGATGGGATCCTCTTTCTCTTTGTCCTCTTTAATAAATCAATCTGCTTTAAAAAAGTGGGTGAACTTCTCGGTGGGTTTGGTTCATCAGACACAGAGAATGATTATTATAGTTGTGACTTATATATGCTGAGCCACTCATAAAAGCCACTGATGGAATAAAAGACAAAATTATTCATAACTGTCTTCATGATTTTCAGAAAAGTGACAGAGAAGCAAATTCCTGCTTATTAATTAAAGCTGTTTTTTTCTTTGCACAGATTATTTTGACCATCAGAACGAAATTAGTGTTTCATGTTTATATAGTTTCTGTTCTGGTTTGGGCTGGGATAGAGTTAATTTTCCTCAGAGTAACTGGAACAATGCTGTGGTTTTTGGATTTAATATGAGAGTATTGTTGACAACATACTGGTGTTCTAGGTGTTGCTCAGTACTTCTTAAGTAAAGTCTAGGACTTTTCCCTGTCTCATGCTCTGCCAGTAAGGAAGTCCACAAGAAGTTGATAGGGAGCATAGCTGGGAGACCTGATTTGCACTGGCCAAAGGGATATTCCACACCATAGCATGTCATGCTTAGTGCATAAACTGGGGGAGCTGGCGAGGAGCAGCCAGTTGTTGTTTGGGGGTGGGATGGGCGCTGGTCAGTGAGTCGTGAGCAGTTGTACTGTTATGGAATGTTATCCCTTCCTCCTGCCCTTTCCTGCTCTCATCATCATGATTTTACCTTATTCCAGTTATTAAACCGTTCTTATCGCAACACACGAATTTTGCCTTTTTCTGATTCTGCTCCTTATCCCAGTGGGGAAGAGGAGAGGTGGTGGAGGGTCCACTGCATGGATCTTAGTGGCTGAATGTGGTTAAACCATTACAGTGTCTTATTTAACATTTCTCTCTCAGACCTTTGGAGTCCAATGTAGAAAAAAAAGTCCAAGGAAACTTTACACAGTGCAGCTTTGAGGGGAGAATTGCTGAGGGTAGGTTGAATAATTTGAGGGTAGAATAGCTGTAGCCATTAAATTGCTTCTCTATGATCTCTTCTTCATCTGGTAGAAAGCAATTTGTTCCAAAGGTCAAACATTGCTTGTGGCAGGGACCACGACATGTATCTTTCACTTACTTAGGATGGAGGTACCTTAACTGAAAGCCTGAAAGCACATTCATTTCTGTGTTTTCTCTCTCGCCTGATAGATCTTCATTCCTATCTGCAGCAGTAGGAATGCCCCTGGTTCAACTGAAGGAAATGTGGAAAATGTCTGAGTAGCTTCAGTTGCTAGTGATTAATCAGACTACCATCTCTTGATTTACAGGTCAAACCTAAGAGCCTACCGAGATAAGTAAAAACATTCATATTCCCAATTTCCATTACTCCTTAAACTAAAATTACTGATCTCCTTATTTTTAATACAACTTCTATTGCTTTCTTTTTAATTATTTAAATGGCATCTTAGAGAAAATGCTTTTCTACACCCCTTTATTATTTTAATTCAGTTTTCAAATACAATTTCAGTTTCACTTTGGGATTACTTTCACATCTCCCTCAATGATATTGTTTCTTTTACCCACATCTGTATCTGTCACATGTCATCTTCCTTTAGTCACTTCTTTTTAGCTGACTCCTAGGTGCTTAATTTGCTGTTTTTTTCTTTCCATCTGTGTAATTTGTTTCTCTGGGCCTTAACTACTACCATCTTATTCATGATCTCCAGCTGGAGTAATTGCTACCAAATTTTTACTTACTTAGGTTCTGATGCATTTCATGAAGTCTCAGGTGCATCCTTTTTACTGTTGCCCAGCAGGTTTCTGTCTTCATATGAAGATTAAAAAACTGTATTTTTTCCTAATTTTCATCTTGTCAGTTAAAATAATATTTTTCTTCCTTTCTTCATTAAACAAAATAGCTATTATATGCAGCACTGTGTTGAACAATCATTCCCCTTTTGTTCTTGGTATTTTTACTTATTGCTTTATCTGGATGATACATAGAAGATGGGATAAGGTCTAAAGTATGTATATATTATTCATGTGTAGTGTACTGTTAGAGAAAGTGTTATTCGTCTTCCACTTTTATATCATATATGAGTTATCATCAACTCCTTTTACTTTCCAGGGTTTTTACTCTTCTTAGAGCTGGCTTCTCATTACACTATTCCCTATTTACTGCTATTCATACTTCTCTTCTCTTGCTCTGTTATTTAGCACTGTTGTGTCAAATCACAACTTTAAGGCAAAATTTGAAAACACTATGTTTCTGGAAGTACATCCTCTGTGTTTCCCGATATGCAGCTGTTATTCTAATATTTTAACCTTTCCACCTTCAATAGCTTCTGTAATACTTGCTCACCTTATATGGAAAAATATTAATTGCAGGTGTTATTCATTTCACTTGGCCCCTGTATTGTTAGACAGACTCTGTGAAATCTCCATGACATTTCTGAATTTGATGCTTTTATACACATAAGGTAAAATGTTGGTCCACAATGCTAAATACCTATCAGTAACAAGTATTCTTAACTAATTTTTAGATCTTAGTTTAGCTGATGATTTATGGCTCATTATTGCATTTTCTCTATGTTTTTTGTAATGAAGAGTTAAGGTTGGTTTTAAAAAATTATTTGTAGTTTTGAAAGTAGCACAGAATGCAAATTTAACCAATTCTTACTAAAAATATACATGGAGTCCATCACAGTGGTGAATCACTCTCTCCACAGGAAAAAATGGTTTTGGGGTTTCTTTTCTGTTAATTAGTATGCTGTGTAACAGGCCATGTTGGATAGAAAAGACTGAACAAGCCCTATTCTCAAAATAATCTGCTGTGATCTTAAATACTCAAAAGTAGGCAGGATCCCAACATTCACGGTCCACTTCCTACGCCTATGTGGGTAAAAGAGAAATTTGGCTAGATCAGTTCTGTGTCCCCAAAATATGGTTAGTTCTAAACAGTTAGAATGCAGCTTCTCTATTTTATGAAAATTAGTAAAATGGCTTCAAGACACCTAAATGAGTTCTGGTATTTCACTTGTTATTTAGAAAGTCAGGATGTCTCTATAGAAGAAAGAAACCAAAATTTTTGTCATAAAAAAAATTTCTTGCCAAGAATTAATAGAACACAAAACTAGTAACGTGGCCTGGGTTGGTTTAGAAGAGACACTTCCTTTTTAGGTTATAGCCACACACAAATAGAAAGAATTTCTTATGCTTTTAAAGGCTTCTATCTACAGTGGAAGCTCAAATGCCACTCGCCCAAATCAGCAAAACTAAAATTGCATCTCCTAAGTTTTGGCTTTTTTACACAAGTGATGTGCAGTCAAGATTGCAAAGGAAGCAAGGAGTTCATAGGAGTTCAGAAGTTCAGAGTTTTTCATTGTTGTGTTCTTTGTCAAGTTTTTTTGTGGGTTGGGTGTTTTTAGCATTTTAAATTTTTCTCTCTCATTTAATGTGAGATTTACTTAACATTTGAGTTTCTGTATTGAAACGCAAACGTTATGTGCCATAGAAAAATGTACAGTTGTCTTTATTCAAACATGAATGAGCATGTATTCTGAGGATTCTAAACCCCTCATACTAACACAACAAAAATTCACAGAATTACAGAACTTTTGGGGTTTGCAAGTGACCTCTTGAAATCACCTGGTTCACCCCACGTTTCCCACCTCTCAAGTAGGGTCAGAGGATGAGATTGTCTTGGACTTGTCCAGTCAGTCCTTGAATATCTCCAAAAGGGGAGAATTCATAACTTCTCTGGGAAAACCTGTTTTTGTCTTTGACCATCCTCATAGTAAAAATATTTTTTCTCATATTCAGATAGAATTTCATGTCTTTTAGTTTGTGTCCATTGACCAATTCCACCCATGAGGAAGTTACTAGAAGCTCAGGCACAAATTAAATGCAAGGAAAGAATATAAAGACACTGATGACATTCTGGCATTTCCTCTAGGCTCATAGATTGTGTTGAATTTCTTTTACTTTCCAACAAGTGCCCTTTTAGCCAGTAAATCTGGAGGCAGAAAGAAACTGAGATTAGAATTACTAATTCCTAGTAAATTGCATTAGAGTTGTATTCATACAAGACAATAAATCTGTGCTAAAAATAGAGGTATTTCAGTATATTAGCTCCCACAACAGGTACCAATGGTTTCAAACGTCATCCCTTCACTGACCTCTGTCTGAAGGAGAGGAATTCCAGAAATATGTAAACCTTCTAGATGAAGAACAACAGTATAACAATCTCTTCAAAATTACATTCTCTGGGAGCTTCTAACAAAGTATAAACCAAGCAGATCCAATATCTTCAAACATGATTCAAAATCTTAGCATTAAAAGAAAAACAAAATTGCTATAAAATAAGGAAAGGATAATATATTTAATTTTATACTTATATTTCAAGTCCAGCAAGAGATCTACACCACGGCAATGCACATCTTTCTCTAGCTTTTCCCTCACCTGCCAGCCCTTAATCTTTTTTGTCATAAATCATTGTGCCAGCCTAAAATATTGAGAGTGACTTAGGATATTTATCTAGCCATACAGCACAGATGGACAAACTAAGAGACTTGGCAGTTAGCAGGTGTTGATTTATGCTGAATTCAACAATACTGTCACAGGCCTATCGCTGTAGTTATACTCAGGGTTTATTTATTCCGGTAAAAATCTCTGCATCTCCTTTTGTCAGAGCAAGGCTTTTCAACTGATTTCTGAGGGAGTAAATATGAGTCAGTGTAGAGATTTTCTAAACACACAGACCAACCCTAGACATTATGTAGGATTAGCAGTACACCTTGAAGAAAAACCTTGAAGACAGCAATGGGTGTCATTCTCTAAAACCATGAATGCCCTGTGTTTCTTTGCATACCTGCAATGACCTACTGAGGCACTGCAGTAGTTTGGTAGAGCCCCTCAACAGGGCATGTGGCAATGGCTGGGAATCTCATTTTTTGGCTGGAGACAAAGTCTGGCACCTGATACTTACTGGTATTTGATTTTTATGACAATAGTAGGAATTAGACATCTAGTACATATGCAGACTCCAAACTGTAGTCATCCTAATAGTGGATGTATTCCCATCCAAGAGCTGTCTCTCTGTTTATACCCATTTATATATGTGGCTTGCATATGACTCCTGAATCTGGCCCTACTTCTGATGACACAAATTTGTCACATAACTTACATGTTACATATCTCACCTAGATTTTGGCTTTCTGAGAAAAAATATTTCAACCTTTTCCTATTATATTATTGCATTATGTCAAAATACACTGTCATGGTTACTTGCTGCTCAGCTGCAATGATAATTAATTCATAACCTGCTTTCATGACTCGGAGGAAAACTTCATATACAATCTGTTCTCATCTGCTTTTTTTGTCTTCTAACAGCAAGACAAGTTCAGGTCAAAAGATAGAAATGGATACTGAAGTTATAAAATCCAGAAGGAAATGAATCAAGATTCCTAAAAGCTGTTTCAAAACAAAGAAAAATCTGTTGTATCAAATACCTGACATAAAATGGAAAAAGACTTGAAATGTATCCTTCTGGGGTTAAAGTATAACTACTTCTGTGAGAAATGTATATATTCAAAAAACTTCTCTTGAGAATATATGGTTTTGAAGAAGTAACAGGCACATGGGAAAAATGAAAACATTAATTTTTTCTTTTTAAGGTTATCTTTCTTAAAAGTTAAGTTCTTGATTTACTATAAAGATCACAATTCTTTCAACTTTTCCACATGTATAAAATAAGGAGACACGTGATTTTGATGATCCTTGGGGGTCCCTTCCAACTCAGGAGATTCTCTGATTCTAAATAGCTGCTTTTAAAAAACTGTTTGGAACAAAATGCTACCAAATTTGTATAATATCAATTCCCACAGCTTTTATGTACTTCAGTAATCTCTTGACCACCTGACCACTCCTGAATGAGACCAATCTGCATATATATAGTCTAAATTAACATGTTTAAAATATCTGAGAGCAGGTTTCAAATAATCTAAATTAACAGTCTGAGAGAAGGTTTCAAAGGACTATTTCTAGAGCTAGGCATCCAGCCTTCAATCATTTTCACAGACTGATTTGGAAATTCAAATGATACATTTTTCCTTTAGATTATGGTAAAAGAGGTAACCTTCTTCTATGAAAAATAGCTCCTGTATATAACGGTATTTCTATCTCCTTCTTTCTGCACAAGCCCATGAGATAACACGACCTTAAACCCCTGATCAATAAATCAAAACTTCTTTTAGATATCATATGCTTTGTGACATTTAGAAAGAGTGGCAAGTTGAGCATTAGGAATGATTTCTCAATATCATTTCTATACTTACCAAAATGTCTTCCTATAGAAAGGAAGACAGATTGACTTTATTTCTGCTTCAGACTTTAGTTCTCTGCTCACCCTTATTTCGCTTGTAAGAATGGGGAAAACTATGATGTCTGTTTTGAAGTCCCAATTACCCTCATTTATGTCAATGGCGAGTTTAACTCTGTTAAGGCTTCTTTGTGTTTTAAGCCACTGATAAACAAACCAAACACTGAATGCAGCCCAAAGGCTTGACCTTTCTTAGTACATTGTACAGACATCTCTGTGTGTTTCCCACTGGGATCTTTAAATAGCAGGCAACTAATTTTTAATTATTCAACCCTACAAGTTGGATTCTTGTGGCATAATGTCAATTAGTAGGAAACAAGTGAACTGCAAACTTTTGACACTGCGAGAGTTTTTCCTCTGCCCACTGAGAGTTGGTAAGCACTGTGAAAGAAAAACGTTTCTGTCATTTAGCTTTGCTTGAGCCATTTTTCCCTTGCACAAACTTAAACTAAGAAAAGTCTGTGGTTTCATTTAAATGCACAGTAAAGACAACAGTGTCAAAAAATAATGTTCAGCTTTTGGACTTATTCTAAAAATGTCAGTCAAGGCACATAAACCTATTAAGACACAGCTAAGAAAATTAAACATTACATTCTGCACACAGTGAGCTATTCTGACATGCTGACATCCTCTGACATCACAGATTTGGGTTAGAAGGGACCTCCTGAGATCATCTGGTCCAACTATCCTGATCAAACAGGATCAGCTAAAGCTGGCTGTCCAGCATAATGTCCAGCTGAATGTTGCTTATGCCCACAGATGGAGACAGCACAACTTCTCTGGGAAGCCAGCACGTACTGGTGTATGGGATTATTCCTCCATGCACAAACTGAGGATTATTCATGTCATATCAGTAGAGATAAAATAGACTTTACACTGAAAAATAAATACATCACACAATCAACATAACTTTCATTTGGATGCTTCCCCACACCTCCACATTAGAAGATTTTGGTGAGTTTTTTTCTTTGCCATTCAAAAGAAAATAGAATATCCCACTGTCTAGGAGCCAGAGCATTCAAGGAGGTTTTAGAGATTCTTTTTTATTTTGTTTTATATTGTCTAATATGTCATCTTATTCATATGTAATAAATACTTTAGGTCAAAATACGTATTCTTTAAGCATGGGCTGCTTTCAACCAAGTCGCGTTAGGTAACTGTCAGGAAAAATACAATCAAAAAATAATTTCAGTTCAGTTACCAATGTTTGCTTTAGTTGGGGTACTTTCAGTTAGTATTATTAGGAAGTGACTGGGTGGAGTTTTAGATTTATCTTGGTTTTATAAGTGAAATCATTTGCAGTATGTATTATACAGAGAGGACATTTGGCATGCCAATAATGTGTTATGGTGTGTGGGAATATTTGTATTGTCGCAGAAACAACCAGAAGGAGTGGAGTACAGCTGTGCTATCAGCCTGCTGTTAGTGATATTCTGTCATATCTGGTTAGATGCATCTTGTTTCATCATGCAATGCAGCAACAGCCTTTGCTTCTGTCCTACGGCTGAAAAAAATGTCTTTTGAATTACGTTCACTAAAAGACAGGATTGGGGAAAAATAGAAGTAATTATTTTTGTTGTCCTTATTTTTGTGCTGTTCCTCATTCCTCTGGGGAAAGTTTTGTGAGGCCCAGTGTTTTGGAATCCTTACAAATACAGTGGTGAACATCAACACAGCTTTCATAAAGGGTTTGTTTGCGTGAGAGGAAAGTTTTCTTTTCCTTGGCTGGTACAGGAGAGCAAATCAATCATAATGTTTAATGGACCAGTGCATCCACTTAAAAAGGACTGTCTTCTTTTGTCCTTTTCCAAACTGGAAATGTTATTGTGCATTTTAATGTAGGGACAAGTCAGATATGAGTAGTAGAAATTCTTAAGTTACTTAGTTATTGACTTTAAAGCAATATATAATTGAGCCTGCAATTATAGACCATGTTTCAGATTAATTTGTACAATTAATTGATTTTTCAGACTCTTCAAAATGAGGATTTAATTGGTAATGTAGACCAGAATCGGAATGAACTGTCATTCATTGATATTGCATTAACAAAGCAGGGAAAATCTGCAGCAGTTATTGAAATCTTTAATTTCCAGGGTATGTTCACTTGCAACCCAAACACTTATTAAGAAGATAACATGGTTAAATATGTCCTCTTATCTACTTTTCTAAGCTCCTTTTCTTCTGAACACCCCTACAAATAAAGTATATAGGTAGGTATAAAATGCAGCAATTGTTGTGAATAGGTTGTTGTATATGATCATCACATAGCATATGAATTATAAATATACTTAAAATGCTGGTGACAGCTTGAAATAGTTTTCAGGTTTTTTTTGAATATCCATATTCTTTCATTCAATTTTTTGTTGTGCATGTGTGGTTTTTGGAAGCTTGTGAACATAAAGAAAAAGTCCAAATTAAAAAAAACCCTACGTATACAACCTCTTCATAAATGTCACTTCATAAACTGGTTCCATTGCAAACTTTGTCTACAGGTGTATCTTCTGTAAAGACTACAACAAAATGGAATAAACGAGTGTCTTGCAAAAGAGTTTGTAGTTTTGGACACATGAATTTAAATACCATGAAAGGAATGGTAGATTTAATTTATAGGTAAAAACTGCCATTAGAGAAAAGGAGTGTTTGGTATTTACAACATTATTGGGGTCATAACTTATCTACTTCTATTTTACGCAGTGAATAGGAAGTAGGAGTGGTCGAAAGCAAGAGACGTGGTTTTGATTTTTATTAATCCATCGCTATGTTTGATTTGACTAAATGTCACGATCAGGTAACACAGTTTTGAGTTGGCTTTTGCTTTGCCATTCCCCATTACAAGAGTCAATGAGTATGCTTGACATTGAACACAGGGTAGACCAATTATCCTAGTCAGACTTACGTGTTTTGATTCTGAATCCAAATCAGGTGCAAAGAGTGGTCCTCTACCACAATAGGGAACTGACAAAAAAAAATATAATTCATGAACCCAAAATTCTTTTTAAGATGTGAGAGTGGAAGGTGGGAAGTGGAGAGAGGAGAAGTAATGGAAACTTCACTGGAAATTCAAGTGAAAGTGCACGGTATCCCCTTACCACAGAGTTAATTAAGTTAAATCTCTGGTGGAGTCGTAGATGTACTTCTGCTTTGTCAGGAATTTCATGGAAAGATAAGCACAGCAATTACTATGTCCTGATATATTCCATACTTCAGAATAACAATAGTATAATAATGTTAATTAAATGTAAGTGCATTTGCATTTCATTGTTTCTACAGTCCAGAGGTTATATTTGAAGATATCCTGCGTAGTTATTTGACTGCCTGATTCCCTTTATATCAACACTGAACTGGGGAAAAAAGTGTTTCTTTCACAGTTTAAACATAAATAAAGTTATCTTTGATAATTAGAAAAAAATATGCAAAGCGAGACCACTATCCAATTTTCAAGAATTCCTCAAGCTTAACATGTGAAATATAGACGAGAAAGAGGATATTGATTACACATATTACCGATTAAAATTAAAGCAGTATTTTTATCACTGTGTTCATATAAACAAATAATAATATGTCTATAAAATGCTGATTTAAATTTAAAATTGAAGGATTTGTCAATATGCTGTCCATACTGAGACAATTTTTCTCTAAATTGGTCAGGAAAGTTCCATTAATATTTGTGAAGCAATAAGTTAATATTAACGTGCTAATTAAATTTAATTTTTTTCCCTCATTGTAAATATTACCTTTAAATTACCATCAAAAACAGTGAGAAAAGTAAATAACATACTTCATTGTGAATTTTCTTTGAATTCTTTGTATTTAGAAATGTGCTTTATGTATATTTTCCAACATAAAGTGATCAAAATTTAGGATTAAAATTTCCTGCAGGATTAGTTCTTTAAATTTAAAGTTCTTTAACTAAAGTTTAGTAGCTTCTCTACTGCAAGAAGAGTCAACACATCTCTTCTGTCAGAGTTGTAGGCAAATGTTATCACCTTTTAGGTGGTAACAGAGGTACATCTACATGTTTTTTCAGATGCTCTCCCTCAGTGTAGCAGCTAACATCTCTAAGAGCACCAAGGGCAATAGAAAGGGGTAATGAGTTCCACCGGCAGAGTCAGGTTTTACTTTGAAACCTTGATGCTGGAACTAACATTTTCAGTTATTGTGACTCAGAACTGGAGCCTGAGTAAATGCAGCTAACTCAGAATCGTAGTGTCAGACATTTTTAATTAATACTGTACTTGGTGGTAAAATTTTGTGAAATAGCATAACCTATATAAACTGCTTCTGTATGTTTTGGGAAAGTACAGCCATAAGTAAATAACACTAAGGCATCAGTCCAAGTTGCTTAGCAAAATGTAAATTAAGAAACTGTAAGTACAAAGTACAAAGAGCTGTATTAACATACAAAAACCAGTATCCTTTTACAGATTATGTGCTGATCACGACCAATACAAAGATCAAAGAGTGTGACATTCTTTAACCAGCTTTCTACCCTCTCCGAAAAGAATTCCTAATTTATATTGATAAGCTAGAAAATACTATCTTAAAGCAAGCATCAGGTCTTTGCTAAGTTAAATCATTTTGACTTAATGTGAGACCCATAGCTGGCAAAACCACCAGGAGCAATAGCTCCTGGTGTAAGGGTGATAGCAATCAGCTGGGCTCAGGCTGGAGGCAGTTGACAGATGTATGCTCGTGTCCAGGCCATAAATACAGGTTATGGTTTTCTTTCAAATTCTTTTCTTTCTCTAACATTGCTTACAGGTGTTTAAGTTGTTTGATCTGACCTCTAGCTCAGTTTTCCTAGATATAACTCACATCTGCTTGCACTGGATTTTTTCCCCCTGGTTCTATTTGTTTCGGTTAGAAGATAATGCAAAGTTTCAGTTATAATATCACAGGAATTTTTAAGGCTATATGGGAAAAGTTGTACACATTTTAAAATAAAAAGAAAGCAAATTGTCTATTTCAAACAACTGCTATTTGAAAGCAATTTTACTAGATCCTTTTCTTTTTCTTGACATTTAAAGGTGCAGATAAAGCGTTAGGTCTAATATTATTCCAAAAATAAGGTGTTTGGAAGAACTGCTTCAGGTGAAAAATTGCTTTTTTCCATAGATTTGAGAAGGTGAACAAGTCCTGAGATAATGATCTATATATTGCCCCTGTTTTATACGATTAATTGACTCTCATCTTATTCATACATAACTTTCTAAGTGGTCTATGCAAAAAATGTGTAAAGTATTTTAAGATGCGGGGGGTTAGGGGTTTTTTGTTCATTGGTTTGTTTTCAGGTTTGTCTCTAACAATGTGAATTCTGTACTGTAGAAATAAAAAAAATTCCTTCTCAGTTTTCACAGCTGACAGCAAAACATGTGTGTATTCTCCAGTGAGTGCTAGGACCTAAAAGCCATTAAAATACGATGTCTAAGTAGCATCAATAACTCCAGTGTTCTCAGAGAAAGCAAAGCATGTTAAACCAGCAGGAAAAAGAAAAACTGAATTCAGAAAATTATATTTGTTTGGTTTAATGGCTGGAGAAGAGACAGTCTCACCAAGCTGTCTCACCAATGAAATACTAGATCAAGTGAGACAGACGATTTTTAGGTATTATAATATCAAATAAAAGATGTTGCTTAAAAATAGTTACTCTTGTAGATGTTTTAAAGGAAAAAAGTAAGAAATCCAAATCTGATCTCACTGGTATAATATACATCAAGATAGAGTGTACTAGACCAACACCAGAAATGGTCAGAGCAGATAGGTAAAACCCAAACCCTGTGTTTGTAGTGACTTTTTATCTTTCATTTACTGTACTCAAAGTGACTATTAAGTGAGTTGTATCCAGATTGCTTGTAGGAAACAGCTTGAGTTATTATCAATCCATTTATTTTCCTTCTCTTTTCCTAACAGGATTAAGACCTGAGATGGAAAAGTGAGGCACTGTATAGGTTGTGTGGAAAACCTAGGAGTTTTGAGCCTGAATATAGCATCAGGCTCCAAGTTAAACACCAGTGCAGATCTACTCACAGAAGTCAGGATCAAGACAAGTGCACAGTCAGTGTTGTAAGACTGACTAACAAAATCAGACTTGAGAAGCAACCTCTAAAGATTCAGATCTAATTAAATCTAAAACTGTATTTATTCATGATGTTCATTTATTAAAGACCAAAAGTTTTCATTCGCTAATATCATGACTGTAGAAAAAGAAATTGAGTTTTTCATTTGTATACTTTTACACCTTTATAGTTGAGAGGAAAATCTGGCTCAGGCTTTTGCTTTGATAGCCCCTGGATAAGAACATAATCCCAATCCTCAAAATTGATGCACATTTTGATTTCTGCTGGCTAGTAGCACTTATAGCCATCTGTTAGACTGGCAGTACTCCTAGGCCAAGATTCTTCTGCCGGTTTAAAAATGACATGAAGGAGCAACTGGTGGAAAGAATCAATTAAAAAATGGTGTGAACGAGCAACTGGTGGAAAGAATCAATTTCCATCTCTTCTCCCTCTTGTGGTAGCCTTCATCAGATATCGCTCTCAAATTTGCTGCTTTTTTTTTATTTCTAATTATTTTAAGTGTTTCTAGTTAACAACAAGGCTAATTACAGAAAGTTAATTGCCCATGTACCTCTTTAACCACTATTAATCTTAGACCTCTACCAATTTATTTTTGTCAGATTATGTTTGAGCTTTATAAAAGTTAAAAAAAAGTGGATGAAGTTTGAAAAAAAAGGGCAAGAATTACGGAAAGCACTCGGAACTCCATGAAATGTATATTTAATGGCTCAAGTTGTGTTACAGAATCACTTTTTTCTTCTTTTAAGTAAGGTAATAATTCATTTTATATTATGATGTTCTGTGGGAAACATAGCCCTCCTTTTTACTTCTAAGAAAAGCCATTAGCTTTAGCACTATTCTTCCAGTTGAGCCTGGGATATCACATATACCATAAATTCTGAATAAGTGCAGTGATTATTGAAGCACCCAAAAGAGTGTACTTCTGGCTATCTAAAAAGACGTATGCAAACAAATTTTCTCCACAGGCTGCCTTGAAGAAAAAGGTTTATTCTAGACCTGTAGCACTGCAGCACTTCAGCTATAAAGCTTTTAGCTATTTTAGATGCTTTCAGAAATTTTTATGATTATTCTTTAATGTGGGAGTCCTTCAGCTGGTCATACATGGCATAGAGTGCTAAAAAATATCAGTCAGGCCTCCACTGTTTGCCAACTGGCTTAGCACTTAAAAGTAATGAATATCTGCTACACACGGCAATCACAGTTTGGCCTCAGAGTGTAGGCACAGTCACCTTTAAATCTTCTATAGTGGACACAATGCCAAGCGAACTTGCTGGTATTGAAGGAAATGTTGGGAACAGAAGCAACCAAAGAATGGGTGACTACTGCTGAGGAAACTAATTTGGTTCAGAAAATGCTTTCACTATGAGACACTTTTGCAGCTGTGAGAGGATGAAGGCAGCATCTCTCTTATCTACAACTAGACTAATTTAATGTATATTCCATGGAATTTGACAGCATCAAATGTTTATTTTGAGACTAATTCACAGCTTTGTCTTCAATTAATGATATGCTCTTCTTGCTAGTTTCTTTGTGCAGGACTCAGTTCTACTCTAAATTAGCAACTCTATTTGAAGAGTTTCTGCTTTCAGTTTCATTGCATGCATCTTTTGGGAATGCCTTTATTTTAAACTGTTATGGTTTCCTGGTTTTATTTTTACAGAGAACTGTTCTGCATTCTTAAGTGTTTCATTTTCAGACTGTTATGTTTGTTCATTAATGTTCTTAACGTCCCTTGCTGAATCACTGTTGCACTTTTACTGTCTAACGTGCAATTTATCAATTTGTGTCGTTGTAATGAAAATTTGGGACTGTGACATAAATTGTACTAAAACAAATCAATCTGCTGTTATCCTGTATACACTGGCATTAGCTGATTGGTTTGATAGCATTTTTTTAATTGCTTAAGTTATGCAATTATGACAGATCTTATGAAATGGCAGTAGGCTTAAACAGACCTGTTAGGAAAAGAATTTCATTCTGGAAAAATAAGTCAGGAAAAAAATCCCACCCACAAGATATTTTATAGTGTGACACTCCTAAAAAAAAATCAGAAACCTGGTGACTACAACAAGCTGTATAATTGGTTAAGTCATAATGATTAAGTAGTTCTCCTGTGACAACCTTGTATATCTTTAATTCAGTGAGGATGGTTTGGGTGTTTTTTTCAAGCAGTTATTTATTGAGTATGACAAATTTTTATTTGAAATTTGCTTTTTATTGTCTCTTGATATAACCCATTTTAAAGTACGAATAATAGAGTTTATCTTTCAGATGAAAGAAAAAATTATTTACTATCATCTATTTTTTTAGCCAAGAATGATTAAACAAGTAGTGTTCTCCATGAGACTTGCCTTAGGGCAAGAGGGTTGAAAGTGAAGTCTAAAGGATGGAGTAAAGACAAACAAGGGCATGACAAAGATTAGTATTGCTTTCAATGGAAAAGATGTGTGGAACCTGGGAGACAGATTAGAGAGGGATCTAGCTGAGAGGAAAACTACTGCAGCTATACACAAATACTGTCTGATTATATATAACAAAATACTGATACATGTAGAAAGTTCTGTCTGTAAGACAGCACAGGTTCATAGCTCAGAAATCACTACGGGATGGGGATCAATTCAGTCAAATGTGATGGACTGTTAATTCCTGTGAACTGTGCTTATGCTAGAGTATGCTTATTTCAAGAGTTTGTTATTTCAAAAGAGTTGTTATATCGTAATAAGCAAAAATTCCATGATGCTCAGCTTTACATAGCAGGACATATGGTTAATATGACATACAAAATACATGATATATGATTAATATGACATACAAAAACATACACGCTTTGGAAGATCACTTTAGCCCTTTTGTGATCATGTATGTTCTTCAAACCAAAAATTAGCAGAAGAATATTTATAAGTAACTATCTCTTGGTGTGAGAAACTGTCAGAATTGTTTCTAATAACTGAATAAGAAGAAAACTGAAACAGAAAGTGATTGAATAGTTTGTGAAGGTGGATAGAGACAGCTCTAAGTTGCGTGTGTAATGCAATAAATCATTTCTGGAGCAGAGGAACCATATTTCTCAACAGTAGCTTGAAGCTGTGTATGTGAAATAGTTGATGGTCTAATGATGCTAGTAACGTAAACCTTGCTCACTACTGGTTTACCTATTCCTTCAGATGAGAATCTATTGTTTCCAGTACTCCACAATAGTTTTTACATCACCTTCAGTTAGTGAACAAGCACTTTCCAGCCATTCTTCCCATTTGCTAGGGCTTCTTATCTGAAAGAAAGAGAAAATATAAAAGTTGATTCCCAGTTTTAATGTTTTGAGTTCTGAAAGACTGAATGGACTTCAGGTACTCAACCACTATTTTTATGGAAAAAAAATAGCTCTGTCTGCGTATGTGTTTAGGGAGTCTGTGTAGCGAAAGCAGAGAATGAATCTAGTCTTACCAACAAGAGTGATTATACCATCAGCATCTAAATATATAGAAAAAAAGGCTACACTTTCTCAGATACATTCTTAAGATGTCAATTTTCTACTGCATCTCAAATATTCGTATCTGTGCTTTTATTTGCTCCTGAGAATAAGAGCAAAGTAAAACACTTCAATTTTTTTATATGACCAAGACCAGGAACACACATGATGCATAATTCTAGTCTTCGTTTCACTCAGAGGAAAGATAAGAATGCAGCAAGTTAAGCTTTGTCTCTCATGTCTGTATCCTCAGACATCTTGTATATCAAAAGCTTCCAAGAGATCTAAAGAAACAAAAATGAGTCCTGCCTTCTTGATGATTTAAAGAAAATAATTGACGTGTGAGTGCTAATGCTGTATGTTACTGCATTGGAAATCTGGATGTACAGAGGCAAAAAAGCCTCAGAATGTCCAAGTATAGCCAAAAATATTGAAATGCAATCTTAATCTTGTTGATAGTTTTCTTATTAAAAGAACATAAAAGTGAAATTATTGATATGAGGAGACTCACTGTGGCAGCAGGAGGCAAAAAAAACCCATTCATTTGTGAACAAAAGCTACCTTCTTTAAGAATGACTTTCTTAATTTAACAAACTCAAAAATTTCCCTAAGGATTCAGTGTGTATGTAATTCTGCTTTTGGTTAGCTGATTTCCTAAATTACTCTGTCTTTCATGCTTTCCTTCCTTCCTCCCTCCCTCCCTCCTTACTTTCTGTCCATTTGTCAACTTTTTCCTGTATTAGCATACTTTCATATCTCTACTGGTTATGTCTACAGATTTCTTTGACATGTCAAAGGAGAAATGAGGTCAAGTTCTTCAAACAAATTCTGCAGGAAAGAAAATGATTTTTTCTTTGGCTCTTGCTTATGTACATTTGCTTTAACTGTAGAGTAAAATTTATTTAGACCGATTTCTTCCGCTCTCTCATGAAGAATAATACTTGTATAGAGTGATATTTAGAAAATGTGGCATACCATACCACATTGATTCAAAATGATTACACAAATTTTATTTCAAGTACATATTAACCTGTTAAACAAGAAATTATACAAATGGTTGCAAATAATGCTACAGATCTTATAATTTTGTGTACTTCTATTATACTGTATTTTAAGCAACCACATTTTAGAGAGTTGCAAGATGCTTTTGGTGGATTTTCTCTTATTTTGCTGAAAGTGGCAAAATATTTACCTCATTTGTTTGTTTATTTTTTCCTCCACTGGGTTCAATGAAACTGTAAAATGGCAGATGCTTGTGTGATGTCAACATTAAAAACATTTCCTTTGAACATCTGTTTTCCAAAAGGTAAACTAGTGATTTTCCAGGTATAGTCCCTATCCAGGCACAAAATATAAACATAAATCCTAAATATAAGCTTCCTTTTTATGTTTTTAAATGCATATTTATAGAATTTTGTGTCAAAATTATAAATGCCAAATGACACATGCCTTCTGTAACTCTGTACTAAAAGTGTTTCTGGTTTAAATCCAAGTGGGAGGTGAAGGAGGCATTTGTTGGTTTTTCAAATCAATTCCTGGTTTTGCAATGACTACATCTTGAAATACAATTTTGAAACGACTGTTGCGTTGCTATCTCTCTGCATAGTACACTTCTGCAACAACAGGAAGCAAGCTGAATTCAGTAATCAGATAGCTTGTTCTCTTATCAACAAAGAAGATTTCATTATGAGGCATCCCTGTTTATCTAATTTCTTTTTGTACATACTGTCTGAATGCAGTGTCAACCTCCTCTAGCTTAGTATGTCTATAATTGTGGATAAATGCTCTTTACAAGTAACAACTATTTTTCACTCACATATATAGGGAGGTGTGTGTGTATATATATGTGTGAATATATACATGTATATATACATAGAATATACTCAAACTTATTCATATATATGAATATATGTGTGTGCGTGTATATATTTATATATGTAGTTCTGGTCATCCCCCTCTTTTAAACAGTGAGAGATAAGAAAAATGAAATTGTATGGAGGAATCGTAATATAGGGGGCTGAACTTTATTGTGACTAAAGTTTTACATCCTTCAAACTAACAAAAATCAGGATGGCAAGCTCTCTCACCTCCAAGCTTCCTTCCCCCACCCCACCACTCACACTATCCAGCTGTGCTGTGGCCAGGGCTGTACAGGAGAGAGCTCTCAGAGAAGGCAGGCCAGTATCTCAGTATTTTTATGATTCAAATCATTTCCATGGTGATATATTGATTCCCTAGGTGATTCAGTGGCTCATGAAAGATGGAGATTATGTTGTTTTCTCAAAAGACCTTGAAGATCCAAATATGCTGTACCATTAAGTCACCCTGCCCTGAAAGAAGAGTATGAACATAGTTTAAGTTGATTATCATGATTAATTTTGCACAAAAATTTCTAATGATGTGGCTAACTGAAATAAAAATTTTTTGTGGTGACTGCCTCAGTTTAAAGGGAGTTTTTTTCTTGAAAGAAAGTTTGAGTTTAATATGGGACTTCTTCCCACACCAGTTATTCACAGCCTAGGAAAATGAACTTGGCCTGCAGTGTGAGAGGTGCAAGATAAGGTCACTGCTCTGATCCACGTGGGCAGCAGCTTTAAGGGTGAGAGAACCAACTACTTGTCTGTCCTTGGACTTGTATGGTACCCCTCCAATTTTTCATCAACTTTCTTTCTTGTACACGTACTAATATTGTTTTTTTGGTGCTTTTTACAACATTCTTGATGAGGCATTTGAACATTAGTGAGGAGAAGAAATTGTCATTTTTTCCTACATTTGAAAAAAGGCAAATAATTCTCCTCAGTGTAATACAAACTTTGGAAATGCATTGGGTATTTCAAAGTAGAATTTCTATTCTCAGTGATTTCATAATTCTGGGTTATCAGACACTCCAGATTTTCAAAGTCATTCCAAGGAAACTGTTTCTAAAATTTCTTACATCTAGGATTAAAAACTATTTACTATCATTATTTAAAAATGAGAAATTAACATCTGTTATCTGTCACAACTAACATCAGACAGATATAAAGAATATTATTACTGTTATGTCAATATATGCAAATCTTGAGCCAAAATTTCAGCAGAAACCCGTCATGAGATCTAGAACCCATAAAATAATTCTGCTAAACTGCAAATATTTGACTCTAGAATGAAGAAAGAACCACAGAAAGCATCTGTGTCTTTGATCTAGAAGTGACAACTGATATTTTTCTCCATTACCTGTAAGGTAGCAGTAGATTTCTTTGAAAAATGGGTGCCCTTACCTGTACTAAAGTGTGTAATTTTGAAATAATTGGATTGCTCAAATTCAGCAGTTAAGCTCCTTTTACTTGAGTTTGGCTGAAACAGTGAAACAGTTTGAACCCATAAACTTTCCTCTTTCATCTAGCTGTATTTTGAAGGTACTATAATGGTACTTTCCTCCATCGAATATATTACTGTACTTCCCTCTCAAAACAACAGCCAAAGATTCTTTCAGCAGGCTCCAAAGCTCCTAGTTTAGGCAGATGTATGTTCCCTTTTCTGTGACTTGGAGACTATCTTTCAACAGCCACTTGTTTCTGTAAAGGAGCTCAAAGACCCTTTACAACAATAGTGGATAGAGAACAGCAATTATTCCCAATAGCTTGGAGGTAATTTCTGGCCTGAGAAAAAGAGACCTGTATAATGTGAAACTCCTAAAGTGAAACCAGTGAATGTATATTGATATTACTATACTAATGGAATATGCTAATATTATTCGTAGATATTAATGTTATCGTATGTTACACAGAGTTAGTCCCCAAGAGATGTAGGAGGAAATTTTAATGACTCCTGAGAACTCAAGTAGTTCAGGCAAAGTAAGCTCATTCAAGACAGAATTATTGAATTTCTCTTTATAATTGCTTTGTGTGAGGCTCACCTGTAACTGTTTGGTTTGTAAATTAATTGTAGATATGGCAAAGCTAATCTCTTATTTTAAGGGGTCAACAAAGGTATGTGTTTGTTTACTGACAGTAAGGATTCTTTCATTGGAGTGCTTGGTGAAAAAAAAAAGTAGATTAACCCATGATTTCCATTTCAGTGTAGCAGTACAGATATATGTTTGGTTATTTGTTGTCGTAGTTTGTGTTTCCTTAACCATGTTTTGTAAGAGTAATCTTTCACCTTAAAACATGTTGCATACAAGATTTCATTTGACAGTTACTACAGTGATCCTTCCAAATGTGCAATGTCTCTTATTACAACATCAGGAAATTCCTAGGGCTGCCTTTGCTACACTAAATTAAGGTATACCTTTGGTCTCTCCACAGTTATTGTGTGTGCACATCTTTTCTGTTTAGGAACCAAATTTAATTAGGAGCAGTAGCTCTTCTATTCATGCATGAGGTACCAATCATGTATAAGCAGTGACAATCAGCAAATATCCCTCAGGCATGCATCAGTCAGGTGTATGAAACACAATGATGGGTTTAGATATTTGTAGCTATGGTTTTTGTTTGGGTGTCTGGTTGATATTTAAACAGTAGGCCAGAATTGCTTTGCCTTTCATTTAGTTCTAATTCTAGCTAGCAGCAGGTTGTCTCTCCTATGTATCCTGGTATTTTGATATTTTACGATATTAAAAAGAGTCTAGATAATTTAAAAAAACCCAACAACAAAATTTACTCCAAAACAAAAAACAAATCCATTTGGATTTTATAGTTTTATAAAATTTATCTCCTCAGGCTTAATTTAGATATTTTTCCAAAATAAGAAAATGTTTTACTTTATTAGAGACTACTTACCTATCAAAGAAGATGTTTAAAACACATAAAGGAATTTATTTTATTTTCCCCTAGTGAAACAGAAAAGAAGTGACTCTTTAGGAGCAGTTTAATGATTTAAACAGTTGAGTAGCCATAATTGTCTAGAAAGTATTACATCATAAAATGTATTATGTCTCCACAGAAAAGAAATTGCACTGGAGTCTGAACTGGTAAAGACAGTTCAGTACGAATAATAGACAGTTTTCCCCCAAACTCTGGCTCTCCTGATTAATTATGCTGTTTTCTACATATTGTTGCTGCTTCAGAGATATGAATTACTAGGACTTCATAGCAGATAGAATCTAGATTTTTATAGTTTCTAATCAAAAATTTTTATCTTCAGCAGTGTTATATGGCTGCGCATAATAAATGCTGAATTCAGTATACAAAGCTTCAAAATGATGCTTAACAGTAGTAGCTTGAATTCATTAGTGTTAAGTAAGCATTTGAAAATATTATAAATATACTTGCAAACTTCTCATCCTTCCTAAATGGTTTTATCTAAGAACACTTAATATTGTTGCTCATGGGGATATGGTGCTACTAGCAATGAAGGTATCTTGTAACATATGTTGGTGCTGAAATTGTATTTTATGCCTCTGGAAATGGTAGCAGAGTGTTTCATTTAAGAACAGGCTTTTCCTGAGCTAGGGATGCAGGAAAGCTATCAATTCTTAGAAAGTGGATCATGTCAGTATAACCCTTTCCTGACTTCTCCTGTCCTATTTATAGATTTTAGAGATGGAAAAGTTAAAAGCAGGATGACAGTTCCACGATTATTTAGTCTAAAAAGGCTTTCTTTTTGGAGGTATTGAAAGAGATGGGGTTTTCTTCTTATTCCAAAGTATTTGTAAATATTGATAAATATTTGTAAATATGCATACAATCTTTTTTTTTTTTTGTAACCTGGAAAATGTTTCTACAAATTAAAATAATATATTTATCTATAGCTGAAGCTATTCTTAATGTTACTGACCTGGAAATAAAAGTGAGCTGTTTAGGGAAAGCAAAGCAGTCTAATTTCAGGTTGAAGAGATTATTCTGAGCATTTTATCTATGATTTAGACTCCAGTAGAGGCATAATGAATTCCCCTGTGTATTACAATGAAAGTTTTGGCTAATCAGACAGAATAAACTGATAATAAACTTGTGCCTTGAATAGTCTGCCTCATATCCTGTGTAATTTAGTGAGTTATAAAAGGAGCTGGTGCAGGGAAAAAAATTAGGATCAACAATTAATCATTAGTAAATGCAGATAAGGACATAGCAGACAGTGTCTGTCTCTGTTGGGACTGCATTGTATTGCTTTGCTTGGATATTTCACTGTCACTGGCCTAAACTTTATCAGTGTTTACTCATCCACTAGAGAAATGCACTTGTTTTTCATAGGTCACAATGACCTTTAAGAGTTTGATATTCACAATATTCACTGTAGATCTTAATTAAATGAATAATCAGGAAGGTATTTAGGAAGAAAGATTTGAGAGAGAGAGGTGCAGTTTAATTCGTAATTCTGTATTTGTAGCTAACGTTAAGTTCCCTTGGCTGGGAGACTATAATCGCATGAAAAACTGCATGCATTAAGTAACTTATATTATTGAGGATCCTAAATCTAAACTTCTGTGTCTCTAAGAAATGCATTCAGATTTGGGTGAAAGAGTAAGTTTCAAAAGTAAATGACAACCACAACCAGTTTTCACTTTGTTAACTTGTACGTACACATAGGACAATTGCAAATTACAGCATCAAAATCTGCTTTTACACCTGGCTGCCAGTTCTAGCCTGGATTCAACATTTTGCTGCCTTTCCTATACTTGGTTTTAAGAAAACAAACAATCAGTCACAACATTTGTTTTTCAAGCACTTGATATTTTTTTCAACTGGAATATTTCACATGAAAATGTGATTCTATTTTTTAAACATTCACGGATAGGTGAAACCTCAGATTTGCTATTCTAAATCTATAGTAATAGAAGACTTTTATCAGATGAAAGCTTACAGGTAGAAAACTCCCAAACATCAAAACCCGTACTAAAAAGCAGTCATTTCATTTGTAACTCTTAATATTTAACTTGAAATCTTCTTGTGTCACTCAGTACCAGATAAAGAACCTTCTGCATCTGGAAACCATCTCCCTATGCACATGCTTAACAGAAAGCTATCAGGTCACTCTCTGTTGAAAAGATAAATAGCAGAAAGAACAGTCCAAATACAAATCAGTACTATTCTGTGGGCCTCTGTCACGAGCTCTGTGGTGATCTCAAATCATTTTTGAAGTACCACCAGATAACACAATACCTTCACAACCCAGCATGGTTTTTAAAACACTTCAGATCAGGCCATGCTGATCACTATAAGTCTGAGAAACCAAAGGAATATAGCATGGAATTTGAGAGGGGGTTTTTTGCTTTTCACTGAAACAAACCAGTGTTTGAGTGGAACAGCAGCTTCTATGGGTTATATCCAGAATACTTCAGGCTTTTCTAAGGGAATAAAGGAAATAATGGTAAATGCAAAAAAATGAGATCAGGGAAAAAGAACCTCTGTCTCCCATCTTTCAGAGGGCGGCCGCAGTCTGTTATGTTTCATTCGTTTCTTCTTCATAATGACTGAAGTGGGAATTTATAGAAAACATGCGGGCATTTCACCAAGTAAAAATATCTTGCCACAATTTCTTAACAGACTGTTCAGGAGGAGTTGATCTGAGTAACGGAAGGTTGAAATTGGAAGAACGTTCATTTTCTAAGGAATTGCTTAAATTTTTGGTAGTTTTGCGTCTCTGATCTTATACAGATTTTCCCATATAATTCTGTGAATACTTCTGGAATGATGGAATTCATGTGTATATAGAGAATAAAAAATTTCCACATCAAATATAAAAAAGTGGGACCTTTTTACAGTATGAGGGTGTAGGATTTTGGGGTTTTTCTTTTTAACCCCAAGGGGAAGGAAATCTGTGAAAACAAGCCTTTATGTCACATTTTTGAAGATTTGTATTTGGAGTGAGTTTTTCCTGCTTACTAGCTTGTGTTTCTTGTCAGAATGATCACTTGCATGTCTACCATTTCTGCCAAAGGTCACTTTTCCCCTCTTCTTAGTACAAAATTAAGTAAAATGAAATTTTCCGTAGTTTTACTTTCTTATGTTAGTGAAATTATAAAGGTTGTTAGACATCAGGGAAATCAGTGTGCAATAGTGATTGCCTTGTATTGTGCCTGTTCTAATCTGTTATTAAATACTGAAGTTTTCATGCTTGGAGTATTAGTGCAAGAGTTCAAAATGTTCCTAAGACTCTGAAAGAAGGTGATATTATCCCTGTTACTTATTTCTCCCCAGTGCCTGACAAAGGTTTCTGTTACAATGGAGTTCTAAGTGTGGCTGTTTTTGGAGTGGTGAGGTTTGGAGGTTTTTTAGCTCCTAAGAACACACTGAAAAATTCAATTGAAACTACCAGGATTGACAGAAATTAATAAACCCTTAGTGAAGGTAATCCTTAGTTGACTGCCAATCCCAGATGTCAGGTGAAGGGCATTAAAGTCTGTGGCTAGCTCTGAAAAGTTTTCAGGGGAAAATTAAGTGAAAATTGAAGTTCCCCACAGACCCTTTTTATAGCATGGCAAAGTTCATGGTATTTCCTTTCATATTAAAAAAAAAACCAACAACAAAAGAAAAAAATCCAGAATACTAAACTGTAAGACTATATGTGTTTTCTAAATTGCCTTCTTTGTTAACAACCTTGACTAAAAACTTCTTCAATTATTGCTTTTTAAAGTTGTAGGCAATGCATTGTTATTGCTAACGGAGCTAGTTCAGTTATGAAATGGGGAAAACATACAAACCAGGTCCATTGTTCTAGGTGGTTTTTTGTCACAATGAGATATATATACAGTATGGCTTATTTACTATTGCCACAGTGGAGGGAATATTCCAAGTTCTAATGTTGCATATATTGACCCAAAGCTACTGAGTTCAGAAGTTTCTCCTGTATTCTGAATAGAAATCCTGTTTATTGTGCTTTGCTTTAAAAAAAGGGAGAAGTATAGCTGGAGATTCCATTTTCAAAAACATAACTGTTAATTCCTGCTCATGAGAATTTTCTATAATATATCCTTCAATAGTCGGCTCTGTACCATCAGCAGAGAAGAGAGGTAACCTAGGAAATAGAGTCAAGACAAACTCCTGTAAGTGAATGTGTAGTATTTACAATTAATGAGTATTTTAAATCATTTTGTTTTCAAGTTAAGAATTAGTAGTAAATATTTTATGTCATCATCATGTGTTTGTTTATTAAGTTAAAGGAATGAAAATATCTTGGATTGTTTTCATTCAAAACATACCAGATTTTTCTGGCTGAAAATAAAAAAAAAAATCAGATGTAGACTTATTTAAGAGTGCATAGAGAGTGTGTTTTGGGACACAAAAACACACAAAATGGATAAAACCAAGGCACCAAAAAAATCTTTTGCTTGCTTGGGGCTTTTTTGTGCTTTTAACCTTAGTACAACAGTGTAAAATTCAACTACTTCTTCCTAGTGTATTGTTCTTTGGGTTTAGTATACTAAGATTTTATAATGAGATCTGAGTTTAGAAATTAATATGGAAAATTGGTACAAACATTGTCTTGCAGTGTTAGTCCCACACTATGTGCAATGTCAATGTAATAATTGTCACATTTTTAATCAAGTGTAAAAAAGTATCTGAGTTTTAAAGTTTTGCGCCAACGTGATGGAAAAGACATTTACTATGTACTTGTCAGATTATTCATTAATGAAATACAATGAACATATGAAGTTAAGTATATAATTCCAGTGCAGAAATCTTTTGTTTGTAAAAAAATTCTCACTTCTTTTCTTCTCCATATTTGATTCTATTGATGAGTTTTACAACTATGCCAGAATGCTACAGTGGATTGTTTCCTTGAATTCAGTCTCGTACCATCTGTTATAATCTAGTATTACTACATATCATACAGTAAAATACATTTGGAAACTAGTGAAAATTGGTATTATTGCACAAGAGATCTGCTAAATTTATTTTACTATCCTGTTTATGGGTTATTCTGTGTGATGCCCACTAAAGAGAAATATCTGACATTTAAATTTCTGCTAACACTGCTGTTTTAATTATGCACACTGTTTTAGATGTTGATGTTTTCAAAGCTGAAATTGTGTCTGTGGAATTACTAAAATTTATAGTCTTCCCTAAGTATTTATGTTTTTTTGAAGTTTTTCCACTGGACTGTGTTTGATTTGACATTTTATTAACTTTTACTTCCAAAATTGGGAGGAAATAGAATGCATTGCATGCACATTATTTATATTTAAAATATATTAGTTTATACATGTACTGCACATGTGGTGAATCACACAGATTTACACATGTGCAATACACTTATAAATACAGTTTATAGTTTAGAATTTTTCACATACATTTATGATTTTATGAGGAGCTCTTTCATTAATTTGACTCAAAACTTTTTCTAAGATTGTAGCATTTTTTCTCTACATCTTGGAATTGATTTATACATATGTTTTTTTTCCTTTTCATTGGTGAAAACTCATATAAAGAATTTTTATGCATGGAGCATATAAAAAGCCTGACTAAATTGTATTATGCTGGCTTCCAGGTGCTGTAAAAATAATTGATGTAATAATAGAAATTACATTTATACTTTTCCTCATTAAAATATTCAGCATAGATAGGATAAGCTAGGAGAAAGAGCAGTTTAGAGGAATCCTAACTTTGTTTCGTTGTGGGTTTTTTTTTTCATTTTGCACTTTCTTCCCCTCTTAAGACTAATAGCAAAAAGATCTATTCTGGGATTACAAAAAGACTAACATTTATAGTTAGATGTTTTCGTGACTCAATTTGTTTTGTTTTCATTTGGATTTTTTAATATTTTTGATGCATGCTGTGTTATATAATTAATATGCTTATTCATTATGCAAAAGAGGTAAAATAAATGTATGTTTCAATTTGTGAATATTTTAACAGCCAAGAAAGTTATAGTGTACAAACTGCAGAAAATAACTCTCAGTATTACATTCCTTAGTCAAGTTAAGGTGTGACAGAAGGGTTAGTCTTCTAAAGAATTACTGCTATAGTTTATCTTCTCTACTTAACAAATATTAACAAAAAATCCCATAATTATCATTCTCTCGTGCACATAATATATATCTACAAGACACTACTGAGCTAGTTCTTAAAAAAGGGTCCTGAAGTAGGTTTTTCCATCTTTGGAGGGGTCAGAGCTGGTGCATGTGAGAGGGAATGGATGTATTAAGTAAACTTCTTGCATTACTTGTACTAATATATAGCATGAATTTCTGCCTAATGACTAGAACCTAACCTACCTCTATCTAACTAAGACCTCTGTATGCAAAATGCATTCGATGTGGTACAGTAAACAAAATGTTACATGCTTCAGAAATGTGTTTTGTCTTAGAAATGAGGCATGGTAAATAAGTAAACTAGTTTAGTGAAAAAATGCAAAAGCTGTGATTTTCTTTTTCCTGAGAATGTCTGTAGAAAAGATGCCCGAAAAGATGTTACACATGAGTTGAATTCACAGCACTGTGAGAGTTTCTTTTAAGTCAGGTGTTTTGCTGAAGTAAAGAAAGAAAGGCTGTCAGTACTCAAATTCAGAAAAGGCTATAATTTTATAATATGTTGATTGAATCGTTAGAAAATCTAAATCGTTAGATTTAGAATTCTAATGCTTTCGTCTTGTACAGAGGCTCAACCTTACTGTTAAAGATATGAGCAAAAACTCCATTTCATAAGAGAATAAAAATAGCTGTTCCTCTTAGGAAACACGTTACCAAAATTTCCTTACACTGGTATAAATACAAACAATCCTACTGAAAATAATTGCTATTCTAGATTTAAACCAATGAAATGATGCTCAGACTCTGGACCAGTACCTCACATTATTTTATTTACATAAGTTCCTGCATGAATTCCGATAGCAAAAAAGCTTAAATGGCAAAGAAGGCATCTGAAAACATATTAAGGAAGGTATACACTGCATAATGAGAGCAGAAGTAGCACACAATGTGAGCTGCTGCTAAAATTATCTTTCATCTCCCATGTTCTGATTTTCTTAATGAAAACATTGGATGGTGGTGGTAGCGCAAGGAAAGGTTCAATAAATATTTTACTACATAAATAAGTTCAGGATACTTTTTGTTTCTTTTTGAAAAGAACATAAAATGTAAGTGCCTGATGCAATGTTACGATTTGCTTTTAGACACACACACACAGAGAAATAACACACAGTCATTTTCAAACAGGTATTTCTGCCAGAGACTGGCAATTTTCAACTCATTATATTTTACACAACTACTACTTTTGTGTGCATATAAAAATTTCAGCATGATTAATAACTTATAAATATATTAATCACTATGTTCACACCTTGAAAGAACACGAGATTAGAGTAATGAAATTGAGGTCCTGCTTCAAGGCAGTGATTAAACGTGTTTTATCTCTCTTAAGTCCAAACCTAAAATTAAGCCTGTGTTTGTGTGTTTGTCAAGGTAAAGCTTAAATTAATATGACAAGTCCTCCTAGAGAGAGCAGAAGTGTGTTTGACTGCCACACAGGAAAAAGAGAAGCTACTATAGTCAAAGCACAAAGCTGGGAGAGAGAGAAAAGCGAAACTGGATCACTGAAAAGGGAAACCTGTCAGACTAAATAAGGTAGAGAGAAAGTGGTATGGATTATGGAAAAAAACAAACTGTCCTCAGAGAGACAGGGTATAGCAGTCCATAGGGAAGAATATTACAAAGAGTTTAGAGATCATGGATTTGACTCTAATCTGAGCTTTGGAAAGCAGAAAAATGTGGCTGGTGTGCTGACATCCTGATTATTTTCCTCCAAACCTTCCTTAATTATTCAGCCCCAGTAGTGCTCATTTTTTTTTTTTCCTTTTTCCTATGCCAACCTTCCTCTCATTCTCTATGCATCCTGCCCTTTCTATGTTTATTCCTTGAATTGTTTATATGATCTTTTCAGCCGTTTTTTACCCATGAATGCTTTCTGGACTGCTGAACATTTATGAGGTTTTTAAATGAGAGGAGGTTTCCTGTCCATATTAGGAGGTTTGGAACCAGATGATTTTTAAGGTCCCTTCCAACCATAACCATTCTGTGATTCTGTGAGTCTTTATGGTTGTATGCAAAAATTATGCAATTATTATTATTGTGGCAAGTCATTGGTATTGATTAGTAAAAATCCGAGGAAAGAAGGAAAACTGTTTTATTCCTAAATGCAGCCACTGTTTTCTTAGCCAAAATTACTGAAGGGATTGTGGAAAGCTGAAGGGCAACACATAACTTCCCAGAACAACAAAAAAACTAATTTAAACCCCCAAACACACAAACAAAACATTAGCCATATCTAAACAAAAGTGTACAGTCTAACTACAAAGAAAATTATTAGGAGGGAAGGATCAGAGGATGAGAAGTTCTTACTTTGGGTATGGTAGAGTATTCCCTCACCAGAAATTTCTAACCATTATTAAAACTTTTGTATCTCATTTTCTTCCACTTCTGGTGGCAGACAACACAATTGCTTACAGCAACACTTACGTGGCAGTATCAACACCAGAAAAGCCAGGTGTTAGTGATGTGAATTTTCTTGCTAGATTATATTTACTTAGAATAATGTCTAATTTCAGAAGCCTAAAGTGAACTTTGAAAATAGATGCACTTCCTTTTACATCTGGGAATTCATTTTAAATCTGCCTATCAAAGTGTTCCGACCTCATTAGAGGATGTTCAAATGTACCTGTCCTGTTAGTACCCGCCAAAATTGCTACATTCGTGGTTGTATTAAATCCATCTATTTCTACTAGGAACTGATTGAATGCTCTCTTTGTCCTCCAAATTTGCCTCTTCCTCTCTTCCTTCCTACTGCATCTCTTTCATCAATGAAGAGAATGCACAAGGCATTTTTCCAAGCAAGAGCAAATAAGTCTCTAACTTGAGCAGGACCCACACTAACAAATATCTGTAAGAACGCTGAGCCATTGATTGTGATAAAATGGTATGGTACATTAGCTTCTCCAGCTGTAGCTTTAGCTAGAAGTGTTTCACTAGTATCTGGAGGATCTGTCAAAATTGCCTCCTTTGGAATTTTTTGCTCCCAGATTCTCATATTGTTTGGGATTTTTCAGAAAGTTAACAAACTCCATAATCTCTAATTTTTCCTCCTCACATACAGCTACATCTTTGAATTTTAACATCTATTTCATTGTTAAGGTGGCCATGGTTTCACCCACACTTAAATGCGGGCCCATTTTCTGTTCAAGCCTGAAAAACCAAGGTTGTGTGTTCAGTCCCTCTGTGGGTCATTCACTTAACAGTTGGACTTGATGATCCTTCTGGGTCCCCTCCAACTTAGAATATTCTGTGATTCTGTGACTTAAGCCTGCAGGACCTTGATGTATACAGTAAACTACTAATCAGCACCGTAGGCAGCAATCTCTCGAGAAATCAGTCATCCCTCTCTGATGAGTAGACTACAGGCAATCTGTTCTCCGATTCTATTCCCAGATCTTGCTGCTTCTTTTGTTTCTCCAGCTGTACCCCTGGTTCCATTAGCTTTCTTCCCATTGGGAAGTTATTTTTCAAATTCTTATGAGGAATGGAGGAGGGAACTAGAGTTATTTAGCCTGGAGAAATGAAGACTCAGGGCAGACCTTATCACTCTCTGCAACTACCTGAAAGAAGATTGTAGCTAGGTGGGGCGCAGCCTGTTCTCCCAGCTAACAAGTGACAAGACAAGAGGAAATGGCCTCAAGTTGTGAAAGGGCATGTTTAAGATAAGATATTTAGTAAAATTTCTTCACGAAGAGGGTTGTAAAGCATGGGAATATGCTGGCCAGGGAAATGGTGGAATCACCATTCCTGGAAGTTTTCAAAAAAAAACATGTGGATATGGCACTGGAGGACATGCTTTTGATGCTGAGTGTGGTGGTGGTGCTTGATTAATGGTTGGACTTGATGATCTTAAATTCTTCTCCAACCTTAAAAATTCTGTGATTCTATGGCAATGTAACCAAAACATGAGTAGCGTGTTCAAGCAGGATGCACATTGTGCTTGTCCAGTTGCCCTTAGCAGGAGTTTCTGCAGTTCCACCCAAGATCACACGAACTGGCAACACAGCAGCTGTGGCAGAGTGCACAACTGTCAGGTGCAAAAGATTAGAAAGGCCAACACCCTGCCTGTACTAGCTTTTTTTCACAGAATGATGAGAATTTATCCAATAGCTTCATGCTTTAAACTTCTTTTTTTGAACAAGCATGAGCAAAATATTGGTGTTTAGGGTTTTTTTTAATTGAAGAACGAGTTCAGCGAATGCATTAAAGAGTTTTCAATACACATATGTATTGAAAGTAGTCCTCAGTGGGGATTTTGCTTGTCACTCCCAAGCTCAGAGAGCTGAATGTAAATGAAGGCATGAGAAAAAAATTTAGAAGGCCTTTTACAAAGTAACGATTATCACTTCTTTATTTCCAACACGTAGAAGCTAAATATTCTTATCTTGCTGGAATGGTCATGATAATGAACAACCTAGGCAGATTGTGTTTCATGTGGTAAGTTTGTATTGAAACCGCTCGTATCATATATATGTGTGTTCTTTAACATATACACCCATTCACCTATCTAGTACTTCTTCTTTTGTTTTTGTTGAAATACCACCAGTTTAAAGGGTAAAGCTAAAGGCACTGAATTGGAGGCACAGTCTTTCAGCACAGCTGATGAAACAGCAGCTCCTTGTGGTAAAACAAAGGAGAAAAAGTGAGCAGGTAAATCCTCATAAGGTGTGGCAATTCTTGTTGGCAGAAACACCAAAATTTCTGAACCTCTTGTAGTGCAGGCACAATAATCATTAAAAAAAAGCATGCAGAGGTTGTCTAATAGTTTCCAAAGGCAAAAAGATTCATTTGCTCATAGACTGGATGCCCTTTTAATTCCCAAGTGTGAATGTTAATAGGCTTCCTTATTAAAGAACCTCATTAAATTCAAAATCCCACTGAAAATTAACTGTGCCCTGATAATGCTGAGAAGAGAAGTTCATACACAACCAGCAAATATATTTTGAATAGCCTGTTAATCCAGTGAGATTAGCTGTTGAGCATGTTGTCTCAGACCAGCAATGGCCATAATAATAGGTTCGCTTTAATTCTATTTTCTTCCTTCTACTAGTGCAGTAACACAAAAAAAGCATCCTGATATGCCTGCATTTTGCAGTACTGTTTTTTGAAGACTCACTCCTGATTAACAGGACTGTTTTGCTATAGATTTTTCATGTCTACTGTGTTTCAGTGCGCATCATCATTTCTGGTAATTTCATTTATTAGAAAGTGGATGATATAGCAGAGTATTTCATGATTATTGAAGTTGGTGAAAACAAGGCTGAGATACAGAATGAGTAAAATATGAGTAAAGAAAGAGTAAAGCAAGAAAAATCTCCAGCAATATTTGACTCCATTAAAAGTTGACCACTGAACCAGCAATTTAATCATAGGTACATCTTTATTGCTCTTATTTTTCGCTTTGAAATTATTTCTTATTGTCCCCTTTCGCCGATCACTCGACATCCTCAAAAAAAGGCCTTGAGTTCCACCAGGGCATATGGCTTCCCTCTGTTGTCCAGACTCTGACTGTTCATGATACTCAATTCTGTAGGATATGACAACTCTTTTGCATCATGGAAATTTCTTTCCTGCAGAAAAGTGTGGAATTTGAAAGTAGCAGTAGCTGCCTCACACTTTTGTGTTTCCACAGAGAAGTTGTGTCTGGTTGTGAGACAGAGAGCAATATAGGTCTGCATAAACGGTTCAGGTTTAGCATTTTTCTCTCCACACACTTCCAAATCCAGTCATACTGTGGCCTGTTCTGCACATTACAAAATCAGTCTTAATATGCTTATGTTGCAGCTAATGGTAACTGCATACCCAGTGCACAGTGTTGTAATAGGAGGTGAATTATGGCTGGCAGAGGCTCAGCGGTTACATTTACAGACATGGAAGACCGCTTGTTAGGCAGGACAGTGTCCCACTTACCTGTAGCTGCAGACTTACTGCCAAGCAGAGCGAAAAAGGAATCAGCTTTACAGTGGAAGTTACAGCACTTTTAAATAAACATGGAGTATTTTTTGCCCTAGTGAGAAGCCATGTGTTTAAGGGCTCAGGCAAAAACATATGTTAATCTGTTCCTCTAGGATCAGGCTTTGTATCACCATGTGCTGACAGACAAATTCCTAGTGCCTGAATGAAAGAAGGGAAGGAATACCACGTCCCTTTGACTATTAAAGAAGAGAGCATGATTTGGTGCCAGGATCTTATCATACCATTTTATATACAATTAGTTATTCTTTACACTGCTCAAGATAAAGATGGTATGGTTTGGGTTGATTTGTGAGTACACATAATTAGCCAGAGCCTTTCTAATTTTATACAATTTTCTACAGATTTATTATTTAGTACAATGAGGTCACTTATGCATTTGTGATTAAATATTTAAGAAATATGCTGGATTGAGATGTGGACCTCTCTTGAGGGCAAGCAATGGTTTCTTGCTCACCACAAAAAGAACTCTATTTCCCTACCACTAAAATAATTATCAAAGTCGTCTTGCTGTGACTGCTATTATGTATTCTAATCATTGTGAATGCATTAGAAATTGACAATGGTAAGCCCTGCACTAGAAATTGTCCCCATACTGAGTAACCATGCTGCTAGCTAAAATGGTTTAATCTTCTTCCAAAGAGATTTTTTTGTCTAACATTCTTATTGTTGCTTAGTTCATAAGTGGGATGCAGAGGTCACTTACACCTTTATGGTTGATAATATGCCTCTCTCTGGGACATAATTGGCATCACTGCAGTTGCAAGCCAAGGAATGAAAGGCTTTTATCCTTTCCAAGTGATTATTTCATGAGCTTTTTCAATCAAATCTTTAAAAAATATACAAATAATAAAGGAAACCAGGAAGCTTGTGACAACAAATTTAGGTTCTAGTCAAAAGAAACATTCTGTATAGATAAATAAAGGGATAATAGGGCTCACTTTTAGTCTCCTCGGGCTCATTTATTTAGAAAAGAGTCCTTTTCTAAGCTCATTTGAACTTACCAGAAGACTGGCAAAACTATTACTGCTGTGCATGTAGTCCATGCACATCTAGCCTGTTAACACAGATGGGAGAATAATTATAAATGAGATCGATTCACAGTTCCTCAGCACAAGTGAGACATGGGCATACTGGACAGAGTCCAGCAAAGGGCTGATGATTACGGGGCCTGGAGCATGTCTCCTGTGGACAGAGACTGAAAGACTTGGTACTATTCAGCCTGGAAGAGAGAAGCCTCAGGGTAGCATCTCGTCAGTGTATATAAACACCTGAATGGAAGATGCAAAGAGAAAGGAGCAAGGATCTTCTGTTACGCTCACTTTCAGGACACAAGGAAAAATGGGTACAAAGAGGAAACACAGGAGGCTCCATCTGAATTTCAGGAAACACTGTTGTTTTTAAATTGTGAGCACTGGCACCGGTTGCCCAGGGAGGTTGTGGAGTCTTCCTCCTTAGAGATATATCAAAATTGGTTTTGATCAATTGGCTTTAAGTGGCCCTGCTTGAGAAGGGCAGTTGGACCAGCTTATCTCCGAAGGTCCCTTCCAACCTTATATTCTGTGATAAAGATACACATTAAATGAAACTCAGGGGCGAGATCAGCTGACAGAGCCATTTAAGAAACCAGCCATTGCTCTAATAGCATTCTTAGGGATTAGAGACGTAACAGAGGTAATAATGTCTGGTTTTTTTTCAGGGGGACTCTGGTCACTCTTGTCTTTCATGGCTTTTACCATTAAATGACAGCTCAAACTAAATTCTGTTGTCATTTTATGCCACTGGATTTGAAAGCAGTATTCGGCCCACACAGATTTTAAATCAATTTTAAGCAGCATTATTTTGTGTTACTGGCACCCAAATGCAGAATAATCAACAGTAAGCCATTAGATGTTTTCGGAGTTTAAAACACTTAGGACAGTTAACTACCAAACAAGCTACATCTCTTTAATAAATAGTTACTGAGATTTCTCGTACTGATTTCAACAGCACTACACAAATACAAATGAAGGAAGAATTTGGCCCACGGAGAGAGCTGTAACACAGACGAATGAATTTAACAGATTTTTCAAAGGCTTATACTGGTGCGACAGCTTGTCTTTATTTTTGTCTAAATTTAAAGAGCAATTTAAACCAGAATGATAGAAGCTAGAGGGGAAAGACACCTATTAGATCATTGAGTTAATCTCCTGCCACTGCACAAATGTTCTTTATTGTTCATTTTCAAGTATTTTGTCCAGAATTGTTCTTAAAGTCAGACGCAACAGGGCTTCCACTCCTTGGAGAGGATTAGGATTTTCTGGCCCTCAGGACATCTCTCAGATATAGTCTTTCTTTTCCTTTTCATACTTGAATTGATGTAGGTCTGATGTTTTGTGAAAACAGTAGGAAGTTTAATACAGAACATTTATTGTCTGATTTTGCTGACAGCCTACAAGGAAATGGGAACTGCAGCTTTTTCCAATCCAGCAGAGCTGCAGTGAAAGTTCAGCCCCACCCTCCCAGACACTCAGCATAACCTGCTCTTTCTTATGCCCAATACAAGGTCTTACCTTCTGGGATTTTTTTGGCTCTGCTGCTTCATCCAAAAGCTCTTTTAGCTTATCTCTTTCTTTCACAGACAGAAATGTTCATTTTCTTTCTTGCTGTTTAGTAAGAATGTCAAACCTAATAGTGAAGATGTCTCTCCTATCTATTCCATAGACATCCCTGAGCTTTTTATTTCTTTGCTCCTTCTCACACAAATAATTTTTTCGTGTACTGTCAGTTTTCTTTCCCCAAAGTCTTAGATATTTTCTGACGGATAGTTGTTGCATTTTTTCTTTTTTCTGCTATTTCTCTGAGGTGACCTGTTCATTATCTGGCCACTATCTTTCAGAATTTTCTTTTTCTCTCTGTTATTCCCCTAGCCCCTTAATTCCCTTTATTTCTGCCTTCAAACTACTCACCCACATCTCCTCCTGCAGCTTGCCAAATTAGATTCTTTCTTCTAGATTTTGTTCATGCATAATGACTATTGCAGATGCTGAAGAACTAGGATATTGTGTGATGGAGATACTGATAATTAAGCCTGTTAAAGCTTTTTATTTCGTAGGATATCTGATCTGGTAATGGATTAAATCATCTGGCAAACAGGGGAGAATTGGGTTCTAGACCCAACACAAAAGATTATGAAATATAACAATATTCATGGAAATAATTGAACTTTATGCATATTTGCTAGAGAAACAGTGCCCTACTGCTAAATTAGGATTCATGTTGATATTAAAGATTGCTAGACTGGCCATTAACATTAGAACAGCTTGAAGAGGAGGAGCTGCCAGGCTCCAGGGCCTTCACTGCCATATAAACTGAAGAGCTCACATGGTATTTGGGCAGAGTAATGAATGTTATCTGGATCTTAGATGTTTAAGATGATAACTCTTGGACCATTGTATTAGAAGGCATCCCTTTTAATGATCTCTTTTATCATCCATAAGAGCCTGGTGTTCTGCATTGGCTAACTTTGGTGGCCAGCTGTTAATTCCTTCTTTTTTTTTTTAAATTGCGTATAAAGAGAGTCTACAAAACTGGCACTGGGTTTGGGGGACTGTGTTATGTATGGGAGAGCAAGTCATCTAAAAATTAATGCCGCTGGGCCACATTTCTTACTGTGACGTACAAATTTGTTTCTAATCTATACTTAGTAACTACTAAGACCTCAAAGATGCAAAAAAAATCTGAGCAGAGCTGGTGGGATAAGTACTCTAATGAAGAGGGAAAAGGAATTAAGAAAGTTGATGGGTGAAATAAGAACCCAAGTATTATGGTACACAAAATGTAGAATATATTGATTGATGGATATGTCCAAAACTTGCTTTACTGTTTTGAAGAAGGCCTTTGTTGGTGAATCTGAGAAAGTGTCTTTATTCCGAAAAGTTAAAAATATGTTGTATATTTTGTTCAGATGGAGTATTGATCCCTGGTGTTGATGCAGAGTAGTTGGTCCCAATTTGTCCTAAATTACTTTGTTTCATGTTTACCCCTCACTCAAGTTCTTGTATAAAAACCTGTAATTTTTGTGACATCAATTCTTTTTTCCTATAGTTTCCAAAACTTTAACAGGTTATTTATTATTTTAAAGAAAAGGACTATAAAGTTCAGAAGAAATTATTAATTAATGTTAAAATATTAATTAAAACATCAAGAAAAGCACCCTATCTTTTCTGAAATTAAACAGCAGAATTCTCCATTTTCTGTCATGAGTCAAAACTACTACACTTTTTTGCATTTAGTATACTGCAGACTATGGTGCAGCTTTTTTAGTAAGGCTTGACTTCATTACTGACATACTACAAGCTAAATTAGATAAAATACAAATAGACAGATAATTATGCTTTATAAATAAACACCTAAGTATTTTTAAATGATCTTATAATCAGCTATTGCAAGAATAAATAAAGGCATAGAAGTTTTACAACAGCAGCATATAACTGAAAAGTACAATAAAATTAATTACTTTACATGACATAAAAAGTGTTCTAATCTAATCTGAGAATATGAATAGACAGACTGATAGAGACATGACTAGAAATGCATTAGGAAAGAACTGCTTGAATCTGGAAAGACTCAGTTACTATGCAGAACTCAGCTCTCAGGCTGTCAAGGCCCTGAGTGCACCCACAAGCACTAATTGTCCTGACCAGTTGTAGTGCATCAATTCATCCTCTACCTTTTCGTCCAGAAGCTTTGTTTAAGCTCAGGTTGTGTCCCTAGTTCTTGCCAGACCTATGAAACATGCATCCCTGTGCCCAAACTGATTTCGTGCTGGTCCTGATGTTTTTGTTGGACGAACAACTTAACCTCAGCCCTGACTGACACATCACATTTTTGTGATGATCCCTGGGCTGAGCTTGTTACTGCCACCAATCCTGCTTGGTCCTGTGGAACTGCACCCGTGTTGAAGTTCCTACCCAAGTCCGGGCCAAGGTCACCTTTAGCTCAGCCTCTAGTGTGTAGGAGTCTTGGTCTTGATGCTCCGTGACAGTCAGTTCCAGTGGTCACTTCCCTGAAGTTGATGGTCAGTGCAATCCAGGATGCAATTAGTCTTCGCTGTTGAAAGGGTGTGTGGATGGCTTGAGTCAGCTTGTTGCCTACTGTAAACTTTCATATTATTCTGTACAAAGCCGCTTTTCTAACCATGTGGCTCTCAGTCTGTACAATTGTAAGGGTTTATATATCACCACAGATGCAAGGCTTTTAATTTGCTTGTGTCGAATTTCATGAGGGTCATTTTTGTATTCAGTCCACTTTTTTTCATCCATTCAGCACCTCTCCAGTGTAGACCTGTCCACCCAGCCTCAGGTCATCTGCAAACATGATGCAGGACCCTTTTGTTCTGTTATCCAGGCCATTAATGAAGATTTTAAACAGTATCAGCTCCAATATGAAAACCTGAAGAACATTACTTGTTACTAGCTATCAAAATTTATTTGCAACTGCAGTTTTAAAAACCAAGAGTCCAACCTAATGCAAGAAACAAGCGTAAAGTATTTCTAAGTATGAATCTAAATTTCTCATTTGGGATTTTAGGAATTATTGCAAAGCTAAAACCTGTGGTGCAAATAGCCCTGCAAATGGACAAAGGCAATGAATTCATAAGCTGTAGCTACAGGCTTGGAAATCGGGCAGCTCTGAATATCCCTCTGCCAAACTGAGACAATACACCTCTCTATTTTTGCCTTGTTTCTCATTTAATATATTGGAAAGGCAGTGTACTTGGGACGTAGACAGACATCCAGCAATTTTTCTCACATTGATAGGTTTGAAATGTCTTAGTCATACTCATATAAAGAGACATCTCAGCATTTCAAGAAAAATAGCCACTTTTGAAAGTAGCTCTTTAAAATGAAAAGTACGAATATTTTTTACCCATAAGAACAGAGAAACACATTTTTTTGCCAAGGTATTTCATACAATTGCTTCAAATCTTTATTATTCTAAATGGCATTCTTCTCCAGCATGCCCAGAATTTCCAGAAGGTGTTGAATGGACGCCTCAGTAAGAGGCACTGAGGTGCTGTGAACTGCTACTCAACTGAAAGGGAATATACCCTTGTCTCTTTGACAATCATTTCCTTTAAAAGCCTGTCATACACTTCATAGGAAGCCCAGGAAATATTGCTACCCACTTGTGAGATGTTGTATCTGTCATTTATCAGTTATTTCTTACAACTAGCTCAGTAGAGATGGTGTTTGAGAGTAGGTACAAAAAAATTCTTTGTCTTTGCTTGCTTCATTTGATAGCACAACCAGATCCCTACTCAGGTAGCCCTGAGACGTCAAGTAGGCTCCAACAAGTGGTTCTTTGAGGACCACACATGAAATGTAAACCTGAATTCCTGAAGATAGACAGACAGATAGACTCCTAGCAAAAGTAGTGTTTAAAATAATGTTAAGTAACAGTAGGTATTACTCAAAGATGAGAATAGTTTGGGCAGACTCTGCCCAAATTCATCCAAAGGGTACATTCGAAGATACTTTGGACCACTGAATCAGAATAGCACATTTCTCTGAGCTTTTGAGTCCTTGTGGTTTTGGTTCATTACCCATTGCGGGTTTGAATTCTGCTTGAACCTCAGGTAAGCTCAAGCCAAAACCTTTGTTGCCAGACATCTGATTTTTGTGGCTTGGATCAGTTTCCTCTTGCTGAATAGACTTTATGTGATTGGCAGTCTAGCAAGTACTTTATTTGATGAAACACATGGAATAGCAAAACTAGTATGAGCTTTTTGTTCTGTAATTGACTCATTGACGTGTTAAAGAAGTTGTTTGAAAGATTAAGGAGAAAGGAAATTCTTCAACTAATGAAAAAAAAAATCAAAGGAAATGTGCATTTGAATAACATCCAAATTACCATTTACCTCCTGTCAATTTTCTTTTTTTGTTGATTTTCCTCTGAAGTGCTATGTATTCAATATAAACAAATGCAGAGGGGAAACAGAATGCTACTATTTTTCTTGTGGCTGTCTGTTCTTGTATTTGTGCAGACTCAAGATGTGAAAACCTGTTGGTCTGCTACCTTTCAGAATTTTATGCAGTTATTGAAAATACTCTATGTAATTTCAACAGAAGCATATAACAGTTATCTTTGTAGCCATCATTTCTAGGAATGATTGGTGGATGAAGTGACTTGAAGCATGAGTACACAATTAAGTGGTTACAAATCAAATGCAAGTAAAATTTAACAGTCATGTAAACAATGAATTTGACTAACCAGGGAAAATATTGAAGTCACTGTCAAGGGAACTGTCCTTCAAGGAACAGATATGTAGATGCATATAAAGGAAATGGTATTTAAAAATGGAATCAATTTTATTAATTTATCCTTTTCATTTTAAAACTTGTGAAGCTACATGATTTTTTCCTTTATGCATATATCCACATTTGCAGTGTAATTCGCTGGTTTACTTATCAGGTCATAGAGAATTTTGTCTTTTTTGTTTAGTGGTGTTGGGTTTTTTCAGAGTTTAAACAGATAATAAAGGCTAGTTAAAACTAAAGCCTTCACAGTGTTATGAACCTGCACAAAGTCATAGAAAAGTGAAAAAAAAAATTAAGGTCTTGGTTGAGATGATGCAGGAGTTTTAATTGAAGCATTCATGTAAGTGCTTTTTGGACATGTGCCAGGGCACTTGGTTGTTCTTTCTCTCATAACTCTCCAGTGAAGCAGATCTCTCACACTGTTGTTGACACAAGTCTTTGCTCCAGTTTATTGTGGTAACGACCTGATACAAAACCGAAGTTTGCATTTTAATTATCAGGAAGTTTGGGGAGAATTCAAAACAGAAATAGGATTTGAACTTTGGTTGCTCACCTCATATCCCAAGAACTCCAGAGAACCCTTGATGGACTGGCTCCCCTTCCTGCCTGCTGACACAATCTGAATGAGCTGCAGAACAGCTCAGTGTCTCCTCATCTGAGAAGAAATGTAGCTTTTAGTTACATTTCAGTGATTTTTATTTTGTTCACTTATGATACAATTTTTTATGGCTGTATGGCCTAACATAGTCTGAGTATGAATTATATCTCATTTAAGCAGTTAAGGGACATGTAGAAGTTTGTCTGGTTCACTAAAATTAAACACAAAAAACAGGGTACATTAGTGTTACTTAAAAAAATTATTCTAAAAAAAGTAGTATTTTAAAATATTTGAGGTGTAACTGCAGTTTTCTTGTCAAAGAAAGGAATTTGAACCAAAACAAAGGAGCTTGAGTAGAAGCTTTAAAAATTGAATCTCTGACATCCTGAAAAGCGCAGAGGAAACCCTCAAACACCTGTCAAAAACCGAGTTGCATTCCACTCCAAGCAGAACTGAAAGATTTTAGAGAGATGAGAGCTGAGATTGTGTGCATGTATCTTTTAAGCATAGAAGATTTTTCTTCCTTTAAAACATCTTTACCAACTTGTTTACCACTTCCTCTTAATTAGTAAGTGATAAGATTTTTTCCAATACTCTGCAAGAGCTGATAGATTCTTTTCTACAAATCTACAAATATCTGCTTCCATCTGATTTCCCTTCATCTTAGCTGTGCCACTTTTCCTGCAGTATTCTAAATTCTGATTTATAAAAAATTCAAGTCTAGCAGAATTTTAATAATGTCATAGAAATTCCCTATAATATAGCAAAAAATTATTGTCAAAAATCCTGCTTTAAGAAGCAGAAAAATTAGCAATAATAGGCACTAAAATTGCAGAAAATACTCATAAAGTAAAATGCATGGAAATGCAAATCGCAATAATGCATTTTCTCTTCTAAGAAGCACATTTGTGTATGTTTACTTTAAATATCCTTATAAACCTTTCTCTTCTAGCAACACTTTCTGCATGTCCAAGGAAAGAGAAAAACACTTTTTTCATTTTAAAATATGCTGTTATCATTGCCATAATCTGCAGCATTTCATTGCAAAATTACTTGTTTCATGGTAGTGTTTTGTTTTAGTAAACTCAGATATTAGATCTTTGGCTCCTGAATGTTGCAAAAACTTTCTTAAAGTATTTCAGATATGACATTTCCAAAAGAGCCTTTCAGCTCTGTCATTTCCACACTAGTCATTAAACTAATCTATAAATCTCATATGTGAGATCACTGTGCTAGTACATTCAAGAAAGCAGAAGTGACAAATTGTTCATTCATTATTAAATGATTTGCAAGTTAGTATTGGATAAACGTAAATCCTGAACAAGAATTTTTCCTGTTTAAAACTTTCTTCTTTTCCTGTTCTGAAAAATATGATTTTTTCTTGACGATATGTAGCATAATTATTGTTGGAATTTATATAATTTTAACAGGACGTAATATTCTTAGACCATCTTGAAATAAATATGGATATGGTGTCTGGATTTTATGAAATATTCAGCATGTGACAAGAAACATTTCGAAAGGTAGATATGTTCTGGCACTCCAGTAATTGGGTTCATGAATTGCTTTCAATAGGAATATGAAAATCACTTTTCCTCTTTCCAACTAATTTCACTAGTGCTCAGGAGAAAAAAAACCAAAAAGAAGTAATTTTTAAAGATAGTTTAAGAAAATGAATCTGCTCACACAGTTGAAATACTGAGTACTGACCGTTCTTTCCCCAGTGATCCAGGTATTTAGTGACACATGCAGTTTTTACAGTTAATGTTACAATACGTACAGTCCTCGAAGGTATACTAACAATATTTCCCAAGAGAAATCCCACAGCTATGCTTATCTTCATTTGTGTTAAAACCTTGTAAGAGGAAATTGAGGACCTATTGTCAGGTAATTGGGAAAGATTAAAAGGAAATACTGTCACTTTGTTTTTTCTCCCGCAAATTGAAATGTCTTTACACAAGCAGAGAGAATATCACCACTTAGTAATGAATGTCTGTTAAATGAATCCTCTCTAAGTATTCATGTTTATTTTTGAGACAATTGGTACCAGTTTCTCATTTTTTAAAGACAGGACACTACTACAGATTAAAGTGTCAAAAGCAGAGTTTTTAAATTTCAAGTTTAAAAACTGTTAACGAACAGTTAACCAGCAGAGGTTCCCAGGACATACCAAAAAGCTCAGAAGGAACATAGAGAAGGAGGTTGAAATCCTATAAAACAAACACACAAGCGAACAACCAAAACCTCCCAAACTCAGCTATTAATTACAATGAGCTTCTATAGCAGAAAATATTTTACCTACCTTTATGAGAGGAGCAAATGACATCCTAGAACTCACTGATCTTCAGTAAATAATTTAGTTGAAGTATCAATTAAAAATAAAGTTATTAAATACTTAATGGATCCTAACTTTACAAGGAGATTGACCTCCATAAGGGGAAAACACGGACCTCTAATTTAATATAGTATAATTCCTTAAGGATGTCAACGAAATGGTGAGTGTAAGAGTTATGTAGACCTGTTTGTCTAAATTTAAAAAAAACCTTTTTGTAGTCTTTCACAAGAAGCCATAAAAAATGGTCAGTCTTAAGGGGAGAGCTAATGTTCTCTCACAGGTCAAAAGCTGGATGAGACCTGGAAAACAAAGATCCTGAATAGTTCTTCAATTTTGGAAAATGCAAAATGTAGCGAGATGTTTGAGTATTGAAAGAGAACTACCCTGGTTTAAAGTACTGTTTGCAATAATGATCTGGAAAAGACATTGAATGAGCTAATCACTGATTATCATAGAACCAAAAAAATAATTTGAGAAGTACCAAGAGGATTTAGCAGAATGAAGTCACTAGTGTAATCATGGGTATAATGTAGAGCTGGTCACGGTAGAAAAATGCTCAGTGCTGGCAATTTTCTAAATGTTCTCGAGTATCCTTGGATCTACAATTAAGATTGCTCATTCAAGAAAAAAATACTCTGATAGATATTTCTCAGCAATAGGTCAGCTTGCTGCCATCTTCCCAAAGAACAAAAGGAAGCAGAAGTATAAGGAAGAGGAACAAGAAGGGAGGGAAGAGGAAGAAGAATAGGGGGAGTTAGAAAAAGAAAGAGATTATAAAGAAGAAGAAATTAGAAATCACTGTGACAGGAGCATTTGGAAAATGGGCTTAAAATAGTATATGATACCACAGAACTGATATTTGATTAGGTCTGACAGGAATGGTCCTTGCTGATTGTAACCATCAAGGCAGTCAGTTTTCAGAGCTTCTGCTCAAATTATCAGAAGCCAAATCAGACATCTGCTTTTTCTCCCCCAATATCTAAGATCTAGCCATTTGAAAGACAGCTGAGTTTCACTGCAGATTGCAGCTCCTGGTCTGTGTCCCTGGGCTAGGTGTTTCCAGAGATGTTACTTTGTCAGGGCAGTTTTTTTGTGCTGTTTCTCGACTGTTATTTCCCTTACTGAGCTGCTGCTTCTTTAACCAATCCCAGTTCTGCCTCTGCTCTCAAGGATGGCCTTCTTCAATGACCCATAACTGATCATTAGTGTTGGAGCCTCCACATCCAAGGCATCCCCACGTTGTCAAAGCTTTGCTGTTGTCCTGCAGTTAAAGTGTGCATCACAAGAGACACCCAGTATCAGGTTTGGGCTCACACAGCCAGGTCTTGTAACAAGCTGATGAGAAACTGCATGTCAGCATTGGCACCTTGCACTGTGCCAGTGCTGCAAACATGCCAGTGTAGAGCTTCTGACCTCTTAGTGACCATTTCTGTAATGTTTTCGAAGGGCAGCTGTACACAGACACACACGCATACACCAAAAAAAAAAGTATAAAAAAGTTTTGCTATGTCTGTGTGCTTATGTTTGGATTCAGAAAAAAAATATTGTTAAAATCTGCAAAGTGTGCTTCTACTTGTATGGGGGAATTAGGTTTCTGTGTTAGCTACATGGGATACAGATTTCCTTAAAAATGTGTTACTTTAATGGTGGATATGCACCCTGGGAAACAATTATGTTTTTTTCATGACAAGGCCATTACGTCAAACATAAGGACTATTCTGATGTTACCAACTGATTAAATTAGGAACAAAGGTTTACTTTGGTATGTACAGTGATTTTGGGTACAAAGTGACAGGGACTAAAATTACTGTGAGAAATGGAGCTTTCAGAAAATTATTTAACTTTCCTCCAAATTGCTGCCTATTTTCAGTGTAATGTGTTGATCTATACTGGTGACTTCTTTGAAATGACGTGTCCATTTTTTTCCTATGGTGGTCTGTCTCACAGGCATGATTAGCAACTTCATCTTCTACAGCGCTGTTAACAACTTTCCCTTTTGAATGCTGACATATCCATTTATTATCTAAACCAATTCAGGTAACATTAATTAGGGTCTTAGTATCTGTTGAATAATAAAACTATATCTATAAGTAGTAATTCTGTCAAAAACATAAGAATGATATTATAATTCAATCCTTCTAAAAATCTGAAGTTTCTGCTGTCACAAACACATATCTATGCTGTAATCAGTGCACATTTGGTGAATTGTAGGCTAGCTGAACGCTAGTCTTTCCCTGTAGAATTTTAAGGCAAATCTTTTTCCCTGGCAGGACAAATTGAGAAATCTGTAAAACTGGTAGAAGAACAATGAGTGGAAAGACCTTTCAGTTCCTGTGATTTTTGTACACTGCCACAGCAACAATCTCAAGTAGAACATCCATAGGAAAAAAAAAGTTTTGAAAAGTCACTGGAGCTCCTTTTAAGCTTGTAAAAGTGATTTGCAGTGCTGATTGAAGCGATATATTAACTAAAATATGGCTAATATTTAATGCTAGGCCAGCTAAAAGGAAGTATTACTACATCTATATGTTGTATGACATGATGTGATAAAATCCTTTGATGTATTAGAAGACTCCAGGAGCTAAATGTAACAAAGAAGGTACCTAACTATAACAAATACGCAAAGGTAAAATTCACTGTTTAACTAGTGCTGGATTCTAACACACTTCATTTCTTTTTTTTCAGTTTGTAGTCAGAAAACTGATTGTTAATTAAAAAAAAAAAGGCATTTTAATTTGTTTGAACAAGACTGTACCGTGAATGACATAGGATCTTTTATAATTGAGAGGAAAGGGCAGGCTAGAGAAAATGCGTTCTAATCATCTCATATGGGAGTAAATTTTATACTTGAAGTCCAAATATTTTTATTTTTTTTAATTCTTTCTTTTACGGTAATTTCTGGTCTCTATGCCTTTAAATCCATACATATATGTGTATGATAATGATAGGTTATGCAAATTTGTGTTTCCAAATTAAATGCAGAAATTCATAGAGTCAGACATTTCTAGAACAGTCTTGTCTTTTTTCAGCTGAAGGGGATTTCGGTATTTTGTCTAACTGAAAGGGGGAAGATGTCCATTTTTATTATCTTTGAAATTAAAGTTTAGTTTCTATTGAAGTGCAACCTTGATTGAACTGATATTAAAAGATCCTTACTGCTTGTGCTAAACTCAGCCTTTTCAAACCAGAGAAAGATTTAAGGGTTACCCAAATGCTTTAAATTATTAGAGCGGGGAGAAGGTTATCATGTTTCTCAATTGAACTTTTTCTTTTATTAAACCCAGACACTTTGATCACTTTTACCGTTCATCCACAAAATAAGAAGACCTATTATTTTTTTGACTCTCCCTCAGTATCTGCCCTTTCCCCCAATACAAATGACTGAGAAGCCTTGATGATGACAGAGCTATTTCACCCATCTTTCTACTTTTGAGATATTCCTGAAAGAGGAGGAATTTTAAGAGCTGTTCTAGCTATTTTAAGGATAGTTTATAGACCAGAAAATTCTGTCACTTTATCCACCCCCCTACCTGCTGAGAAACACTTTTTTTCTTTTAAGGAAATCAGCAGCTGCATTTGTACTATTTCTTCCAATAACAATTGCAGCAAACAAGCATAAAATCATAGAATGGTTTGGGTTGGAAGGCAGGTGCATTTGAGAGTTTTTCCTCATTTGCTGCTATTTCAAAAAACCATTTGCCTCAGCTTCCCAAAAGCCTTTTCCTTTACAAAGCATCAGTTTTCCTTACTGAAGCTGAAAATAAAACATCAGGCTGAAAGAGGACATCAACAGGAAAATCTGGGTTTGAGTCTCTTCTTCAGTATCTCTGTAATAGAGAAATACCGCTGAATGTGAATAGCTTTATTTTCAGCTCTATACCTGCTCTATGTATTAAATGACAGCCTTTCCGGTGTTCTTTTTTTTCTCCCCTCATTGCCCATTAAAAGCATTTGTACTGATATGTTAAACTAATATTCTATTCAGATTTTGCTAGTTATGATGCAGCAATTAAACAAGCAATTCTTCCCTGCTTTTCCCCACAGACTTTTCTTAGCTTCTGTAATACATGATAAATAAAAAATATTTTAGTAGATGGCTGTTCTTCTGCCTCAGGTTATCATTAATTCTCTAAGATAGCAAAAGACAAATTAAACTGCAGTAGAAGAGTCAATTAAAGCAAATTATTTTGATAATGCTGGCATGAGTCACAATTGTATTACTGTACAAAGCCCAAAAAACCTGAACTTGGTCTACCATGTACATGGTAGATAGAATGAGACAAAAAAAGTTGCAAGTGGTTTCAAAAATGTTCTCACTATGACTGGTTTTTTGACTCTTCTAAATGGCAGTAAACAGTGAAATTATGTAATAGATGATTTGCAACTACTAAACCCAACACAGCTATATCTCTGTAGTTCTGTAAAATGGTGCCCGGTCTAGTGCTCTATGGTACATGTAGCTCATGCCTTCACATGACAAGTACTTCCACATAAAGATGCCAACAAGTAAACTGTTTTCATTTACTATTTCCTAGGCATTTTCTCCATATTAGCTCATTTTTAGACTTCTATAACTTTTCTTTCTTTGCTAGTTTACCTGCTTTTTCGGTGGAGTAATTTCTATTTTACTTCCATAGGTGTCTTTTTGGGAACTTCAGAGTTAATTTGTATGATACTAGTTTAAACATTCTGCATAACTTATCAGTGATATTGGCCCCAGAGGTTCTGCAGCATTTGCAGCTGTGGAAGAAGGAGTTAAATCTCTTAAGTGGATATTGTGTCTTTACAGAAGATCTCTTCTTAACAGTTATAAAGTTTGTTGTGGACCAACATCTCCCACTAGCAAGCTGCTGTGTGTTGAGAATCAGTCATGCAGTTCCTACTTACACTAATGGGGTCTTTTTTTTTGCCATACTTGCTGCTGAAAGAATATTTTTTAAAATGTAATCGTTTCTTGGAAAAAAGGCCGTTGTGGATATGATAAGCATCCTATAGGACATCTTAGAAAATTACATTCTGTCTCATGGAGTAGTCTGAAACTTCTAGAGCACACTTTTCATATATGCCATGGGCTACTATACCCATTTCTACTTACGAAGAATTTTTTCAGACGTAGTAAGTTTTAAGGAACTTTTCAGAAAGGAACAGTTGAAGTATTTGCTGTGATTATGTTGCAAGGACTACATGAGAATTTAATGTGCATTGGTTGCTCCCTCCCATGCAGTCCCTGTGGAACCAGTCTTTGGGCTTTATGCTAGGAGAATGAAGTTCATGAAACACTTCAGATGCAGTAATCTACTCTGAAATAAGTCTGCACAATCTCACTGTGATCTGGTTTCCCTCTATAAACAGCATATGAGAGGTTTGTCCTTTTCTGCAAGGGCAAAATTCAAGATTTCTGTGTTAATGTTCACAGGGATTTAGTTTGATGTATCTTATCATGCATCTCCATGTGATCTCTTCACTTTCTAAACAAGAAAGCAACCATGCATTTTCATTAAAGTAACTCATTATGAATAGTCTCTATTTACACGTGTTTGAACATTTATTACAGAGCTAGTTTATGGGGAGGTATTGTTATGGTCAATTCACTGGAAGAAGAACTTGTGACGACTTAGTCACAGCGATAGCCAACTACCATGTTGTGAGATGTGCTTTCAAACAGTTTATAAAAGCAGCAGTAATTATCTCCATAACTCAGTAAAGAAATAAAACCAGTGTAGTTTGTCTCTTTCACCAGAACCATTTAACGCAGAGAAACTGTGTAGTTGCTTCGCCACGCTTTGGGACATCTCTTCATAGTAGATTGTACCTGTATAGCCATAACAGGTTAAGATTATCTCTACATAAAAGCCTTATTCATCTCTACAGATTACCTTTTAAAAAGATTAAAGACTAATGCCTTCATCTTATTCAAGCCTGGGGAGATGACATTGGTACTCTTGTCACACATGATGAAGGATAAAAGTACAAAAGAAAGGCAATCCCCTGAATAAACTACATTTGCCCTGGAATTACTGTTTTAATAGCTTGGCATTTCCAATCAATCATGAACAAAGAATTTAGGTACTCCTCTACTTCTTTCTGATGTTCACTACAATTACATATGGAGTTAACTACTCTTCCTGGTATTAGTGTTTGCCAAGCGGTCTTGTTGATATGGACTACGGTTTCAAATGGTTTTGCCATTTTGACTGTTATTTTATAATTTTTAATGGCGTGCACCTGTTTTTTTCAATTCAGTACAAGACATTGAGTGCTGACTGCATGACCAATGAATGACTTTGCCAGCTGATTCAAAGGTGAAGTTGTCTGGCAGCACTGTGATGGAATAAATAAGAAAAATATAGCATTTCCTTGCTACCTCACATTTATCTATTTATTTATTTAACTTTTCAGTGTGTCCAAAGTGCTCTAATCTATGTGGCCAGTACTTTGTCATGGTATTTTTTATAAGGGCCAGACTCAATTCATTACTTTGTCTGTTTTAGTGCAAGGCTCCATTCTGCTGATTTGCTGAATTAAAAGTAATTTTTTCTCCATGTTCAGTGAAATTTTGTTTGTAAAAGTTTCATAAATTGACATAATAGAATGTGGGTGTCCAATTAAAATCTGACAGAGTCAATTAAAAAATGAAGTAAGCCATTTTGAGAAAATTTATATGTAATAAATCCATTTTTCTTAGTCAAATATGGCTACTAAAAATGTATTTATTATGTTGGGCTTGTGAAATAGTTTTCTTTAAAGATATGAAAAAATAATTTTTTTTTCTGTAAGGCTTAAACTTACAGAAAATAGAATAAAAGGAGAGTTTTGATGTGAAAACTAGTTTTGAGAAAACAAGTTCAAATGTAAAATTTTAAATATCACTTGATGTTTCTAAATTCAGTCATTTTTATGGACTAATGCGTTGGCTGCAGTTTTTGTCTGTATGCTTGCAGTTGGAATGTTTCTGGTTTCTGTTTTCAGTGCCATAGGTGCTCAAGTTTCCAGATCTATGTAAAATGTTGTATAACATATTATAATAGGGAATCCCAAAGTTTCTTCAACTGTAGGAGCACACAGCAAGTCAATTATAGATTTGCATTAGTAGAAAGAAGGCTGCTTATCTGAGAGCAGAACATGGCTAAACTCCTCTAAATCAGTCTGACATGTTCGGAGTTGGAGTCATGTAAAATCAGCTAAAGCACTCAAATACAATGATGACTTCAGCGAATGTTTTGTTTGCAAACCTGCATGACTGAAGACAGTATTATTATTTTTAATGCATGACTGAAGACAGTATTATTATTTTTAATACCATAAATAAACAAACTTTCAGCTGAAAAGTTCTAAAAGTTAATACCCACTGATGTCACTTCCAAATTATCTTAAATCACAGCAGTACTTGATCTTAGTATTTGTCGTGGTTCTTGACAGACTTGTATTATATGCACATGCTTGTGTGCTTTTTGTCTTATAAATATTAGTATAGATAATAATATTACATAAAACATAGAAAAAATCCTATTAGTAATTCTGCTACCATTATTGTGTGGGCAAAATATAAAGAAGTGATAATAATGTATAATTTATTGAGATGATTTTGACATTTTAATGTAAATAAAAATGATCAATTTATGGCCAAAGCATTTCTGAAAACATTCTCTAACATAAAGCAGAAAATTATGAATCATTTGTCACAATTACGAAATTGGACTATGTGCAGCACCACATTTCTCCAGTTACTTTGAAGTAAATCTGGAATGATGTCAAAAGTCAATGCTTTGATATTTATAAATAGTTGCCATTCTGTTGTAAGCATCTCACTTATGCATTTTCCCATCAGCATAAAGAAGGCTAGCAATGATTCAGTAGCTTTTTACCATTATTGACCAGGGCTGGATACCTAGGTGGTTCAGTAAAGCTGTGGACCATTTTCAGAATACATGGCTGCCAGGCCTGGATGATGAAAGCTCTTCCTGTCGTATAGCAGCCCTTTTCTCCTGGGCACATGATACAAAGAAAGCAGTTGGTGTAGCAAGATGCGCTTTTTCCCCTAATCAGTCACCATTCTTGTTTGTGTTTTTCCTGCACTGGATAAAATTAATTGGCCCTTTTTATGGATTTTCTCCCTTCAAGCACTTAAAACTCCACAATTATAATAATGTTTTATGTTCCTATAATGGCTGTGCAGAATATATTTGTCCGATTCTGTGTTTCTCAAACACAATTAGCACTTCTGTTTAGTATAAAATATTCATAAGCTTGACCTCAGGAAACTGGTGACTATTAACTAACAAGGAGATTGATAACAGCCCTCAATTCAGAAAGCTGATGGTTTTTTCCTCTTTTGCAGGAGTAGTAAAGATACACCCAGTGACTGCAATGTCAGGAAGAGATGCAATTTGAATTCTTTTCTTTTTTTTTGATATCATAATTTAATTTTGCTCAAGTATTTCTTTCATGAAAGAGAAACAGGAAACAACATTCTACAAATATTTCTAATATGTAAGCTTTCATAAGACAGCAAAATTGCTCTAAGTGACACATTATTGTGTGGTTGGAGAGCATAAGTAGTTTTGTCTATTCTTTGCCAGAACACTCCTTGCCACGTGATTAACTTATGTTGAAGTATCTACTGTTCCAATGTTAATTTCACGGGCACAAATTTTTTTTTTTAATATAATAAAATGCAATAAGTAGCAATAAACCTAGAGAACGCAATGATCTTGACCAGTTCCTGAAAAAGTGTGTGAGACTTCATTTCCTTTTGCACAGAGAAGTCAGATTGTAGGTCAGGTTATATTAAAGGGTTGGGAACCATCTTCTGCTACTCTTTCACATTCAAATGTGCTTATTGATACTGCTTTCCATGTGCTGAAAGGTTTTGTAATGTATTCCCTCTCTCACTAGTACTATATTGAGTTAACAAAATGGACTGAGGGAGCAGAGTGGGTTAGGGGGCTATGAATAGCAGGTTTGAACTTTCCGAGCTAGGAGTTTCAGCTGAAAAAGGTCTCCTAGTTTTTTTTAATATTATATCTTGGTTGAGTTGGTTGGTTGGTTGGTTGGTTGGTTGGTTGGTCGGTCAGGATTTTGTTTCTTTGATTGGTTTGTTTTTGTGAGATTTGAAGCAACTGATTTATTGAGTAGCAACCTTCAAAATACTGTCTGGGTATAACCTGTGTTCACATCTCAGCAGCACAGGAAACTGATCTGTAGTTTTGGACTCAACAGAGGTTTAGTCTTAATTTTCTGGAAATGCATTAACGGACAAATGATAGAATTAGTTTAACATTTTTCCAAATGACATACAGAATTCAAGCCAAGTATGATCATTCCAGTGTTAAATTTCTGATAACGAAGGTATTCTGTTAGGGTGTCAGCATTAGAGGGCAGGGCAAAAATATCACTGGTTTCTTTCTTAACTATTTTTGAACCATGTGGAGATGGAGTTACTTGAAAGATTTTTACCTGTATAGGAGGAGATGGGGATCTCTGAATATCCTGCCAAAAAGCTCTGTAGGCCAATCAGTAGTGAAATAAATAACTGACTAGTTAGGTAATAACAGATTTATATGATTATCGTGTCTTCGGGGTTGTACATGGATGTAAAAGTAGTCATGGAATAAAGAGCTTTATTTGAGAAAGATGAAATCGAAGATAATAAGAAGACATTGCTAATTTTCATCTATTTATTTTATGAGTGATTTTAATTAGATATTTATACTCTTTAGCAACTGCAAACTCTGAGAGAGTAAATTTTTGCCTAATATGCCTTCCTGAAACTGGCAAAGAGAACCCAGTGGATATTAAAAAAAAGTATTACTATTATTATTATTATTGTTATTATTATTATTAACCAGGAAAAAGATGCATAAAAAATACAGGGAAATTCCTTGAGATATAGGTAATTGACTAAAATTAGTTACCTAGTTGACTAAAATTTGCTGGAATGTCTTAGAATTCAGGAACTTCATGATTAGTTAACTCTAGGCATGAGCAGCTCATTACAGTGTACTAAAAGAAGTGCAAAATTTCTTCATTGCAAATGGGTCCTCTAAGTCACCAGTTACATAAACAGGCCTTTCTGGAGTCCTGACTGCTATAACTCTGTACCAGGAAAAAAGACAAAGGTAAAAACAAATGTATGACTTTGTCTCATTTTATTACAGCTGAGAATAGAATGAATGTGCCAAAGAAATAATGCTTGAGATAACAAACAAGGACTCTTTTCACAGTTAGTGTTCTTTTGAAAAAACACATTTTCTGTTATCTCTTAGTTTGCCTAACTGGCTTTATCTATCAAAGCTGTTTTATGTGATGGTGAATCAAAATCCTAATTAATACAAGGTACAGACAAAGGACAGTTATTTAATTGGGTTAAGGGCACGGATAGCTCATTTCCTTTTTTTTTTCTTAATTATAGGAAGTTAATGTATGTGCATTATCTGAGATTTGAAAAGGATTTAGAATATCTATATCACTTAAAATACTGTAGGAACAAATGGTCTATTTATTTTAAATCGATGGCAAGCCAGTTCCTTTCAATAAATAAAGAAGCAGGGGGAAGAGATTATTGCCAAAGAAAGCAGCTGTATCATCAGTATACTAACAGAGTTCTTGCTTTCTAATAAGCTATATTTGTCTGCACTCCGTTTCCAACCTCACCATCACTCAGATCCATTTAAAATATTTTTTTGTATCACTGAAAAAACACAGCAAAACAGATATGTTTGTACCAATGTTTTCATATTAATATTATTATATACACTAATAGATCATATATTCTGAGCATGTGGCATTTTTTCAACCTCTTCTAGCCTTAATGTTTTATACCAAAAATATGTGGGGTTTAGTTTTTATTTATTGTATTAATGCATAGGTTTATAAATTAAGAAAAAATCCAGATTATTTCCCTTTTTTGCCTTTTTTTTTAATGTCTTCTAGTCTCTCTTGCAATTTTTAAACTACTATGCTGTATTACCTATTTATAGAAAGAAAGAAAAAGATGAGAGGAAATGACAGAAGATGTCTTTTATTCCTGATGTTTCTTGGAACCATAAGAAAAAGCCTATGAAACTGATAAATCACTAGAGAACAGATGTGTTGAATACATATATATGCACATGCATATGTGCATATATATGCGTGCTTAAACACAAGCACCCCTCTGTACATTCTGTTTGCTGTGGATGTCATAGCTATTAAAGGGATGTGCAGTATAGATAGAAGTGCAAACACAAAGGATGCTCTATTATTTGCATAGTAGCCTGTTTATTTGACAAGCATCAGACACAGAAAATTATAGTAGAAGAAAGTGCCACTTCTACATTGCAATTTTTCAAACTGTAATCAACCAAGAGCATGTTGCATTACTTATTTACGGCATATAAGTGTAATCTGTAGAAGTTAAAGCTCGTCAGTTCATTTCACAGTCTGGACACAGTGACACTGCTGTCAGGACTAAGTGTATAGATTTCTGAATTCCTTCAGGTATCTAAGGAACTCATTTGCTTTTTCTTCTCAAAAATTGGAAAGATGCTCATGATATCTTACCAAGGTGCATATTTGACACTTGAGGAAACAAGACTATAGCACGCAGGTTTTTTTTTCTTAAGTCTACAACAATATTGTTGTTTAGTATTTAGATCCTGCTGTTATGCGTGGATGTTCTTCACATGCATCATTTCGGGAGAAGCTGCTTTTCAGTTACGTTGGCAGCTGTGTCACTAACTCTGCTGTCTTAGTGTGTGCTCCCTACAATATTTTCAAGTGGTAAATTATGGTTTCTATTTCAGGACTCAAAGAGATCTTTGATTCAATCCCTTACACCACGTTTTATTCTTAGTCAAGCAGCAGCAAAGGATTAAGCCTTTATTCCTGGTAACTTTAATTGTTCTCTGTAGAAACTAAGAATTAGAGTGCGATTTAGGTCACTTTGATACATAGATGATATTACAAACCAACTGCACTGCTTCGGAAGGCTTTTATATTAATGAATGGCGGTAGGATGTCATTTTGCTCTTGACACCTTAGATATAAGCATGAACTAATAGCGTAGGAGTAGGATCTGTAAACCTGTGAAAAAATTTTAATTGTGCTTCTGACATTGACATCCCTTTGCCTCAAGGAAGCCATTAGCCCATTTCAGAATTCCCTATTATGAAATAGTGAAGATATTTAACCTCATGTAAGTATGTTTTACATAACATCATTAACAGTTAATGTTATAGGATGTGTCATGGCATTGTTCTTTAGTTCTTGAAGTTTGCATAATATTGCATTTATTTCTTTTGGATTTTGAAAGTAGTGAAGTCGCTTAAAGTTTCCCTTTGGGGTTTAGTCCTTTTTTTGAAATCAATGCTATCAAATTAGCGGGACATCTGCATTGAAATATATGCTTATTTAGATAAGTATTTTAAAAAGTTTAAATTATCTTTCTTTTGGTGACACCAGTATATGTGCAAAAAATTACATCTCAAACACTAAGTGATAGAAAAGTTTTCAAGTCAAAATTGTCCCAATAGTTGTAATTTTTTTATTATTGTTATTATTTTTTATTAACTGTGTTCATTTAGCTTCTTAGTAAACAACACTTACTCTTAAGTGTGTCTGTCTGACTATTGAAAGGCTGCCATATAAAGCTCTAGGGGCGGTCAGTGCCTGAGACTTGACCTCTCCGTGTATAAAGGCTCTTATTTTCACGGTGTTTCTGTTGAGGCAAAGGAAATAAGTATACATGCACAGGAAAGAATTACCTCTCCAGTGTGTTCCAGAGCGTAATTACATCTTTGAGAGTATCTGTCAGACAGGGACAGAGCTGTTCCTGTAAATGCCTTGTGATTGAAACCTTTCTGTCCACAAGGGCAGCTGAGGACCAAGGCAAGGGATTCCCTTCCCTTTCACTCAGAAGCAGCAGCAGCAGAGGCCACTCGCACTGGATGTGAATGCCTTGGCTTTACACAGGCCCCAACACTCGCTGGGTGTGTGGGGCGTAAAAGACAGAGCCAACACAAGAGCTGTGCTCAGGGCACAGAGTTAAGTGGTACAGTAGCAGGACAGAGACCAGCATAGTACATTCTCTGAGGCAGTAAGAAACTTCCAGAAGCACTCCTTCCTCTCCCTGCTTTGGCTTTGTGAAGTGTGAAATATGAAGTGTGTCCCGAGCAGCAGGGCTGACTCTTAGAGTCGGTGTGCTAGCTTGGTCCTACTCATGCAGTCAATTTACTGCAGGCGGCTCCTAGGGAACTGCTAGGGCCAAATATTCACTCCAGGTTGTTGTGGGACACTGAATTCAGACATGGTTTCAAAACAGGCATTTTGATGTACTGGTTCCAAAGGAATGTACGTAAACCTATCACGCCGTGCAGTTAAACCTGAGGATTTAAATGACACAGGAATCTGAGTTTATTCAACAAATATGTTGTATGTTTTCAAACACTACTACCATGAACAGACGGTTTCACTGTTTCAGCTGTGTAAACATTTCTGAAGGTTTCTCAGTGATTGTGTCCAGTTCCCAGATTTTGAAACCTTCAGCAGTGGGCTGCTCTGTGTATAGCCCTGGAGGAGACAGAGCTTCCTTGGTGATGAATGAGCCTCTATAGATGTGGCAGTAGTATTTAGAAGGGACCAGACTATCAAATTGGAACTGATCATTCCTTGGTACATTTATGTATCTCTTTAGGTACATATAGAGGTGTACAGCTTCACGTGCCTACATCCTTAATGACTATTTTACCCCAAATACCTGCACTGTATTTGCTGTAGAGATATTTTGCTGAAGGTAATTGCTTCAATAATTATTATTACTTTATCTAGTAGTTTATCTATCTTTATTCCTCATCCTTCACCTGACATGGCTCCTTTTTCTTCATAGCTTCATTTTTTTTATATTTACACTTATCCAGTTCCTCCACAACTGTGTTGTCCTCATTCCTTCATTACTGCTAAATGTCTGCTCTCCTAACATATATTAACATATATTAAATATATATCTTAAACAAGATATCATACCCTGCCAGCATATGTCATGTACAGGAATTTTGACTTTTTTTTTTTCACAGATTCACAAAATCACAGAATATTCTGAGTTGGAAGGGATGCGCAAGGATCACTGAGTCCACAGGCCCTCGTTTTTGTGCTCTAATTAGAGACAAATTTCAGAGGATAAAGAAAACAGTCTTAAATTAGAGTTTAAGACTAACAATTAAATAAGATATCTCATTATTTACATTTGTTTCCAAATCACATTTCCCCTATTGTTAATTTGGATAGTTAAGCCCTTTTTATTTATGTTTCTATCATAAATTTGCTTGTATATGAGGTCATAATAACTACAGGGAAAATTTCTTCTGGACTTCTGAAGCCATGAATAATCAATGAAAATATTGCCTTAATTTATATTTAAAGATATGTTTTAATATTCTCTTCTGAAACTCTTTTACTCAGTCTGTTATTGCAAGTAGTACATTGAAAGTTCCAAGTCAATTGGTTGGCCCTTGATTAACACATCCTTTTTTAAATACTGATTCACAGTCACATATCACAGTTCTCCTCAGTGATTTAAATGTTAGAATTCCTTTTTTAAATCAGTTCTCTCTCACTTCTTCCTAAGTAACTTTCTTTTTCCTCTCATAAGTTTGACTTTATGGTTGGTTTTTTTTTGGGGGGGGGAAGACAGTGTTGTTGTTTGGTTTCGGAGATTTTTTTAAAACTTTTTGTCACTAGGAAACTCCAGTATTTTCAATATATACAAGGTCTGGTAGCTTGTGTGTTTCCGGAAGTAGCGAGAAGACAGGAAATATTTCAGAGAACTACATTAATTCAAGTTTGACCCAGGTTAAAATGAGAACCAGGTTAAGTGACTTAGTTCATACTGTAATAAATGAAAAGCCATAAAACTTATGGTTATAAGCATTGGTGTACATGCTAATTAGAAGAATGAGTTCTACAGAGTAATCTGGTTTCAGACAGCTCACTCTACAGTATTAACCAATATCTTAAAAAACCAGGATCATGAACGTATCTGAAGATTGCAATTCATATTTTCATTTTAAATGTCCAATTTTTGCAAATAATTCTTGGGCACCCCAGTGGATGAAAAAGTAATAGAGAACATCTGAGAAATTCAGTGGCTAAAAATTAGGTTATAAGATTCTTGAATTCTTAGAGAAAATAGTTGTACTACAGTCAATAATTTGCAATGCTACTGAGTTCCACACTAAAAGGGCATAACTAGTTTTAACGTCCACACTCAAAAATAATGTCGGAAATAAGAAGAAAAGATTGGAAAAACTTTTAGAAACCTTTCCTCTAATGACTGTTTTCACTGATTTTGAGGCAAAAGTTTAAGAAAAAATGTTACCATCACCTGTCCTTTACATCAGAATATAATCTTTGCCAGACAGAAGTGTCTTTATCCAGAGAAAGATGCATGAATAGGTTCCTCAGAAGTTAATGCTGGATACACTAAAAGAAAAGGCACCAATGTTAATAGTGATATTAATGTTTAATTTTCATAAATGAATAGAATAATTTTAAAGGACAATTAACATTCTCAATAGATGGATAAGAGATCATAAATATCTTTTTCAATATATGTTCTATTTTAGATATAAAGACTTATAACAATAGTGGACCAAATTAGCTAAAACTGAAATAGTTCTTGTTCTCACTTGAAATTCTATGGAATTTTTAATCTTGCTCTACATTACAAGCCGTGGTATATTTAGTGTGATATTTTGTTTTTACGTATAGTAATGTCACATATCAACACAGAGTGAAAGTATGGAAGGCACTACCAAAATTACTTTGCATCACAGTTGGTGTCATTGAATGTTAAAGATGGATCTGTTTTATTGTCAGAAAGTCTAGCTAAGAGCTTCAGTGTTGTTAATTAACAGAGGGGAGATTTTCCAAGCAGTCTAAAATTTATTGCTGTTCTTCAAGATAGGCTTTTAACAGATTTATGCTTAGTGAATAATAAGTTGCCAAATACCTCAATCCAGTGAAAATTATTTTCACTTCAACATGTTGACATCTGATAACAGCATAAAAGTAGAACTGAACATGAATATCCAGTATTTTTGTTATAGACCACAATAGTTATTAATTCAAATTTAAGCATCTTAATTTATTTTTTTTATCATAATGTCATTCGTCAGAATTAATATCTGTTGGAGCCATCTTCTTGAGAGAAATCTGTTTCCACATGGCAGAAAAGACATTCCATTCCTAGTCATTCGTTTTCTCAGATTTTCCACAAAATTAAGACATTTACAAGAATAATACTGAATGTGTTGGAGAACTCTGAACAATTAATGTCCTTGTTTTCTGAACTAATCTGTTGCAGTAATGTCATAGAAGTATTCTTATGTTTGGAGTTCTGACTTCTTAACATGTAAGTTATGACTACCGTAAATATAGAATTTTAGGTCACTTTTTCTTGAGAAATTTGGTGGCAGGGTGGTGGATTCACTGAGGTGAACTTCTGTATATGTCATTTAAGTATTTGCCACTATACGTTTTTTAATTCCTCCTCCCCCTCCTCCCTCTCTGCCCCGCCCGATTCGGAGCAGTAACCGCTGGCTTTATGTGCAGTAACAACTAAGAATATTAACCAGCTAAAATTAGTTGTTCATTTTTTTGAGTTAATTGTCATACGAACCAAACTTATCTCTGACAGCAGGAAAGAATTTGTGATCAGAACAGTAGTTTTCAAATTCACAGCATCATTTTGACCTAAGTTATGTATGGACTTGTCAAGGCAGGGGTAAAAAGCAGGAGATGAAAAAGAGAAGTATAGACACCCTTGTTATCAGTGCGTTAGTAGTCAAATAGATCAAGCTTCCCTGAATAACTGAGTTCTTGAATTATTAAAACTTGTTCTTACTTCCCTTCAGAACATGATAGACTTAATTTAAAAAGAGATATTAAATTTGAAGTGATAGTCCTCAACATCTTTTGTTCTACATTAATATGATTTATTGATATTCATTCTTTCTAATATAGCATGTTACCTTGCTTAAACTGTATGGAAAGAAAATTGCTTAATCCAAAAACTGTTCAAATTTCCAAACCCCTCTGATTTTAGTGGTCTCCATATCTGTCCAGGAGATTTGTCTCCCTACGTTTGCCCTATACATCAAGAAGTGGAAAGCCCTTACCAGAGGGTGATTTGTGTGCTCCAATTTGTCCTCTAAAAGAATGTCTCTCATTTTGCTACTAGTAGAAAGAGCCTAAGGAAACCAGCTTAAAATCAGTTTTTGTGAATAACCCATCACAACCCAAAGACCAGATTATCAAAGCAACTCAGGCAATTAACAGACTGATTTTAGTGAAATGTACTTATTGGACTGTTTTTAATGTTCTTTTAAACACTTCACATCTTAAGAGGAGAAATTCTTGAATGGAGCAGTTAGTGGGACAAGGAATTTTACTCAGCTTGGGCTGTGGCCTGTGAAATGAATTATTAAGATTATTTTTGATAAAGCAATTAAGATTATTTTATTTTAAATTATAAAGATGTCTTAAGATTTAAGATTATTTTCAATACCCCAGGAATGATATGTAAGAGAATAAACAAAACAAGTAACAAACCCACATATTTTCTTAACAACTAATGTGAGCTAGGCTTTTCTTTTATCCTGAGGTTATTGTTTGTATAAAGATTTTACAGGTTTTGGTTTGCTTTCACACGTGGGGAACAAACATAAGTGATTTCTGTCATAAAGAGAGTTAAAATTATAGAAAACACAAGAAATATTCTGTGTTGCTTCTATGACAGCAAGCATTGAACTCAATATAAGATAACTTCCCATCTCTAAAGCAAGAAGGTTTTATACATATATATATATCACATACATTATAGTGAATATGTATATATCAGTAAATATTGCCACAAAGCAGTCATCTGAGGCTAATACAAAATATTCTAATACTATGAATCATGATAAAAAAAGTAAAATTCCCATTGAGACAGAAAATTAAACCAAGCATGTCTGAGTCCTGTTGCCAAAAATTCTATGAAACATTTGCACAAATATGTAAATATAGACAACAAGGTCATAGTTTCACGTATTTTCCCAAAAGTCTGGAACATTTAGTAATAATATGTTGACAGCTTCAGTATACTTTTGGATCAATTTCTCAAAAAACCCAAAACCAATACCTCCAAAAAAACAGAGGACAGAAACAAAAATAACCCCAACAAAACCCACCAGAGGTGATATTTAGCAAAAGATGTGACTACATAATTGATTGAGGATATTTTGTAGTCACACCATGAACTCATACCAATTTTCTTATGGGAAAAATTATGTTCCTTTAAGTAATCTTGTGCAAGTGGTGAATGTCTTTGCATGTCATTAAACAGACCCATCATTATAACACAGAATTTCTGAATACTTAGATCATATTGAACTATAATCATATATAGCAGCACTTACCATTCAATTATAGATATCCAGAGGAGGGAACACAAACAGTCTAAATGTGAAGTGATACCTCCAAGAAATACCTACTATTCAAGGCTCAGAATCTTTCTCAGTCAGAGGTGGTATTTCTGTATTTAACAGTCACTAATGTGTCTTTTCTCCAGGTATTTGTCAAGTTATTTTTTCAGGCCATCCAAAACATCCTGTAGCAAACATTACTTCATAGAGGGAATAGGTAACTTAGGCATCTGCCTTCTCTTTGCTTGCTTTGCACTTTCTGGCTGATGGTTTCACCTGTTGCTTCCTTCTTTTCCGAGAGAAAAGAGAGCGAGAATTTATTCCTTCTAAGTCTCTACTAAGGAAATCAGAACAAAGGGGATTCACACAATAGATAAAAATTGTCAAGAAGGTTGGAAATCTCAATTGTAAAGAAATTGTTAAGGAAATCAGAGGTAACTTTCATTTAGGGCCATATACAGATATTGAAATATCACACTTCTCATTCTGGGCAATTTAAATAGTCTTGTGCAGAATATAATTGTAATGCAATTTTCTAAGAATGAGACCAAGAATTAATTTAATTGAACTCAGGTTAAATTACTTCAACTGAGGTAAGATGAATGTTGATTAACAGAGTCAAATGCCAAGTCTATTAAAGTAATTCCAACTTAAGAAGAAAACATTTGTGACATATTTATTGAGGTAAAGTCTGTTGAAAAAAGATTACATGTGTTAGCTTTGACAGTACTGAAGTTCAGGTATGTTCAGGACATTATAGGAACAGGCATTGCTGGCAATAATTATTGAGCTTAAAAATAATCTTTTCTTAATATTCATGAAGTTAGACTCCTAAATGGAAATTGTACAAAGCTTAAATTATCCAGGTTGAAATCTTTTAGTTTTTAATGTAAAAATGGAATTGAGAACATTGGAACAGCAAGTATGGTCTGCCAAAGGAAATTTGTTTTACTGGATCTTTAATAACAACAAGAGTGCTCTTATTTTTTTTTTTAAGATTCTTGTATCATACAATTTCTATTCATTTCTCAGATTGCCACAGCACAGCTTAACCCGCAATAAAAGTACAAGCTACCATTACAATAGAATAACACAAAAGTAATAACTATTGAAATTACAAAGCTGGTAAAAGGATCTATTTTCAGTGTATCAACTGTGAAAAGCAGCGGGGGAAGGCGGGAGAAGTGAAGGAAAGTAACATGACATAGTTGCACTTTACCGTGTAACTAACAAATAAACTCTGCCCAGAACAACATTTTTTGAGCTCTTGAAGGTGAAATATGCTCATTGTAACTTGGCCTTATATTGGAGAAGTAAAGTTGCGAAATCTATTACTATACAACAAAATCAAAATGTATCAAATTCCTGTTTGTAGGGATGACACTTTTTAAAAAAATAAAACTACCATATTGGAGGTTTGTGAAGGTGATCAAAGAACACCACATTTTAAACAGAGAACGAGAGATTAATTCCATTGGCTGAAAAAACATGTTCTCAGATTTTGGGGGTTTCTTTCTAACACGCTGGAGGTGTATGTTCGTTTAATAAATTTTCCTTTTTCTTTCACCTGTCAGCAGTAGAGTCCATGTGAGCATGGTACTTAAACACTGAGGAAAGGATTTTTCCAGTCAACAGATTAAGTAAGAATGCTTAAAGCTTGTGCCTCTCACTGATGTAGTAGATTCTCCAGTCGGCAAAGAAACAAACAATGGAGGACAGAGTGGCTCTAAAAGAGTATTACTGATTGAGTAAGAGTAGTAGTAGACAATGCGTAAGAGGCGGATAAAAAGAAACAGTTTGATTAAAAAAACGCTTTAGGGGAAGGTGATAAAAAAATGGTCTGCTTGAATATTGTATGAAATGCGTGTTCTTCATTCACAGAAGTTCAAAACAGCTGGCCTGTGAAATTGGCAGTTATTAGTAGGAATTTCTAATGAATCTGCCAAGTTGAAGTGGCACCATATGACAGGAAAATATAATATCTAGCTTATAGGAAAGAAAAACATGCAGCTGCAAGCTGATTAATCTATCCTCAGTAGCATACCATTTATGAATAAATACTGAAAGTAAGTATTCAAGTCATGACTGTAAATGAAAAAATGTTGGAAAATAATGCATCAGTTCATCAAAAGTAGATTGTGTCAGACTAACCTTGTATCTGTCTTTGATAAGACAACAGATTGATTGTCTAGACAGGGAAATTCAATACTTTTAATCCAGTTTCAGTAAAACATTTGATATAGTACCATACAGAGAAAGGCAGAGATGCAAGATGCTTCAGGAAGTTTTGTAAGTGACACAATTGTTGAATTTGTTGAAGTTTGGTAGTGAAACTCAAAGATAAGTAATGGGGAAAATCTCATTTAATACTTTTTGGTGATGTGTTCTTCTGGACAGTGAAAGTTTGCTGATGCAATGAAGCTGGCAATCAGTACAGAAAAGGATGGAGATACGGTAAGGATTAGATGTCTTATTTAATAGAAGTAGAATAAAATTCACTAATTTGAAATTCAAAAAATACTTCTATCAATGTTTCAGGCTATGTAATGGGAACACTACAGGTAGAAATGAAGAAAACGTTTGGGATGTCCTAGCTAGCTACAGATTGGTCAGGTTGAATAGGGCTTTAAGCAATTTGGTCTAGTGGAGGGTATCCCTGACCAAGGCAGGAGTGTTGGACTTAGATGATCTTAAAGGTACCTCTCAGCCCAACACATTCTATGATTACTTGAAATCACCAAGGCAGAGCTGTTTTAAAAAATGGTTATTCAGCCTTAGAAAACATCAGTCAAGCGTTTTTAAGATGGAGTTACTGTTCTTACAGAAAACACTCATGAGACTTCCTCTGGACTGTTATGTACAAGGAAGAAAAATCTTTGTTTTCAGGATAAACAGGGGAATGGGAAATATATTCAATAAGAGGAAAATAGAGAAGTTTGGCTGAAAGAGCATATTAAAAAAAAATCTGAGTGTTGTATAAATATAGTGAAAAAACATGATAGTGAAAAAACAGCTAAAAGCATATAGACACCAGAGCGCAGGGATGTAAACTTCTCACTAATTAAGATAGCCTGGAAAAGGGAAGACAGTTTCTTACCACAACAGAAGGAATGTGACAAAGATATTGCCTAATTTTAAAACAGATTATGATTGTTTTAGGAAGGATTATGTAGCCTTGGTGACAGATTCAAGTGGTTCCTTCAGGCCTGTGTTTCTTGAATAGTCATTACATTTGTTAAATAGATAAATCATTGCTATTAATTTTATTTTGGTCTAAACTCAGAAATCTTTTATGTAGGCCTGCATATGGAAAGAAAGAAAAGCAAGGTTGAGGATCAATATTGAAATAAACTGAGCATAAAGTGTAGTACATTCTTTCAGGATCATTTTGTGTCTCCCTGTTTCATCTTCACCTTTTTAAATGATGGGAATTATTGCCTTCACATATTCTCTATTTAGTGTCAAATGAGTTCCATATGTTTTACTGATAAATAAAAGATTAAGGAGATTAAAATGAATATTCTGGCAAGCTGGGTTAAGATTTTTGAAGGCTTACTTATAAGCAACTTTGAAGTCACTTGAGGATCTGCATAGTAAAAATGGCTATACCTGTGAAAAACTTCAGGATGCCACACTGATTTGAGAACTTAGTGTCAATCAGCATATGTGTCTCAATCAGAATACTTATCTTGAAACTTTTTTTTGAGTCATCCGTAATTTACAGTTTTTTGATATTCTGAGTCAGAAATTAGTCTGGAGTCATAGAGGCAACACTGTGTAAAAGGAGAAACTAAACTAGAACACCAAACCTAATTGAATTGTGTACTCTCCTTAGACTTTGTAAATATAAGCTATCTTCATTTTTTAAAAAAAAATTTACTCCATTGCAGTGCTAACCAATCTAAATCTTTTGTTCTTAGAGCATAAAAATTTCCTAGAACAACTGCTAAATCTAATGCAGATTATAGAATCATACAAGATTTCTGTAGGTATCTAACTAGGCATATAAATCACATACTTCATCAAATATGGAGGGAATAGGGAAGAGAAATAAAGAGGGAAATGATCGTGGAAAAGGGTCAAAATATATTCACATCAGAAAAATATGAAATAAGGAATCTAGATATCACCAGCTTGGTGTTGAAGAGTTTTTGAATGTTTGAGACAATAGGGAACTCAAGAGCACAAATTTGTGTGACATATCCTACTAACTTGGATATCTTTCAATTGCTTTCAAAAGCTTATTTGGGGCTGGAATTGTCTTCAGTTTTGCATATATCAAAAGTAAAAATTTCTGTCTGTTAATGTATGGTCGGTGGTAGGAAATGTCAGAATATTCATAACTACTGGAAGAAAAAAAAAACTAAGAAGCATACACAAGTTTTCTGTCAGTTTTGTTTTCTTGTCAGTTATGTCTTTGGTCTCCAGTGCATCATATAGTCATACAATAGTCCATTTCATACGGTTATGTGTAATCTTAAAGTTACATCATTTTGTGGAACAAAGTTAAAAATAACATCATTAATAGAATCATAGTATCGTTTAGGTCGGAAAAAACCTTTTAAAATCATAGTGTAAATTGTCATCAAGCTATTAGGACTGTCAGGAGGAAACAGGAGCAAAGAACAGACATTTCTTTCAACTGTGGAAATAAAAAAATCTATGCCAAAACTCAATGTGATTAGAAACTATTATTTACGCTATAGGACTGCTTTGTATAACTACTAAATATCAAATTGAGATCCATAGACTTCTCTATAATCTGCTCAACTATTTACAACTTTTTCTTGAGATGTCTGTGGGCTGTGGGCTTTCTGAAATTCTGTTTCAACATTTCAGAAATATAAGATTAGCCTACCATTAGTAGTTCTGGTTTATAATTGTTTTCTTATGCAATGTGCTCAAGAAGATACCAACATTGAAGTGAGAAAGAAAAAACCCTTACAAAATCTCCATTAAGTTCTGTCTCACTCTACTGCAGATATCAAAAGAGGAAACAAATCCATTCCATACCTACCTTTATTCCACATAAATGTTTAAAAATTGCTTTATAACAATAACTGATACAGTTATTAAAATCAGTACTACAAAAATGAGATTTTTACAAGACTGACCCATATGAGCAACTTGGTTTTACTTTCCTCAGCTGTTACCTGATTGGAATGTATTACATTAGTGTGATTGGTCAGTGTGAGTAAATTAGAAATGGAAGATTGAGTTATTTGTATAGAATGATGACACCGATTGAGCTAAACGCATACTTTCTCATTGATAATACTCATCAAATTTATATTGTTAGGTGATTTTGTCTATGGTCTAATATTATTCAGAAGTTACTCATTCATGGAAAACATATAGATGAAACTTCACCTAGAAAGAAATTCTGCCTATTCACTAAATTCTGAAGTGTTCCTGGTAAGAACTGTTTCAGGACTAGGCTTAATGCTAATTCTAGTCAACTTCTCTATTACTAATAAGCAAAAAAAAAGTTGACTTTTCAAAATCCCCAGAGACAATGGAAAGATTTGTTGTCTCTCCATGAAGCATAGGGTATATATCTGACATTGCTTTACAGCTGTCTATTGTTCAACAGCATACAAAACTTTGTCCTTCCTCAAAAGTCATCCAAATCAAGTCTTATTCTATAGATCATAACTCCTTTAAAATTGTCACTTTACCAGGAGGTGTAGTGGACTGACTGGCATATAACATGTGTGATCATGCAATCATATAACATAGAAGAAAGCTAGAAAATAATGTCTTTATTATGAGTAAAAAAGCAATTATCATTTAAGGTAAGAGGAACATCCACTGGGAATTCTGTTTATGTGAATGTCATTGCACTATCTGATTATGCTTTCTCAAAATATAATGACAAAACAGTTGAACATAATGGGGCTCAAAATTCTTGTGGTCTGAGCTTTTCATCCTGTCTTGAATTTGCCAAGAGCTTGGATATATAAGGGAACTGGTTTGTTGATGAACTCATACTGGGCAATCAAATAGAGGTGAGCGTGTGTCAAGGCTAATCCTTGTAAATTTGTGTGGCAGAAAAAGTCAGATCATTCATGTACGTCATACACACAAGGGAATGGTCTTCCATTGAAAGACAACAAGGAAAAAATTCAGGCTTTGTTCACCTGTCCAAATTTCTCATGAGCTTAACAGCATCTTTTGGAGGCCGTTTTTGTGACAAAGTAAAAGAAGGTCAGAGAAGAAAATGGTAGGTTTTTACGGGGTGCAAAAAGCATCACGTGACAAAAGTTAATAGTTCTAATAAAGCATTCAGATAGTACTACACCTGCCCTACACTACAGTATGGTTTGTCTACTGCCAAAAAAAACAAACTGGAAGGCTTCATGAGAGAAGGAACAGAAAAAAATATCTGAGAGTTGCAAAGATAGATAAAAGTTAAAGGTTACTGAAAAAAGTGACTAAACCCATAACTGGGATAACTTCCCACTGAGTTTGCTTGCCTAGCTTATAAGTAAAGGAAATATGATGGTGTTCTCCACATTAAACACTAAAATTAAGTTGAATAGCGGGATAAAACAATCCCAGCTCCTGACAGGCACGGTGAGAAGGGTTTGGATTCACATTACTTCTATTCTGAGACTGAAAACACCATTATTGTAGCTTTTCGTGTTTCAGAGAGATCTAAACTCACTGTGACAGAAAACACTTGGTCTTCTCTCAGGCACAGCTGTACTAGTAGGATGGAAAGCTAAGTCAGGTCTCTTGCAGAGAATAATTACTTCTTTTAAATAAATGATAGAGAAGATTGAATAGACTGTCAACAACATGCTAATCACCTTCAATTCTGCTGCCAGTAACTGTTCCCCACAGACCATAAAAGATATTCTGATTTGACTTTTAGATGCCTGGCCATCTGTTTCCTGAACATCTTGTATTAATTGTCTGAAGGAATAAAAATTTGGCAAGCACATGTAGCTTAACCTGTCCATTCGTTCACATGAGATGCATCATTAGCAGTACACTATCTATCTTCCACAGTTGTCTCTGCCTTTGACAAGTCCGAAGTAACTAGGTCTGCTCAACAAGAATCCTGTCACACCAGGAAATTCAATTGTTGATGCTGTCTCATATTTATGTAATCTGCCTGTCAAATGATTACTCACAACAGAAAGAGACAGAATTAGTATAAGTAGTGTCTCTCTTGACAAAGAAACTATACACGGTATCTTATGTGACAGTTATGTTTTTCCTTACGTAGGTAGCCCTGTTGTCTCCAAGAAAACTGGGTTTTAAAACAGATCAAACACCACTGTTGCCATTGGTGTGGTTAGCTTGGAATGGTGCAGTTTGTTCACCAATTTCATATCCTAGATGTTACTGAGATAGGAATAATCATTATCAGGTTCCTGTTATTCTCTCTAACTATTTCAGGTGGGTTTGATGCTGCGCTTGGATATGAGAGACAGAACCACACTGAAATGAACACACTCAGAACCACAGAATACTCTGAGTTGGAAGGGACTCACAAGGACCATCCAGTCCAACTCTTAAGTGAATGGCTTGTACAGGGTTCAAACCCACAACCTTGGTGTTATTAGCACCACGGTCTAAGTAGCTGAGATAATCTAAGTCACTCAATAGTTTTGGTTGGGGTTTTTCTCTTTTACATAAAGTTATTCACTTCTCTAAATGGTTATGTGGACCTCAAAGCTTCATTTATGTGTTCAAAAAAGCGTTTAGTAGAATTATCTATTTACTTTTAGAAAGGGAAAACAATGGGGAAAACTTGGAGCACTGAAATGTCATCACAATTGTAAAAATTTGGTAAAATTTCATGGCATTCAGATCAAGGATACATTAAGGCATGACAAATAGTGTTATAATCAGTATTTGAACTAAATTTATTTTTCTTCCATGTTTGGATCAGCACTAGAAAACCTGAAAAGTGCTAACTGAAGTGGAACATTCTGGCAACAGACTACTTGTTAGCATTATTAGCAGTATGCTAGATTTCTTGCAGCTAAAATAAAACTTAAGGAAAAATATCATTTAGCTACTTTTCCACAAATTTCCCCTGAGAACTGAGGCATAACAATAGAAGTGCAGATAGTGAAAAGATTCTATAAGATCATAGGATTGGTTTAATACTTCAGGACAAGAAGATTGCATCTATGCTTTTCTTGTCGTCAGTGGACACGTGTATCAGTTTTAAATAAGGATTTTTTTAAAAGAAAGGGAAGGAAAAACCTCAACAAATTGCAAAATGGAAAAAAAATCAGCCAAGGCTTGAATTTGTACATTTAAAACAGAGCCAATAAAATGCATCGTAGAAGAAAACCAGTGCAAATATAATGCATCTTTTTTCATGTTTATTTAATAATGAGTGTCTTAAAAGTATTTTCTACAATTTAGTTAATTTTTTAAAAGTTGAGGGCAGATTTTTTAAAAACTGCATTAGGAGGACACATGGCATAATCTAATCTCATAGGTGATAGCATTGCATAAAAAGTTTGTGAATGTTCTGAATTCCCTGTTAATAGCCTTATGCATTAGCAATAACACTAATTCTGTGTCTTTTTTGTTCCCTACATGTGAGCAAGCTGTTACTTGATTGACTTGAGAGCTGATTTTAACAGCGGAGTGTGTAAGACTCCACATGAAAAATCCATAACCACTACTAATAACTGATATGAAGGCTATTACGAACATTCAACACAATCTTGACTTAAGAAAATGTGTGGTGATGGACCTGTATTTTGAGGAACTTCTTAAAACTTTTCCTCAAATGTTTATTTGATTAAGATATTCTGCCAAAGGCCACACTTAGTATTGACTTTTGTACACCTACATTCATACTATTTGTATACATCTCATTGTCTGTTAATATTATGTTGTATCATTTTTTAAATCCTTAACATTTTGAAATAACGACTCATCTTGATAACTGATCAAGTATCTCTGAAATACTTTTTGACCACTCTTTTACGAAGTTTTTAATCATACCAGATTATTTCCTTTTTTTTCTCTGGTTTCTCTTCCTTCCCCCTCTTCCTGTGTGAGCTGGGATCAGCTTCAAAGCAGATTTTTTGAGGGACTGAATGATAGTTCTGTGTTACTCCAGGTGTACCTGACCGCTTTTAATTGAGTTGAAATACGTCCATGGTGGTGCAGAGAGGAAGACAGGCTTGCTTTGAGCAAACCTTTCTCTTTTATCTTCTTTAAAGTACCTTCTGTAGGCAGCGGCATTGAAGCCAAGGTAGCAAACTGTGCTCCATGGGTGAAAATAATCCTGAACACTCAGGCCAACAAATTTCACTCAGGCTGCCAGAATTTCACAGCATCTGGAGGCACTGTCCATGCTGGGTTCACACAATCACGGTGTGGCATCTACATGAGAGATCTCTTCAGCATGGCAGAATCTGTGGTTCTGTTTAAGGAAAAAGATAGAAACACAAATCTAAGTTTAGAGATGGAATATGAGGGTAAGCATTCTGAATTTTTAAGCATTTGGCAAGTAGTTACTGGAGAAAAGAACATACCTTAATTAAAGAGACCATTTTCTTTTATTTCCACATCTTTTGATGGAAGTCTTAAAAATAAATTCTCAAAATATTTTAGTATTAGCAGGAAATACCATACTAAAAGAGTTCAAATGCTGACCAGGAATATTCACATCTCCTTCAAAAATGCAGCTGTTTGGAAATTTTCTGACCTTTCTTTTATTTTCATATTTTTGACTCTTCTTCCATATATATATATACGTATATAAGTTTTTAAAATTATATTGTCCTTTCCTTCTTATATAAGATAAGCTGGATAAGCTGGATATTTCCTTCTTGGATAAGCTAGCATTCGTTGAATGGCACCTCTGTGCTAGTCTCAGCAACTGAGATCTAGAAAGAAAGATAGTAGAAGAGAAGTACGCACTGGTTTTATGACTGTAGTCTCCATACAAATTGTCACACTTTTTGTTGCTGATTTACAAATTCCAATCCCGTATAGCTTTCAATTTAAGAGTGTTCTGGCACAAAAGAACTCAAGATGACCAACTGCAAACTAGGAGTGTAAACAAAGCCCAAATACGTCAGAAATACTTGTTTTGAAAAACACAAGCTAGTTAGTAACTTTTTATAATTACATAAATAAATCAATTTCTTTTCAAGTAGCCACGTGATTAGAATTCCATAGAATCCCAGCAGGAACACTGAGGTTAAAGTACAGTATGCATATGCATGTATGTTTTGAATTGGTATGTATTTTCCAATCCGGTCCTATTTTATAATGTTACTTCATAAGGATACTACAGACAGGTTCAATTTTTAAGACATTACCTAAAACCCCAAATTTTCTACATTTTGGAGCTGGATGCCAATCTTAATAGTGGTTGAAGTCGTCTCTTCAAGTTAAGTATAGACACTCATTCAGCATTTCCAACGCTCACCTTGGAAAATCCCCAACACACTTGAGGTTATGAGCGTGTTATACAAGAATCAATATTAAGCATTTGAGAAAATACTCTTGTACTTAAAAAAAAAAACAAACTATGGTTATAATATGTTTAAAAAAGAATATGATTTTTTTTTGTCAGAAAAATGTAGCAAATAGCTAAGATTATAATTTTAGGGGAAACTAGAATTTATATGACATTTGTAAGATGGTTCCTTCTTTTTCTTTTTTAGAAAGAGACTGCTCGCTTTGTTCTTGAAAAGTATTAAGAGCAGTTGTAATTAGGTGAAGGAATATATAAAAAAGTCCATCTCAAGATAAAAGTAAGAAAGAAGTCATAGGGAAAAGTCTTAAAAGTCTATATTTGATTTTACCTTAGCACAATTTTCTTTCTCTTTCTTGTTATGAACTTCAGGGTTTAGATCAACTGTATAAATCCCTTTAGTATCTTCCATGCAAATTAAAGCACTTAACAACAGATTGTTTTCTTGTATTAGTCATAAATACATGAATCTGGGATAATAAATCTGAAGTAAGTTCATAATCTCTGGTTCAGAAGCATGAAGTCAGTAAAAAAGATGTTTAAAATTACAAAAAGGAGGAAAAATCCCTTTATGTTAATTGTTTGCACACTGTGATATGTGAGATATAGCATTTGTATCAAAGTTTGTTAGTTACTATAACAAATTTAAAATTACAACCATCTCAAGAAAGTTTTGCTGGTTTTGAGTTCATTAAATACCCATTACTTTGCTAAGTGTTACTATTATTCGTGTCATCTTGTTTCTACTTAAATGGATAGATTTTTAGTCTTTGAAGTCCCTAATACCATTTACATGGTATTTGAATTATATATTTCTTTCTTTCACTAATTTGCTACTGTTTGTTACCTCTTGGGTGGCTTATAGAAAGCCTGAATGAATTGTGCAGTTTGAAGGAGTTTGGTTTTAAACCTCTATTCCTATACAAAATATAAAGGAATTTAGTAAGAGAGAAACCCGTGAAATTAGGCTGCCGGCACTCTACTGTTCACAGGAGAAGGGCTGACAAAAGAAAGGATATCTGACTAATTGCTGTTTGAAATAGACACAAAGAGAAACCAGTGATCAGAGAAGCAATAATGACTTGGGCATCTCAGTCCCTCTGAATCAAGTACTAAAAGCAGCCAGATTGATAGAGTCAGTCTTTATCCTAAACAGCTAAGCTTTTGTCCCTGCTGCAAAACTTTCTACGGTGGTTCCACAGAAGAACACTGAACAAACTAAGGAGATGCTTGCAAAAAGGTGGACAGGATGTATTAGGGGAAAATTGGAAAGCGGTGGAGAGGGGCATTCTGACTTTGAAGGTTTTGAGGATTGCACAGAAAATATTGTCAAATATTTGAGAAGGCAAAAAAAGCTTCAGAGCGGAGGGATGGGGATAAACTGGGATGGAACAAATGTAGAGAAATAGAGAGAAAGGGGCCTAAAAGAGGCTGGGGACGCGTAAGCAAGGGATGACAAGCTGTTGGTCAGTGTGTTTTCTCACCAACCCTGCAGCTGATCATCACCCCTCATTTCCTGGCCAGCTTCTGTTTTTAACCCCTTTCTGTCTCAGTGCAGTTTCTATTCTGCACATGTGACCCAGTAGCAAACTTCAAGGCAGACTATCTGGCAAGCAGGAGAAGTCAGGGTTAATGGGGATGCCAAGGGTCTTGGAGCTAGTTAACTGGAGACTTTAGATCTGATAGCAGGACCCCCGAGATGGAGCACCTGGGAGTCAAACACTGGTGCGATCTGGGAAGGGTTTTTCCCAAACAGTCCTGAGAAAGGACTGGGTGATTACCCACACAGCGCCTGTTTTAAGTGGATGCCTGTGCTGATACTGTTCTCTTGTCTGTTAATCTGTTTGCAAGCAGCTGTGTCTGCAGAGACCTTGTGTGTGCACATGAAGGGGTAGCGTTCAGCTTCATTCCTGGTGAGGCCTGGAAATGGAACTGAGCAGATCCTCTCAGTCAGCTCTGGAGGGGATGGACCACCCACATCTTTCAATCCACTGGCTTTGGCTGTATGTAATGCGTATATTAAAAACTCTAAGTTTACCTACTAATCTTAATATTTCAAAATGGAGGGTCTGTGATAGTTTTCTCCAAGGAGTCTTTTTTTTTTCCTTTTTTAATTTTTTTTCTACAGCGGGTGTGTGAGGGTAGGGGTATGCAGTTTTGTGTACTTTGAGGGGAAGGGGCATTTTTTTTTGTTTGTTTTTTTTTTTTTTCCCCACTTACTGTATCATTAGCTTGGATCATATTTGGAGTGGGGGTAGGAAAGGAAAATTTATTTAAAGGCGTTAAACATGGAAGTGTAACTGTCTGTTTTGTTATCTCATGAAAAATTCGTGTTACAGTTGGACTCAGTAAAAATCTTCCTGACTGTCAGGAAGCGACCAGAGATATCCTTACTCATTTCCCTGTAGGTCATGTTTTGGCTGGCTTTGATGTCTAGGGTATCCAGCCTGCAAACCTGGACTGAACTTTTGCCTTTGGAAAAGAGATTCTGTTTCAAGATTCCTTTACTTTTTCAAAAATTCATGGTTCACACATTACCGTGTCATGTCTTATACCACAAGTCTGAGGTGCAATTTTGTTCCCATGAAAGGTTGCAGACCAAAGCACTTTCTTCCATGACTGTGATAAAGATAAAATACTGCAGGGCAGGCTACCAAGACAGTGAAAGGATTAAATGCAGTTAGAAATATCTTCAGGGGTTCACTTTGTACAGGAAAAAACTTTTGTGATGGAAGGGACTAACAAGTTGTATCACCTGAAAGAGAGCACATTCATTTTTGAGTCTCTTGAGGCTATCATAGAACCTTACTGGGGCAAAATTATAGAGGATGAAATATTGTTGATTTAGATTTAAAGGGAAGCATAAACTTGAAAATACTTTATATCAATTTATTGTAACTGTTACTACCAAAAATTTTGGCATGAGAAATAGTTTGTAGTACACTGATATTTTTAGTTACTGTTGTTACCTGTTTGTAACATTCTTACTTTTCTTAGTGTTTGGCCAGCTAAACAAAGATTTGTGGTTTACACTATTTTTTTGGTAAACATTTCTTTTTCAAGGAATTTGCAAACTAGTGATTTCAAGACACAAGTAGAAAGCACTTCAGTTTCCTTGAGATACTAATCCTCAAGAGCAGAAATGCATCAGGCAGCACTCAGGTGCAAAATGCTGACCTAAAAAGATGTACTATCATATGTTCTTGCAATATTAATCTTTACTTAATACTTTTCCCTGCCTTCATTGATGTCCAGTGCATCAATTCACTTTTAAACAACAATGTTTCTAGTACAACTCATAGAGTTTATAACTAATACCCCTTGGAAGTCCCAAATTTTTTGGATTTCACCATTTTCCAAATCCAGCACATTCAAATGAAATGAATGAAATGAAATGAATGAAAACATGCAGTCCTAGATAATTCTTTCTCATGGTCATGTAATCCTTTCTTCATTCTTTGCTCTATGCAGATATGAAAATATCATTTGACACATGGAAAATTATTATTAATTTCAGAGATTTCTGTCTTACTATTTAAGAAAAATTAAAATTTCACAGCTGATAACATTTTTTTTACCTCCTGCTATGTCTTGTCTTAATCTAAGTTGCAATGCAGTAGGGGTTACCACATAATCTTGCAGCATATCCCTTTACTTGAAAATAACTGTCTTAAAAGACTAAGATCTCAGTTCTGTGTGACTTTTAAAACAAGCGTAGTTTAACTCCTGTCACTGATGATCTTTATCAGGGCTTATTGTTGTATATGGAGCTGTATAAGTACTTCCTTAACTGTGGGGTTTTTTTAATTTTTGAAGAAGATATTATGTCAAAATGGAAATTGATCACAAAATGGAAACTGAGTTTTAGTGGAGGCAATTAAAAAGGACATAGAACAGCCTCTGTATACCACAGGAAACACTGCCAGAATATTTTGGGGGAGATAAGAAATTTAAGGGTAATAAAATTATCTGAAATATTCTTCTTCATAAATGAAAGTAATTTAGAATAGGGAAGAACTAATGAACTGTTAGAGGTCTGAAATTAGCAGTCATATCTCACTGATGCTGTGACTGGTTGCGGTGCAGCTAAAACAGAGATGTTACTGAAATACTAGCAGTAAGTATAATTGAAAATAAGTGATAAAAGACAAAAGTTAAGAAATTCTGAGTAGAGTAAACCACTTTTTTTCTACAGCAATGGTTCTCAAACAACAGTGTGGCCGCAGTTTGACACCAGGCAAGCTGGTACACCAGGCAGTTTGACATGCCGTATAGCTTTGGCTCTGCTGTTTCTCATTGCTGTATCTGCTAAGGCAGCTAAAAACACTTTCCTGCTATCACTTTTTTATATAAACAGGTGCTTTAATGGCTAGTGATGACAACTGAGTTGGGAACATCCATAATAAGTGTTCTATTTGACATTTATTCTATGGTGCTGCTAAATACATGTGTTCCTGCTGTTCTAAGTTAGTTTTCTTGATGGTATGCTGATTGCAGGTATGTCTTGAAAGACTTAAGAAGCTAAGTTCAGCTTCATGTGTGGTTTTTTGTCCTTTGCAGTTTGTGAGAACAAGCACCTTTGACTCACTTCTGTGGATTTTCAGTTAATAAGCTGCATTTTAATATGCCAGTAAAGATTTTACTTACAAAAAGAGGGGAAAAAAAGGTAGTTAAGTAATCAGCATGTATTCATTGTGTTCTGCCCTCTATGCTTTAGGCACTCAAAAATAACAGTATACTGCAGGAATTCTCTCTCTTTTCAGAGTCTCTGATAATTACCAACAACTTTTATACAGAAAATTTGTATGTCTGAAATATTGGAAGGATTTATTCTTGCCTGAAACATTGCTGATGGATGTAATAAGTATCTAACACATAATAGCAACATTTTCTTATAATTTATTATTCTCTTTTTTTTTTTTTTTCATCTAATTTCTCCAGTCTACTAGTTTCTGATATTGCTACTAGGCCTTGGGACATTTTACCAGAGCAAAATAATAGCTGCTAGAGAAAGGGAAGCAGATTGGCTTGCTTCTGTTTGCATTTGAAGAGAGGGAGGCAAGATCAGTACTTTTCCTTTCATTGAAGCGTATTAATTAAATGTTGCAAATGATATAATTTCTTCTGTTTCCTTGAGAGATTGTTTCAAGGTTAAATATTTTTTTACTATCGTGTTTCTTTCTTTCTTTCTTCTATTTTACTTCTCCCTTTTCTCCTCTCCTAAGACTTTGTCAGTGTTCCTTCACCATGGACCTCTTAATCTCTTCCTTTCCCTTAAGCAGTAACAGATTTAGTTCCTTCAGTAACAGTTTCATTTTCCTAAGACATTGCTTTCTAATTTCTATTTCAGCTAAAGCATGTGTGTTCCTTTTTTCAGTTTCTAAAGTAGCTTTCATATGTTGGCTTAATGTCGTTTTTCGAAGTCTCTTTGAACTGCCAATGACTTATTGTCAAGGCAATAATAGGACTGTACATGGGATCCCTGCCATGCCACATATGCAGTTACTGTCATAATATTCACCTTATATTAAAATCTAAGAGATTTTCTATTCAACAAAAGAAGTTCATTGCCAGTTCCATTACAAGTCTCTTTAAGTGTCGTCTTTCTGTTAAATAGCTATTTATATTTGTTCTGTATAGTGGATCAATTGTTAGAACTCTGTAGAATTCAGGACTAATGGAGAGGGCCTTGTGAAAAGATCATTTATTCAGCTTTTACACAGAGTGTAGTATGTTTCTTGGTATGTGAGATATTGTAAAATAAAAGTAACAAATATTAGGAAGCTAGCACAGAATATTTTCAGGGCTCATTACATTTTCCTGATGATGTAATCACAAAACTTTTCTTTCACTAAAGACACTGGAACTGCAGTTTCTGAGTATAATTGTTAGAGGCTAGAATCAAGTATTTACTTTAAGCTTATTGTATTCTATAACCTTGTTTTCCTAATTATAATTTCTTATGGTATATTCAAAACCCTGAAAAATACTTCTACCATTTATAACCTGATATTACATACATAATCAAACTTTTATTAGATCACTTAATGACAGTTTTACATTACATGAATATAACCTTAATTATAGAATTTTTTTCCTGTTTTTTTATACAAGCCAAGCAGTGTGGACTTCTACACCTGCCTACCTTCAAGTACTATTCAGTTCCACTGATTTTGGTGCATTTTCTTCATATTAGGAAAGTATTATGCTCTTTATAAGATGGGTTTACTTGCATTTAAAAAATAATTAAATGAATGTGTTCGGACTAGTAATCGTAGATCCCTTCCAACTGAACTATTCTACTTTATTATAAATAAGTAAACTGGTCCCCTAGAATTTTACAGAAATAGTTGTGTCTGGTTCCATACTGGATCCTGGAAAAAACTATTTTTTTCAAGACCATTTTAAAGGAATAAGGTCCTTAGGCCGAGATTCAGGCTGGGAGTTTGAAAAAAGTAATTTTTGAAAAAGATCTCTTGCAGATTTTCTGTGAGTTTAAGCCCTATGCTTTGGATTGAACTGTGTAGAAAGGTTGAGTCTGTATATTTTTGGAATTTAAGGGAGAGCTAAAAAATTTTTTATTTGTGAAGGAGACCTTTCATGATAACCGTGGTAGTCTGTGAGCAAAAATTAAAAACTCCCTCCTAATGATCCTATTCCTCTTCATAAACCCACAGGTATTAAAGTCAAAGAGAAGATGAGCTTCTTTTAAACTTATAATGTCAAGAAGGGAGACATCTAATGCCATGGAGTAGTTGTTATGAATAGATTTTGTAAGTTTAAATCAGCTCTTGCCTTTTGCCCAGGCCTCTGGCAGCAGGCAGTAGCTGTATTGAGGTGGCCAGCACCCCAAGGATCCACTGTTATTTGCAAGTTCTTTAATAATGGTTGATTCCGTCTATTAAAAATGAATTATTTATTAATAGACACAAAAATAACAGACATAAGGCTTAAAACAGACTATTACTACACAGGGATAGGACAAAAAGGCAATACTAGTATTACACATGGAGTTAAAGGTACCATTAAACTTACAGCTAGCTAAGGAACAGTATAACTTAGGATTCGATGTTTCTTACCATCCAGTCTTGATGGAATACACATTGAAAAATCCTCTCTCTCAATTCCTGGGAAAGTGACCTGGAGTTGGTCCAAGGCTCCAGGGAGAAATCTTCTCACACCTTTCTGTGGAGTATGTAAGAGGCTTCTGCCTCCGTGATAAGTGTGTGGGCTTTTATAGACATAAGAACCATGTCTTTCGGTCAAGAATATTTCTTTCATCTCTTCCCACATTTGCTTTTTAAACTAAGATGTTGTTTCTTAGTTGAGGGCCTGAGCCCTTTTGGCACCAGAGATACCCCATGCTGGGCCTGTGACCCGCCCGAGTTATCTCCTGCATATGCACCAGGCATCAGTGGTAGAGAGGGGGTAGACATGTCCTGCCACAGTAATGTATATAAAGGCTCATCTTGGTCCAGAAATCTAAGTGCCATAGTAAAAGCAATGACTGGTTACTTCAAGCATTTCTGAAATTATGTACTTCAGAAACATTTCTTAATCTTCATTTTCTTGCAGCGCTCAGTAGAAAAGGCAGCAATTTTCTGTCTTTGTTAAAGTAGCTAAAAATACTTCATGGTGAACTACAGAATAATTAACCATCCTGCAGGATTTGGAGTTTTCAAAGGCCTATTTCTGAACTACTAATCTGTTCCTGAAAGGGTTTTCTGTGTTTTTTCTCTCTCATGAGCTTGGTTCTTAGTACCCCAAATCTGCACATAAAAATAATAGAACACTTTTCTTAATCTTGGCTATTTTCTGTTTCAAATCCTTTTATACAAGTATTTTTCAATTAACTTGCATTTTGAATTATTTTTTGGCACGGAACCTGTTTTTTTTCAGGTCAATTTACATCAACATAAATAACATTGAATGTCCTTTTCTTTTTTTTTTTCCTGAAGGCTTGAAGTCAGACATAGAGTCTAATTGAGTGTCATTAATGTAAATGTATATTTTTCTATTGGTATCACTCTGTGTTCACCCAGGCTTTTAAATATTCTTTGCTTCTAGAAATTTGCATTGCAATTTTAAGCCTTCTCAGATTTCTTAGAAATCAGCAGTGACTATGATATTGTCATTTATTTCACCTTACTTTATTTGGCACTTTCAACACTGTGTTGGGCATACTTGTAAGTAAAATGAAATAAGACTCAAAGGAAATTAGTCTGAACTAAACAAGAAAGACAGTCCTCTATAATTAGTGGCATACAGTCCTCTATAATTAGTGGCATACAATTTCAGCAAAAATGATACAAGACACTGTAGTTCCCATGTGGCATCCTTGTCTGTTCTGTTTGCAGGGTAGCACTGGAGTGAATGGATACTGACTCATGACTTTAGACCACCTTGCTATTTTCTTAAAACTCTGACCTTTGTAACAAGAAAGAGAAGAACTTTATTTCTGCATTTTATATCCTCAGCATGTGCAACTTCTCTCCATTCGGTATTCACCAGAAGTGTTCACCAGTTGACAAACTCGTTATAAAATGTAGAATGTAGTGACATACACCGAAGCAAAAGCTCTGATGTCTTCACTCTGGAATGGGTTGTTTTACTCAAATACTGTAAGAAGTTTCTTTTTTTTCTCTGTAAAAGCAATCACATTCCTTATAACTGAGAAGAAAAAAACAAAACACCTCTGACACCACTGCGGTCTGTGAGCCCCAAACTCAAATGGGACTCAAAGTGAGCCTGGAAACAACAGAGCATCAGTGAACTAAAGTAGGCAGCATTTTTTGTTAAGCAATCATTTCAAATTCTTCTTCGTATTTTTCATACTCTGAGATTTATATTGGAAAAAAAATCCACAACACATTTTGCACTCAACAGACCTGAGTTTAAATCATTTCACTGCTTTACTGGATGAGATTTTAGAAAAAAGTCAGTACAAGAATAACAGAGGTGTTTGTGCTCTCTGGTAATTTTTTTTCTTAAAAGTACAGTATAAAGGAAACCTTTAGTGTCATAATGTTCATATCAAAATAGCTTAGGTGTGCTCTATGTCTTTACTGTTTCTATAACAAGTTTGTAATTGTTTATTGTTTCTGTAGTTTAAAGAACAAAAAGTGAATAGAAAGCAGGAATATTCTTCTGTGAAAAAAGCAATGCCTCAAACACTTCCACAGAATTAAATTCAAGATCTGATTTTTATAGAAGATACCACAAGGTAACCACAACAACACTGACAAATCAGGAATGTGGAGGTCAGAGGTGCAACCAAATATCCCTCAGCCTTCAGGGACATGAAAGGGTATTAATTATGGTATGTGTGTAATTATGGTATTCACACACCCTTTAAATATTTACTCTTTTTTTTTTTTAAGTTTTTTATTACTTTAGAGGAAAATTGAAATTGAGAACTGGCTGAATGGGAGATCCCAAAGGGCTGTAATCAGCGACACAGGGTCTAGTTAGAAGTCTGTCACAAGTGGTGTGCCCCAAGGTTCAATACTGGGCCCAGCAGTATACTTTAAACTGCAAAGGAAACTCTGAATACCTAGAATTTAAAATTTTTTTAACATCACGGAATGATAATTAGTTTTTCATATAATGGATCATATAGAAAAATAAGAATCTTAGATTGAAACTTAGATTTAATCTTGAATTGAAACAACAGTTATAATATGCCAGACTTCACTGAAATAAAAGTAGTAGGGTTCCTCCCTAGTACAGATTTCTGACAAGTTTAAAATCTCTTTTTAAGCTCAACTGATTTTATTTCCATTTTGTTCAAACTGCTGTTAATAGACTCACCTCTCTGCTACCAATTTCTATTAAATCTGTGCTCTCATTATTTTTTAATAAAAAGTAGATTTTAATTAGCAAGTCCGTTAGTCAGAGTAGAATAGGAAAAATTCCACAACACCTTTTAAAATTACCCATTTAAAATTGATCTTTAAAACTCTTGTTTACCTGCAGCTATTTTTTGTCTGTGTGTCCAAGATATAACCTTGTACCTAACCCCTTTGTGCACAGAATTAAGTTCTTGTTCTCTTTGGAAAAACATTATAGAAACTTAGCTCTACTTTTGCGATTTTTTTTAAAATTTTTATGTTTAGAACCTTTATCTTTCCCAGCACATGCGACCTCTTACCTGCTCCGTAATTACTGCCTCTCTGAACAGCCTTTACTGAAAAGATTCTTAAATACACTTTCTCTCCCTCTTGTTTTCAGGTGTGCAACTTAAAATTATGTCTCTCTTTGGCTGTTACTCTATTACAAAAACATTGGAAGTTTGTGGAATTTCAAGTTACAGCAGGTTTAGTTTCAGTTCAAGTCTTACTACAGAAGTTGTCCTGAGCTGTTATGGTGAAGGTGTGTAAAATATCAGTCCCAAACAAAAGGAAAAGTAAAGGTAGATCATGGTAAATACAGCTGCACTTGATATTGTAATTTAAGGTATAAACCTAAAAGCCAATCAAGAAATGAAGCGTTTAGCTGGATTGAATAAAACTAATACATTTATACCCAACTCTGAATATGGAAATAAGGATACCAATGAAGAAAAAATTCATTTAACAAAAAAGCTTTATCTGAGTAAGAACACAAAAATTTGATTGGCAATAATTTATTCTAAGGATAATGAAACAAGAGAAGAGTACAAGCATGCCTAAAACAGGAGCTTACTAAGCTCTCAATTGCCAGATGTCATTTAAATATACAAGCTAAAATGAAAAAGGAAGAAGCCTCAACTAGAGAAAAGCATGCCACTATTAGAAGTATGAAGAGGATACACACATTTGTTGGCTCAGTTTATTACTCCTTTATAATGTACCACGTCTTTGCTTTCAAAAGTTGATGGGCGATGTGCTCTCCTTCCAGTATTTCCCTGTACTTCATCTACAGAACAATGGTGGGGTGGTGGCAATTGATAGTTCTTCCCACAATTCATCAACAAGGAAATAATAACCTAATCTCACCTTTAAAAAAAGAACAAATGATCAAAGTAGTCTTGCCACAGGAAAACAGTAAACCACACAATTGGAGAATTATGCCATGATAATTTTTTAGATTCCTAATGTGATAAATTTTAATTAGCAAAATTATGAAAGTTTCTTTATTTTCATGGAGCAAGGGCAATGCTGAATACCAAAAGATTATGCAGCTACATCAATTAATTGGGGATGACTTGGTTTTGAGTTCACAGTAGAATATTCCTGAAAATTTTAAAAGAAATAAAGAAGCAGACAGGGAGATTTTTCTCTGCAGAGGTCAGGAGTCCAAAGTAAGAACACTTCTTCAAAAAGAAAAAGTAGATAGGATTTTCTCTGATTCTCTAACAAGAAGTGGCAGGAAGCTTAGTTGACACATGCATATTTTAATTTTTTAAGAGAGAAAAAGAAGGAATTTTGAGTGATAGATATAAAAGCAGACTGAAATCAAGAATAAGGATGTACACAGAAGCTAGTGGCTTTCTTGTAACGTGTTTTGTTTATGTCTTTGTTGTTAAACCAAATTCTGCATTATTTATGTTTGTGCACATAGAGGAAACACAGGTAAAAATGGTACTGTGTTTATTGGGAAAGATGAGAGGATGAAAAAATACAGCAGAAAATGGATGGATAAAAATGAATTTTACTGTGAACAAAAACAAGGCAGGAAACAGGTATGATCCAGGCTTAGCAACTTCACTGAATGTGAAATGAAGTTATTAGAAGAGGATAGGAAGGAAAATAATGGAAATCAAACAGCACCAAAGAAAGTTAGGTTAGCAAGCTAAAAAACAACAAAAAAAAAAGACCTAAAAAATCTAAGGAAGTATATCTGTTTAAAAAGTGTAAATCAATTAATAAGGTAGTAAAGAAACTAATATTGTAGGATTATGTCAGAGTGATATTTGCAAAAAATATATTTGCAGCACAATGAAGGTGTTAACAGTGCTATTTCCAGTACGGTTAGTAAGAAAGTGTAACAAAATATAATTTGGCAACCTGGGAAATAACATAAATGTGATGGAAGCAGTAGAAGAGAGTGAGAAGTAAGTTGGTTTTTACTCTGTCTCCTAGTTCTGTGACAGTGAGGTGAAAATGTCAATTTACCTGAGCATCACATCACCTACAGAAGCATTTTGATATTCTCTATATTCACTTTCATCATTTTATAAGGGATAGGGTTTTTACTGCATAACACTGCTGCAGCTGTAGCCTTGGTCTGTACCTGTGCACGTAGTAACTATGAAAATATTTTGGCCACTGCTGCAGAACAGATGTGCTTAAACTTTCTCCTGGAGAAACTCCCCAAAGGGACCAAAAGGCTTTAGATTCAAAAATAAATTTTATTCTAAAATAGAAGTCTAAGTGTATTGACTTTCAAAATGAAAAGAAGTCAAATCAATGAATAAAGAGAACAAAAATGGAGAGTTTAATGTGCTGCCCATTTTGTCCCTATAGACTGGAACTTACTTTTGCGTTTCAGTTCAATTAGCTTGATACTTTCTGAACAGCAGCAAAATTTGATTCTTTCCCCTCTGTCCCAGAGAAGCTCTTTCCTCCGTGTTTGTGGCCTTGCTACCAGACTCATCCTCTCTCTGCCTCTTAACCTCTGTGTGAGCTCCACCCTTCAGGCTGGATCTTGCTTGCCAGCTCAGCAACCTTTCCTGCCCTGAATACACTCAGAAGCTCACTGATGACAGGAGTGGCCTTCTTTTTCAAAGGACTCTGTTGGAGCCAGCCTCTCCTTAAGGGAAGGGTAGACATATGCTTGGGGACGCAGACATATAAATTTTAGCAAAGGTGGTCAAGTGAGCAAGTACAGTTGTCTACTATGCATTCAAACACCATCTATTTCTTGATGGCTACTTGATGTATTTTTATTGATTTGTTTATATTTAATTGTTCAATTGCCTTAAAACTACATTAGAATATCTTTTACTTATTGGACAAGGCTTGATTTGAATTACTGGGAGGCTATGTGTTATTAATAAAATGTAATTAGTTAAATGTATCAAAATAATTTTAGCTTCTGATTAAAGTAAGCCTGATTTTATGGTGGTGGTATTTTTGCACACACTAGCCTTGAAATTCTCCTTCTTAGTGAAAATAATTTCTAAGACATTTATCAGACAATTAAAATTGAGATGTCTAGGCAGATTTTCTAATGAAGGATTAATACTGTACAATTTTATTTCTTTGGCTTGCTCTTACATTTGTATGCTTTGTCATACTATTTTGTAAGTCTTTTATCAAATGCTACATTGGTAATCCCCTTTCCAACCTGTCCTTCGGAGTTTTGAGTGCTTTGCTTGTTTTGTGCTCTTGCAACTTCTCTTCCTACAGATTAAACTCCTCACATAGAAGCAGTCGATAGCAGTACCTGACGGTGATGGAACTACTCAGAAAAAAAGAGTATTTTGCAAAGCTCAAAATCTCAGGCAAGAATGTAATTTCACTGTCGATAAAACACAAACACAACAGCCCAAACCCACAAAGCAAAACTAAAGAAACTAGCCAATTCAACCAAACAATAAGAGTCTAGATGGATAAAGATCTACCACCTAGATTGAGAAAAGTAACCTTGCTACAAATTCATAAACTACATTCTTTTAGTTTTGCTTTTCACTTTTGTTTGATGTATTCTTAAAGATTGTTACCTACATAAGTTCACTGAATTGCAAATATTTGGCATAAATCACCCCTTTTCATGGTTCTACAGAATAGTTGAGTTGAATGGTGAAAGACAGAAAATTTCAGTTGCTACATGGAACTATCTTCATGTAAAATGACTGGCAGAGTATAGTTATAGGAGGTAAGAAATAGAGGAAGAAAAAACTGAGTTGAGTTCTCATTACTATTAAAACTGAGGCAGATAAAATTTATTGGAAAAGTAAAAACATTTCAAAGTCTTGCATTTCATTATATGTTAAGATACAGTCCATTGACAATAAGTGGCTCTTCAAAGCATGCTTTTTTTTTTTGTAGATTAATTTCCTGAAACAAGTAGAAAATTTAAATCTATCTCAGCAATATGTTTCATGTCTTGTAGATCAGAAAATGCTCTTTAGTTGGATGACTTCGGTGCTACAGAAGCTGTATATAACAAAGCAAAAGAAAAGGAGTCGGGAGGAGAAAAGGATAATAAAGAGGAGAAACTCATCATTTTTTCTTCTAACCCTGAATGAGGGTTGATGTCTATCTAGGAATCAAAGTGCTCGAGTTCCCTTGAGGCAGAAGAGAATAAATTGCCAGTAGCAGACAAGGTGAATGCAATTGTACATGAGGTAGGTGAATAGGAGAATCTCTTTGTGATTGCTTTCTAAACCATCAAGAGGGTCTGGAATAGGGCAGCCAAGGGGTACATTTTTCACTTTACATATTATGTTTGTGGCTGTGTAATTTTCATGTAGATTTCATAACACTGTATATTAAAAAATGAAGATGAAACCTGGTTTGCAAATTACAATGTGAGCCTACATTAGATACTATGTTTTACTATGCTACTATGTTTTGCTTAGCTCAATTCTTAAGGACAATCATAGACACTGATTTGGGAAAGCTCCCCTTCAACAGCAGAAACATAATAATTTATTTCCTAAACAGAAAAAATAAGAGCTGTTAAATATGTTGTCAATGTATAATTTGCATTTTAATAGTGAAAGTATTCTGATAAATTACAGTTTTCTGCCTTTTTAAGTCATGCATATAATAATACTTGAATGTCGTGTAATATTATTGCTGGATGATAGAGATTTTCAGCTTTATCTAATATCATTTGTTATGAGCATTAAAATTGAGTTGCCAGCTCTTCCTGATTAACATTTTTTTTTCATTTCTATAGCTAATGTCGCAACAAGAATAAAATTATTTAAAATAAGTATCACTTTGAAAAGAATAGGAAAAAAATTATTTCTCTTTAACACGTTATTTTCTTTTTGCAAATTTTCCTTGTCAGGTTCTTCATAGAACATGCTGTTCTCCCTCATGATGCAAAGCCTAACAGATTTTTACTGTAATATTCCATTCTGTAAAAAAAACCCAAAACATGTCTAGAATATAGAATGCATTTCATGACTAACAGTGTCTTTCTCATCCTAGACTTTCTCTTTGTTCAAATTTGTGCGTTTGAGATGGTTTCTAACGGCCTATTATAGCAGCATAAGATTGTGTAAATGGTGCAAGCACAGACTAAAAGCATTCTACCTGACTACACATGCAGTCCTTTTTCCTGTTTTACTAACACTTAACTTGAAAAAATATTACAAAGTAGAGGATCATTACTTTAGACTTAATGAAAAGCACCTCTTACATCTAGAAGAGGTCAAAGTAGATAAGAGGGTGAATGTTTGGAGAGAGTGAAAGAACAGTTACCTCTCTGGCAAGCCCTGACACATCTTTTGTGCTCACTCAGGAGGAATGTGTAAGTGTATTCAAGCTGCTTTTAGTGAGAGGGTAATTTTCTATGAAAGTTTCTTCTGGCTTGGTTCATTTAAGAAAAGGTAGTGTTTTTCTTTTCTCCAGCAGTCTGGGGTGGGGAGATTTTAACTGCTGGTAAAATGCAGTGAAAGGCTGTAATGCTTTCCATGCTCTAAGGCTGAAATAGTTGTTACTTGCTCTGGGGAAACCTATAAATACAATACTGTCTCTATCCATGTGTTCCACATAGCTCAGGAAATCTGTGGCATGGCCACATGTGAGCTTTCATGAGACCTATAACACTAGAGTGGCTTTCTTTGTGGCATGATGGTTTCCTTCATTACTTTTTCTGAAAAGGTAATATTACAGCTTGAGAGAATGCAAAATATTGGTTGCCGGACATTTATGCAGAAGTAGGATGAATGTTTTCAAGCAGAAAGGGATGTTACAGAACATAAGATTTACCATTGTTTGTGGTTTTAGACCCTGTGTGAGTTAGAAACACAAGCAAATTAAAAAAAAAAAGCCCATAGAAGATTCAAAAATCATATGTCTTAATTAGAAGAGCAAAGCCTACATTTGGAATACTTAACAACTCTTGTGAGTAAAAATGCTTCTTAATTCAAAGGAGGGATCAGCCAGAGACTGTGATATAAGACCTTGAGTGGCACATAAAAACTGATGTGTTCTTACCTGCTCCTAAAAACCTTGCAGCTGTGGTTGTATAGCTGAACTATTAGTTTATTTTCATTCAAGAAATGACACATCTGCACTTCACTTTATCCCTAGGCTTAAACATATTACACTTTAACTACTATTACACTGGCTCTTTCATCCCATGGCAGACATTTCACTTTGATTTTATTTCATTTTACTGAGTGCTTATTTTATGACAGGTTTCTGTTTTGTTTGGATTAGGGGGGAAGGGGGTGTTGAAGAGAGAAGAAGGGAATATTAAGGGTATGCTCACCTGTATTCAGACTATTCTGTACCTCGCAAAAGTGAAGTTATACTCCTTTTAAAGAAACATCATTTTCAACTACAAATATACGCTATTCTCTGTGACAAAAAAATATTTCATGCAGGGTAATAAAAGAATATTTGTGGCAGTGAACTGCCCTAGAATGAAATATTTCTATTTCTTGTTATAAATCTGTGCAAATGCTTTAAAAATATGTGAGTTCATGATAATATATGCACAGGCATCCACATTTCTACACAGAAATTGACAAATATACTTGTGTGTGTCAACAAATATATTCATTCATCCATGCAAAAATGCTTCAGATGAATACTTGTATCATCCTTTGGTTTGAGACACACACATGTATACATACATAAAAATAGAAGATTGACTATTTCTGTGGATTTTTTTAACAAATATTTGTATATTAGCCCAAAATCATATGTAATATGCTGCACAGGAAATACAATCAACAAAACTTTACTGTAAATGCCTTTAAAGTTTGGGGAAGGTATAAGTCCAAGGATACTTGTCAGTGTAGGCTGAAAATGACTATTTTCATTTGAACGATAATTTATTTAGCATCTTGAAAATACTTTCAGTTGTCATTTTAACAGGTACTGCCTCTGGGGATAGAAACACTTTGAAGACTTATGGTAACCGAGAATGCTCATTTCACAATAGTTTATATTTAACATGTTCAGGTGAGTGCGGTAAACAATGACTCTAGCCAGTCCTTACAAATTGTATGTATATGATATCTTTACAGTGGTATAACTACAGTGGGTGCTTGTTTTTCATAATTTTTAATCTTGTTGAAAAGAAAAATTATAGAAAGCTGTCCGAATAACATTATGTTGATAATTTACCACAACTTTGCCACAACTCCTAGAAATTCCAACATTATTTTCTTAATGTCTCTGACATAAATAATATTTATCAGAAATCAATATCTTACAGACAAGAATAATATCTAAAAATTCCGGGTTGCACTATGAGTTTGATGATAAACATAAGCAATATCTTTGATCTTCAAATATATTTTTTACTATATATAACATTTAAAGAAATAGAAAAAAAAAATTCCTGCTCCTGTTTTAAAGCCTCTAATCTATTTTCCTCCCACTTAAGTCTTATTCCCAAAAGTATGTCAATCCTGCAATGAGTGAGGAAGATAGCAATGTAATTTTTCATGGTAAAATATATGAAACAAGCAGTAAAGTTAAAACAAATGAAATTATTGTTTCATGTAACACAAAGTAAAGTTGCAGGATTTATATTGTCTTAGGGTGCAGTAATGGTCAGAACATATAGGGAAGTATGAAATCCTCTCAGTGACTGTCAAACATGACTGTGTGGATGAGACTTCCAGAGTCTTAGAAACCTCTCATAATGAGTACTAGAGAGAGGATGAGAATCTATGTTATTTTCTATGTTTTTTACATATTAACAGATGCTTTGGAAAATACCACATAAATCAATGAGCAACATACTTAGTAAGTATATATTACAGTATAAAAGAAATTATAATGTAAATTTTAGTCCAGGAGATAATGCTAACTGCCATAGAAATTCTCCTGAATTTTTCTAAAAATAATTTTAAACTCAAAGATGAAAATGCACAAAAAAAAGCTGTGGAATTTCTTCATGGGCTTTTACCTTGAAAGTGATATATATGTGGAATAATAAAAAAAATGAATTCAATCTTAAAGAGCAGAATAACAGACTGCAGCAGGTTTCACATTGGTGCTATTATTACATGTGAACTTGTGCTTAACTTCATTTGAAATCAAATTCTCTCTATGAATAGTAATATATTCATTAAATGTGTATTAATTGTGTACGTATATTAATTTCTATTATATTGATTATTATATTGATTATCATATTGATTGATAATTAAATTAATACTTGCAAAAACAGTCAGCTAAATATCTGTTTCATAGTGTAATTGTAGTGTAAGTGTAGATGTAATTTCTTTTATGAACTTGAGCTTGGAGTCAGGAAAATTCCATCAGGCTGCACTCATGGTCATTTCTTCAGACTGGAAGAAACTTGTAGTGAACAAATCCATCCTCTAAGGATTTTAAATAGTCCCCTTTTGCAGGAGTAATAGAAATACTTAAGGTGATGACAAGTATTTCTGTGCTGGAATGCTTAATTTGATTTTTTAATTTTCTTATGCCACTACTGAAATCTGCTTGTTATTCTAGTCTCTATTTTCTATTCTTAAGAGAATAACTCTGCTTTCTGGCAGATTAGAATGAAGTGAGGTTTTGGAAATGTACCATAGGAGAAAGAGAAAAGAACAGAAAAGGAATTATGTATAATGTTTCAAAGATTATTTTTTTTAAAGAATGTTTCTTAGCTGTTAAATTATTATACCTATGTGCAACCTGTACCACCTGTGTTATAGCATTAGATACTTTGATTAGTGATTAAAGTTTTCTGGTTGAAATGACAAATTAAGGTACGAAAAGCATTTTCCTTCATCTTCCTTTCTTTTTCTGCTTGGAAAAATATTTATTGCATATTTTAAGTAGTTTGCTGAGTTTAATAGTTTATCCCTTTGCTAATTCAAACACAGTATTTCTCTCCATGCTGTTACAATGCCTGGAACAGCATACATCTTAGATGATTGAAATTAATTTCAATGTCAAACTTTCATGAGTAAGCCAAGGTGAAAATAAAACAACCAAAAAAATCATTGAAAGTAGAATGCAAAGAGAATACAGGAAATTGTAAAGATTTATAAAGAATACATATTCATAAAAATAAAATTTAAAAAGTTAATTAACTGGGAACAGTGGTTTCTAATTAAAAATAATAAACAATGAAAATGATCCCATACTGTTTTGTCTATGAAACATATTTTGCATTTGTACTTTTCCTCCTTTCCTTGCCTTTCATATCAAAAGGCCTTCTGCGAACTAAGGCAGGGTACACTTCTTAATTGCTTTAAAAGAGGGAGAATTTCTCACACAATTCAGAAAATACTCTGAAAAAGGTGTTCCTTGATCAAAATATTAAACAATCACATTTTCATCTTTATTTTTCATTAAATTTCTTGTAATCTCAGAAAAATTTGATCTACCACATAACATCCTGAGTCAATTAAAGGTGTTAATTAGTCACAGTTAGGATTGGCCCCTCATTTGGAGGTTTTGGTACCACCACTTAGCTGGAAGAATGTTTATAAACCTGCTGTCATGAGAAGTTTGTCCAAGCTACTTCAGAACACTTTTAGTGTCTGTTCGTACTAACTGCATTCACCTTGAAATTTGGTAATAGAGTAACAGGTTAGGGATGTGGTGGTGAAGAAAATATTTTAAAATATCACAGTTGTTTTTAGCACCTGCCTCATCAAATTTGTTCATCTTCTACAATACATAGTGATATTCAAAACAGAAATTCCTAAGCAGACCAAAAATCAATATATCTATTTATATAACTCAATGCAGCACTCTATAAAATACAGCCTTCTCTTCTTATACTTCAGGCTTATTTCACAAGGTCTTCCTTAAAAAAGTACAGTCCTTATTTCTAGGATGTTTCATGCACAGCGTTGCTGGCTGGTTGAGGGAGGTGATTGTCTCTCTCTGCTCTGTGCTGGTGTGGCCTCACCGTCAATATTCTGTGCAGGTTTGGGCACTACAACATAAGAAAGACATAAAGTTATTATAAAACATTCAAGGCAGGGCTACAAAGATGCTGGGAAGGAAAGAATATATTTACCTTTTTTTTCGGCAATTTAAGGGATATTAATCTTCTAGAATATGTCTCCCTTTAAATAATTTAAACATGGTTATAGCTTGAAATAAGACTTGGAGATAACTATTCATGCACATTTTGGGAGGACAGTCACTGATTGGAACGGCTCACAGAGAGCTTCAATTATCAAAAACATCTTGAGCCATTGTTGTAGACAGATGCAGATTAAGTTAAATGAAATAAATGAAATGTATTATCTTTCTATCAGTCTGAATATTGTTCACATTACTGTTAATTTCTGTGCTAAGACTCCCTGCTAAGTATTCTGCCTGACAATTTTCATGTCACTATATAAATCTTCTCTTATTTGTGGAAAACAGAAGAACTCATTAAAAAAAAATTACCCATAAGTAATTAGATATGTGGCAGGAGATATTGTTCTACATCTCATGACTAGACAAGAGTGGCTCCAGAAGTTACAGTAGTAGCATTTTGCATGTGCCCAAAACTTTGAACAAAATGGCGAGTTTTTTCACTGATGATCATTTTTCCATTTTTAAAGATAAAGCAAAAGTCAGAGATGATGACATTTTGTAGAAAAGGGAAAGAAAGGAGAAACAGAAAGAGAAGGGGATTGGTTAACAGGGATTCAGATAATCTTTACTACAGCTTTACTATCTTTACATAGCTTTATTATGGCAACTACTGTACCACAGAAAAGGTCAATTAACATGAAGCTGGAGATTAGGATGGAATGATACTGGTATCACTAACTCTCTTCTTCCTTCTCTCCAAGGAAGCATAAATGCAATCAGTTGTCACCGATAGATACCTTTTTCCTCAGGAAAGATGAAGATGACCAAGAGAGAGAACATTTTATTTTTTTTTTTCCTATCAAAATACAGAGAATCAGAAAGCATTTTTCAGCCTGCCCCTGTGATGGTATGTGGGTCACTCAATTTGCTCCTCTGCTGGGTATGTTAATAGAAGTCCTGCTACGTCCTGTTTCTGTGAGCTATAAATTTTGACAGCCTTTTGAAAGCTTGTATAGTAAAAAGTAGGTTTTAGATGAAATCATCTTGAAGACTTATCTTGTCCAGAAAGGTTCCAAAGTTTCATCCAAGCAGGTAAGTTTTTTTCAAGACGGGAATAACCTTCAGATAAGACTGTATGTTAGTTCCTTTGAAGAGTTTTCTTGAAATTATGTCATACTTCACCTTTACTGCAGGCTTTCTGTTGGATGATAGATTTATTTATGGTGATGACAGTTTAAATATCTTCTTCCACTTTTAAGAATTTTAAATATTGATGCAAAGCTAAGTCTATATAATAGCAGATGAAAAATGTAATTTAGCATTGGTACTATGAACACAACTTTATGAAAAGATCTTTGATGCTGATAAATGCAAATATAGCTAACATGTCCTGATAGTTCATCCATTTGAATAGATGATTTATTACAGCAGCTGCAGGGACATGTCTCCTTCATAGAAGTGTTCCAGTTGTAGTAAAGGGTACAGCAGTGCCTTAATCAGCATTTGTAAGTGCTTTCTGCATAGCATAGCTACTGCTAATGGAACAGCCACTCATCAGTAGGCAAGAGCATTCCTGCACATAGCTTAAAACATGGGAATCCTGGACTTAAAATATATTTAAAGGACAGGCTAAGAGAATTGGGTTTGTTCAGTCTGAAAAAGAGAAGGCTTAGGGATGACCTGATTGTGACCTTTCAGTACCTGAAGGGAGTCTACAAGAAAGATGGGGAGAGGCTTTTTACAAGAGTGTGTAGTGACAGTACAAGGCGGAATATCTTCCAAATGAAAGAGAATAGGTTTAGATTAGATCTTAGAAAAAAAGTATTTACGAGGGTGATGAGACACTGGAACAAGTCGCCCAGAGTAGATGCACATCACTGGGAGTGTTTAAAGCCAGGCTGGATGGAGCTTTGAGCAACCTGGTCTAGTGGTAGGTGTCCCTGTCCACTGCAGGGGGGTTTGAACTAGATGATCTTGAAGGTCCCTTCCAAACCAAACCATTCTATGTTTCTCCTATGATTCTATGATTAAAAGTGGTTCAGTTGTACTGTAGCATTGTAGGTACATATGCATGCTTCTATTCCTGATCTCCTTGCCTCTGATGCTGAATTTTTAATGATCACAGTCTGGGCAATTCTGAATAAAGTTTACTGATATGGGCTAGCTCATAAATAAAGGGGATTTGAGTCTAGCTAGCTTTACATTTTCAAAGTGTAACTTAGAATGTGCTACACATGAAAGCATTAAATATCACTTTTCTCTCACTTCTGGTAAAAAAAAATTTCAATAGTTAAACTGAAAAAAAAAGTAAGTGTGGAGAATAAATATTTTAGGATGCAGAGTTTTCAGCTGGATGCTGCAAGTTTGGCAGAGGTCAGAGGTGCAGCAACAGCAGTAGTAGGCTGATTACAATATTTTATTTTCTGAGCCTACAAAATGTCTTTTTCTAAGCTCTTGTTTCGCTGAAATGCATCTGACCTATATCTTTCTTTAAGTGCAGGAAGCAATTCTCTATAGAAAGCCATAAGCTATACATGGAACAGAATGTAAATGGTAAAATACAGTGTTCTCAGTGGGCCTGTGGGGATAAAAAGACCACAAAACAAATGAAAAACAACTAATAGCTTTCCAGTCCCAAAAATCAGTAACAACAATGTTAGTTACCAAAACTAAAATAAGTATTGAGCATAAGGATTGTGTAAAAAATTGTAAGTTTACTAAAAATTATTTGATTTTTATATGCAAAGTAGATATTTTATATCTACTCTGTGCTGCCACAGTAGATGTGAAAAAGAAGTAAGGCACATTTATAAAAAGAAGTTCCCATTCTGACATCATATCCAAGCTGCTCAATTTGTCATAAGCCACCAAAACAGGTTCACGGCTGCTAGCCTATGCTGAGGCTTATGTATAGCATCAAAGAGTTGGAGATTGATGTTCAGGGAAAGAGACTCTGGAAGTGGACTTGAATTCTAATTCAGTCTCTCACCTTGTTGTTGATTGTTTCATGGGATGGATAGTGCAGCTGAAATTGTGTTTGCTTTACATCCAGCTCTGAGAACAAGTTCCGGCCAGACTTGTTCAAATTTTCTCAGCCAGGGATGACTTACAAGTGCTCCAAACTAAAACGAACTCTCTTCAAAGTGTGTTAACTCTTCTACGCTGGATTATAAATCCAAGTAAAAGGATAACCCGATAAAATTATTCAGTTGTCATTTCTAGCAAAACAACATCCCCTTTCCCAGATTCTAAAAGAAGAATGAAGATGCTATTTAAAGGAATTATTTGTCTGTATTATTATTTTACCTCAACCCTGACTCATGTGGTATGGTATGCTGAATTTCTTTACAGGCTTCGTAGTTATATAAAAACAGCAGTAGTGACTGCAAAATGTTTTGTTTTAATTTTTTTCCTGGAGCTGTTTCACTCAGGAGGACTAATGAGGCTGTGGACACCTGCTGTGACCAAAAGACCTTCATTGGAATGAGGAATATTCTCGAAGTCTGAAAAGCTGGGCTCTGTGATGTAGGTGGGGAAATTTTCCCTAATATAATAGCAGAATATAGCTATGCTTCTCATGGCATATATATCCATAAGATATCCATAATCAGCCATGTGATGAAGCCATCACCGGTCAGCTCAAGGCACTTAATTGGTGTGGATATATTTCAGAGTGGAATGATATGGATTTAAGTATGAGTACCTGACTGTGGTGGGTTGGCCTTGGCTGGGTGACAGTTGTCCACCAAAGCTGCTCTGTCACTCTCCTCCTCAAATGGACAGGGAAGAGAAAGTGTAATGAAAGGCTTGTGGGTCAAGATAAGGACAGGGAAAGGTCACTCATGGATTACTATCAAAGGTAAAACTTAGCTTGGGGACAAGTTAAATTAATTTTTTTCCAATCAAATCAGACTAAGAGAATAAGAAATAAACCCAGATTTTAAAAACACCTTCCCCCTATCTCTCCTTTCTTCTCAGGTCCAACTTTACTTCTAATTTTCTCTAGTTCCTCCCCAAAACAGCACAAGGGGATGGGGAATGGGGACTGCAGTCAGTTCATCACACATCGTCTCTGCTCCTTCCTCCTCAGGGGGAGGACTCCTCACGCTTCTCCCTTGATCACGTAGGTCCCTCCCACAGGAGACTGTCCTCTAGGAACGTCTCCAATGTGAGTTCTTCCCAAAGTCTACAATTCTTCACAAACTGCTCCAGTGCGTGTCCCTTCCATGGGATGCAGTCCGTCAGGAACAGACTGCTCCAGCATGATTCCCCCACAGGGAAAATAGTCCTGCTAGCAAAAGTGCTCCAGCTTAGGCTCCTCTCTCCACAGGGTCATAGGTCCCTGCCAGGAGAATACTCCAGCACTGGCTTCCCTCAGAGTCACAGTCACCTGTGACCAGTGGGCATCTACCTGCACAGTGTGGGGCTCCTCCACAGGCTGCAGGTGGATCTCTGGTAGACATCTGTGGGCTGCAGGGGCACATCCTGCCTCAGCATGGTCTTCCTCGTGGGCTGCAGGGAAATCTCAGCTCCAGAGCACCTTCTGCCCCTCCTTCTGCGCTGACCTTGGTGTCAGCAGGGCATTTTCACATTCTCACTCCTCCCTCCCGGCTGCTGTTGTGCAGAAGTTTTTTTCCCTTTCATAACTCTGTTATCGCGGAGCTGCTACCACCATTGCTGATGAGTTCAGCCTTGGCCAGCAGTGGGTCTGATTTGACACCAGCTGGTGTTGGCTCCATCACACATGGAGGAAGCTTCTGGCAGCTTCTCACAGAAGAAGCCTCCTGCAGCCCCCCTGCTACCAAACCCTTGCCATGCAAACCCAATACACTGACATATGTTTATCTATTTTAAGGGATAGCAGTATCTTACTGAGAAATTATTTATTGGTACCATATGGCAATCCCCAAAATTATAGCTAAATTAAGTTTAATTTACCTCATAAAACCCCCATTTGTTTTTCAATTAAAAAAAATACTTAAGGACTGAAAATATTGCCTAACATAGCTTGTGGGTTTTTTGGAATTGAGTTCTTAAGAGGTTTTGAGCGTCCTTTAAGCTGCATGGTGCTACCATAAGGAAATGCAGATGAGGAATGCCTTTTACACAAGTATTGCTAAGCATTCTTTTTAAAGCTGTTGTGTTAATAACCTCTTGCGCATTGCTTTGAAGGCTCTAATCCTCAAAGACCTCTCAATTTCTAGAGTTCCAGTAAAGATATATAGTATATGTCTAGAAATCTGTTAAAGATCCAGAAGTCAGATAGATTACGTGTGTAATAAATTTTGTGTTTCAGTAAAACAGTCTACCAAGAAGCCCTTCACTTTATCCACATAAAGAAATTCAAGAATAAAGTTCCTTTCAAAGTATTCTATCACTACAATAACTCTAAAGCATAAGAGGAAAAGAAAATATATTTGGTGTTATGACTGAAAATAAGTACAGAAATTTTGAAGAATTGCATCTGAAATATTTAGGTATGTCCTCTGAAAATACTCTAGATAATCAGAAAGGGATGTAAAAAGTACATAAAGGGCTATCAAGTTATTACCGTCTTGTGTGTTGTACCTCTGTGCTGGAATTGAGTGTGTGTGTGTTGCAAACTCTTTTTCACCATGCCTGGTGGTTAGACAAGGAAAGAGAACCTGGAAATTTTGATGCCGAACTAGTTGTTTTATTTTTCATATGTAATGCAATTTCTTCTTCTACTACTTCATATGACCTACTCTACTGAAATTGTTTTAATCATAATGATATCTTATTGTTTATTCTTTAGGTAGTCCTATGAGAATCAAGGAGTTGGACTCTGTGGTCCTTATGGGTACCTTCCAGCTTGAGATATTCTGTGATTTTCTATATGTAGTGTCTTGATTGCCAATCAGTGATATATGGGCTCAAAAAAAAAATTCCATTAAATAACAGGTTTCTTTTTCTGAGCTCCTCAGTGGAGAATAAATGGCAATCTGGAAACAGGACCTGAACAACCACATAAAAATAACGTGGCTTTAGTTTAGTTTAATTAATTTTCACTGTCATATTTTTATATCAATGTAATTATTAGGAAAGTTAAAATTTTGATAGACATTATGAATTCCACTAACAAATAATAATGTAAGCAATGTAGGGAAGAGCAAACTTATAACTCATTTTCAAGAATGAGAATACGTCGAAACAGTTTATGTGAAGATTAGTTGCAGTTAATATAATCAAAAATACAGTAGAATAGTGCAATACCATCAAAAGATTCCAATATGTATTTAGGTACACTTTTCTAATAAATATCAAGACCTCATAATATTAGCTTTTCTGGCAAGAATGTAACATGAAACAAAAATGCAAATTTAATTTTAAATCTGTTTTCTTCCTTATTTGGAGCAAGCTACAGGAGTATTTTCCCCTCCACAGGACATGACACATATGTGCCTTGCTTAGGGAATTTGCCCATCACATAAAGGACAGTGCATAGCAACATCTGTTATACATGCCCAGGTCTGTTAAGCAGTTTTACCATGCTGCAAAATAACACATCTGCATTACCATAGATGACATCTATTCCTTATATTTCAGAAGCACATTTTCCTAAGTGTTTGCATAACAACACATTCATGTAACTAGGCATATCATTTCCTTCAGATAACATAATCATATTATATTTTACCTTTTTTTTCCTCCTCCTTTCTTATGATCATGGAATGACTATAAACAGAAGACTATTTGACTAATATATTCCCATTATATTTTGGAAGGAGTGCTAGGACATTTTTGTCTTTTATTTTGCAGATTTATCTGTCAGTTGTTAACAGATTTGTTCTCCAAATGTAGTTCTACATATTGCCTTTCCTGAGTCAAAGCTCACTAGGAGAGTAATTTAGAGACATAAATTCCGGGACGGAAGAAACCCCAGGTCCTACCTCTTCTTAAGCGCTTTCAGATGCAAGAGATACTGTGGAATATCTACATTTATGAAGGTGAGGAAATACAAGGAAACTTCCTTATGAACAATAGCAGAGCTTTGTATACTCAGCTAAAAATGTTCCTGCCTTGAGATAGCTGGTTGAAAAGACAGGATATAGTTGTCTGATTCTGTTTAAAAATCAGAAACAGATCATTTCCATGCTTAACTATATCCAGAATTTGAATTGTCAGTGTTTTTGAAGCATAATTGGCGTACACTATAGGAACTGACTCAAAGTTCTTTAAAAGAAGCTTGATCTTGTAACTTTAGCATCTTGCCAAGCTTTGTTTTTGCAGTTTCAACGAAAATGCACATGGCAGGATCATGCTTAAGAGGTTCCTTAGATGTAAGCCATCCTGTTCCTCAGTTTGAAGAAGATGGAGAAGTGTGTAGCCCAGATTGCCTGAGTCATGGGAACTAAAAAGAAACAAGAAAGACTCATTAGACATTAAATTCATATATGAAGATAAAAAGTCTTGATATTCAGGACACCATTCACAGCCAAATATCCTAATTGCCCAAGACGAGAGTGAGACTAAGCAGCAAAGGCACCCCCACCAATTTAAGAAAAGGCATGGGGCAGCTGCTTTCTGAGCGATACGTCTTCAGGCTCTACACAGAGTTATTTACCTCCTCGTAGTGAAGAACAGTGTTTCACTCACATCCTTATACTGATGTTTCCTGCAGACTGACCCTAGTCAGCGCTGATTGCTATGATTACCAGTCCAGGTTAACCACCTTTTCTGCCTCTATAATTCTGTAACACAAATAAGCCTATCAGCATCGCCAATGGCTTTCTCAGAGATAGCTGTCCATTTCTAGGGGCCTATAATGCTGAGGATCACAATGACGAAGCCCTATTTATTATATTTTGGTGTTTTTCTGTTTTAAGCCATTTAGACCAGTCACTGTCAAACAAAGCAGCCTCTGTGTAGCCTTAAAAACTAGGCCTAGGAAAAAAGCGTGGAAGAAGGGCATGCAGACTAGTCATGTTTCACTTATAACAAGCAACTGTAAACAATTCAAGACCTCTCACGTTCAGAACAAATGACTCCTAGCAAAAGATTCTGGGAAGAGAAGGGTCTTGCTCCTTTGATTGTCTTTCTGGTAAGCAAAGCAACAGAAAGGAACAAGACTAGCTCCTATATTATTATGATTAATGTGTTTGAATGAGAATCTTAGGAGGATTAGCCAGGATACAGACTGTTCCAGCTAAGTGATTTACAAAGAGCCAGAAGAAGATCAGGCAAAGCTCTGGACAAGCTGAGGAGGGTTTGGAAGAATAAACAAAAAAACTGTGCCAAAGGAGTTAAATATATCTGGGGGGGAAATGAGACTTTTTTTTATATTCTAATGTCTGATGTTAGGGTTTGCAAGAGTAAGCTTTTAAAATTCTTTCAGGGTGAAAATAGAAGATGCTTCTGAGAAAATCCATTCCAATGGGTGGTAACTTTAGGAAAAGATCTCCAGAGGAGGAACAGCCAAAGAGAAACAAAGGCAATTCTGGTTTGCTTCAACATTTTTATATTTATTTTTATTTTTATTGACTAGTGAAAAACATTTTAGTTTGACTACTGTCTATACTGTGTCTGTAAATAATAACTCTGAGGGAGAGACTGGAGCACTGTCCAGAGGGATGTAACTAGTCTTCCCTATCACAGAATGATTAAATGATCAGACCATGTCTTTCCTTCTGAACCAGCTGTGACCTGCATTTGGAAATAAACACAATGAACAAACACCATGAAAAAAATTCTCATTATTTATGAGGTACGGTTGATCTCTGTGAGATCCAAAGCTAAGTAGTAGAATCTTTCCTACATTGTAATTCTAACACATTGCTCATATGAAAGTTTGCTTTAAAAAGCTTTAATTCCACAGCATCATTTTCCACCTAATTCTCGTAGTTATAAAATAGATACTTTGCAAGGAAGCTGAAGTTCTTTTGTGTGAAAAGAATGAATTTTAAAAAAAGAAAGGTTTGAAGTGGCAAAACTGTTAAATACTCATTAATATGAATTCAAATAAGCAACCTCATGTACCTAATGGACTTTGAAGGGACTGGTAATTTGAAATATCATTAGAAAGTCACGCAAGAAACAGTGAGGTAAATTTTAAAAGGATATAAAAAAAAGATTAAGGGTGTAAGGAAATGTGAACATCCACATATAAGTGAAATCAGAAAGAAAAGAGATAGGCACAATGAGAAAGAAAAGTTTAACTAGTGGAATTTATAAGACAAAGATGAGAAATTATGACCTTTATATTACTTTTTTTTTTAACAAAAAAGATTTACTCTTCATCTTGGACAGGTTCATGGAGGGCTGTCTCCTGTGGTAGAATGTGTCTGCCTAAAACAAAACCCTAGGGGTCTAAAAACCTGTTGCTGATACATATATTTATATATAAATATAATCCAAATATATTACTGATTTTTAAATAATTTTCCCATAATATTTATAGTGCCTAAAGTCTTAATTAACTAAGCACAGAAGGAAGAGATAAAAATAGAATGGACTGCTCTTTTAAACATGCTTTTTTGACTGAACAGTTGTAGCTGGAAATGTACTGTCTGTTCCTCTACACTGTTTAAAAACAAAAATGTGTATTTATTCCTCTGACTAGCATTTTTTTAATAAAGTGCCTGAGATCATAAAAAGTTATGATTTTTTAATTTTTTTTTCTGTAGATTTCACAGGTTACTTTGTTGAGAAATTGTATTTCACTTTGATGGGAGCTCCCTGATTCTTAATGTGTCAGAAAAACTACGTGCTTTTCTGGCAAAACTCTCAGAAGAAGGCCTTCCTGTACCACCAGAAGGAGTGTATTCTAAGGTTTGTAAAATTACCAATGAAATCAAATAAAATCAAGATTATTAAAGAAAATATTTTTTGAAGATGGACAGAAAATGTGTTTGAAAGTAGGTAAACCATTGGACTTAAATATTCTCTCCCAATATGCTAATTGTTGGTGTCTATGAAGAAAAATTCAATTCCATTATCACTGCCAGGCTTATTTCAAGTTTAACATTTTACCATTTTCAAATTTGACTGTTTTCCACATACTTTTATATTATCACTAAAAGTTATTGCAGGACATTTTATTCCAGTTTTCCAAACAAGTTTCATAGTTAACAAATATTCATTGCTTCCCCTTAGATTTCAAAAAGGACACATTTTTTGCCTCTTCCTTACCAATGCCTGTTTCAGTTAGAAAAATAGTGCAGAGACCCCACTTTGATTGTCTCCTCCTGGCAGGTGTAGGCTTCAACAGTGTGCCAGTGTGCCTGCTAAGGCCACCTTATCTGTCACAGTTGGTTATTTCCTGGTGGGATCTGGCTGATCACCATGTAAAAGATTTTCTCCAGAGTGCTGACATCCACTCTCACATTTTACTGCTTTTGTCTGTCAGCTGCAGTTTGGCTGTGTATTTAGTAAAAAAATTGATTCTAATCTGAGGTGGAGAATGCTCAGAAGACTTTACCGCCTATTGAACTTAGAGCAACTCATAAGGCATGTTCCCAAAGCTGGCCACTCTGATGGCACGCTTAGAGATTCATGTACACATTTATCAATCAACCATATTGATATTGTGATATTTATAAGGGGAGAGCGGACAGTAAAGAGGAGTGTTTTGAAAAGACACTGAAGATTAGGCAGGTGAAGCTGAATAAAGGGTAGAAGGAGGAAAACTAAGCATACAGAAGCTTAACTAACATACCTATAGGTTTCCCATAGTGATGAAGACTTGAAAGTATTGTGGGAAAAGAAGAAACATTCTGCAAGGAAAACCTGTAGTTTTCAGGGGACTTGTCTGCTCAGTCTTTACATTTAGGAAATCCATAGGGAAGAATTTACAAACTAATAAGAAACAGAAAACCATAGGAGATAATGATGATTAAAGCAGTATTTTCTGCACCCTCAGAAGTAAAATATAAACAGGCTGAATTTGTTGTAAATATCATATCCTGCAGTTCAGTCTTGTAACTGCTGTTCTTACAAAGTGCCCGAAAGAATGTATTACAATGTTGGAATGAGTCTAGCTAAAATGAATGGGAGCCACCTCACTTTTCACCTCAGTCGCCTGCTTGCTTTAGGTGTCTTTCTGTCATAAAAATGACGAGATGATCTAAACCACAGCCAGGATTCTTGATCTTGGCTATTACGCATATGTATAAAAATGCATTTCAATAGTAGAGATTAGTAATCACTTCACAGTGTTTTTGCTTTGTTCCAAGTCTTTACAACGTGTTACTGTTTGTTAGACATGTCCTTAGTGATGTTCCTTGAGACAGAATCTGTTTGCGTGTAGTAACATCAACACGGACAAAGAAATGCCCTTCTGACACTTAACAATGTGTGTGTATGGATAACTCAAAGTAGATTTCGGGCTGAAATTTAAAAAGCTTGTGTCTTTGCAAAGTCTTTCTGTAGTTCTAATCTTATAACTAGCTGACATTTTCAAACTGTTTCCTCTTTTTTCTCTACATTTGAGACGACTGAAGATGCAGAAACTACCATCGGCCTGCATGCAGCAAGCTGAGATTTTGACACTTCACAAAGGCACATGCCAGAACGTAAAATGAGGCCACTGAGGGATAATAAGAAGGTATGTTATTTTTCTGGCCTGCTTAGCTCCAATTGTTATAATCACCAAGATTTTAAGCAGCTATATGTATAAAAATATTTAATAACTATATTAGACAAATACCTCTTTCTTGTTCCCAACCTCCAAAATGCATAAGAAAGCTTGAAACTGATTTCTAAATTCTTCCTTAAAGAAAGAATATCTTTTTCTTTTCTTTTTGTAGAGGAGATTGCATTCAGTACATAGTATAATGTGGTGTGAATAAATCATCTGAAAATTTCTGCTACAATACATTTCAGTGGTCTCAGCAATAGCTCATAGATTAAACAACATAGAAGAATAAGTTCAAAGGCTTTTGGCTGTCCTAAGGAGTTAGTAATCTGAGGATGGATGGAAAGAGAATAATTTACTAGAAAACATATAGTGGGGAGTAAGAAACTTTGAGGTTATATCGATAAACATGAGAAACAGTGGGAGTGGAACAGTGTGCAACATGCATGTTGTCATAACTAAGAATTTCAGGCTCTTTTTTCACAATCTTCTCTCTGCCTATCATGAGAAACCATTTATGCTGGTTAAATGAAAAACAGCACAAACGGGAGATGAGCTGAAATGTGAATGCTTAAGAATTTGATAGGTTGTATACCGAAATGATTTTATAACTTCCCTCTAGATCAGGTGCTTCTATTTGCAGATGTCCACTTTAAATCAGAATAACAGACAAGTCTTTTTGCCTAGAGAGGAAAACAACTAGTTCATGCAATGGCTGAGCAAGAACTGATGAAACCAATGTATGTGCAAGGTCTCCTCTGTAGCATCAAGTAACAAAGCCCATAGGAGCTCTCACAGGGCATATCTGAAATGGCCTTCAGTTTCTCTCTGGCAGTGCTAACTGAGAATGCAGACTATAACATTTCAGCAGCAGAAATGCAATGACATTGGAATCGACAGTGGATCCCAATGTGCCTGTAACTGTTCACTTTTAAAAAGAAGTCTTTATTAACTCTCAGATACTAAGTGCATCTGTTTTTACTGTTGAACCTTTCAAAAGATGAAGTTTGTTGTACTTTAGCTTAAGGTTCTGTATTGATCTGCAGGATCATTCTGGAGGGTTACAACTGTACAAAAACGAAAATATTTGCTGCACTTTTATTGCATAAAAGTGGAACAAATGCAGTACTTTACTAAGATGGTATGAGGTTCAGAAGTATTCATTTTATGACCAGTCTAAGTGAAATCTGACAAATGTATCACACATGTTGCTTAGCTTTCTTTGCAGATCTCAGGAAATGGAAACACTGGGCGGCTGGGTTGCTGTTGTTGTGGTTGTTTGGGGTTTTTTGGTGCAAAACAGCATAACCCCCTGGATCCTCCTGAAACATCACTCCCAAATCTGCTTAATTTTTTTTAAGATTTTTTACTTTAAAGGGAATAAGTAAATATTTGCAGCTTCTAGAACGCAGAAACTAAATGTATAGCACTCCCAGTAAAATCTCAGGATGGAGATAAAAGTAAAATAGCTACAAGTGAACCCAGGAGAGGGGGAATGATGACATGACTTTCTCCCATCTGCTCATTTTGGTGCACTTCCATCTTATTTCTCTTTCTGTCAAGTGCAGATTATGAAAGCTTTAGATTTTTATCTTACTTGAGAACTTCAGCAAATATGAGCCGAAGTATCTCAAGTCAGGAGCATGATTCAGTATCTCTTAGCCAAAAAAAATCTTAAAAGGCTGCCTTCTTATTGACTTTCTTAAGTATCTATTTGGAAAATATTATAATCTAAACAACCTATTCATTAGTGTGGGTACATTAAAATTCTCGACCTACTCTTAATTTCTGTTCAAAACCACTAAACCAAGGTTTTAATTAGTTTCGTAGCACAGGCTGCTAAAACTTGTTGTTCTTGAGGGTCATCAAACACTGCATCTGCCCTCCCTACAAATATGTCAAACAGCTAAGTCAGCTGGTAGGAACTGAAGTTGTGTTGGCAAGCGGAGACTGTGGTGATTGTAACAGCCCAAGAAATTATAGATAATTTTCTTTTGGTACTTTTGATATCTAAAGTAATAGTAGTAATAATAATAGTAACAATAACAGTAATATATTTGTATATAGTTGCAGCTTCCCAATTTCCTGAAAATTATGAAGTTGCTTTGAAAGTTTCTAGATTGGTGGTCTTCCACATAACTTGAAAAACTAATCTAAGTCCAGTGCGTATCACTCTTGCTTCAGTCCCAAACCGCTTCTGAGCAAAAATAGTCAGGTCATTCTTCGTAATTATGAACAGTAGTGGTATCAAATCAGTGGCTTTGTGATAGAAACCAGTCATGTTCCTGATAACATAGGTGATTAATGCAGAATTTGACTATTGCAGAGTTTGTTTTTATGGTATTTTTAGCCCTTGGTTAGTAAGAAATAAGTCCTAGAGCTTCCAAAAAAAAGTCTCCTCTTTTTTTTGCTAATCACTCTTACATCCCCTGCAGATTAGTGAGAGTATTTAAAACATTCCCAGGTTCAGAATAACCCAGGGCATTTTCAAATAATCAAACTCAAAAGGCAATTTGATTCATCAGAAGAGGTTAACAGAGAATTTTTCAAAAATAACTTGTAGTATTCAGTTAAAAGACATCTGTGGGATTGTCTGTACTTTGATGGCTTTAATTAGGCGCCTTACTACACAGAAAATATAGGTGCAGCACTGTGAGAAGTCTCTACCCTAACTGCCTTTATTTCTCACTTCTGTAAATGAATAGCACTTAAAAGGCCATTATGGTTTCTAGGTTTCTTCTCAAAAGACATGTAATCATTAAAAAGTATAATATAAATATGAGAACAGATATTCTGCAATGTAACAGAAACCCATAAAGGTTTGTGCTATTTCTTTTGCTTCATGTTTATAAAGAAGACATACTGAAATCCTTTTTACCGTATTCTTTTCGGGATTTTTTTTATCGTGTCTTGTCTCCCCACAATGAAATTGTTAGTCTTATTTAATAATTTTCTTTGATATGAGGAAACCCCTCTCTGAAGCCCCACATGCACCCGTGAGGTGTTGGTCCCCACTTTCGTCCTGGACTGACAGTCCCCTATCTGGGTAGGGCCTGCTCACAGAATTCCACAGGCATGTAGCACTTATCTGGCTTAATGCTAAGAGACAGATTTTATTTGTTTTCTCACCAAACACTGAAAAGGTTATTTTTGATTTATCTTACTATTCTGTTTAAACAGTCAAAGGTAAAACAGTGACTTATTTTTCTGGATTTATAAGCAAAAAACATGTCAAAGCAGATCAGGACAAAAGTGCACGTGAGCTTAGAATTTCAGGTTAGGACTTGACTTCTGAATTTTGACTCAGTTAAAATAGATCACAGCTTCCTCAGGAAAGAAAACCAAAACAACAAAACAAAAAGCTATACATTAAGAGAACTGAATGCTTAATGTTAAGTTCTTTACATTTAACTTATTTTAATATAAAAATTAATTTCTGGTTTCCAGAGACAAAACTAACCTAGTTAGGAGAATTGACAAAGTCAGGCAGTTGTACTGTATTACTGTGGCTGAGTACAGCTGAATTGTTTCACAGCTTAGCTCTGCTAAGCACTGCCAGCTAGTATCACTGGCAGTTTTTCTTTTCGGCATCCAGAAATCTATGTGATTCCCCAAGGAACCATGCTGACCCAACTGTTTCTGAAGTTGCTGCTTCAGAATAGCTCTATTAGAGGCTTAGACTGGTGCTGACTCATAGGAAGGTGATCTCTAACTATATATCTTACGCTCTTTAACAATTGTAGGAGGCAGTAGACCCCTCAGTCTTTAAACTAGAAAAATCCCAGAAGAGCTGTTCACAGGACTACAGCTTTGAATTATGAGTGCTCCATCAGAAGATTACATCTTCCTAGATAACAGAACAAAGCCTAGTCAATTCTGGCTACTATTAGTGTTAGAGAAACATATCTGCTTTAAATGCTGCTCGTATAAAAACATTTTAACGTAACATTAGAAGTGCTTTCAGAGCATTGTTTCAAAGTTAGGAAGTTCTGGAATTCATTGGTGAGCTATAAGATGGTATCATGCAACTAGAATGCTTGATAGAAAATCAAACTCAAGAAACTATACACAGAGCAGTATTTTTCTAGATAGGTTGTTGGGGGGATTTTATCTGTGAGGTTTTTTTTCTCCATTTGACCACCTCCTAATTTACGATGTATTACCAAAGCTTGTCTTAAAAATATATATTGTCTATACATGTTTTCTGATGGCTGTTATTCTCCAGTTGCAATGTTTCAAAAACACTAACTCTGATGAATGCTTTGACCAAACGCAGCACTCTCTTCGTACCCTGCAGTCAATCTTACTCTGACTTTCACCCCACCCTTATCCTCATCCTAATCTCACTCTACTGTTGCCTCATGTTGAAGCTTCCAGCACAAAGCAGTCTCTTCTTTTTTTTCCGAATGAGTAGCACTTTACTTTGCTTTAGCGCACTGCCAGAAATGACACTAAACCCCCTTACTATTCTACATCTTATTTATTATAATCTTACCTAACACAAATGTATATTACAGTATTCATTTCTCTGGGCTATCATTTCATATCCAATTCACCCAGTCCCTATTAATTCTCTCACCTCCTTCACCTTGCTTGATCACCTTTCCTTACTAGTGTTTCTCTGCCAGACTCCTTCTTCCTTGTTCAGACAGAATAATTTCTTCTTGCTCTCCGTTTCTCATCAAACCAATTTCCTATTTTCTCTTTTTATGCAACATATAAGCAAAACAGCTTATGCCAGGGCTTCTCCAGGCTGTTTAGCCCATGCTCTTGTTTATTTGGGCAAAGTTCTTCATTCACTGTCAGTGTCTGTGGAACTTCTCAGTCTGTATGTTTCCCCTCTTCATGGATCCATGTCTCCCAGCTGAATGAATATCCACTATCTCAGCTGCAGTTCTCACTTCTGTGTTACCATTACCTTTCCTCTATAACACGTAACATTCCTGACCAAATCCTATCAAACACCTGATATCTTTCTTATAATGAAATGATTCCATGCTCAGAGAAATTCCTAGAATTTTTTAGCAGAATTAAAGCTTTCCTTTCTTTGCATTATAATGACTGAATTAATTTTACTGAAATCTTCCAAAAATTTAGTCCAAGGAAAAACACAGTAGGTGAAATTCCACAGAAAACAATTGCTTTTTAATTGCATCAGGCTTTTATTTTCATTCTTACATATCATAGTTGAACAACCCTACAAATAAATAGGTGATGCTGCAGACTACTGATAATATAGATAGTATTTGCTATAGTTATAAGCATTAAAATTTCCATAATCACTTTATTCTAATCTAAAAAACAAACATGAAGCTGACAATTACCAAGCGGTAAAAGGAAATTGTTTTACAGAGCCTCAGAAATGAGATATCAAGTTTAATGACTTTTGTTCTTGTTTTGACAGATTTTTAATTATATCATAGGTATTTTGTCTTTTTTTAACATGATTTGTGAGGCATATGTTTGTAGTAATAGTAAGAATAAGCCTAATCAGAAGCAGATGCTTGAAACTATAACAATAAAAAATAATAAAAATAATAGAGTTAAAATTACTTTATTTGCCTAAAATTTGTAGTGCTATAACTAAACAAGCACGTGAAAATGTCATTAAATCAACATTTAGATGTATATATTAATATTGTTATGGTTCAAATGTGTCCCTATCTTATTCCTTAACAAATACCATCATTTTAATCTCCTAGCAGACTTCCGTTACTGAAAGATCTAGATTATTTCAAGAGTTCTCCATATATAAATTTGAGTTAAATGTTTTTAAAAAATTATATAACAAAAACTCCTCTCAAAGTACTTTATCATTAAAAGTAATATCCATCCAACTCCACCGCAATATCATTACAAGAAAAAGCGTTCTCGAAAATCTTATTGCTCTGTCTTCTAGTGCTTAGTTATTTTCTTTAGACAGCTGTTAAATGCAGTGCTGCAGAAGCAAAAGGTAACATATGCCAAATATCTAGCAGGAAAACAACAGGAAATAAAGCTCCTCAGTTCCTTTCAAGACAATCAATTATCTAGAACAGTATAGCAAAAAGAGCTTGTAGAGAAAAAAGTGCATAGATAATTGGAAAAAGAAAGAGGAGAGGAAAGGAGAGGAAAGGAGAGGAGAGGAAAGGAGAGGAAAGGAAAGGATAGGAAAGGAAAGGAAAGGAAAGGAAAGGAAAGGAAAGGAAAGGAAAGGAAAGGAAAGGAAAGGAAAGGAAAGGAAAGGAAAGGAAAAAGGAAAAAAAAAAGAAAAAAGAAAAAAGAAAAAAGAAAGAAAAAAGAAAGAAAAAGCTTGATGTTTCCAGAAAGAAAGGTTAGGAAAGGTTACTCATCAAAAAGTTAAGTGTGTTGTCTCAAGGTACTTCCTAGATAGTCAGTAGAGATAAGCCACTCTAGGAAGTATCCAAAATATGAAAATGTAAGTAGACCTGCAAGCACCTGATGCTCTTGTAGAGAGAACTATAAGAGCAAGCTTTAAAGAAGGATAAATTTTGGATGAAAGCATTACATACTAATGCCACAGAAAGAGACAGATGCTTGAAACCTGCTAGAGACTAAAGCCTTAAGCTATAGCATTAAAGGAAGTTCAGGGTCGACTTATATTTTGCCTGTTACAAGACTTCTATGCTTCTAGTAATGAAATAAAAAACATTAAAAGGCCCATCACCAGAAGAGTTCATAGCAGAAAAAAAGCAGCTATTCTTGATGAAAAGAACTCAAATACTGAGCAATATCATTTAAACTTAAGAACTTATATACTGAGTGCAATATCATTTAGCCACAGGGGCAACACTGGGTGAGAGAAGTAGTCACCTGTGTGAGCCAGCAAATGGGCAGAGACTTTTCTGGATACAGGTCTGTCACCTTCACTTTGCGTTCCAGCTCTCATTATAGCCTCTCTATAAATATGTGATAAAGATAAAACTTTAAAAGTACAAAGGGTGAAAACAGTGGTGAGATTGACTTGAAATAACACATCGAATCATTGAACGGTTTGGGTCGGAAGTGACCTTTAAGATCATCTAGTTCCAGCTGCCCTCTGTGGGCAGGGACACCTTTCACTAGACCGGGTTGTTCAGCGTTACCTCCAGCCTGGCCTTGAACACATCCAAAGATGTATAATTGATCAAGTCATCAACTTTGAAATCTTATTAGATATTGATTGTAAATAAAATTTTAAAAAGCCTCTTCTAATCATCTCAACTGATTAGCCAGACCATTTCATCCCACTGGAAACTATACAGGCAGTGTTATGTTTCTCACCAATTCATTTTTCTCCCATGTTCTAGACAAACAGTTTCTTAGATGAAATATTTAATTTTTAGATAGCTAACATAAGCTAACACCTTAGGCTAAGCCTTTTAAAAGAAGAAAGATTTATAAAACTTTCACTGTAAGCTGAAATACTTTCTGTAGAATTGGATTATTCTGTCCCATATTCCCACTGTTAAATTTTCTACCCAATTATTGTCACCACTTCCTTTTAAACTTTGGAAGCAATGACTTATATCAGGTGTAGTCCATTAGTGTGAAGACATGAGATAATTCAGCTTCTCTTTATGGAAGTGATGTTCTTTTAAATAGCTGAGTTTTAGACACCAAAAAATGTTTTCATCAAATGGCCTTGCTACACTACATCAGCATCTTTATCCAATCTCATTCTGTGGAAACCATTCTTCAAATATGATATCAGCAAAATCATCATAACACCAATATGTGAATTTCAATAAATCTCATGATTTAAAATGCCATGTCTGGCCTTCAGTAATAGCTGGCTCTAACCATGAGATGTTTTTACTCATTTCAAATTGTTTCTTGTGTTGTGCATCCACATAGAGCACCAAGATTAAAAACCTATGCAATGTTTTACAATTTCACAATTTTAAGCTAAAATTAATGACTTGAAAGCAAAGGTCCAAATGGCTTCTTTCATTTTCAATAAATAACAGAATAAATATTCAGTTTCCTGGAGAAGAGATTTATGCCCCAAGGAGTAGTAATAGTAATAGTTTTAAAGATCTCAATATTTATTTTCTTAATGAAAAATTAACCAATACCTTAATGAGTGCAGATGCTTTAAAGTGAAAAATGTAAGATAGATTTCCAAGCTTGCAACTGATCGAATCTTTTCTAGATTTTTAACTTTCCTTCTGTATAAAATTTATATGCAGATGTGCTTATCTCTTTCTTTCTTTTTTTGTGTTAAATACTTTAGTCACTGTGTCCTAAGAGTTGTTCCTCTAGATCTGTTTTTATCTGCTCTCACTGAAAAACCACCATAGTCACCTTCAAACATGGGCTCTGAAGAAAAAGGTGTTACTGAGAAAAAAATCCTATTAAAAAATACTACAAAACTATTTTAATAACTCTTTAGGGAGGACATATAATGGAAGAAAGGTAATTTTAAAGCTCATGTCAGAGCCACAGTACTAAATAAGGATATGTTTTCTACTGGTAATTCTAGACTATCACTGAAATACTGCTGTAATTCTATTACTCCGTTTCCTAGCCTACAGTTACAAAGTGTGGTTAAATTTTAAGAAAATGTAAGTCAGAACGCTTTTTCAGGCTGTATTGAGTTATGCTATGCCTATCACAGTGACAGGTGATTGCTATGTGGTACCTGAAATAAATAGACTAGATCAGCATCTGTTTTTTGGCACTTGCATGCTACACCTCTAAAAGCACTTCTACTGTCCGTAAAGCATCCATTACTGTCTTTTGTTTTCCACACATAAAAATCAATCCCATTCAAAACCAAACTTTCTAAGTTGATGTCTTGGCAAGGGCCTTTCGCAATCTACAGACTTCATGGAGAACAGCTCTTTCTTCACTCATACTTGGTTCCCATATCATATGCACTCTATGCTTCATGCCCTTCCACGATTAATTTGTATTCAAAATCTGTTTGCATCCCCTTGCTTGCTTTTAACTTAATCTCCCAGAAGCCTACTCATTGCTCTGATTCCCCATTTAGCTGGCAATCTATCTGACCTCTAAGCATGCTCTTACCTTGGCCCTCTGGTTTGCAGTACTTGAGTCTTCTGTTACACTTTGGCCTGCTTTTAAACCACAACCACTTTGTTCCTCCTAAATTATTATTTTCTTTCCTCTGTGGTTTAGACATTAGTTCACACGTCAGTTCTTATGGTTAATATTGTCTGCAAAATAGACCTGGTGCAGATTTAACCACCCAAAATGATCTGAGAGTCATGTTACTTTCCTCTCAAGAAATAGCATCCCTTGAATATTCTAGTGTAATATGAACAGGTATTTTATCCTCCCATTTTAGCTCTAAAATTATTCTTGAAGAAACACAAAATATAGGAAAAAAATGCAAAAAAAGAAAATTGTAGACAGTAGTAAAAATTTTTGCAAATTTGTTTTACCTTAGTCATAAAAAGTAAGTAAAGATAAGACACAGTCCTTTGTAGGCTAATCTGCAAATTTGGACCTGGTTCACGGGAATAAAGTAATGAATGTCACAAAGTGTAACACCAAGCCAGTCAGCTGAGAGTCAGATTACATTCTTTCATATATTAATACACTGATACTGGAATCAGGGGCTTCAAATTACTGAACATCAAAAGTATAAACTAATCCTAAAAGGATGAAGACTTATATCCACTATACAGCTACTTGGCTCTGAAGTGTTCTTCAGCCTTGCCATTACACATCTAAATAGGGGAGATAGGTTACATATCATCTACTGCCACCTCATCCAAACCTCTGAAAATACAACACATTAATGTGTTGTCTCTGAGAGGTGTTTATATGAGTTACCTTTGTCTTGGCAGCTGATTCAGAGGAAAGAAAGCTTTCGTAAACGCTAAACACTTATTATTAGAATAAAATGGAACACATTTCACAAATGCATTTTCCCTTTCTCTCTGTGTTAAAAACAAAAATATAAACTACTGAGTTGTTTTCCAGACCACAGAATGTTGCTTGGTAACTGGTTTAATGTACTTTAATATCTGGTTCCTAGCTAAATCTTATATCCTAAAAAGTGTCACCCTAGAAATAGCTGCTTGTTCAGAGCTAGTGAGACTTGTCACATTTAAATAGATTCTTTTCCTTTTCAGCCACATAATTCAATTAATAATTCCCATTTCCAGGAGTTATAAATGGAATATGCTTGTTTGGTTGTTTTTTCTTTGGCATTAGTACAGATTTTAAAACTCTAAGTGTTCTCTTTGAGTTAGTTTTCTATGCAAACTGTGTTAGCATTCAATGCAGAAAATCTGCAGTTACTGCAATTGGCCACAACCTGCTTGGAATAAAAAGGAACTAATCAATCAGAAAACTCATTCTCCTCTCTATGATGAGGCAAGCTGTTTGCATACATTCAAAGTGGATATGCTCCACCTGTTTGTTCAATGAAATGCCCTAGATTTAAGTGTCAATTAAAACTCACGACTCTTGCCTCAACATCAGCTGCCAGGAAATGCCCCACCCATATGAAATTTTTGCTTAATTAACAAAGGAAAAAATGTTATATGAGTACTTAACACATGGTAACTTTGCATTGAGTGCTTTATATTTCCCTTTTTATGGGAACAAAACCATTCAATTTTATGATTTTCTTCTCTTACGAAGCACTCATAAATATGAACTTGATCCTGGAAGATGCTGAGCATCTGGCCCAGGTCCAGAAAAGTACTTCAATACATCTTTAAGTATGAAACTGATCTTAGGGTTTAAGTGACATTATCCCAGCTGCCAATGTGCTTTCATGAATCGGTAGGACTGGGCAGGAAGGATAAGTCTTTGGAAAACAAAATTTCTGTCTTTTCATTCAGTTTCATTCAGTTTTGTGCAGGCATAGCAGAAGTCTGGTCCTTTCCATAACCCAGAAGACTGCTCCTTTTCTTTTATGACTATCTTTTATTCCTTAAGTGGTGAAATGCTGGCCTTATTTTTAGCTGTGATATGATAAGTATGGTCAGGTACAACAGAAAATTATGTGAAACCAGGTGTTTCTTCAAATAATTGGCAAATATGCCACAGCATACTGATTGCATGGTGAGAAATATACCGGAAGAGATGATGGTTCTGATTTCTTGTAGGTCTAGTCATAGTTCATACTCCAGTGAAAAACTGGGTTCATTTCATAGTCCTAATCACATCACAATTTACAGAATCCTTACAGAAAACTGTCTAGCTTAAGAGTAGTTCTACTCTCATAAACAGTTTGATGAGAGTGCTTAGGTGTACAATTGAGCTCAAACTTAAGGATGCCCACTGACTGCAGGATCTGTACTTCTTCTTGCCGCTGCAGCATTTGAGCCACATGATCCACAGTTGTTCGAAGTTAAGAGTTTTGGTAGGCTTCAGGAATATATTAATGGTTTCACTAGCCGAGACCAAGAGTAGATCTAACCTAACACTATTTTTCCAGCAGTGAACTAAAGCAACTGTCTAGACATGAAGACCAGGAACAGGACAAACTTACATAACCATGCCCTGTAATCTCCTCTGAAGATCAAACTATTTTCATGTGAAAGAATTCCTCAGCTCAAGTGTGGTAGGTCTGTTTAGCAACCCACAGTTTATCCTTTCAATCTTTTCTGCAGTTTCCTTGAGACCCTCTAAACTTGTTAAATCCAGAGCATGCTGTAGCAAAAATCTGTCAAAAAAAGAGACATTTTTTTTCTGTTTTCAACCTGGCTCCTATTGACTAGAAATTTTATGAGTCTCTCTCTGAATCTGGCAAGTGTGATCTTCACAGAGTTGAGAAGATTTTTAGCTCAATCTACCCTCTTCATGCCAAAAGTCTTATTCCACCAAAGATCTTTTTCATAATCTCTCTATGTTCTCTTTCTCTAGATCATCCTATTCTAATCCAAATCCACTCCTTTTCCATGGTGAGTGTTTCAGTTAACTGGTTTCTAAAGAGTTTGTTATTTGAATTGCCACACTAATTACTATGTAATAATTGATTTTTAGCAACTGATAATGTCAAAGCTTTACACTGAAACCTATCTGTCCCAAAAGCTTGAATTCCTTGTCTTGCCTCACCTGTGGCTTTCATGGAACTGTTGCATTAATTGCACTGTATAGTAGCTGATCCATTTCATATGAACTGAAAAATGCTTTCCTTACAGTTAGATCAGATCCATAACACAAAAAAGTTTCCCTTTTCTTGTCATATTCATGACTGAAAAAAATTGGTTTGAAAATGGTTAAATGAGAACAGAAATATACAACCCTCTCAGGGATTCTAATGCAAGCAAGTTATTGAAAGATGGAAGGAAGATGACTATTTTAGTTTGAACTTCAAAAAAGATGCTTGAATCAGTTTAAAATATCCAGAGTTGTAGAGCATGAACCTGAATTCAAAGCTTTTCAGATCAAACAACTATTGTGACCATTTTTTGCCAGAAAGCATATCCTAGTCCATTCATTAATTATTTTGCCTAGGGGTGACATAAATCTTTCCAATAAAACCAGGTATTGCAGTGAACTATTTCTATCGTATTAGTGTAAAACTTCAACATATGGTGTGCTTTGGAAGAACATGAATTAATTTTATTTTCCTGTGAATGCTTATATTTAAAAAAAAGGTATGTGCAAAGAATATCATAGCTGTCATTCATCTGGTGAAAGAAAATTTTATCGCAAAGTAGAGATTTAAAAATTATTACTTTGATTCACATTGAAACTGGTTAAGGTCCATTTAGGAAGCTACATTTGTAAGGGTAAAATATTTTCATCTTCCGATTCTTCTAAAAAGAAATTTCAGTCCACAAAATAACATAAATCAAAAGTGTTAAAAATAATTTAGAATATATTGACTTTTATTCCCTCGCAATGGAATTAGTAGAAATACTGTGTAAAAATAAATACCGGTGGTCAGATGGAGTACTCTGATCACTACAAGAATAAGGACTAAAACTATCCTGTCAGCTCCTGCAGCAGTTTAACCTAACTTGTATTTAAGCTTGCATTCCAGACCATTAGTTCTTATCTACAAGAAAATGAATCAAAAGCTGTTCATTTCTATGAGCACAACCCCTAAACTTGGTGGTTGCTTAATGAATGGCTTATCCTGCTTCTTGAGTAGGTACTCTGTGGGACTATAGCTAACAGGACGCGACTGAACTGCTGCAAAAGCTGTGGTTCAGTACTGCAGGAACTGACATATTCTCCTTACTGAGGCTTAGTGATGTCAGATGTGTACTTCTGGGATGAGGTTGGCAAAGCTGTCAGACTCTCACTGTTTCTTAGGATAAGGAAAAAAATTTGGAATACTGTTAATGTTCTGAAAAGAAAACTAAAATCCTAATTAAGGTATCTGATGAAAGGGGTGGAATACACATTGACTCTGTAACACATTTCACTTTTTCACCTATCTAAAGTCTTTCCATCATTTACTTTGTGTCTGGTATCTCTGTCCACTGCTATGTTCTCATGCAGAGTAACTCCAGTCATGCATCAGTGTCACTCTTGCATTCTAGGTTGAATGATGATGATCAGTGAGTTCAGAATGGGAAAGAATGATCTCTAAATACATGTGTTGCATTTGGAGAAAGATACATGGTGAAAATATTTGGTGAGGTAAATAATCAGTGTTTTAATGTGTAACTTGAAACTGCAATATGACTATGATAAGAACAAGTTAAAACAAAGAAAAAGAAAAAAAGGAAAAAGTAGTACTGAGTGGCAACATGTGTATGTAATGCTACTCTAGTGGTTAAACTGGCTCACTGATTCCTTTCCTTTGATTCAAGATGTCCATTTTTCCATTATGCCCCAAGGCTCTCTCAACTGTGATGATACAGCTGCTTGCAAATTCAACATCAAAACCATTTGATGTTTTTCTGTTGGTCTTGTAAATCAGTTCATTGTAATGATTCAGTTCAAAGTGTTATATCAGCACAAGCCACAGTACCATAGATGCTCCACAACAGTGGACATAAGTGACAGAGGTTGGAAAAATCTAAATCTATCACACAACCAAAATGTGAGTGTACCATGCCAACCAGAAAGGAGGAGCATATGGAGTTTAAACTGACTCTCAAAATAATTTTATACACAGAAATGTTCTTTTTTCAAAGTTATAATTAATATAAAAATATTTCTCTAACAATTTGCCTGAATTTAATCTGTACTCTTCTCATATGCTATACTAATATTAATTCTCAGTTTTTACATTCCAACATTACTGTCATTCTATTCACCATATTCGATGTATTCTTCACTTTCAGTGTCCTCCCTATTTTCAGATTCTTCTTTGTACTCGTATCACTGTTTGTTCCATCCATGGAATCTAAAATACAATATTTCTTAAAAACATTAGCTGAGTTCTGGATTTATCTGATGGTCTCGAAACAACAGGGTAGTTTTTCACTACTCCATATTTTTCCTGTAGAAACTGGAGCATGTTCCCTGCCAATAGCCAGTCTGAGTACGAAGATTTTAACCAGTCTTTAAAGGGCATGTTCACTACTACATACAGAGTTTTGATGTCATTCTTCTTGATATAATTACAAGATCAATATTCATTTTCTTGGCAGTATTCTTCACAGCTTGCATTAGACAACCTCTGAATTCATCTAGGACTATTATTCTTTTTCTTAACAGCACACCTGGCCTTCTGGTCCAAATATTGTTCAGCCAGTCCTTCATTAAATCTGTAGATATCTATCCTTGATCTTGACACCTCACAATTTTTCCAGTAGCCAGTTACTCATTCGGCATTGCTTTATGCTTCCGTATCACATACAGAAGCGATATTAGGCCATCCCTCAACACTGCCAACATTACTGTATCAAGCATTTCTTCATTCACCAAAGCTTTGATAGTGGTAGGTTTTGTACCTATTTTTTCAATGATACAATGGATGTTAGATAAAAGTAAATCAATTTTCTTATTTGGCTCAGCAGATAACAAAGTAAAGGGACTGAAGATCTTTGCCACAGACAAAAAATAATTTCTTGTGTCATTTGAACACAACACTCCTCACTGGTCTCGACTTCTTGCTGTCAAAACTACTTGTGCTAGCTTTTGATCTTTCTGTTTAATCATTTCCCATGTATTCAGGTTTTCATTTCTTCTTTGACTATGCACAAATTATACAACTTTTTTCTCACTCTCCATGGCAGTATCCTCTTATGGGCTCAACTGGGTTGATTTAGTACATAAAATCTTTCATTTTGATTGTTTCAGCATTCTCACATTTTCTTCTGTTATTATATTTCTTCTTAGCCTCACATCTGTAATTTGTTTTCTGCACACCGTACCACCCTTAGCGGAAAATTTGCATCATATCAGCTTCCTATACCTTTTAGCATACTACCTTCTGCTCTTGTACCTCTTGTCTCAGGAACAATTGCCATATCACAATTCAATTATAAGGTTCAGGGCGGTTTATAAAACAGACATAAATGCCAGTGGAATTGTCTGAGCTACAGCAGGTCACTCATCTGAACCACTGAAGAGGGGCAATAATCAGTGAGAAGCAGCAATAATCACGGGTTCTCTCTATCCTACCATCTTCATCTGGGCACATGTGATATATATCAAGTCAAGGCACCATTAGTGGCTTGATAAGGAAAATGAAACATGAAGATTTAGATTATTAAATACTTTCCTGCAGTCCAGCTTCTGAAGTTTTAGTGACAGGTTTCCTAATGACTCTAGTACCAGGAAAAAGAAAATACAGCCTACCTTTGAGGTCTTTGGATTGAACAGAAGAAGCTGTAAATTGCCTGGCAATAGATGACATAAATTGGAGCCTCAGCATGTGTTAGAGTGATTAGGTATCTCGAAATGGTAATACCATTTGGGTCCTCATATAAGTTTGTAACCATTCTAGCTACGCCAACTATTTAAACAGCAAAACTGAGATTTAACTAAAGGTACCGTCTTGTGTACATTCTGCACAGTTTCATTCATCTGTTTTTATTCAAAGTCAGCAAAAGTGAGAGATAAGGAAAAGAAGGTGGCATATATATTCTGTTAGTTTCAATCAAATGTATACAGGAAGTGTTTTGTGGTGAGACTCGAAGTTATAATAAAAATGAAGCATTCTTATCAAGTAAAAGTAAGAGGTATCCATAATTTATTTTGTTTCTGATTGTTATAAGCAAATCATTTTGTTAAACTAAAGCTGATGATTTGTCTCTCTTTAGACGTCATCTTCAATCAGATGTTCCTCATCTGATTATTAGATTTATAGTGAGGATTTACTCTAATGGTTTAGAGACTCTGATGTGAGACTGAATCTCTCACACCTTTCACAAAGACATACACTGCACTTAAAAAGACTACTGGAATCTAATCCATCCTTGGGAAAGATCAAAGACACAATCACCCCTATATTTGCTCATTTAAATGAATAAAATATTTCAGCATCTTTTTGGCCCTTCTGTATACACAAAATACTCGTTATCTTCATTAAGAATTCAGCCTTACTGCATAAATTTTATAGTCCTGTCTCCTAGATGCTATGACACTGATTTGAATTTGAATATATGGTCTACTCTTCATACCAATATGACAGAGACAGCCTTTGGAGATTCCTCTTTTTCTTTTGTCCTTCCAAAGAAAAAGAAGGCGCAGAAAAAGACAACAGTACAAGTTGTTACTGGACATTAATAGCAATATGAAATATAAAGCTCTGTTGGGTCTGCTGGTAGATAATTCTCTATTTATTGACTCGATATCAGAGGTATATCCTCTGTTTTGAATAACTGTTAATAGTATAGACTTTAACAGAATGAGCTGTCAAAATAGAAAATGTTTCACTGGTTTGGAAAGACAAACCCCAGCTTTGGTTCTTCTGTTTAAAGCTTCAGTTTTCCTTCTTTGTTTCTTTTCTTTTCTTTTTTTTTTTTTTTTTTTTTTTTAAGGTGAGAAAGTGACATCAATGGCAGCTAATACCTAATGTGTCAAAGTTGCCAAGTAACAGGCTAGAGATGTGTCAGTGCAGGCTGTCTGTGAGAGAAATTCAGTAGGTTACAGCTTCAAGTACTTGGAAATAAACTTACCCTGTCTGTCTGTCTGTCTGAAACCAATGAAGATTAATGTAGTCAAACAAAGGATACAGTACAGTACATGCCTAAGACACAAGTCTGAAAATGGGTGGCTGTGCTGATAGATTGGGTAGTTTCTAAATCAAAAAAATAATGAAATAATTAGCATAATAAATAAATGGCTGATGGAAAAGTTACTTAAATATATTATTTTTCTGTGAAGTTATTTGAATTAAAGGAGTACTATAAGCAAAATTGCTGAAATTATTTTGAAAGACCAGAATTTGATTGAAAAGAATAACAAGGTGACATATGGTCAAATAACCACTGAATTTATTAGGACTAATCACTAATTTTTGACACTGACTTTCCTGATTCATAACTTATTCTCAGGCTACATTAGGGGAGTTTTGCAGTGGTCTGTAGTGGACAAGATAGTGGTCAATAACTCCACTGATGCTTTTCATTATGGAATAAAATGTTTCACAATAAAACCTGATGTGAATGTTTGGAAGCACTTTGGAGGATAGGATTAGAATTCACAATGTTCTTGATAGACCGGAGAAACACATTTAAATCACTAAGACAAAATTCAGTAAGGGCTAAAGATGAGCATAAAGTACTATATGCAGGAAAGAGGACAGTAGGTCCTTCCAGGGGACCATTTGGCTCTTGCTGTACGTTGATGAGAAAGAGGATTCCTTCATCTTTCTGATAAAGAATATTAAATGAAAGGCAATGTACAACGTGTTGGACTCTTTGTTAACAACTTTCTAAAGAAAGAGCTCATGTCTGGCCAATATGGCCATGATGGTTTTAGATCCATCCAGTCTTGAACTGCATGGGGAGACCTTAAATTGGATACTTTTCAGTGTGCCAGAGCCAACCACCTATGATCTATGCATGAAGCAGCTAAACTAGACACTCTAGACCTTTGCTGTATATCTGGCCAAGAATGTTCTCTGTGTACAGAAATTACATTCACTGTAGTGCAGGCCCAAATTTTCATCATGATATTTAAATTTATTAAATGCCAAGCCACATCTGGATCTACTGATAGCTTTCCTAGACTCTACAAAAATTAAAAATGGTGCATATTATCCGAAAAATAGAGGAGAGTATGTATTTTGGAAGGTAGGCTGTAAGCTTATTTCAATGCACTGTGAGTATGCAGGTCTGCTTACTGTAAAATGTATCAGCAAGGGAATAGAATAAAAAGGAAAAAACAGAAATAATATCACAAAGTTTTAACTGAAATCTAGTAAATTCAGTGCATATCACCCTTGCAAGACACTGTCTACATACCTCTAACATTGGGATTTCTTTTCCTTCTTTTCTCTGAGTTCCTCCCTGACATCTTGTTGGAAATGTGAATCATGGACCTTTTTGAATACTGCAAAATGCATTTGCTTTAAAAAAAAAAAGCATCTAAAATTAAATGAATTCATAAGATAAAAATACTTTGGAAAAAAAGATAGTACTCTCAAAACTTGTATAGATGAAACCCAAGCTTTCACGACTTTACCCCATTTTAAAAATGAGGATGACTGTGGTGGAATATTCTATAGCTTGGTTCAGATATTTATTTGTCTGTGGTTTATGCAAGACTTATTCAGGTCTCAGTTTGACTAACTCAGAGAAATGGTACTGTTAAATTTTTCATGGTTTAGAGGATTTCCTTTGTTTGAGTTTTGGGTAGTGATTTATTTTTTTCATCATTATATTTCCTTCTCTCTGTTTTCAATACGCACCTCTGCAAAGCAGGATAGCTGTAATAAAAACCAAACCAAAACACAAGCCCACACAAACAAAATCTACCTGGAAACACTAGTACATTTGCGTTCCTTTCTTCTGATAAATCATTTCTCAGTATTGAGGGAGGGGAATTAAATAAAAAGTCATTTTCATAAATGGGATAATCTAAATTTATCTAGGGCAAGGTTAGTATTACCGCAGTAAATAACTACCTCTGTTGACAGTGCTTGTTTTTTCTCTTCTAAAGAAGGTGGGAACTAGTTCTTTTAGCAGTGAGTGTAACCCAGACCATCACCTGTTGCCTCTTCCTTGCAGCATTCTCTATTGCTGATGTTGTTGCTTCAATGTTTTCTGTGTCGCTGGAAGGTGTCCTTGAAACTTGAAGTTTGAAAGTTCAGAATGAAAGTTCACAACTGTTCAAAACAAAGCCACGGAAAACTTAGAATTCTATAAAGAGAAGTGATACTTCTGCATTACCAATGCCTTACCAAAAAATCTGATTATTATTACCAACCTTATCTCTTTCAATGAAAATTCTACCAAAGTACTTTCTGCATTCTTCTAAATTAGAGAACATCCATCTTAAAGTATGATTCCAAAAGAAAATAGAGTATATGTATATCACACACGTTATTAATAGTGAAAATGAATACTAGGCTAATATATGAAGGAAACTATTGGTTTGATTTCCCAATTTAGCCTCAAAAACTGAAAGCGTATCTCTTTCAGCAAACAAAAAAATAGCAGAAGGCAGTTTATGTAAGAGTCCACTCTATTTCCATAGATATAAGATGAAAATTGTATGTACTGAACAATATATTTGAAATAATGGTTAAGAATAACTACTCCTGCCTTTTTCAAATATTCAAAAATACATTGAAGTAACATTTTAACAGTTTTTTGTAGAAATAAAGGACTTGTCACTGATATTTCAAATGCAGTCGTAAACTCCATGATTACCTACTACACTTTCATTCTCATTTCCGTAGAAATTTACAGGAACATCATACCATTGAGAAAAGAATGACAATTTTTCATTATTTAGCTAATGCTAAAATGAAGTTGTTCTCAGCTCTCATTGCTGATCATTTTCCATCAACTTAAAAGTAAAGGCAGCACTTTGCTGGGGAGCATTCAATATCTTCTCTTATTCAAAGGGCACACTAGATTCACACCTCACTGCAGTGGTATGAACAGAGATCATTCACTGAAACCAGTCTACTTACAAGAGTGAAGAAAGAGGGTGGGGAAAGAAGATAAAGCTTTTCTTTTTTATACTTCATCACCCACGGCTATCCTCTTTCTGACTCAGATGCCAAGATTTCCAGAACTTAGTAACTATGTTAGTATGTTCAGACAGCTGTCTAAGGTTGTTTAAATAATCACCTCTAATAAAACCAATCACCCAAAGCTACTTAAAATACCCACTAAAAACATTCTTTTTTTTCTATGTATATGTAGCTAGACTTGATCATTCCAGCCATCACTGGATTTTGCTTCCTGTGGTTATCTGAAAGATAAGGCAATTTGGTCAAGTTTCTTTTTAGTTCCTACAGTAATGCAGTGTTTCAGAAAATTGAGAGTAAATAATTTCAAAACTGAAGATTATTCTTTCTATCAAATTCAATTATTTCCCCAATAAAATTTTATCATTTCATCTTTCGCACTGCGAAGGAGGTACTACAATGCTTAACCACCCTTCGTGTCAAGTACAATCTTTTTATTCATGGGGCTCTTTCTGACCCACATAGCAAATAAAACAGTATTTACTATTCTGAAAGACATACCATAGCAATCCCGGTGAAGGCTGCCAATATAAAGGACAGCAAAATGTATTGATGAGAAAAATAGCTCATTAGCATTTACTTTTCGTGTATAGGGTATTCAAATAGCTTTCAAATTACTATAATCCTCAATAGCTGCATGTCACAGCTGGACTTTCAAGTCAACTATTACAAAATCAGCAAGTGATTTGAAAACCATGGCTTCCCATGCCCAACTGAATCCATACTCTCAGTTGTGTTTGTTATTAATGGCTATGTCAGTCTAAGTACAGTATTTAATATCAGAAAATGTTCTGTAATCAGTAAACCCTCACGGTTATTCAGAGCCTGAGGTACATATAGCATCTCTGAATAAAGACTAGCAGAGCAACTGTCCAGATCGCTACTCTGTGCCTGGGAAGAGGATCTATGAGGAGGATTTATCCTTCCCATAATCTCCATGTTGTCCTTAGAGCCTTCAACGTTCTCATCCTAACATTAGTATTGCAGTGGAGAACAAAGGAAAAATCTTCAGATGTCACAGAGACTGATTCCTTCTCCTTCCATGCGGCCTGTTTTCTCTAGAGCTGATCTGTAGCATTGATCCAATCAGCAGAAAGGTGAAACTTTATTACTTGGCTCTGTAGTGAAAGGAGGAAGGGGGCATTTTGTAACATTAATATCTGCAGATTGGAAAACTAAAAAAAAAAAAAGATGTAGTGCAGGGTTTTCTGCTGAACTTCCATGTTAGGAGCACTTTGCAGAGCCTGTTTCCCAGCATTACATGTCGGGAGTAACAACTGCAAGGCATCAACAAGCAACCTGCACATCAGCAGGGCAGTTCTTCCTCTAAGCTTTGTTATTTCAATTATATTAATAAATATAGATCTCATAATTAACAGGACACCTTCCTCCAGCAAAGATTTTGAGATGTGTGCAGCACATAAGTGTGGGATTTTTTGTCAGCTTTCTCCCAGGGACACTCACCTTTTCATCTGTAGTGCCTAATCACTTACTTGTCAATTTCCAGTTTTTATACTTATTGCTTGTTTTAGTTTCTGGGTTTTCTTCATTAGTCTTCTAGTTTGTCACCCAACTGCTATTATTTATTATATCTCTGTCCTTTTCTCATAAATTGCATCCTATGTTGCTTTATTTTAGCCGCCATTGTTTTATTACTTGAATTTTCATTTTCAAAAGCCATAATCTAGTTTTCACATTCTGTGAAATTCTTTACTTGTATAAAACCCAAATATTCATTCTTAGCCTGTCCTCCATCGAGTTCAAGAGAGTTCTAAATTTCTCCACAAATTCATGATTTGAAGACAGGGGCAAGGAATTGGCTCCTTGGTGCCTACTTCTAAAGGCAAGCAACCAAATGTCCCAGTATTCATTTAACAAGAATATATTCTGTTATAAAATTCCTGTAATGATAAAAGAGGATGGCATAAGTAAATTGCAAACAAATGCGTCTCCAAGGCACCTTTCTACTAGTAATCCATACGTGTTTTGTCTTTTGGGTTTTTTCAGAACATTGGGATATAAAATTGAAATCAGAAATAAGCAACAAAAATTAAGCTCAGTGTTTGAGTCAGACATCTGAGAGATTTTGACTTGAAAAATTCTTCATTTGGATTGTTTGTTTGAGACTTAGAACTAATTTCTAGGGAAAATGGGCTGACATTTTGATTAAACGGGGAAAATAAATAGTTTCTATGGACAACTGGTAATTCTTCTTCTTCCTTGTGCTTCGATTTGGTAGTACTCAAACTGGCATCTTCAAATTTGTAGGTTTGTTTACAAAAACAAAAATTGAAGTGCTGGAAAGTGAGATGGTAAATCTCACAATACAGGACAGAAAGAAGAACATTTTCAAGCTGAACCCAAAATTTAAATATTTCAAGGGGTATGTTATAACCTCAAGTAACCTAGTTTGCTTGTTATGTGAAATTACCATTTTTATATCAAAATACAGCTTTGGTATTGGAAAATATCTTGACAGTCTGTAAATAAACATAAAGAAATATGATCTTCAGATAATGATCATCATATACAAATACCCCTTTTTTGATAATAAAACCACCTCAACAATGATAAATAATGTTGTAAAAATAGAAGAGGAGTATCTGGCAAGTCAGTAACATCCCAAATAAACTAGAGGCATTTAAGTGGTCTTATAGCAAAGATAATCACCCTTGAGTGAAATTCCAGCATGCAATATGTTTTAAAAAATAAATCGTAACAATACATGAACAAAAAAATAAAAACATCTTTGCTAATATCTTTATCAGAAACCTTATTTGTGCTTCTAAGAAAAAACCACATGTACTTACAATTTATTTAACAGTAAAGGCTTAAAGAAAAAAATGAAAATAAATTAGACTATGAAAAATTATTGTGAAAAACACGTTGGTATGTTTCCCTTAGTCCTTTTCAAATTTAAGCCTTAATTCTGGTGATAGATTTTGTAATTGATTGCGATATTATTAAGAAGACTGTGTTATAAATGACATAGGATTCTTGTCTCTTTATTTTCCAAGACAGATTTTCTCAGACCTTAGGATTCTCGGACACTTTTAAGAGGAGATTAAGACTCTAAGGAACAATTTTGATTTAGTGGATCATATCTTTTGATGGAGAAATGTCTTAGACAGCATTTTGAGGTACCTTCCATTTCTATTTTCTAATTTTGTGATCTCCCAGACAGATACTCTAGTTTGGAAGTAGCCTCTCTCTTGTGTACTCCCTTGCTTTTCTTTTGGTATTGTTTGTTAAGGAATTGTATCCTTAAACCATGTTCTCTTCTGACAGGTCTTGATTGACACATCTATTTTTAAGGTATCAATTCATTCATGCTGCATTTTTAAGCAATTTCTTCTTTCAGATATTTGCCTCTTTTCAAGAAATTAACTCTGGGATTACCACAGGTCTCACTTCACTATCCTATGTCTTTCAGTTTTCAGGATAGCACACCAGGAATCAACAAAACTATTTTCATCTCCATTTCTCTTCTGTATGCCTTATTTAATATTTCACTTCTTTATTGTTTTGTTTGTTTGTTTTGTATTTCTCCTTTGTTATAAGTGCACTGTATTTTATCTATTTTCTGGTATTCTAGCACAAAGTTTTCACTTGAAATAATGGGGCTGGTTGTTTTTCCTTCTGCTTTAGGATGACATTTCTATAAAAGAACACAAGATCCCTTATATTTTACACAATTTAATACTGTTCCCAGTAATCTCAGAGCAGGGGGTGGGGAATGCATCTGTTTAGGAAAATCTTTGAAACTGAACTAACATACAGTGTTTCTCCTGAAGTATTCAAATGCATATAAGTAGATCTAGCAACGACACACTCTCTGTGACAGTAAAGAATTGGAAAAAAACCACACAGCTACAGAGGGCTGTCTCCATCACAGTAATTCTCTTGGGTTTTTTGGAGGTTTCTTTAGTATATTAGTATCATTTTAAATAGAACATAAAAAATTTACATTTTGCCACTGTGTGTCTGAGTTAATGGAAATAATCTTTCATGGAGTCCCCTGGGATTTCAGGTCTGCAGAAATGGTAAGTGAATCATAAAATGGCATATTTTTCAGACACTAAAAGAATTTTTTTCAAATCTTATTGTTCAGTGTCAGGAAAAACAAAACCAAAGCAACTGCAGCAAAAGAATCATAGATATTGCAAATATTCCAATTTAATGGTCTGACTACCAACTCGATTTCATTGAATGTGATTTGTAAATAATACCTAGGATTTTATATACTAATGTGGACTTGTTCTGAGCCTCACAATTAGGACTTACACATAAAGGGACTTTTTTTCCCTTTGAATAGTTTGCAAGAACACCCTTGGTTGTTCAAAAGAGCTCTCTGTTAAGGGATGTGAGATACAAAAGGCCACTGGGTGGAAGGATGACAGGAGCGATCCCCAACCCCTTTTATATGGTTCCAGACAGGAAGCTTACACATTGGCCTGCTATATCTCAGGCATAGCTACATAATTCCTTGCCCAGAGAATCATCTTTTTCAAGCTAGACTGGATTATGGAGTAGAGCTTCTTCTTGTCCTGTATGTCATATGTCAGACATTTTCTGATAAAGTACTTTAGAGCCATGGACAGGAAGTAATTCTGACTGAAAACATTTGTGTCGATTTGCTTTTTTCTCAGTATGAGCAGGTATTAAAAAGGATTCTACTGTTAATGCTTAATTTCTGCTGTCGAACTGTGGTTGGTGCTTTTTAATAAGAAATCTGTCCTAAATGGATTTCCTGAAAGTAATTAGCAACTTAAAGCAGCCATCCTAAAGGAAGGCAACCATCAACCAGTTCCTAGTGTGGTCACCATTCCCTCTCACAAGAGACACACGGAGTTATAATACCACACTAGAAACACTGTTCTTTTATAATGAATGGATATAACTTTCTGCTTCTATTCAAAAATATGGATCAGGTCTGTGCTTCAGTTATGCAAGTGCAATGCCACAGAAGGTTCCATTACCTCTTTCTTTAGGGCCTGCAGTTGTTTCTACCCGTTGCTTCAGCACTCTGCTTTACTCATCGTGTTGATGTAGTCACTTTCAGGATAGACTTTGATTACCAGCACAGCCTAACCTCTCTAGCCTCAAAGCACTTCAAGAGCAGATGGTATCAGAATTTGACTTTCATAGAAGTATTTTTTCCCTTTTTAAGCTTGTATCTTCTTAATCCCGAGTTGTTTTAAGCATAAATTGTTCTTCCTGAAAAATGAAAATCATAAAAAATAAGATTTTCTCTGTGACTGAGACACGTATTAAAAAAGACTATCAGAAGATTTACTAGAATAATATAATGCATATAACATTGGTCTGACTAAGGATTAAGACAGAAATTTGAAACACTTCAGGTTCTTCATCAAACTGACACCTCATGCACTGAGCGTAGCTGTGTTCTGTGAAACTGTCTTGGGACCACTTTGCATTCAAATGTGTTCATGTTGATTTAGAAACACCTCTAAAACATAGGAAATTAAGATATTAATGAAAAGCTTCAAAACAATGATTAAGAATTGAACTGGCAGGAAAGACTTCCTCAGTCAAAGAGACTGCTTTCAGTAAGACCTGCTAACATGAGACAATTATTCCTAGCTATTGATAAGTGCAGGGTAGATTAGAGTGAATTATTGAAGAGATTAATGGTCTAGTACTTTTCCTTAAAGGCTGTTAACTACTATATTAATGCTCTTTCCACTGCACTAATATTAACTAGTCAAATTGTCAGTCCTAGTGTATATTAATTCTTGACATGTTCATGTTTGGAAATACAGTCCTAAGCCAATAATATTAGACTAAATTAAATGAAAAGTATAGAAATTTCTCCTGTGGAAGGTTCTGGTCTTCTTTCTGTAAGTCTATGGGAAGTATAAAACACAAAGAGGAGTTAAACAAAAGAGGACTAAAGTAGAGAAATAAAAACTTTCAGCAGACATTACAGATTTCTGATAACATTGAACAGATTTCCTTTAGGTGGTGGGTTTTAGAGCCTCCAAGAAAAAATGCAGTCTTGTCAGGTATGAAGGACAAATTAGAAAAGCCTCACAGCTGACCAATCTGCTTCTTATTTACTTCTTAGGTTGCTACAGGTCTTCATTATGTAGCCAGATGCTGTCTAAGTCTGGTTGACAATATCTGTAGAAAAATATCTGGAAAAAATCTATAGAAAATTATAATTTATTGGTGTATAATCTCAGTGGTTAACTACAGGCTCATTCCCAATTCATTTGAATGATGTTAAGTTCACAAGAAACCTGTCGGAAGCCCCTCGGTGCAGAGAGCTGAGGTGTGGTTTTCAAAATCTTTCTAAGGCATAGGACACAAAAATGATTGACAGGAAAAGGAATGATATATTCTGACCAGCAGTGAGGTTTAGTTATGGAGATGTATGTTTGTCACTTTCAGCATTGCAGGAGCCCTTCAGATAGTCATGTACTGACAAGCATGAAAGCACAGTGACGTGGAAAGAGTACTTAAGGGAGAAACTGAGAAAGCAATCTTATGAACTGGTCCTTTCCAGAAAGATTTGTTGTATTTTATTCAGATTTTTTAAAATACAAAGCTGCTAAACATCAAGGAAAATGGAGGATCTACAAACTATCAGGTCACTAGTGCATTAAACAGACTTATAAAAGCTTAATCAGTTTCTGCTCCCCAGGCCATGCTTTGCTTATGCTTTTTACATATGCATTTTACAGTGAATCTGCTGATTGTTCTGACTAGGTATCATAGCTTCTGACCTAATTTTTCTTTCTTTCTCTTTAAAAAAATAATAAGATACTTAATAAGTCTGTTTGGTACAGACTGAACAGGAGTTGTTTTGAATTTTCTGGCAGCATAATTTTTTCTGAATTACAGATCTCTCATATACATCTCTATGTGGTATCCTGTTGAGACACAGAAGGAATCGTTTTCCCCGAAACAGATAAGTAATGGCAAATCTAATGGTAACGCGAGGTGTAAGATTACCCATTGAACTTAGCCACACAGCTCTTAATTTCTTAAATGAAATAGGAAATGGCTGTCTACAGTGGTATGTTATGTGGTAAACCTTGGAATCTCAGAGAGAGCATTGAGTTGCTGCTCTGTATGGGGAGGAGGATGATGCCCAGCACATTGCAGCGTACTGTGAGAGAGAATATTGCTGCAGCTCCTCCTCTAGCTCAGCAAGATGCACTGGCACACCCCAGATGAAGTCACCAGAATTTATAGCACTGAAACACCCAGCAAAGCTCTGAAGTGCCTACATTTCTGCTGCTCAGGATGACAGAAATGCCTAGGGTAAAGCTGCCCTTTGTCTATGATGCATCTCAGTGACAGTGGGATTCAGAGATTAGACCTCCAGGCTGGACCTTGCAGACCAGCTCAAAGCAATCTGAAACCTTTGTGAAAAAAAACATGTCCACTCCTGCCATAGAGCACAGCTGCAGAGCTGACAGGGTGCTCAGCTGGGACTCAGTTAATGTCTCTTCCATATCTGATTGCATTTTGATGAAAGTACTTTCCATCTCAGCAGAGTGCCCTAATTGCAATGTTACCAGATAGTCAGGGACATAGCTCTCTTCCTCTGATTTTCTCCAGCTGAAGGTATTCAATTAATTACCTTAGCAGAAAGTAATGAAATAGTCACTGGGACAAAGAGAAAGGAGAAGGAAGAAACAAAAGGTTGATTCATGTGCAGGCTCTAGTTCTTGCTCCAGTGAACACTAAAGCCTCTTAATTGAAAAGCAGCATTTTCCACAGGAGAAAAATTTACACTGGAATACAGCTCAGCCTCATGGTTATGCTGTTTGGTCATGTATTAGCATAGACCTGAGCTATACTGACTTACTTGAGATGATAACTGTACCGGTTTAGCCAGCTTCTGGGGCGCTGAGGAGGTGAAGGACTTCTTGCATTTCCCTGCCTATGTATTCTTGGCTGCTTTGTGTTCCCTAAAAGCCCAAACATATTGATTGTTTTCTATTGAGAACATAAACAAGGCGGTAGAACATACATGAGCAATCATTGCTTCAATCTTCCTGCCAAATATAGCCCCCCAGGCGTTTTAGAAATGCACAGTTTTTTGGAGTAGTGGGAATGTGAAGCTAATTGCAATCATTACCCCTCCAGGCTAGTAGAGGTGGTTGCATCTATGTATCCAGCTTCTAAAAAGGTAATTTCAATATAACATGAAAATGTATCAGCAACACAAAGTCATACTGGAATGAAAGAGTCATTGATAGTGTAAATAAAAGTTCAATCAGACTGTATTTAAAGCAATGTTAAGGCAGTGACACTATGAAGTGGATGTCAACATAATCTCCTGGTTGTTGAGGTTTTGTATAATTGCTCCTAATATTTGAATATAAACAGGCCTTTTTACAACTCAGTATTGAATGAATTATACATAGTCAGGATTCTGTAGGCAGTTAAATGATGCAAATTTACTGTGTTCTGTGGGCTATATACAATACTGCCCATATTCATCAGCCTGAAGGCTACACTGGACTGTACTTCAAGTGAATTTAAATGCAGTCTCCCAGTTGCACCTTCAAATGTCTCAAATGATTGCATGCTTCAGTGGAGTTGTATCAACACAATACTTATTTTCCTTTTGTTGAAATCATTCAGAGAGCGTAATCATTGTGGAAAACTGCTTTCATTTACAAATAAAATATAATGTCAGACAATGTGATTGCATGAAAACTTTACATGATCCAGTCTGCAGCATGTAATTTTTTTCACCTGTGAACTTACACATGGCAGATCACAAAAAATATAAATAGCTTTGAAATTAAACAATGCTTAATCCAGGTTTCTGCTCAATGATACAGCTATTACCATTCAGATATAATCAGAGTATCCCTGTCCTTGGAAACAAGACAGAGAAGAAAATCAAGTAAGAAAAGACAAAAAAAAATCCCACTAAATAAGAAACTTAAAATATTATCCACAAAAAAACCCCACATAGAAGACAGTGTAGTCAATAAAAAAATTAATAGGAGGATTTTTGCAGTTAAAATTATTACTCCCAAGTATATAATACCAGTGATAGGCAGAATATTAGGAACAGTTTCTTGGACTGGAATAAAGGTTACCACTCACTCTCCAGGCACTCTGTCATAAAATCATAGAACAGTTTGGGATGGAAGGCACCTTTAAAGGTCATCTAGAACAAGTTCTCTGCAATGACATGGGATATCTTCAACTAGATCAGGTTGCTCAGAGCCCCATCTAAACTGACTTTAAAGGTTTCAAGGGACGGGGCATTTACAACCTCTCTGGACAACCTCTGCCAATGCTTCACCACCCTCCTTGTAAAATATTTTTTTGTTATATCTAGTCTGAGCCTACCCTCCTTTAGTTTAAAACCACTACCCCTTGTCCTGTTGCTGGAGGCCCCGCTAAAAAAATCTGTATCCATCTTATAAACCACATTTAAATACTGGCAGGCTGCTATAATGTCATCCCAGAGCTTTCCCTTTCCCAGGTNTTGCTCAGAGCCCCATCTAAACTGACTTTAAAGGTTTCAAGGGACGGGGCATTTACAACCTCTCTGGACAACCTCTGCCAATGCTTCACCACCCTCCTTGTAAAATATTTTTTTGTTATATCTAGTCTGAGCCTACCCTCCTTTAGTTTAAAACCACTACCCCTTGTCCTGTTGCTGGAGGCCCCGCTAAAAAAATCTGTATCCATCTTATAAACCACATTTAAATACTGGCAGGCTGCTATAATGTCATCCCAGAGCTTTCCCTTTCCCAGGTTGAGCAACTCCAGCTCTCTCAGCCTTTTCTCACAGGAGAAGTGTTCCAGCCCTCTGATAATTTCTGTGACCCTGCTCTGGACTCACTCCAGCAGGTAGGTCCATGTCTTTCCTGCACTGGGCACAACAGAACTAGATGCAGCAATCCATGTGGAGTCTCACCAGAGAGGAGCAGAGCTGCAGAATCACTTCCCTCAACCTGCTGGCTGGTGGTGTCCCTCCACCTTTCAGAGATTAGAGTTCACAGTGAAAGAATATTAACACTTATCTATCTGCTAACATTTGTGTAATTGATGAAAGCAATGTAGAGGATATTATGTAAGGGAGGAGGGAAGAGGAGTAAGAACATTTGCCATTTTAGATTTGGTTTTCCACATTTCTTAGCATGCCTGGAAGCAACAACTTATCTGTCAGCCTGAATATTGATTCTGCATTTGTGATCATTCAGTTCTTTTTGAGATCATTCGTAATCATGTCACCTAAAACATCCAATATCTTCTCATCAGGATCACCTCCTTTTCTATTGTGCAAGAATTACATTTTTCTGAACACAGGTCTTGTTTGCTCCTAATTCAGTGCAAATATGCATTTTGTTTTACTCCCTGCTAATATTTTCACACCTCCCTGCTTAAGTACATTTGTTTTAGACCTAAAGATGATTCAGCAGACTATTGACATTTAGTTGCTTTCAAATGCTTCCTTTAAATTTCCTAAATATTGCTGTGACTGTTTCTTTCCAGTCTCTTATGTCTATAGATTAATTACATTTATTATACCGTACTGGATACTCATCTTCACTATCAATTTCTTCTATAAGAATCAGTCTTATATATTCTAGTATACACACATCATCTATTTTTTTCAATCTTCTCTAAATACATATATTTTTCTCTATTACTAATACCTTTATATATGTTTTAATTAATTAATTTACACTGTTAAATCTCTCTTTTCTAGTACTGCTTCAGTACAGGAAACTGATACGTAAATAAGAACAGTGACTTTGGCTCACTGTTGCTTGTTAAAATTACCTCATTAATGCTTTTTTTTCCATTCCCCAGTTAAATTTTTACACCCCGACAATTCAAATGGGGCATAAAGTACTAATTATTTTTCTTGTTACATCATTTTTTTATATTGTTGCATTCACGCATATCAGAATTAATACTGCATGACTCAGGGGAATGGTTCTCCACAAAGGGTGAAATAACGCCCTCAACCAAAACATTGCTTTTTAGTCTGTAAATGCTTATGTAAGTAGCAAATGAATTATTAAAAAATAGAGTTGATTAATGAAGGATTTTCACATGTGAAAGCTAAGTTTTTTATCCCCATTATTTGAAATAAAAAGCCTAATCAAGTCTACAGAAACATAATTGGGAGCTGCATAATAGATGCTATGCTAGCAAAGGGTCAGCTGAGTTTCCACTGAAGACAACTGCAATATTTTATTTGTTCTAACATGAATAGCCTTAGATGATAAAGACATTTCATTGCATGCTTGCATAATATATTCCTTCATGCTGCAGGCTTGAAAGAAAAAGCTGCTTTTCTAAGAATGAGCACATTCACATACAAAAAAATAAACTATTTAACTGCAGTTGCTACCAAAATTCTTAATCTGCTTGGTATCTGACAGGTAGAGTAAGAATAAGTAGTAGGTTAAGATTTCTCCTATATTTCATTTTCTTTGTTTTTAAAGTTCCCAGGAAAGATTGTGAAGTTTATAACTATGGAAGTAGAAGTGATTCTTTGTACGTGCTACTGTTGATGTAACACTTGTCCTATCATAATGAGGGGTACACCTCAGCTTCTCTTTCTAATTCCTCAGCTTTTTGGTAGGAATTAGATATATATACATATACAATTTTAGACAGAGAGATAGGTATAAAAGATATAATCAATATATTAGGTATATTATAATGGCCAAAGTGACTTTTTGAAGACAGAGTTCCTTTTGTCTGTGTCCGATTCCTAGGAATCAGTTACACAGCTGGGTACTACTGCCTCTGGCAGCAAATTTCAGTTAACTATTAAGAAAATAGTTGGCCAGTGCAAAATATTAAGTATAGCAGTGTCTGAATGACTTGTTACAGCTTAATTATTACTTCAGAAATACTGGAAGCTACTCAGCTACTTCTTAGATATCATAATATATTGGTGTAGCTTCTGAAATGGTGAGCAGAACAAATTTTATCCTTTAAAACATCCAAGATGATGTTGTAGGACCCATGATACAAAATATCTAACTGCCTTCCAGGCGGTGGGATATCTGGGCCCTTCTCAGAATAAGGCTTAAATTGAAGTTTTATGTTGTTATTGTCTAAAGATAGAAGCAAGGATTAAAAAATCCACACTTTTCTTCTTATAATATTCAAGATGTTACAGTTAATTTCTGCAAGAGCTTATATTCTAAATCAAAAAGCCTTCAAACATAATGTAGAAACAAAGAGCTTGGGGGAAGGGGATGATGGGGTTAAGTCCCTGTCACTAAACAAATTAAATGGGTATTCATCTTCATGGTTGTGAGTCACTTGAAAGATTTTTTTTCCTTTTCTTTAATATATATTTAAACAGAAGTGCATACATGCATGAATACATATTTATAAAATAAATCATTAAGGCTGGCACAAGAGATTCAAAATAGCAGATGAACAATTCTCTCCTTTTTACAGGTAGTCTAAGTACTAAAGAAAGGCCTTACTTAAGGTGTGGTTTACCATATCCAGTATATAATATGGTCTCTGAATCTAACAGCTGAATATCAATCTTAGTTTTCTACTGAACTCTTCCCCTTTCCCCCCATTCCTCAATGCCAATGACTCATTAACCAGCTGAGTGATAGGCACAGCACTGGTAAGCATGTAAATGAACAGTGACTGAGCACAAACAATGTGTGTGTGCCTTTGAGTGCGTGTAAAGTTCTCCCTGGCCTGCCCTCCCTCCCTTGGCAAACTCGGTGAACTGAGCTTAGCTGCACAATGCCGGTTTTGGCATGCCAGTGTTGAAGGGCTCACTTGTAAGTGTGGTATGAGAGCTGGGTGACAGTCTCTTAACTGAAAGGTCTTCCTCAGGGTAGCATCTTCTGCAAGAATTTAAGCATAAGGGTGAAAAAATATTTTTTTGCACAAGTTCCAGAAGGCACTAATAACAACATGAATTATGTTACCAAAAAAGCTGGTAGATTACACATGGCTTGGAGCCTCTGGCTCTGAGGACAAACTGTGGAGATTTGGCTGCATTTCACATGATTTCCTGCAATGTTCCTTAGGCGTGATAACCACTTGTATGTGTGTATATATGTCTGTGTGCTCAATTCAAGGTATATGAAATGATGGAAGGGCAGTACAGGCAATTTCTGAAAAGAGTGTCGTGAAGCTGATGGGTGTGCCACACCACAGGCCATGCACGTAAGAAGGGTGGAGAACACAAGGCTTCCTCAGGTGGTGTTGGAGATTTCTGTCTGACAGAGAATAAGACAAACCTGGTACAAGCTTGTCCCCGATGTCTGCTGTGGGACTTGCTTGTCCTGTACTGTAGCTCCAACCTCAGGGCAGAAACTGCTGGTTGACATTGAACCAAAAATCTTGTGCCTTGCTAACCACTGAGCAGAGAAGACATTAGAGGTCTTGTGTACAAAATCTTTGAGGTAACACCAATAGTAGCTGGAGCTAACAATACTAGGAATGCTTCAAGTGCTGGGAAGATAAAAGAGAATACTTACTCAAAAGTATTATTTAAACATATAAAATTGAGAAAAGAAGTAATATAATCAACTTTTTCTCTTTAAATAATTACGAACTGCTGTGGTGTTACTGAGTGACTCCCCATAAGCAAGAGAGTTACAAGACACAGCTCTCCTGCCATGGCCATTCGTGCTTACTTGCACGCTAAGGCAATATTTTGCATATCATTATGGAAAAGAGGCATTTTATTTCCCCATTTTATCCATACATTTTTAACTGTGTTCCCCCTAGGAAACATCCTAAGAATGTAACAAAGGACCCTGAAAACACCTTTGCACCAGAGCTTACCATCGTATTAAGGATATCAGTGCCAGTGGCAATGCTAGGACAGCACACTGAATTTTAGTAAATAACTGGTAAGTACTTACAATTACTTAGACTTAGAAAGACTTCTTATCTTTGGGGTTTCTTTTCTACAGTGCCAGGAAAAAGTTAGATCTATTTCTAGTTAATATAAAAGCTTCGCTTCTGCATATCCAATAGCTCTGTAAATTCAGAAGTCTGGTATTGATTTTTTGGAGATCATTTGCCATAAATTATTCACGTGAAACAACTGACAGTAAATGTAATGAATGAGCACTTATAGAATGCTCAGTATACTTCTATAATGTAAAACCAACTGAAAAGGGATCTATTTTAACACAGGGTTTAATTCAGTTAACGGAGAATAACCTACCTGGGTCATAGCCAACATATATCATTTTCTCAATCTGTAGTTATTAAGTCATTCTTATTACATCATTCAGCTAAAATATAAAAGCAAATTCTTGCTTTTTCAGTGAAAAGTAGCTCTTCCATCCTCTGGCAGCCAGATTTTAAACTGTAATAAATCAATCTTTAATGCAATTCCATTGCTACAATTTAAACTGCTTTAGAATTAAGTTTGTCTTTAAAAGCCATTTTGTGAGGAGATCTTGCAGGTATCCTTATCTTTATGCTTTAACCCAGAACTTTCTCAAAAGCATGCTTTAAGGTGCTTTTTTCTTGCCAGAGCTGGGCTTGTGGGCTGACACCACTGCAAGGCTCACCAGTATGGGTGATGGCAGCCACAGCGTAGAAGATGGCTGTTTCCCAACACCTTCCCTTTCATCCTTCAAAGGTGATGTGCTTCTTAGCGACAATATTAATCTGGGAAGGGAGAGCATCAAGAATGGGAGCCACTGCAAGGTTTTGGGAAACAGAGGAGTAAAAAACTCTGCAGGCAATAATGGATTTGATTTACAACCCTGGAAAGAGCTTGGGTTGATGTGACCACAAGATATATAGACCTCAAGCAAGAGAATTATAAATTTATGTTTCTACAGTTACAAGCAAGAAAATGTATTGGGTAATATGGTGGAGGGTTTTAAGTACAGTAATGTGATTTTATAGTTTAAGTTAAAAATTTATATGTTATAATAGAAGTATATGGGTGTACATAACCTAGCAAATAATTGGTTGAAAATAGACGAATTGCAGTAAAAAGTACCAAAGGTGATAGGTTATCAAGTCAAAACAAAGTTTCGTGTTAATTGCTTATTGGACCAGAAAGTTATCAATTGCCATGTAACCTTGAAACTCGTGATTATCTTTCGTTATGGCAACTTATTGCTAAACCTCACGGCCTCTGAGATTGATGCCTTGTTTGTTTTTTTAAGTAATAAATCGTGAATAACTGTGATAGTCCTATCTCTATAACAGAACTCTGACCAAAAGAAGTACGGAAGCAGCACAAGGTCATGAACAATCAGGGGCTTCTACCACCCAGCTGGGCCTCTGTTTGAATTTGAAACACTTTGGGCAGCTCTTCCAAATCAGGAAGGTGAGGTTCTGGAGTTCTCAAGAGAAGGGTTTTTTCGTAGTAGGACACCATGGTGTGTGGCCAGAGTGATGAAGGCATGAAGGGTGCAGCAGTGCATGGTGGGGCAGCCTGTGCTGAGACCTGTGTGGGGAAGAGAGTGGCAGCTTGGAAAAGTTACATGGCTTTGGCCATACTGCTTAGTGGTAGCATTCTCTACCTTAAGATGTATCTCCTGTGGCAGAAAACAGGAACTGTTTGCTACTGATAGTCTTAGCTGACCTGCATCAGCCACTGTTCTGAAAATGCAACAGAACAAACATTTACATGCTGGGGATATGTCATGGCCTTGTCACATTTGCTTGGATAAAGTAGCCTTTTCTACTAAACATTACCTTGAATTGTAACCATTTCCTTTCTGTAAGTACTTCGCTTGACAGAAGACTCTGAGGTCACACACTGACCTGCAAAGTAACAGAAGAGAGATGTACCAGGCAAAATGCTACGTGAAGGAATATGAGATTCCTACCAATCACATACACACATGAGAATCCAGGTCTCCTAGAAAATCTAAATCAGGTTAATTTCTCCAGGATGACTAGAATGTCTGCTTTCATTCTTTCTCAGCCTGTGTCAAACAGAAGCATTTCTTTCATCTAAATATCACATTTTCCTCTTCTAGCCTAGTAGCTTATGCTCGCTCTGTCTTATAACTTACTTTTCTGCTGTGTTAGGGCCAAATTTAGTCAATGTTTATAAATGCCTTCCTGAATGCAAATGTGTTCTTGAATTAAGACTGAACAGCAATAAAAACTGAGTGCATAAACATTGAACACAAAGTCAACCTCAGGTATTTAAAAAGCATTCTTACGTCTTATTTTATATATAGTATGCTTTTCCTGATAGTCAATGAATCCCTAGCTTTGATCATAGCTTAGCAGGTTGTGTCAGGATAACCGCTCCTTTCTTACAATCAAAATGCTGGATAAGATGGAGAACTTTCTTGGCAGGAGATCCAACCTTTTTCACATATGTGTGAAGCTACTGTTTTGTTGAACAGACTGTTCATAGGAGGATTGTGTCCAGAAGAAAACCGAGTTCTCCAGTACCACACTTTTTTCTGACAGTTCGAGGTCCTTTGCTGACTTAGCGCATAATGTTTTAGCTATGCAAAACTCCCAAAAGAGACACAGTTTATTGTGCAGAGAGTACAATATTTTGTGTATGCTTATTGCTAGAGTAAATCAAATGATATGTCAAACAAATTCATTGCCATGGCAATCGCTGGCAGGGCAAGGCCAGTTTCAGGCAAGAGGAAAAAAAGAATACGAGCAACTCATCTAACTGGCAAGTATGACAAATGGAGTCTAGTCAATTCTACATTTTTCTGCCAGAACAATTTCTTTTTTAGAATGCTTATTCATACACAGTAATATAAAATGTGTCATGGAATCACTGCGTTTGGAAGAGTAATTTTCTACTTCATCCTTCTGCTCAGAGAAAGGTCAATGTGCCCAAATGCAAGCTGCTCAGGACCACATCCAGTCAGGTATTTAACAGATCTAAGAATGGAGATTCCACAACCAGCCATTCCAGTGTTCAATCACCCTTACAGAAAGTAAGTTTTTTCCTCTGTTTATGTAAAATTTCCTACATTTCAATTTGTGCCTCTCATCCTTTCATGTGGACATCACTGAGAAGAGTGGATCTGGCTCCTGTACTCTCTGGCTCTGTTAGGCATTTGTACATATGGATAAGATCCCCTTGAACCTTCTCTTCTTTGGGCTAAACTGCCCCAGGTCTCAGCCTCTCCTTTTATGAGAGATTCTCCAGTCCCTTAATACAATTTGCATAACTATGTGAGGAAAATATTTTAAAATAATATTGCATACATATTTACTCCTTTGGCAAATATGAAGCTGTCATAATTCATAGGAGGAAGTATTTATACTCTATAGATGAGAGTAGCTTTTCCTTTTTTCTTTAGCATGTTTACCCAAATTCTGGCATAGCTATTTCCAGAAGATTTTTTATTGTTTTATAAGTCATGCCTCTGAACCTACTTAGGACCTCTTCTTTTTCTTTTTTTTTTTTTAACCACAAAAGATGCATTTCCTTGTGCTCTGTTAAACAAGTGGAGTTTCTTCTAGAAAGGTACAGTCATTCTTGCTTATTTTTCTGTTTTCCTCATGTACTGCAGGAAAAAACAAACAGTGGAAAAAAACAACAGACAAATCTCTTTTCCTCTTAGAGCTCAAGCTGGTGCCTGAAGCAATAGGTCTAGCCATCCTCAAAGACTTGGTCATTATTCGTTGAACTCATTCCTACTTTAAGCTGGTTTATTTTCGTAGAAAAATGAGTCCCAGTTGCACAAGCACATTTGCCACTCATGTTGCAAAACTATGTGTATATACAAATATATATATATATATGATTACATATTTTCCTATTCTACTCTCCACTAAATCTCTTTTTCTTTTAGGTCCCTAAAATGATCACTGCTATTTAATCTAAACTCAGCTCCCAGCTATTACTAAGCAATGACTTATTTTTTAAGCACAAGGTCCTATAAAAAAGTGATGACCAGTGAATATAAAATTCTCCTTCTAATTTTCACTGCATTGAACCAGTTTCTTGATTTAAATCTTACCTGAAAATATTAGTGTGCTCTGCAACTTTTGTTTAATTCTATGTATGGTGCATTGTGATGACATGTAGGGTTGATGATATAAAAAGAACCAATTAATATTCTATATTTGACTAAAATTCTTTCCATAATTCAGCTTGCAGCACTGAGAGATGCAAAGGTAGCTAAATTTGTGGGTTTTTTTCTTTTGGTCTGTTCAAGGCAGAACCACAAAGCTATTTAAACATAGTTTTAGTCTTATTTTTCGTTTGAAAATCAGACGTGTTGTTTCAAATGAAAAAAAATAAAAGGGAAGGAACTTCTCACATTTCTACTGTGTTTGATGCAGAGGTTCCTTGACTATTGTGCTGAAAATGTCAAGTATGAGTATTTCGCATAATGTGCTTAATGTATATTCTTCAAAATACTCTGAATATCCTAGGAAGATGTGATAATCCTTGTGATAGTTTATCTGCGTAAGGAAGGAGTAATGGAGAATGTGGGATTTCTGCCTGAAAAGTTGCCACTGTCTACCCACCTAAGCTCTCTGGGGATTTTACCCTATCACTGTCATAATAACCATTAGGTTCAAACACTGTCCTTATAAGATTTAAGAACTGTCTTGGCTAATGCAATTTAAATATAAATTCTGTCACAGTACAAGAGTTTTTCAGTCCCTTCAGCAGATACATGAACAAATGGACATTTTAGACCAAATTCTGGCAGATGAATCTGGAGATTACATCTGAATTGAGCTCCATTTGCATACCTTCCACACTGATCATGACAATAAATTGCACCTCAAAACATCATCACCCTAAATGTTTGTCAAATTCTTATCAGCTTATAAAACACCTATCAACTTTATTATCAGGTCACATCTTTCCTTGATCAATACTGATATTTCTTCACAATTCTTCTGAAAACTTAAACTTTTAAAATGCATCAAATTAAATTCTCATTTTATAAAAGGTGTTACCTTGAGCCGGGAAGATTGTGACCAAATAATATTCCTTAGTATTGCAAGATTACTAAAGTAGTAGTTTACATCAATGAAGACATTAAGCTACTTAGTTACACATGTGACTGCTGTAATACGCAGTCTTCCGTGTATCAAACCCAAATTTTGAGGAGATACATCTTTAAGCTCCCAATGAACGAATAACACACAGAAAAAATTTCCTAGATGTAATCTTTCATCTTCCAGATAACATTCAGATGAGAGTTTTGTGTCCATGGTTACCAAGTCATTGTGCAGAGACTCATTTTGAGCATTGTGAATAATGTTACTTTTTAACTTTACCCTTCAACACTTAAATTTCCTCTGTCAGAGTTCAGTGACAAAACACATATGGTTACAAGTAAGGCACGAAACCCAGCAGTTAGTCTGATCTCACATCTAAGAAATTATCTGCTGGATATAGAACTTCACAGCCAGGATTTTCGTTGTGCTCATGTAACTACTAGTGGCTGATAGTGAAAATTAGGATCAATTTTGGTTTAATGCAGTATATTTATATGTGTTATATGCCCCAGAAGAGGCCATTTCATGTATTTAGTCCACTCTTATTATTTGAGCATGTAACAGATTTCGACAGTGTTCAAAACACAGAGGAAATTTTACTAGAAGTATAGCATTTTTCCATTTTTGTTTTTGAATAAAAAGCATTGCAATTAATGTGATTTAGTATTAATAGAAACTTATTTACTATTTCTGGCAATATCTCTATCGGGTTTTTTTAATGTTAGGAATAAAAGCAGTATGTCTGTAGAGAGACAGGTACAAATATGTACATTTATATGATAAATAAAACCAATCCCTCTTTTCCCACAATCTCACCTTCTTTTTTCTCTCTTACAAAACTTGCACAATGCTAACAATAAAAAAAGGCAAACAAGATGTCATTTTTAAAACTGGAGATGGTTGTAATTTTACACACAAAATATTATAGTAGAAAGGAAGTTTGATACTTACTTGTTCAGACCACTACAGCTCATCCTATTTGCCAACATTTTGCACAGAAGTGCTAACAGCCATGAAGTGTGAACTCCTTGCTGAAAGCTGAACACAGTTTTTCTGGTTTATTTTCATGGAGAGACTATTCTAGAAACTTGAAAGTGGCTGAGCAGGCGGCTTTTTAGAATACTGAGTTGCATAATGTTCAGGAAACATGAAACAAAATATTTCTTATTATTAAATACTATTTCTTTTTGCAAACTATCCAGGTGTGTAATAAACCAGATCAATCAGATGGTATTTAATATGACCATTGTTAACGTTATCTTACATTTATACCTATTAAAATCGGTTTCAGGACAAGAAGAGATGCTCAGTGTTGTCTTCGATGCTCGTGCTATGTCAAATGTCCATACAGTTGTGCACCACAACATCCCCTTTATACTTGTTACTTGTTCCAACTATTACGTTTCCTTATTACGTTAACTGAGCTACTGTCATTACTACTGAAATATTTGCCTTTATAAGTTAATTAAACATAAGGAAGGATTAAAAAGTAACATTCATTTTTCATTGCAACGCCCATCTAATTATTCATAATATGATTTTTATTGTATAATGTCATTTATTGCAGAATCACTTTTAATATGTGCTATAATTATTGTAAGGACAAATTAATTCCTACATGAGTATTATTTAAAACTACTATATGATAGTAACTCACATATTACAAACATATCATATTTTGGTACCACAAAAAATAGTTGTTTAAGTAAATATTTCATAATTCTGTTTAACACAACATTTAACATTGGTCAGATTGAATAATACTTAAAGATGTTCTCAGTTTCATTATCATATAGAACATAAATTCAAGCTAATAGATTATATATAATGTAATGTAATTAAATCTGTTTCTGCTTATTTTTATTTTAGATGTTCTTTCCTCATTTTCTTGTTGATATTTTAATGGAATTTCCATACCAAAAACTTATGCAAAAGTATCTCAAATCCAGCTCTCCATTTCAGGATACATACAGATATTTATTCAAATGGCCTCTGGCTATAAGTGTTCCGACTGGGGAGCAGGGCGAACATGTATAATTAATTTACTTAGATATGTCATAAAACTCAATGATGTATAATGAAATAGCACAGCAATAAATACATAAATATCACTTAATTCCATCATAAACTCTTATGTGACAGAAATAATGATGAATAGTAATGTAGGATGAAGTCTATTCTTGATAATAAAACATTTTTATCAGATAGGTCAAGTTTATGGTATTCAATATGGCATATTTCTTTAAGGCATGTACATGTATGGGTTCATAGTCATCAACATTTAAAATCTGAAAGATCCACTGATAATTATCCTAGAAGACTTTAGGATTATATTTTACTGTGGTGTAAACTTAAATACATTATTGATAAATAGATATATACACATTAGAAGAAAACTTCCAGTATTTTAAATTGTGTTCTTATTCAACACCACACAAAAAAAAAAATACAGGACTTCAAAACTCTCCCCATACTTAAATATTTGTATTTTTGTTAAATACTTTACATTGAAAATACTGAATCATGTAATATTGATAAAAGAGTAAGATTCTTTCTTATAAAATATAATCGAAGCTAGCAAGAAAAAAGAGCTCTAGACCAGAGAAACTAATAGTTTTTAAAATTGCACAAACAACCTTTTTACTTTTTTTACTTAACATTAATCTTTCCCCTCAAATGTTTTTTCTTGCACATTTTTATCATACTGCATAATCGCAATTAAAAATTATCATCAGGTGTTAGACAGTTTATCATTATATTACATAGAATTTTAACCATATGTTTCTCTGCATGGTGTCTTCTACATATCTTTGCTATCTTTGGAGTGAGTAGAAGAACTGACCTTTTGAGATATTTGTCAGGTTTTTTCCTATGAATCTGTGTGAAGCAAATAAAATAAGTCTCTATGCCTTGTTTCACATTCTGCCTGGACTTACAGAATCAAGATGTACATCAGCTGAAGTGAAAACTATCATGAGGGAAAGTCTTAACAGCCTTTCCTCAAATCCTAATGCAGTCCTCATGTACAGCATGACAATTACAGTGAAAAAGTGTCTGCTACATTTGCTATGTAAAGGGACTGCAGAACTGTGTCACTGCAGATGCATACTAAAATGGAAAATAAAAAGATACCCATGGGACTGCTTTAAAATTATAAATTGGTATAATTTATCAGAGTTCATCTGCAATATAGAGATGCCAACAGATGCAGAATTGAAACTGCCAGCATTAACACAATATCTGTATTTTCATTCCTGACGCTCTCACACCTTTCAGCATCAAATAAGTGCATTAAATCTAAAGCTCTCAATCTGTGTATTGGAAAGTTCATGCTTTTGAATCCTTTATTAAAATTCAAGTTTACTTCAGAAAGGCTTAAGATATGATTATGCTGAAATATCATAAAAATTGGTTCCACTTAAGAATAGTGAGAAATGATACGTAGTTAGCAATTACAACAGCAACACGTTTTTCTAAATAATTGCAAGAACTCTGAAGTTACACTGGCAATAATTAACCAAGTTAACAAATTCACTAGGGAAGGTGAAGAAAGTGGTGAGATTCATGTGATGAATTCTCAGTACAGAATCAGACAACCTGAAATGCTTATTTCCACGTTAAAAAGAATAAAAGTAATATTTGAATGAACAATGATTTTAAAATTAAAGCTCACTACAGGCAGTATAATGTACCTTTATTAAGATTGCCAGGCATATAAAATTTTCCTATTCTATACACAGTTTCTTTAGTGTAAAGAAATTTGCAGTTTCTTGAACACTCATATTATCTTTTGAATTTGAAGACCTTATATCGCATATCTTTTTTCTACTCACTGAATTAAAAAAAATTAATTGCTTTACTGTCACTAAACCCATGTTATCTTCAACCACTAAGTCTCAGTTAATTCTTACTGAAACTGAATCTGATAAACAGTCATCTCTTACTGGTTCAGTAATGTGAGTAATAAAATTTTAAAAATCTTGCCATGACTTCTATAATTTACCTTTTTTTTTAAAAAATTATTTTGGCCTAGGGAAATTCTGCTATTAGTATATTTTCATTCCATTTTTTGTGGATTTTTTAATCTCTTTAATGCTTCTTCCTCCATGAACACTTTTATACTGCTTCTTGATTTTTTAACTTTTAGTAATTGACTTCCATCGTTAGCGACTAGCCCACCAGGTTTCAAATATCCATATAATACCCTCTTCACACATGTAGTTCTTGTGCTTCTGTTTGTTGACATACCCTGATCTGTCTTTGTAAACTTTGCGGTTATTTCTTCTTGGCTATATTCAACTATCTATGTTCAACTCTTCCACGAACATTTATAACCTACTTTGATATTGTGTTATTATTAAATATTCCTCCCTCATGATCATTCTTTATCTATTGCAACATGTCACGTGACTTTCTTTTTCCCCTTTTCTTTGTGTGTTAGAAGAAGGGGTGGCAATTGCATAGTGAGTGCAAATTTGTCCCCTTTGATTTTCGGGATCTTTGTGGTCATGGTAACCTGAAGGCTGTTTTTTTCTAAAATGGACTCCCATCCAGTCACTGTGTTGTGTTTCTGAACACCTGTCTATGGCTGAAGGTCTTGAAAATGTAATGTTATTTTATCTTAGCAGTCATCTATCTATTGTCACAGTTTATCCAGTCCTACTTTTTTGTTTTGCTTTTTATATAAAAAGAACATAAGAAAAATAACACTTGAAAACCTTTACTATTCTAATTCCTTGGCCTCACAGTTTGGCATATTTTTGATACTTTAGGAGGAATCTGTCAAATCTATCATGATGGATGAATAGCAGATTCCAGTCTGTTCACCTTTGGCTCTTATTCAGCCTCAAATAAACTCCTGCTGCTCTTTCCTCTTTCATCTAACTTGGTCTCATTTTTCCTGTTTCTCCAGCTGTAGCTGTCTTACATCATCCTTTTCTATGCCCTTGCAATACTAGTTGTTATTATTTTCCTCTACTTATTATTTTTCTTTTTACATTTTACTTGCAAACTCATAATTTATACTACCTGTTTTAGATCCAGCATCTAATCTTCTTCTGAGTATTCTTCTCCTCAGTTTTCTGTGTTCTTGGAAACTTTTCCATAGGCTTCTCAAATATAAACTCCTTCCATTTACACCGCAGCTCAGTAGCCACCAGGTCTTGACCAAGTTACTCTGCGATATTTCACTGAGGTATCATTCAAGAGAAAAGATGACCTTTTATTTTGTCACCATTGCTGTCTCCTTCATTCTTCAGACTCACTGTAGCTCCGCATCACTATCAACATACTTTCTTCAGTTTCGACTATAAAAAAAAAAAAATTAAAATCTAGTTTTTTCTCTCAGATACCAAAGGATACAGGATATAAGATATCAGAAGAGATATGACAAGGAAAAGAAAGCTGCTGAGACAAGCAAGAGACAAAAAAACCAAGCAGAATCCATGTCTGTCATGGCATTTTAATAAATAAGAACTAACAGAAATAGGAGATTATCTGATGGAACTTTGGTGTGATTCATTCACAGTTTCCTATTTTGAACAAGATTCATAAGGAAAGTGAATGAAAAATTGTAAATAAACTATTTAAAACTTAAATCAGATTAAGATAACCTCAACTGATTTGTATTCTCATCCAGTTTTGGTCAATTGACTTAATTGGATCTATGTTAATTTGCGTTGTCTGAGAAAATTGTCTATTCCTGGTTATGGCATTAATTTAAATAGGGCACATATCATGTCAGATAGGGAAGCCAAGAATTTGAAATGCATGACAGGCTATCCTGAAATATTTATTGTTGCCAGTGATTAGCTATCACCACTTCCAAAATCACATGCAACAGATATTGAGCCTGTTTTCATTTGTTTATGAAGACTTCTTTTTGAGAAATATTACCAAAAAAATTATGTATTTGTAGTTTATGCTGAAATTCAGCTTGTGTGAAAAGTTAGGAAAATGCTATAATAAAACAGTATTCTGGGAAAAAGTTTTATGGTGTTTCTTTTGTAAGTTTTGGGAGGGGGTGTTTGGTTGGTTTTGAGTTTGTCTAGTTTCTGGTTTGGTTTGGTTTGGTTTTCAGCTAGGAATCAAAAAGCTGACAAAAAGCTCCACAACGCTTCACAGAATTTTCTCTTCCCCTGTACCTCTCATCACAATGATATCTCCCTAACAGTGGCTTTGAGTTGCCCTTCATGTCGTAATGAATTTTGAGTTACATTCTTAGATAGACATAAAGTGTTTACAGAGTTGTCAATACAAATAATGCCAACACATCAGTTTCCCTTTAATAAGCCTGGATGAATTTCACTGTCTCTAAAAATAAAATCTGTTGAGTTTTTTTCACAACATTCAGTTCAACTCTGCTTAAGCTACAGTGGAAGGACAGATGTGCTGTGGTAAGAACTGATCTGCTTCTGGAGCTGGTCAGTCTCCCCAGGACTGAGACTGTAAGAAACACAGTGCAGAAACACCAACATGGCTTTGCAAGTGCCAGCTTGTGCCTTATGTGTCTTGTGCTAAGCCAGAGCTAAGAAAAGTGCTATTGAACCGTGCTGACTCTGTTTTGTCCCTGCACTTCTTGCCTTGATGTGTCCTGTAGTATCTATGTTTTCTGAGGCATCAGAGCTTCAGGTTGTGGATAGTCAAAAAAAGGGATTTGGAATCTTCCCAAATTGCAGAAATAGAGCAAGAAAATTCTGACATTGATTAGGTTTGTTTCCTTGCAGCCAGTGGAAGAACTTTGCTTCTATTCATTTGGAGTCAATATTATTCTGATGTTCATTGCTCCAGTTTCTGCATTAAATTAAACTTATATTGTCCTTAAATACAGGTGAAGAGCCAAGCTGATCCATCCTTCTGCAAGTGAAGGAAAAGTTCTTTGTATCTCTCTACCCTTCTGACCTTCTTTTATTTCCACCATCCCCCACCCAGCCTCAGTCTCCTACAGTTTAAGAAAGGAGTTAGCAATCTTTCAGGGTTATGTTCAACCTTTCAAAAGCTATATTTTTCTACTTCAAATTCTCTCTCAAAGTACCTTGTTCAGGACTCTCATTTCCTATCTGTTTGATATTTAGTCAAATTGAGGCCCTAAATGAGAAGACACAAGTAAACCCACAATAACAGCCGAAGGGATAGCAAAAGATTTAAAAATGTCTCTATTTGTAACAACTTTGTTACATATTTTTGAGTGGACTTCTACTTACTACCAAAAGACATTATAATGTACATCTTAAAACTGCCTATTCATAAAATTAAAGTATTAATCCCCTAAATAATTAAGAAAAAAATCATTATTTTACATGTTTCTCAGTTAAGGGTAAGTAATGCCTGGAAGTGTCACAGGCTGCTTGTTAAATCAGAGATGACAGAAATTCAGGCAATGCTTTTTGGTTTTTTTTTCTAGGAAATCTCTTCAATAAATACTGGTAGATGAACCAGAATAATTTCTTTTCATAAAGAGACTTGCTTATTTTCTGCAGAGCAACTATAAAATGGGACTAAATTTTCATGAACTAAATGTTATTTCTGAATTATTTTGTAGATGTTTCCTGATTTCCCTATATGTATGCCGAAAGATACATGTTTCCTTTCAGAACAGGAAAAAGATGCAAGAGTTAGGGCAGTACATAGAGATTTGGTGCTTTACTAGTTTTGCATGAATGGAAGGAGTTTGACTTTTCAGAACGGATTGATTCAAAGCTATGCAGAGATGCAAGGTTTGGTTTCTCCAAAGAGCCTTTCTTTTGCTTTATTCACTGTTTTTTACAGTACAAGCCAGAGAAAATTTGCACTCTGATTGCTGGTAAAAATTTCATATCCCAATTAGAAAAGGACTTGCCCCATGCACTTTTTGCTCCTAGCTAGAAGTCTGAATCTAGTTCATCCTGAGTATGTTTCTATTGCACCATGTGGTCTCTAACTATGAATAATACTTTCCTGACAGAAGTATAGGCAGACTTTCTGCATATTAAACTGCAGAAAATGAAAGCCAAAGCTTTTGATAGACATTTGACTGTTCTTTCTAGTGGTAGCTGCCATTCTCATAATAATTCTGTTAATCAGAAAACTCTCAACTTTTTGCTGAATGTATGATCATTAAAATGGTAAAAGCATGCTCTTCCTACCAGTGCTGATTTTGCCTCCAAATTTTCAAAATGAACATTTTCTGCCACTGAAAGCACTCTAGCTGTGCTGCACAACAGGATAAAGAACATATCTCTGTTTCCACAAGAAGCTGTTTGCTTTGTATTCTGACCTTTCTAACTTTTCCAGCTCTACATAATTTTTTTATACAAATCATTTATGGATTAAATGCAAAAAAAAAAAAGGAATAACCAAATGAAAAGGACATAAATGAAGAATAAACGAGAAGCAATCAAGATGTGCCTGCAATTCATTGCCCTTCAGTAGATGGGGACATAATCTATCCTTAATGAACTGCAGTCAGCAGCAAAATATAGGTGTAAAAAGTGCCCTAGGACCTTTTTTCAGTCTTTTGGATTCTAGAGGAGACCTTCATGAGTCTTCAGGCAATTTTTTTTTAGTATTTAATCAAAATTGCTATTATTGACATCTAAAATTTCACCACAAGCGTTTCCATGAAATTAAGAATCAGAGAATCACAAAATGTTTGAGGTTGAAAGAAACCTCTGGGAGTCAACTTGTCAAACTGTTAAATCCCCCATTCAAGCAGGCTCACCTGGAGTGGAGATGGTAGACCATGTCCAGATGGCTTTCGATCTCTAAGATCAACATGCAGTACAAACTTTGGAATTGTTCTTAGCAAAATTATAGGGACACAGTTGGAGTTGGAGGAGAGATATATCACTATTAAGATCACACAGAGTCTTGTGACACTAAATTGTATTTGTAGCTGTGCTTTTGTTTTCCATGCCTTAAAAGTGAAGCAGTGACAATGTTTTAAAAATGGCATAATACAAGGCTTTCATATCATTTGACTTTGAGCACCCAAACTAAAAAGCTAACTGAGTTCTTTTCCTAGTGTTTTTATATTCATTTGAGATACTTACTGTGCTATTAAGGAACCAACACAAATTCTTCCTTGGATCAACCTCTAAAGGATCTTCCTCAGATCAACCTCTAAAGGATCTTCCTCTCTCCAGCTGCTGGTAGAGGGAACCTAGGGAACATAATCATCTACCTTAGGTTGGTAGTTATGACATCTCCCAGACTAGCCCAGAGATACTATGCAAGAAAACAAAATACTTGGCATCATGTCTGCAGCTCCTCACTAGATTAGCTAAGAAACACATTATTCACCTCTGTTCTGTTAGCTGTTAGTATTCAGAATTAAAATGGTCTAAACTGCCTGAGGTAACATGAATAAAACAGAAAAAACCTACAGCTGTCATGATATATATCTGAATGTGACAATCTCTGTTAATTCAAAAGGTCTATGTTTCATGCTTATATTAATAACCTATTTAAAATCCCCTACCACTAGAATAAACTCCATCAGAAACAACAGGAGCATTATCACCTGCAAATGCAAGAAACATATTTTCATAAATTTTATAAACATACCTTGTGGGTACTGTACAAGTTATTTGAAGTAGCAAATTAATCTCTTTGTGATTCTAAACATACCTAAGAGTAGTAAGAAAACTGTCAATGTATGTGTCTTATGTTTCTTAAATCTTAAGGTATCACAGTGGTTACACAAGCTTTTGCTTTAACCCGTATATATTTAAAAGACCACAAACCAGATTTGTTTTCTTGCTAATAGCTAATGAGTAGGTCTGCCAAGCTGTCACGGTTTAACCCCAACCAGCAGCCAAACCCCACACAGCCACTTGCTCACTGCCCCACCAGTAGGAACTGGGAGAGAATTGCAAGGGTAGAAGGTAGAGAATTTGTGGGTTGAGATTAAGACACACAAGCAAAGCAAAACAAGGAATTAATTCACCGCTTCCCATGGGCAGGCAGGTGTTCAGCCATCTCCAGGAGAGCAAGGCCCCATCACATGTAATGGTTTCTTGAGAAGACAAACACTATCAGTCCAAGCATTCCCAGTTCCTCCTTCTTCCCCCCACTTTATATACTGAGCATGGTATCATATGGTGTAGGAATGTCCCTTTGGTCAGTTGGGGTCACCTGTCCTGGCTGTGTCTCCTCCCAGCCTCCCATGCATCCCCAACTTCCTCTCCAGTGTGGCAGAATGAAAGGCAGGAAAGCCCTTGGCTCTGTGTAAGCCCTGCCCAGCAATAACAAAAACATCTCTATGTTATCACCTCTGTGTTCAGCACAAATCCAAAACACAGCCCCATGCCAGCTGCTGTGAAGAAAATTAACCCTACCCTGGCCAAAACCAGCACACTGAGCTCAGGATGTTTCAGGATGATAGGTTTGAATTAAACTTATCAAAATCACTTAGACCAACAATTGACAGTATTATGGCATCTCCAGTTCAAAAACTCATGTTGGAAAGGGGTGATATTTTATGGGGAGGTGAGATTAGGATTGGTACTTGAAGGCATTGAGATTCATTGCAGGGTTTCTGCAGAAAGTGGACATACTCCACTTTTGTGTATTGCTTGTTTTTCTCAATAAAATTTACATTTTAATCTACAGGGGAATTCTTGCTGTTCAGAGTGATAGCAGGTACTCCAGAAAGTGTTCAGTTTACCAGTACAACTATACTGGCGTTATTTTCTTTTCATGTAATAAAATCTAGGGTGTTTGCCTTGAAATAACAGAACAATCACATTGAATTTGTTCTTCAATTTCGTATTGCAATGTGGTTAAATCAACCCTTGGACTGTCCCAGAGACACAGCTCTAAGCCTCTTTTCTAACTGCGTTTCCCATTTGTTCCTATGAAACAACTATTTTGCATGTATGTCAACAGACACCCTGAAAATGTGCATCCCTCTGCTCATCTTCACTATGACAAATCCAAAGCACACCATGTGCCACTCACTCTTTCCCCTCTTCTTGCACAAAGTTGTCAGTGTAAATATTTTACGTCATTGCACCAAATTTTTACTTCCATTTGCACACACTTACATATTTGTTTAAATATTACTTAATACATGTATTTACATGCAGTAAAATATTTACATGTAAATGTTTTTACACGCTCTGTAAGTGTAGCATGAGACCTAATTTGTCAGCTTAAATTTAATGTAGCCTCTCTGACTTCTATAATCTTGTCCTATTTTTTCTTTTTCTTTTTATTTGATTAAGTCTATGCTTTGCCCTTCTCTACTCCAAACCTTCCTGAATTAGACCACTCATCTCTCTCTTTTGTTGGTCTTAACACTCACAAATTTTCATATCTGCTTCTTAATGCTCCCTCATCACCCTGTGTGTAAAACAAATTGAGTTCTCTGTGGCAGAGCACAGTCGGGACAAACTCTAATAGTATAATTTTAAAAAGGTCAGAACAGTATTGCTGAAAACTGTGCTTGAACAGCTCAAAACTACTGTTCTCATTAACAGGATGCTTTTATTGATCCAACTGAGAGAAAAAGTCAGTGGATCTTTATAATCAAAGGTGCAGAATCATGAGGAGGAAAACACAACAGAAACAGCGAAATGTTGAAATGTGTTCTGGAACTGTATCAGTGTTCTGCTCTGACAGAACTGAATTTAGTAGAAGCTTTGACATAGACTTTAACGGGAAAAGTCCTCAAATCATTGTGAAAACTAATGTCTATTTTGTGTGTCTTTGTGTGTGTCTTTGTGACAAGCCTATGAAAATATATTACCTGCTGTCTGGCAGAGGCATGTATATGTATATATATGCTCTTTGCATTAGAGTAACTCTCTTTCAAAGTCCATACAATGCGTTTTGTGCAGTTTATGACTTCAGCTTTGGGCAAGGATATAATAGATCTAAAAATACAGCATTCCCATGTCGGACTTCTGGTTTTCCTTAACGAAATTAAAGAGCTTGCACTGGCTTGGATCGATTACTTTGTTTTCAAATTTCAGTAAGACTGTAGCTGAACATGAGGAAAACATACTTGTCTAAACTCATACCTTATCCTAAAAGCACAACATGACAGTTAGAAGGCAGACTACCTCTGGTTAAATTAGAGATGGTATGTGAATGCACTCAGCTATTAAGACACCAATTTAAGGAGGTTTTATTTTAAATCCCTAATTTCTTCACTGAAATAAACAGACATCCTAACCCTGCAGCTTCAACAAAAAGAACAAAGCAAAGTAACACTGTGGTGTCTCTTTTTTGTCCTCAAAGTGGTCCTGTGGATATTTGATATACCAGTATTGCTAAGATGTAACAACACACACGTGCTAATGGCACCTGGTCTGTCAACTGTTCCCTGAAGCAGCACTGTTTACAGATTAAGGATTAAAGGTAAAGTTTTGGTAGATGATTTTGGTGTATTGCATTTGAATGTCTGGTTTTGTTGGTTTTGTTTGTTCACTTTTTGGTTAAGCTAACATAAGGAAACTGGCAAAATATATTTCTATGTATCACAAAGAAATTAAGAGTTGTTGCTTTGGGGATTTTTCACTCCATATTCATTATTCTGGAATACTAAAACATGATTATGTACTAACAGTTAAACTATTCAAGCAGATGTTTAAATGCATGCTATCAATTTTTTTATCTAACTTAGATGATGGTTAGAATATTTGCTGAAACCAAAGAAGGACAAATGCTTATTTTAACATCTGATTTAGTTGTGTGTTTGATGATCTCCTGACTTTACTAAATCAAGCATAAATCTCTCATTGACTGCAATGAAGACAATATTTCATCCTGTTTATGTCGCTACAGTGCAGCAATATATACTAATTTTTTTGACAATTGTTTTTTATACAATTTCACTCTTCACAGTTAATGTCAGAACTGAACTCCTTCTGTATAAGATGACACAAAGTGTTTACTCCTCTGGAAACTGTCATCATATCATGCATATTAAATCCAATGGTACCATCACATGATCCTGCACATACAATTGCTTCCTAAACAGATGTGAATGAAAAACAAGATAGAAAATTCTGCAGGACCTCAAGCAGCCCACAAGGAGCTGCAGCATAAGCCAGACACAGGCAGGCAAAGGCCTTAAAAACACCTTTTCATGTCTAACTCCTGCTGTGTCATCCTTCCTCAGAAATTTCAATTACTTCGTTCTGTCCTATCCTATATCAAAAGCCTCTCTATCAGGTGAAAACACTTCAGCAAGCAAAGCATTTCAATATTCAGAAAAATTAACACATGAGGTGCAGGTAAGGTACAGCAGACACTAAGGAACGTCTGGTATTTGAGCCCACTTACAGACAGAACCTCTGCTGCTGTGCCAGCTCTTTCCTTTCAAGTTCTGCAGGCCTGGGGGGCTTCTCAGCCTTGACATTTTTTTTCTTCTTGTGATCTACATCTCTTCCTGAATTCATATCTTTCATGCCTCCAGGTACTAACCAGGGCATCTGAGTGGTAAGGGGAGAAAAGTATTAGCCAGATGTGCTGACCCCCTACATAAGGGCATTAAATAGTGTTCCTGTGCAGCTGAATTTAAAATGTCTTAAAAAAATCTTTGAAATATCTCACAGAGAAAGAAAAAAGATGACGTATGATTTCAAATAACCACCATCTTAATTTTAGATTTATTTTTTCTAGAGTTGCTCCTAAAAACTTGAAAGAATTAAAGGTTGATATGGTCAGTTATAGGAAGACAGGATGCATACACAGAACAGTGTAATGGAAGTTCATCACCTACTCAATTGAAGCAGCTCAATGCTCTCCTGCATTAAAGATATTAAAAATGTCAATTTCAAGTAAAGTAACGTTAAACATCAGAATTTTGTGTGTGTGTGTAATCCTCATTTCTAGTTTGTATTGCCATCTTTGATGTAAAATAATGCTTTTAGTAAAGCATGTCTCCAACCATCACTATGCATTGACCAAAGAGAAAAGCAGAAGCAGAGCAATTAAAATTGGATTTTGGTTTTAAGCAACAACTTCCATTATGTTTAAATGTGGAGCACTACAAAAACTTGTCATACCTTTAAAAAAAAGATGAAGCCTTTCTTGTCTTTGATGGCATGACCCCTATCAAATATATTTTTTCTAGGGCAAGTACCTAATTTTCAGCTTCATTCCTGTACAACTTGAGGAACAGTATTGCAAGAACAAAAACCAGCAGTTCCCACTCGGCCACAGGAGAGTTGGGAGTGGGGGGAGGGAGAGGAATAAAAATTGACTAGTTTCTGCTTAATACAGAATTCACGAAATAAAATTATGTGTACAGTTGAGCTTGCTAAAGATTAGTTATCAAATATATTATTCGTTGAGTCTTTGTCATTTTTCATTGACTAATTTCTTCAACAAATACTGCTTATGATAGTCAACCAATTCTGCAGCAGTCAAAATACTATTTGTCAAATAAATTATTTCATAAATAATGACATTATTCAAATCCCTTAGTTAACTGTATTCATTTACTTCCTTATTTTCAGCTAGCTTTAACCTCTGCCATGAAATAAAGCTGCCTAAATACAAATTAATGATGCACATTATATGCTAACTAACAGCCCAGACAATGCTTATTTTCCATCAGTTAATTCTTCTTAAAAAAATTGTTAAAGAATAAGTTGTAATTGTTCTTTCCTTCATCTGTTCTTTAATAGTTTGTTTATTTGTTTGTTTTCTCTGGTCCTCCTTTCCAGCTTATCATATAATTTTCTAGATGATAATGGTCTTTTTTATATAGTTTATATCCAGGAGGTGGCTTGATACCATTTTTGAGAAATGCTTTTCAATTGCAATCTTTGACTATCTCTGAAGATTTAATTACAATTTAAATACTCAGATATGAGTTCATAAAAACAGAATTCTAAGAATGAATGTTGTGCACTAGAAAATGATCCAAGCTCTGCTTCAGTTTCTGTGACTGAAAAACAGGGAATTCACAGTGCCGGAACAAACGAGACTATTTTGCAATTAGGAAAATGTTAGTATAGACAACTAGACAGAAACCTTATCCATGAGCAGGATGCTGAGCAAGTGGAACAAGAATTTTTATCAATAATTGTGTCCTCCTCCTTTTCTATATGCCCAGGACGAGATAACTGGAACTACATTTGTAGAATTAGTGAGTATTCACGACTTCACCCAAATACAACCAGATTCAATTTTGAGCACACGCAATACTGCGGAATTATTAACCTCTCCGGGGGAAAAAAACCCGAACTGAAACACGAGGAAAAAACCCTCCAGTGCCCAGCAACAAGAGAGTAAGCATGGAAAGTTCAGATGCCACTTGATAGTTTTTGCCTTTGTCATTAGTTCTCCCTTTTTGAAAAGGAGTTGTCAATGTTCCTACGTGTTTGGATTCTATGCAATAAATCTGCAATGTTTATAGAGCACTTATATCCATGAAAGTCAACACAATACTTATTCTTCTGTTCTCTTACAATAAAATCTTTGTAGAAGTGATAAATAACATGATAGAGTCACCCCAAGACACTGCATTAACTGAAAATAAGGAGATGTTTAACAAAACTGCTAATAATACAATTTAACCACTTGAGCAGCTTTTATAGAGAACTTAGAAACCAAAGTAACCCCCAACAGCAGTATGATTTATTTACATGCTTTCTGATCATTGTTATGCATAAACAACATTTTGCAAATTCAGCAAGATAAAAGATGGCAATTTTGTAGTAAATTTGTTCTTTGTGAGTCACTAATCTTTAGTTTAATGAAGAAACCACCTTAACACATCTGAGCTGCAGTATGCCTGGCTGGCTTGTTTCAGGTGCTGGGGATAACACACCATCTGTCTTTTTTCCTGACTTTTTTTTCCAGCATATGGGCCAGACAAAATTGATGCTTCGGCCCCTTAGCTTCTCTGAGGCTGAATACTGTTCCAAAATGTAGAGTAAGGGGTAGCACGCTGCTAAAGCTATAGCTAGAGAGAGAGATTGAGCTGAGGGACAACTCTGCACCCCACTGTGAGATGTCAGTTTGTGCACAGCCTTGTAGACAAATGAGATCCAGGAGGCCTTGCCTTCAAAAAAGAGCCATGGTTGGTCTGAGCCATACAACTATGCGCCTTGACATGTTTTCACTCCAGCATTCGTATGCCTATTTTTCATATTTTATACAGCTTTTGATCTGAATAGGCAAGTTATCACACAAGAGGGAGAAAGAAATTATAAGATTCAGCAATTATACCAGGAAAAAACTACAAAGATGTGTGCTATTTTTTTGGTGGGAGTTTGCTGTTTCAAACATGTGGCAAATACATGGTCTCACACCACATGTTTTGAAGGACCCTGCACTGAACAGTAAATGCCCAATTCTGCTACCCTATAATGATGAGAATCAGTGGCAATTCTCCTGATAAATGAGATGTCTCCAGATTTACTTGTCAGTAAACAAGGAGAGCAGGACTTGGAGTTGAGGGTAGTCATCATCTTGTAGGAACAGAGCCAAAGTCTGGGCATTTCCGCAGCTGAAGGAGACAAAGCATATGCTACCTCGTATGAACTAAATGCCACTCTTCTTCTAAAGCTGTTTTTACTGTGAGATTGCTATTACTTGTTTCCCCACAGTTCCCATAGGTACTATAAAAATTTAATTTCTACTCCAAATATTTAAATCCCAGTCAAACCCGTTAACATTTTGAAGGGTAAACACAAAGAAGATGTGCAATTGTTCTGGGCCCGGATGAAAGGTTGCATCAACTCTAACTCTCTTTGAGTTTTTAAGCTATAGATATTTCTTAGTCAATTCAAACATAATATGTTCTGGAATCATTTAATATTTCCAAGAAAAGTCAGTTACAATAAAGTACTGAACTTTTCAGTACCAGAGTGTTATTTCCTGCATAGTTGGTCTTTATTTTTGGGGTTTTATTGGGCTTTTTTCAATAAATTGAAACATTTATGAGTCAGGGAGCATCACCTCCTCAAGGAGTTAGACTTTTACAAATATTTCCAGTGTTTAAAATAGCATCACTTAAATTATTAGCATTTGTGTAGCATATTATCTTATTTTTCTGTTGAGATTAAAATTTAACATACAAACAAAATTTTTCCCAGGTCACGGGAAGCGAGGATTTTCTAAGAGACACTACAATTACTGTGTAATTGATCTTACACAGTAAGATCTTACAAGTGAATTCAGAAATTCTCATCCATACAAAATTGTGCTAATACAAAAATATGTGAAGGCATGATGCTGATCATAGAGGCCTTATAGTCTAAATGGAAATAAATATGCCCAAAAATAGTAAACAATCAAACAAAAAATTATCAATCTGAATGTTCGCGTTAACAAGAAAATTGCATCAATTTCCAAATTAAGTACACTCCAAATATATGAACCCAAGGAACTTGTAAGTGGTTTCCATAATTACCTTCTTGTATAAAAAAATGTTATTTGCTGTAGCAGATGAGTAATAAAAAACTTCAGTCCTAATAATATTCTACTTTCTTTCTCAGAAAATCTGCAGTTTAATATTTTTTTCCTTCATACAATTTGTTAACTTTGTTAATTATAAAGCAAACAGCCTGAAAACATCACAGCTGAAGGCTATGAACATTGCTTTAAGCGCTTGCATATTGATTTCAGACCACTCTGAATGCATCAGCATAATATCAGTGCCATAGGCAGGCAATATGTGTTGATTGGTACAAAATCAATTTTATCTACTTTCATACTTGAAATCATATTTTATTAATGAGAAATCCAAGCAAATACTTTCTGAAATAAAACAACTCTGATCCCTCTTTAGGAATTCCATTAATTCATAATGTTCTTTAAAACCTGAAAATTGTTCTGGCTTATCCTTTCAATGAATAGGGGTTTGTTACTGACACTATATAAAGAAAAATTCCTTCAGGCAAGTTTCCTGAGATCCCCTAACACATCAATCGTTATAGAAAATAAAAACATACTTTAAACAACCTCAGCATGGTTATACCCATAGGCACAATTTGGCCAACAGAAATTTAATATCTGGGAAAACAAATATTTCTGCTTGCTATTTGCGTGGAAGACAGCTGAAAAGAACCATATGTTTATTTAACTTATTTTTATAGCTTTTATTAATTGAATCTAAAACTTCGCAGCATAATTCCACTTGATCTGTTAAAGAGAAACGAAAATCTATTGCACCAATATTAAAAAAAGTAGTGACTAAAAAATCATGACATTTACATTAATTGCACTATTTTTGGTGTCTTGCTTGACAAAATGCTGTTATAAAACTTACCTCTTATAACAAAATCCTCAGAGAGATGGTGTTCACTGAGCAACACAACGTAGATCTGTGGAAGCTGAGAGTGATGTAGAGATGTTAAGGCAGCTTTAAGCGCCCCCTGTGGCCTCCTGGGGGACCAATAGGTTTGCAATAACAATGACATCTGCAAGCGGCACTCAGCTGACCCGTCTTTGAACTGCCAAAAGTATTTGGCTTGGCCAGTGTACCAAAATTACTGAGAAGTTCCCTGGACGACAAAATTGTGTACATTATCTCGTCCAGTAGTGACATCTATCAATCCTGTTGTTTTATCCAAAAAAAGCCAGCCAGAACCTGTAAATCTGATGAATCACAATTGACAACTTGTGTTGTTGATCCGCGGGGAAAGAGGAAGCAGGGCAAGTTCCAGCTTGCTTTGCTGTTCTCATGTATTTCTGCAACTGCTTTTGCTCCACGTTGTGCTCTAGTTTGAGTCCACGACCACCAAGGCTACCAGCTAAGTACTCCCCAACTCACTCACTCTCCACTCTTTGTGGGAGAGGGTGGAAAATAGTTATAACATGAAGGAGAAAGCCTGTGGTCGGGATAAAGGCAGGGAAAATGCTTACCAGCTCTCGCTGTGATCAGAACAGGCTCAACCTGGAGAAATTTAAATTAATTGTGTTGGTTTGTTGTGTCAACATTTTCTCCTCATCTGATGATGACCTTCTTCACACTCTTTTTTGTTCTCTCCACCTCTCTCTTTCTGGTATTTTACGCCCTTTCTTGAATACTCCTTCTAAAAAGTGGCATGAGTGTGACTGAAGGGCTCAGTTGTGCCCTGTGGTGGCTCTCTGTGGTTGGGATGGGCTGTGCCTGCCACAGGGTAGCCCCCGGCCTTTTCCCTCAGAGACCACCCCTGCAGCTCCTGCTGTCAACTCCTGGACATCTGCACCTGGTACAAGAATCTTACCTAAGCATTTCTCTCCCAGGTACTGCAACATGTGGCTGTACAACGCTTCCAATTTGAAAATGAGCAGGGTTGTGCTTTGGAAATACAGCGAGCTATACCTACCCCTTTTTCTTTTGCTTTTCATAAAATGAACAAATCACCAATCCAAAAAAAAGAAAAAATAAAGCCAATTGTCTGGAAGAACCCGATTGGGTACTATATAAATCATTCATTTTCCACTCATTTCTCAATCCATCCACAGGCTAATCTGCCCTTGTGTTCACGTGTGTTCCTCTAAGAAAATGTAAAAGTTTTGATTGTTGATGTTAGAAGGCTGTATGCATTTGAGATTGATAGCAGTGCACTGTTTTCTATGCAAGTTACATTATTTACAGATATTCCTTCTTGGTGTAGTATTCAGTCAACGAAAGAATTATTCTCCCTTACCTTTGTGCTGGCACGCGAAATAAAGTAAATAATAAACACCAGTGCGTGAAATGTCACTACCTGTTTGTTTGAATCTACTAAGCCTTCATGCAAGATCGTCTTTTGCTATACCCTTTAATAAGTCAGACAACAAGATTTTGTAATTTTTTAAGTAGTCTCTGTCAAAATGGAAAATATAGATTAAATACCTAAATAAATTAAAAGACAGAAAAGGAGGTCAAAAAAGAGGAAACATTTTGTCTTAAGAAACTCTCCTTCTGCTTTCAGCTCGCTCATAATGAAAATGATACACTGGAAAAGGAAATCTGGATATAGTTTGTGGAAGGTATGGAAGATAATGTAAGGACAAAGAAATATGAAAGAATGGCTAAAGAGTAGGCACTTACAATTGGACTCAAAGCTTTTATCATACACAAAACAAAGGAGAGAAAGCAGAAGCTTTAGAGTTTTTCTCCAGCGCTATGTGCCTGAATCAGAAACTATTGTTTTAAAACAAAAAAAAAATGTAAACCAACTGCATAAAAGCTCCAAACTAGACTATAGTACATGGGTCAGAAGACTGATAATCAGGAATGATTTTCTGTAATATTCTTGCTTGAGTATGATTTGAGTTAGTAATGAAGAATAGTTAATTTCATTTCATGGTTGTTTAGTGGACTGCGAGACACATACAGAGAATCATTTCATATATATTCAATTTGCGGTGGGCAGCATTACACATAAGACCTGCAGACACTAATCCCAGTGGAGCAGTGTTGTGGTTTAACCCCAGGAGAGGGGAGAGAATCGGAAAAGTAAAAGTGAAAAAACCCGTGGGTAGAGATAAAGACGTTTTAATAGGGAAAGTAAAAAGCACACTCACATGAGAAAAGCAAAACAAGGAATACATTCACCACTTCTGATGGGCAGGCAGATGTTCAGCCATCCCTAGGAAAGCAGGGCTCCATTTCACACAACCCACATAAGGGTTACTTGGGAATACAAACATCATCATTTCAAAGGTTCCTCCCTCCCTTCCTTCCTCATCCCCCACATTTACATGCTGAGCATGGGCCATAAGGTATGGCATATCCCTTTGGCCAGTTGGGGTCAGCTGTCTTAGCTGTGTCCCTTCCCAGTTTCTTGTGCGCTCCCAGCCTCCTCACTGAAAAGGCAGAAAAGGCCTTGACTCTGTGTAAACACGGTTTAGCAACAATTAAAATGTACCTGGATTATCAACACTGTCATAATAATAATCTGCTTCCCTGAAGTAGTTCTGCCTCAGAGCAAGGCTGACTGAAACAGCACCACAGAGATTTGTACTGCTCCTGAGTACCTTGTGCCATTTAGGGAGGCAGAAGCAGGGACAAGAATAAAGCAGTATTACTTATAAATAAAACAAAACTCTACAGTAAGTCTCCTTACCAATTGACTAGCTAAAATAATTTTGCATTCACCGATAATGACAGATGACTTCCTCTGATCTTGATGAGTTATTTTTGGTCCATTGAGGCAGGATTCTATACGGATTAAAGTATGAGTATAGCACAAAGAAATTATTTTTGCAACCTTAGTGTTTACAAAATGGATAATAAATATATATTCATAAATAAGTTACAGCAAATTATAAACCATTTTTCAAGGATTTTGTTTTATAATTTACTTAACTGTATTAAGTTTATATGTTTATAATTATTTGAAATATTTTAAGAAATAAGATATACCCAGAAGGTAAAGTAGCTATTTTCACTTAGGAAGCTGACCTGTCTGTTTCTTTTCAATCTTCAAGCTTCTACTTTTTCTTTTTAATTCATAAATAGAATGCACAGGGCAGGGACAAAATCAAGACATTATATCCAAAATCCTGGTTTGAGAAAACCTTTTGATGTATAAGTGTATTATTCTAAAAGGCAAATTTCGACTATGCAGGCATGAAAACTCTCAAGGATTTTAAAACTGTAGATTCTACAGCATAATCAAATCATTCCATGAAGGAGTTTGTAAGACTTTGCTGACATGGATGCACAATGAGATGCAGAGGAGTGTGCAAAGAAAGATAAGCTAACCAAATTAACATATCAGAGAAAGCGTCTCAGATACATTTCGTAAATAACAGAAACACAGTAGTGTACACCCTAATTTCACTGAGTTAGATATTTCAAAGGAAAAGAGTGGAGAAAGATCTGAAGGTTAAGAGTTTTTGCCTATGACAATCGTTCCCCAAGATTTCACTCAAGGAACTACAAAGAACAGAGATGACACTCAAATTGTATCCTCAGAATTCTCTGTTACAAATCTGGGACTGCATTTTACCAATAAATATTCATAAGATGTAAAATAAAAGTACTGAAATTTATCTCGACATCTTCACCTGACTTGGTTGGTTCTAACTTGTCCCATAAAAATCAGAGGAAACTGAAGATTAAGCTCCTTTCTGCCAACGAACACATGTACTTTGACTTTCAGATGTAGAAAGGATACGAGGCTGGAAGGAGAAATGCAGGAAAAGGCAAAAGGATGTTGAAGTTTTCCTGAAAGGCAGTAAGAGCTGAGTTGTGTCTCAGGTCATGTCAATACTGTGAAAGGCATCACCATGTAGAGACACCATAGTAAGCATCAAATGTTGTACAGCACAGCTGGATACTCAGCAGTCATATTCACTTGGATCCCAGAAAGAAGGCTCACATATTGTATAGCCATAAGGCCTGGATAATTAACCTAATCCTCAGCCAGGTCACTAAGCCCACACTGATGCACCAAAAAGGATGTGTTATTTTTTTTCCAAGGGCTGACATCAAGAGTTCAGGTGTCCCGAGAATCTCTACATACAGCTGCAGTCAGATTCTGTTATGTCTCAATTTACGAAGTATCACAAGTCAGGTAAAATGAAACAGAATTCATGACCTCTCCGCCTTTTCTCAAATATTTAAGTCATAAGGATAGATTAGCAACAAGTTCTCCAAAATGTTGTGGAAAAAAAGATATTTAAAATAACACAAATATATTGATGGCTGAGCGTTATCACAGTGTTTTCTATCTATGAGAAACAGTATGGTTTTGTGGGGTTTTTTAAATTCATATGTCTATCTTGATAAAATTTTTATATTTTCTCCAAACTGAGACCAACAGAAATACTGCATATGCATACACATTTACATTGTAGCTTACAGTTTAGGTTTTAAAACCAGAGAGTATGATGGCAGTCTAAAATCAGGGAGTTATCCATATATATTTTGAAGGCTATGTACTCTTTTATTCCATATATAGTAAAGTCATAAAAAGGACAAAATAAATTTCAGTAAACCCTTCAAGTACTCTGAAAGGGTTGCAAGATCAGCTATTCGTTTGCCCCTGCTTCATGAAAAGATCTTCTGAAGCCACTTAATGGTTGGAAAAGTGAGGGGGAGAGAAAAAAGAGAACAAGACTACAACATGATACAGATATAAGTAGCCAGGGTTATGAAGTGCATGCAGATGTTAATGATTGTGCTGTATTTGTGGAATGGTTACAGCTCATTTGTGCTAAGTTTAACATGAACAGCTTGTTTCATAATATAAATACATTTTTAAGGGGGTATAAAACAACTAAGATTTACATATATATTTTATTTAGATTTTTTCCAGATTTTTTTATATTTTTTACTTATTGGAGAAGAAATTTACACACAGACCACACAATATGCATGTATTCTCATATACACACATACACCGTGTGTGTGCTCACAGATATATCCCACCATTATGGGAATAAAATGCATTCTGTATAGTAAAGAATTTTTTATAAAATAGGTACAATCCTACAATTCAGATTAGTATGCAATTGCATTTTTTTAAATATGCTAGAGCAAATTATGGCAACAGTGTGAATTCCAGGTTTGGAGCTCTACCAGTGGACCACACAAAGTACTGTAAACTTGAGTAATATTTTTTCTGTCTGGCTCATCCATAATGCCAATAAAAATTGATCCCTCTCTAAAAGACGATTTCTTTGATTAACAATACTGTGGAACTAATAAGAAACAAAATATTTTATTTACCACCTTTTAAGACAGAATAGTATTCACACCCTGTTTCTGTACTCATGTCCCACATATCTGCTCTAAAGAAAACACCTCTATGGAGTCAGAACTGTGCTTTCTGCAAGAGATGGGTAGTTTTGCTAACCATATGCCAACCATCTTACACTATTGTCTTTCATAGTTCTGATCCACTTTTACATTTCCAAATAGCACCATTACTCTTAGGAAAAAAAAAATTCTGAAAAGCAATTTGAGAAATGGAAAGAGGTGATAAATGCTCCTTAAGCATATATTTTCTTGAAATTTTTTATTCGGGTAACTAATAGCTTCTTTTCAATGGCTACTGAATTCCAGGCATGGCAGCTTCCTTAGATTCTGATATATAGATAGATACATCTGTTGTATAAACTTCCTGACACCCTGTAACTCAGAGCAGCCAGGTAGAACAAACAGATAAGTAAACAAAGAACTAAAAACCTCCCTTTATTAGAAATTACTGTTTCATTAATTCAGCTTTAAACATATTACTAGGTGCATAGACTTATCTTGAAGAACACTTCTAGGAAGTTGAAGTTTTTAGTCTTAGCTTTAGAGGGTGCTAGTTTAATTGGCTTCTGTTCTCTTAATCTGATTTCTTTCATGGCATGAGCCATGAAAGCAAGCACATAGGAGTACAGGCTTATTCTACCCTGGAATTAGTCTTTTAAAAACAGAAAGGACGAGAAATTTGTAGATTTTCTGCTGAATTAAGTCCATTAGAGGATTTCATTTGATTAATTACAAATTAATAATTACCTCTAATCAGTTTATAATATATATTTCCGCATGTACTAAGGCACGTTTAAATATTAAGTATTAGTAACATGAAAAATGCACGTACATGAAATTAAAAGCCTACTAATACTTATCTCTTTGCAACAGAAAGTTCAACAGAAAAAGAAAGTGAAACAGAATAATAATTCAGAATTCCAATTAGCAACAAGTTTTCCATATCTGCAACATATTTCACTGCAAAGATCTATGTACCACAGCGAACAGTGAAGTCATCTCCATTGCATGTAATAGAAAACTGGCCAGAGCTGTATCACAGTCATAATTTTTCAGATGATACACCTACAGCAAAAAAGCAGCTCGTGTTTTCACTGCATCAGAAACTGTCTCAACATCAGCCAATAGGAGCTGGATATAAACAATTATCCTTAATAACACTGAAAGGAAAGCAGATTAACAAATTAAAGGCAGAATACTTCTATCTTTAGGCTATTAGGACATCAAATAGGCAGCAGAAAGTGTAGAGAAATTAGGAGGAAATAGTGAGGAAAAAGACATAACTTAAGTGGAAATCACAATGAATGAGAAATTTTTGCACAGGTTTTCAATAAGGTATGTCTTGCTGGTTGATATTCTCATCGAATCAAACCCAGTGCATGTTTTGGGATACTTGTCATTCCTTAAGAAAAAGAAAATGTTATCTTTTCAACAAGTGCAAAAAGTAAGGTCTTTCAAGAAAATAAAGCAAGAAAGAAAGAAGCATTACTTTACAGTCACCTTAGCAGCAACCTTCACTCCAGAGCAACCATTTCCTGATGTAGTGGCAAAAATGCTTACAGAAGTATGAGTTTGTTGAGCTCTTTTTGCTGCTTGGCACATTAGGAAGGTTTTCTTTTGGCATCTGAGCATATAAAGAGAATGCTGTGTTAGTCTTACTCTAGTTTAAAAGGGAAAAGTTTATTTTCTCAGGTTTTATTTCGAGGATGACTGGCTGGTGAGTGGGTGAAGTCAGTCCAATCTCTCCTTAAGAGCTCAGTCATTAAAATGCTCAAGTTCTCCAGTGGATACCAAAAAGCTTTACGTTAACTTCAACTAGAACAGAAAGAACAGATGTGGAAAGTAGAAGGTAGATGAGATCCAAAAGAAGCAAGTCCTGCCATATGGGTTTCTCACCAGCTGTAGTACAGACTGCTCCTCAGCTGCCATCTTCAGCCCCCAACAGCTCTAGGCTCAGAGTTCAGCCCAAATCGTGTAAATACTGAAGTGAATCATTATGAATTGTATCTCTTTATGCTGTGAGAAATGGAAACAAGAAAAACAGGGCTCTAAACAATAAAAGCATGCGCATAAGTTCTTGGAAAAAATACCCATTTTGTTGGAACTTGTATGCTTACAATAAAGCCCGATAAAGAGAAATGCCAGGAGATATATGTGGTTGTTACAGTTGTTGTTTTCAATCCACAAGGCAAGAAAATACATATTTACTATGAGCTTTTCATAGATGAGATGTAAAATTAGGATCCTGAGATAAAGTTCAAAATATTGTAAGATTCATCCCCAGAAATATGTGTATAGTCCAACCTTTACTGAAGTAAAGGTGGAGAAAACAGTGCACACTTAATCACAACATCTTCAGGGGATGTAGAAGTAGATCCTGATATGACAAAAGCAAGTATTCTGTGAGCTTCCCCAAAAAATCTGCACATTATGACACATTTCCCAGGGCAAAAGTGCAGTAGAAAGCTTGCAGCTGAGTATGTTTGGCATGTGAGAGAACAGTCACTATGATTCTGGTCTTGTTTCCTCCCTAGAAGACCTCTCATAGAAGAAAACAGTTCAGTATACAGTCAACATACATTTGCAAGCAGGGAGATCTGAATGGCTTTATGTGAGCACCAAGTGAGCTGGACATAAACTTGTTATGGCCTCGAAAGCAGAGCAAAATTACTCTGTACTGAAACAACCCAAAATTTCAGACTTCTGAGCCGAGGAACACTGGAATGCTGATTTATTTTGCGTACTAAGACACATTTCTCTATATAAGACACAAGAAGCATGTCTCCTGTCATGATTATGTCTTTAGTGTCTGTTTTGGCTTTCAAAATCCGGTGACCCTATTACTGCTGTGATAACGTGACACTTTGTGTTACTATCTCGTGCTGACTGCAGAGATCTAGTGAGCTGGACAAGCAAAATTCTGTTTCTGAGTAGGAGTGACAGGATGTGAGTTTGGGGAATTGAGGAAGAACACGACAGTCTGAGTAGAACAATTAATGCTGTATCGTATACATTATTCATTTTCATATAAAATTCCAACGTTGGACAAGGTAGGGAGTTGTAACTGGAGATACTACATAAAAATCTTTGGCCATGGTATAATTAAAAGACCTAGGAGGAAGAATTAAGGGAACCAACATCTACATTATAACTCTAAGTTACAAAGCAAACAGCTGAAAGGAGCAAAGTACATCCTTCAGGACAACAGCTTTAACTCTAGGCTCAGAACTGCAAGTTCAGCGAGATAGATAGCTTGCCTACTAGTCTCATTTTCAAAATAATTTTTGCATCAGGATAGCAAAAAGATTTTCCATTGAGCATATTTTTGTGCATCTAAGCTAAATTCTAGGTCAGAATTTTTCAGCAAGGCGTGGGTTCTAGATAAAACAAGTGGCTAGAAATCAAATTGAAAACTTAATTAATGAGAGTTATGCTGATAAATTGGAATAAAAATGGATTTTATAGTTCACAGAAGTATAAAGTTAGAAGTATTTAGAGCACTGCACAGTTAGTATTTTGAAACGTGCTTAAGCTATTTTAAACAAATGTCTAATGATCAAACAGCTAGATCTAAATCAGAAAAAAAAGTCATAATTTTATAATTTTTGTAACTCAAAATCAAAATACAAGGTTAAATTTAGGGCCTTGGTAACATAAATTTTATGTATCATCAGTTATGGATGAACATCATCAAATGAAGAAATGTTCTTTCTTTTCACATTATAATATAATATGTCAACCCACATAAACGACTTACAAACTTGCACATACCTGAAATTTTCTGGTAGATTTATGGCAATAATAATACAGAGTGCTTTCCACTCTGTACAGAAATTCTTTTATAGATAGTGTAAGCAGTTAGTAATTGACAAGAAGTGTTGAGGCTTGTCCTAACACAATGTATGAGTTTAGTGGTGGGGGCGTCAGTGGGTCGATGGCGCATTTTTTCCACAGGGTCCCTCGTGGGAACGCTTAGGTGGCACTCTGCCAGTGCCCACGCGTGCACACGATCTCACCCTCGCAGGTAGTCACGAGCAGGCACTCACACTCACAGTCTAAGTGCGAACCAGAGATGAAAAGGTGAGAGGGGTTCTCTGCGTGCAATTCCGAGGCTTTTATTAGAACAAACACACTCGAAGGAGGGCAGAGGCAAAGAACACAGAACAAAAGCCCATGCGTGACTATACCCCGGAGGGTCCCAGGGGCGGGCAGAGCATCAGAAGCCAATAGTCTGAGGGCTAGGGGGTAGAGGCAAGGTTAAGTGACATAACAGGGGCCAATGGGAGAAGGGAGGGGAGGGGGGAGAGGACCAGGGGCCAGTGGGGTCTCAGTGAAGAGAGAACTTTCTAGCACAGTGGTGTGGGGAGAGACCACTTTGTAGTAACACGAGGGGTGTAATGTGGACTTAGCCACCACAACATATGAGAGAAGAGACTTTTAGATTTGTTATAGTGTTGAAGTACATTCTCTGTGATTAAACCACTGTAATTTTTTTTTTATGTGAATCATTGTTGGAAGCGCAGTTTAGGACTGAGGACTGACTCTCAGACATCTCCATTCATGTTATGCATAGGTTTAGCACTATTTCCAGAGTTTAAACAGGAAGGAATATAACATTTTCCCATCAAGTGAGGTCAGCTGAGGTGACAGAGCCTGTCTTCTGCTCTCCCCCAGCCATCAAGACCCTCACAAGGGATCATGTCCTTGAGTGAAGAAACAGTAGAGCTGTTGCTGTTACCCAGCAGTCTGTACTGTCAGCAATGATCATACTTTCTGAATCAAAATAACTACTTCTGACACCAAAATAACAGGGATTGCTGAGACAGAGCCAAAGCTAGGAAAAATACAAAAAAAAACCCCAGAAAAGTACAGATTAGACAGATCAGATGTCTACTCTTTATATTTCACAAGCTTTTCTGTATTTTCTGCTCTGAAATTCTAAAAAGCCGTTTTTTCATATAGTAAATTAAAAGCTCACAGGAGGTTTTCAAGAAGATCTAATACCTCCATTTCCTTCTTAGTTGCACAAAGCCTGTGAACACTGACAGGAGAAAACCTTCAGGACAAGAAAGCATCTCCCTCCCCTCACTTTCCCAGTGGAAAAGGTATTTAGTTTCCTGTTCATTATAAACTCCAATGTCGTTCTGTGCATGTATTTCTGAAAAGGTAGAGAATAATACCAGATGTTTTAATGGGACAATTACACAGCAACACAAAAATGGTAACGCATCAATAAACATAGCACAGGAGTTCTGTGTTTACCCCCAGATGTTAAGATCTTGTAAATTTAATTTAGTTCTACTTGACATTAGAGAAGACACATTCATAGCTTTTTACCTGTTTTGCATTAAATGTAAATGTTAATAAATTACATAATCTTTATACAAAAATAGCTTAAATGAGGGTTATTTAGGTCGAAAGTGTCAAATGTTAAGACACGACAGATTTACATTTCCTTGGACAATTGTAATTCCTTTGTCATTATGCTTATGTAATATGACGCAATCTTCAACTGCAGGATCACATATATTCACCACAGGCTATTGCCTCACTCAGGACTAAAGCTGCACAGAAAATGAAAATATGACCCTTCAAGTGTGTGCCTCTGCAAATGAAACACTTCTGGACCTCTAATGATTTTTTTTTCAGTTTTCTTTAGCTGCATACTTTTGTGGCTAGCAACCGAGTACTTATATTACTTTAAGAATTTACACTCAGGATAAATTAAATGTCTTTGTTTTATTTGTTTTCACTCTGTTGAAAGCTAGCATGACCCTAACAAGCCATTGGGACAAACTATTGTCATGTCTTTCTTGATGCCTCCATATCTATGCCTGAGTTTGCACACCTTGTTCAATACAAAATAAACAGACCTAAACCACAATCAGTCAGTATCCTGATTGTTTTCCCTAAAATATATTTCTTCCATCTAAATCACATGGTTTTATTGAAATTTGAAGGTCATCTCAAAGAATCTCAAATTTCTGCCTGAAATTTCATGTGAACTGCTTTACTAACCATTACTTACGGCTTTCCGTGGATCTTACATAGATGCAAAAATTTAAAAATCTTGTCACTATTCACCAGGTAGGAAATCAAAATACTTAACTAGTTTCTGTTGTTAAACTGTTACAATATTTCCATGTTGTCAGCCTCTTCCTTAACACCAACAGGATGCTTAACAAGAAAATGTGCCCTTCTCAGGATATTAGATGTGTGATCATTAAGAGGTACAGACAATTGTTTGAAAATTAACACTCATATATCAGTATATTTTCGGCAGTTTTACTCTTTCTTTGCAAAGACGAAACTGAGGAAAACAATGTGTACTAACTTACAGCTTGCCAGCATGAGTATCACTATGAGCATTTACTAGGAGATACCAAGCTAACATTTCTTTTCCTGTAAACTGTAGTGGAAAGCTGTCAGATTCTGGTCTGTTTCTGTGCATAATGAATTTGTGCTGCTGTTATATTGTTCTGACTGATACAGGGATTATAAATTATTCTTAGGCATGTACTCTTAGCTTTGTCATTTGCATGTATTTTGGAAGAGTTCTGAACATTTATTATGCCCATAACCTAACCTAAGCATTCATCACCTGATGGGAATAAAGAGTCTATGTAAAAGCAACAGAAGGAGCCTCTCTGTAAACCTAGACTTTCAGCTGTAACATCAAATTGAGTAAGCCATTTATCTTCTCTCTTTTCCGTAGCTTGTAGACTTTATGAGTTACTCATTTTTAATCTTCTTTCAGTTTACCATTTATATTTCCCCTCACAGGCATTATATCTTTTTGATGCTGGAATTTTTAAGTGTCATATAACAACTTCCTCCTCAAAAATGTTTTTCAAGATCTATCCAGGCAAATAAGGCCAAAACTCTTCAGATCAGACATGTCTTGTAATTGCATTGGTTTTTGAGTGCCTCTTTATGCTTGGTTTTCTGAGGCACATAGTGTCATGACATTGGTAAATAGAATGGAAATTGTAGCAATATGGCACTTAGAGAAATCAGAGATAACTATTTGTCACTCACCTTTATTGCACTGGGCCTTTAACCACAACCCACTGCAGTTAGCTTGGTTAACTTCAGATTACTTGGTTATCTCAAGATAGCAATGTGGTAATGAACACTTATTTTGTCATCTTCAGCCCAAGATTTTATCAGGGTTCCCTGATTCCCTGTTTATCACCTGATTCCCTGATGAAAAATTAGGGTGTCATTTCCAAAACTGATTTAAAATTCATAGCATGGTAAAGAGGCTGCAGGAATTAAGATACTTGTTTTCCAGAATATTTCTGTCCTTTCTTTTACAGCCTTCTAGATCAAAATCAGGATAACCTGCACACGACTCTCTAATTAGACATCGCCAGCTTAGTATTGGTAGTTGCAATATTGAATACAGCTTGTTTTAGATTTAAATTGTCTTTTTTGTTTGGTTTCTTTTTTTTCTTTTTTTTTTGGTTGATCTTTTATTTCCCTGCACACTGTAGTCAGCCCTGGCTACCTCAGCAACCTGTTTGCACAAGTAGGACGTGCCAGCTATCAATGAGCAAAGGTTCGCTGTTGGTGTTCGGTGATGATGAGTGGAAATTAGGGCACCAGGAATGGAAACTGGTTTCATCCATCTTCTCTATTAGAGAGCTTTTAAAGAGGTAAAAAATCTTTTCATTCCACTGCTAAGCATTAGAAAAACTTAGTTGTAGGGAGCTGCTGACAGACCAGAACTATGCTTACCTTATGGAAGCTGCTGTTCTTATAACTTGCTCATAATTAATGGAGGGTAATTCGTACATAAACCATCCCTTTCTCATTTGGTAGCTCTTCATTTAGAAAGGTGCATTCTGCAAACAGAAGACAGATCTTTGCTTTTGAAATCCAACAATTTCCTTTGTGGTCACCTTCAGGGAGGTCACCAAGTGATGCCGGGTACTTGGGCGCCACTCTTGGCTTTTTCTGAGGCCCAGAACAGTCCTGATGAATAAAAAAAAAGGAAAGAAGTAAAAATTACCACCATAGAAAAAAAAAATGGTTGCTAAACACAAAGGGATCAAAGAAAAAAAAATCATCTGCCTATGAACCACACAATAGCACAAAACACTTTACACTGTTCTCCTCAGCTGTAGGTCTGAAAAGCCTCAAAATTCAGAGCTCTTCAGCACTTGCCTCAGGCATACAAAAAGGCTAAAGGAGAATTAACTGAAATTTGTGTAGCATTTTAATGAAAAATGTTGGTCTTGGGAAAAGCATGAGACTTCAGTTTTATTTTTATGTTTCATAGTTTAATGATAAAGCAGGAAAAATAAATATTTATCTTTTTTCTCTTAAGCCCTTTTTATCTAAGCCATTTGTTCTCAGTGACAGTAAAAGAATGTAAAATATTGAAAGTAAATTATTTTAAAGCTCCCATATATAACTCACAAGTAGCAAAATTCAAGAGAGATTAAGGGGGTTTTTTTTTATTATCATGTGATTCTTTGCCTCTATTTTCTTGATTAATCTAAGACCATAACTTTAAAGTGCATTTCTTTCTCTAAGGAAAGCTTTTAAAAATTCAGAGGTTTACAAGCTGCTGTGAAATACACAGGAAAGATAAATGGATAATGAATATTACAATGGAATATTATGTTACATCTATTGTAAATACCTGTGCTACAATACAGGTAAAAATATTACCTCTTAATTAATACATTTTCAAAGGTCATTACTGACTTTCCTGAAGCATGAAAAGATATATGTGACTAAGCATCAGTATACTTGTCAAGAATCTCTCAGTCCATCTGTCTCTCTGTCTTCTGTCTACTGGAATACGGTATCAAAGAAAAAATAAGTAAAGCTCTTTTCTTCCTTCTGACTGAGATTTTTCCATTTTAACTCTCTTTTATATGGAGAAGCATTTTTCAGTCCCTGCTGTCCCTGCCTATCAAAGGAAAAACAGGCAACAGCTGGCTGATCAGAAGTCAGTATGACAATCAGAACAGAGTGGCAATCAACAGAGCTACAACAGAGCAAAGCCAGAGTAAGATGAACCCCATGTTCTGAATCTTCACTTTTCTAACCATAACATAGTAGACTTTTACCTAAGGCTTTCTTTCAGATCAGATGAAAATGAGACAATGAAAAATCTTTCATATGCTCAGCCCCTACCTAGGGAGTTTATGCAACTGCAACAGAAACAGAAGAAAACATGAGCTTTATAAAACATAACTTTAAGATATAAGAAATCTTACTTTGATTTCCTATTCCCACACTGCATCTGTCCACAAAAAAAAAAAGAATTCAGAATATTTCCACACAATGGCCATACCTTTAGTTAGATCAGACTAATGTTTCTTCAGTGTTTTTGATGTATATACCTTGATCTACATCAGACTGAAATCCAGCCTTTTTTTTTTACACCTTTGTTGTAAGTAGTTGCACTAGTGATAAATTTTCTGAGTTAAATCAGATAGAAAGTAATAACTTTTTTTTCCATTTCTAACTCCTATTTTTTGTTTGTTTTTCTGCAGTCTTGCTATACAATATAACTTGAATACAAGTGCAACATGTGCAGTTATAATTCAACAGAAGAAATGAGAAAAGGGATTATTTAACATCTGAAGAGATGAGATCCTTTTACATAGGATAAGAAGTATGAATATTCCTAATCTCGTTTTGTGACATGATGCAACATTGCTTGAAGCATAAAAATTATGCAGGTGGCTTTAGTTTGACTGGGTTTTATTTAAGGATATGAGAGAGATGGGAAAGGAAATCAGTTTTGGGCACTGTGCTTATTGATTATTGCTCTGCAGTCATATAAATCAATGAGAGCTGGCCTTCAAACAGTCAGGTGAGATAACTAAAAAAATACAGATAAATGAAACAGAAAATTAAAATAAAGTATTCAAAACTTGGGAGTGACCTAGGGTAAATACTTAAATGTGATCAAATATAGACCTCTACAGTCTAGATGTTTATATGTTGCTTGTCATTTGTTTCCCTTCAGTGGAGACAGATTTAGAATATAATTCACCCTAACAAGGATGTTCAAAATGTCAGGTGAATTACAACCTGTAAAAGCTTAATTCTCTTTATGGACTGTAAAAAATATCTTATGCTTATTATTTCAGATCTACACAGTACTAATCTAAAATTAAGTGAGATTAATACCACAATTAATCTGTTGTTATTATTACCTCAGCTAGCTGTTAAAAGCTAGCTAGGACACCTCATGAGGCCTGCAAAACACAAATTTACAGCATTGTCTTTCCCACGGTGGGAAAGCCATGGAGAGAAGCAGGCTGCTCCTCTAAAGTACACACTGTCTGGATAAAGGCAGACTTTGAACAAAAACTGGTGGCTTTGCAACTCACCTTCCACCAGTGAGACCACAAAATTCAGGCACGTAAATTCAAGTTTTCTTAAACTTTCTACCCTTTCAGATTAGTAGAGAAGTTGTAGGGGGATTTCTGGTAGGAATCCAACAGAAGAATTGAAATAATAATCTTTCTAGGCATGAGAGAAACATGCAGCAGTAACTAGTCAGCAAAGACAGGTGATATTTTGTGTTTTAGAAGATGAGGAAGTAATTTCCAGAAAAGAAATTATAAAGAGGGACATTAGGTATTCAGCTACAATTAATACTTCTAACATGTCTTGGAAACTCATTTTCCATAGAAATCAGTTATTCAGACAGTTATGCAGAATGCTTTGCAAATTAATTAGAAGCCTCTGAGAGTACATTGATGGACGTGTATAAGGCACATAGCTATTTCAATTTTTAAGAATAAAAAAAATCATTGCAGATTTATTTTTTCCATATTTTACCCAGATGCTACTGCCATAATGTCTTCTTAACAGAGAACTCCTAGTTTCTGAAGTATGAGAGACTGTTTACCTAAACCCTTTTAATTTATTCAGCTGTGGCACATTTATGTGCAGCTTTCTTATAATATGCTTAAGACAAATGACTGGGGGATCCAGTTACTCAAAACTTGCTGCTGCTGCACAGAGTGCACATTTATAATCACACCTAGTTTCAGACAAAATAAAACAATCAAACAGAAAAGCTACAAGTCTTAATTTGAGCTTAATCCAGTGCTCTGAGGTATCCAAGACAACCACACAGGTCTTGCCATCTCTCAGGAGTTACAGAGAACCTGCGCCTTCCTGGGTCATCAGTTAGAGGCAGGATCAGACACCCAAAACCATCCACAACACTTGAAGGCACCTCCATCAAGCCACTCTTCTAAACAGGAACAGTTTATTTTGAGGAAGAACAGTTAAACTGTCCCCTGGATGAATTTTAAGTAGAAAGAATTAATCTGTTTGAAGTCTGTGGAAAATTTCAAAAGAGTAGTGGTCTATAAAGGTTAACAGAGACACCAGAAGGAGGTACCCTCCGGGAGTGCTCTGTGGTGAAGGTTAGAAAGGTTAACACTCTAAAAGGTGCAGCTTGAAATATAATATACACTCCAAGAAGAAACCTTGATAAATATTTTGCTGGAAGAAAAAGAAAAAAAATCATCTGAAGAAAGAAAAAAGGAAATCTAGTTTGCTCTTATTTCAAGCAATTTTTTTTTCATGTCTCTATGCTTTTATAAACAGTCTTAACTGTTTCCCTATTTTCAGCATTCTAGGCAAAAACTGTGAAAAATTATCTGGATTGAAGGAACTGGGATTTTAAGATAAATTGATAACAGCTAGGCTGTATTGTGATGAGTATAAAAACCAAAACACTGCTGCCTCCAGGCTGACAGTGAGCTGGAAATGCAGGAGACACATAAAAATCTTTATATGTTGAAAGGTAATCAGGAGGACACCCAGCATGCAGTAAGATATCAACTGTAAAGTTATCTCCACTCCAGCACCTCACCACCACCAGTCTTAAGATGTGAAGGGATAAGGCATTATTCAGATAAATCATCACCTGACAGTTTAAGCGGTACAATACAGTATTTTACCAAGACAAGAACAAAATCTCAATTGCAATCAAAACAGGTTTTAGACAGACTGATATTTTGACATTTTCACTGCTTTTCTCCACTGCCTTTTTTTCCTTCAGGTTCCTTCAGTAGCAGCATATTTGCAGGTACCATGTAGGTATCATATTTCATTCCTTCATTTCTGTGTCAGATCCATAACACTCCCTCAGATTTCTTAACCTCCACAACTAAACTCTTTTTTAATAATATTTGTTTGGTTTCTTATTCCATATGTAGAATTATTAGCTAAAGTGCATTATTTTCTCAACTGCTGAATCAGTGGTTTGATTTCTTGCAACAGTCAGGTTTCATCGTGGGAGAGTATAGCACCATCTTGGTTAACAACCTGCCAAAGTTAAATGTAATTTAAATCAACACTTGTTCATTTACTGTAGTTTTCACCTGTCAAAGATTTCTTGGGGCACTGGTTCCCTAAAAATATCATCTGAAGAGTTTAATAGGAAGCCTTTCTATTACAAACCCAAAAAACAAAGTGAGGTTTGCCCTAAAACTGACTTTTAAATTAGTTTAGCAGGAAACAGCACAGATCTGAGAGACTATCATGATATAAGACAAAAGAAAATTAACTAAGGAAGGATTCTTACTTGGCTGATATCATATTATGTTCATTACAGATGGGTCAAAATTTCCTCTGCCTTGTGCTGAAGCTTTCTTTAGAATTGAGGCTGTTTTTTAGATTTGAATTTCTGTCAGGGACCTTCTGTGTTCAGTATCAGTTTCAATTCTTTATATCTTGTCAAAAAGGAAAATATGAATTCTATTTCATTTGTTTTGATATTAAGCTTTTTAATTATATAATTAGAAAATAATTATTTTACTGCAATCTTTACCAGACCTAAATTGAAGAATAAACTTGCATATGCAAGACATAATGACACTGTGTCAGCATATAATCTGTAACTGATCCTTGGACTTCCTTATGGTCCAAGTAGATTTGGTTCATAACATCTTGTTGAGCAGCAAATATTTACATTCCCTTGATACATTCGTAGAAGAAACATCTGTTGAAGAAAAATATTTTTTAGAAACCAACTTCCTAATAGCGGCAGAACAAGACAGAATTTTTTTTTTCTTTTAGGAAGAGGATGAATAATCATGGAAAAAAAAAAAAACTAGAACAAATCAAAGTATGAGAAATTCCCAAATAAACATTAAAATCTTCTTCTGTGCTTTCCCTGTGCTTTTCAACAAATACCAAGTACATATCTATGTTAAAAAGATTAATATAAAATAACCCATCGGGAAAAATTGGTAAGTAAAAAAACCCCCAGACTAGTACAAAAGTGACTCGAAAGATTAAACAGAACAATTTTTCAGAGAATCACATAGGGATTTACCTATTCTAAAATAACAATAATTTGGATTCCAGGACTATAAATTATTCAAACATAAGATTTTTTTCTAAATAGATACAGTAAATTTCTGATTTTTTTGTAACTTCACAAGTAATCATGTACACTTCAATGGCATTGGCAGTGCTATTAGCAGAAATATTTAACAAAATTTGTTTCTTTGTAAAAAGGTAGTAACCAAATATGTTAAAAATTAGTCAAAGACTGTTCTTGCATTTTAAAAGTTAACGTATTATGAGTAAATTGCTAATTACAGACACTGATGATTCTAAATTTCATTAGATATTTGTGATTTATGCAGGAGATTAGATGCCGTTAATAGAAACAATAAATTAAAAGGCAGCAGGGCTCAGTAATATCTTTACTCAATGCACTGGTAACATGAGGTTCTGGTTAGCTGCAAATGTTTATAAGAGATTATCAGCTAAAGGAGTTCCATTACTTCTTGTACCGAGGTCATCTGAATGCCTGGTTCCTGAGAGTGCTCTTCTAGTTTATCTGGTAAGAGCTGCACAGGGCATGTTGCCCAATGACATATGCGAAGCGCTAAACTAGATCTTAGGGTACTCTATACTAGAATAATAAAATCATGGAATCATTAAGGTTGGACAAGACCTCTAAGATCATCGAGTCCAACCATTAGCCCAGCACTGCCAGGTCTATCACTAAATCATGTCTTCAAGCACCACATCTACACCTTTTATAAAGGCTCCCAGAGACTCTGAATTCACCACTTCCCTGCACAGCCTGTTCCAATTCTTGGCAACCCTTTCAGTGAAGAAATTTTTCCTTATATCCAGTCTAAACTTGCCTTAGTGAAACTTTCTTATTCTGTCATTTTTTATGTGGGCAAAGAGGCCAACAACCACCTTGCAACAAACTCCTTTCAGGTAGTTGTAGAGAGCAATAAGGTTCCTTGAGCGGGACCTCAGACTAAACACCCCCAGCTCCCTCAGCCACTCCTCATCCGACTTGTGCCCCAGACCCTTCACCGGCTCTGTTGCCCTTCTCTGGACACACTCCAGCACCTCAATGTCCTTCCTGTAGTGAGGGACCCGGAACTGAACACAAGGTTCAGGGTGCAGCCTCACCAGTGCTGAGTCCATGGTAAAGGAGAGATAGGTGCAACATGGAACATGAAGCTTAAAGTCAAAGAAAAAAAAAAAAGAAAAACTAGAAAAAAGAAGTTACACTGGCTTTGAGCTCCTCATGCAAGAATCCACAACAATCCAGAATCCCTGAATACTGCCCGTGAAGTTTTTTTCTTTTTTTCACATTTGCTGCTAACATGAAACCTACAGAGGAAGTTGGGGGACAGCTCTCCAGGGAAATGTTCTCCCTGCAAATGTAGTTTGTTCACATCCTCCAAATACTGTTACTGTACTGAAAAAGGATAACGGCAGAAAAATAATTTGTGCTTTCCTTAAATGTACTCAAGTGCCAAAGAACTGCATTTTGAAACCAGCGTGATATGAACGTGTTATAGCTATCACAATTACTGCTAATTGCCAGTTATGGATCTTTTCCCAGGTTTATAGTTTGAACTTCTGCCTGCTGCTACACTAGTGTACAAATCTGAAACAAATCAACAGAGCAGCTATTTCTTCATATCTCTTGCATGAGAAAATAGACTGGCTGTATCTGTAAGGCAGTGAAATACACCAGGAGGGCTCTCCATGGCTCTCTCTCTAATGAACCAGTCCAGGCAACGTCTGGCACGAAACAGGGCACAAACTGCTGAAAGAGATTCACATCATCTCCTGGCAAACCAGGACACAGTCTGTTACACAGCTATCTATAACACTGTCAAAGATATCAAATCAGCTCTGCTGGGGAGGGATTTCTGCCACCCTGACAGAGACATTTTGCTACCATCTAGTGCCACCTGACTATTAGATTAGCTTTAACTTTTGGTCCCACACATACCCTTCACCGCTTTTCTCCCTTGCAACCTTTCTCCTTCCTCATATTTCATACCTAAATAATGGGAAAGGGTTTGCATTTGTTAACTAATCACTCAAGTCAGACACCAATCTATTAATGGAAAATTAACTGCCAATATGAAATAATTTTGAAATCCATCATCTAAGCTCAAACTATGCACATTCTTGTTGCTTTCTTACAAGTTCCTGAAATAACTGAAGAGTAAAACTGAGATAATCTTTCCAGGTAATAAATCTAGTCTGTTCTGATGCTGACGTATTTCATATCTTCTTGATATTACAGGAAATTGAAAATAATTTTAAGAAAACTCATGAAATACCTAAAAACATGGATCTTAATAATTCTAAAGACATCTGTCGTAACTGTATTACAGCTAAACTTCCAGCTTTGTAAATACCAGTCAATTTGAATAGACTGAATTTCCATCAATACATAGAAACCAATAACTGTAATGGATAAAGGTCATGTCTGATGCAGGTAAACTTTAAAGAAATTTGAATGAGACTTTCTTGTTACAATGCTATGAAAGCCATATATCAGTGTAAGATATCTATGTGTGAGAGGGAGTGGAGCAGTCTGAAGATAATGAAGCTGATGATGCAAAAGCTGATAGGCCTAAAGGTGAGAGGACACCTATAGGAAATCCCTTTTCACATGTCTACAACTGAAGACTTGTGTAGATCATTTATTCATCTTTTTTATTCTGCTTGAGAGCTCCTTTGCTCCAGCCTCTTTCCTATATTTTTCAGAGTATAGATGCAAGTTCCAGTTACTCCTCCACTGACAAAGCCAGTTTTTCTTTATGTTTCCCATGAAATATGTGACTTTAGTCACATTTCATTCATTAGATGTTGTTTATGGGTATTATGTGCAAACTCTAATTTGATTGCTCATAGGTTTAAAAAATAACTGCTGAAGCCAAGAGATTTTTTAAGGTGCTCCTAGAATTTCTGGTCTGCTTCTTTGTCTTTCTGAATGGTATCATCTTATTGGGAAAGTTTGCTTTTTTGCTCAAACCCATTGAGAAGCTCCTCAGGAAAAAAACAGAAAAAAACAAAACAAAAGTTTCGCACTTGGCTTAGAGGTATTCATTCTCAAATTCAATGCAATCATTTAGACCACTTACTGCACAATCCTATCAGACCTGCCAGTCATCTAAATATACTCATTGACTCTGTACTAGATAATGAAGTTTCCTACATCTGATGTGCGGAATTCAGACTCCACAACTAATTAAAGTTGTAAAGTAGATATGTTTAATCGGCCGAGGTTCATGGGGGATCATTCCTCCAAAGGCATGCACGCTCTTAATGGCACTCTGCTTGAAATCTATCTGGTTACAGGTTCCATATGCATTAGATTACACAATACACCCATACATATTCATCGCCTATCTCCACTTCGTATTATAATGAGTTCAAAAGTCATTTCCATGTGCTCGCGTCTGCGCAGTGCCTCCTGGTGGTCGTGGGGAGGGGTCTCAGGATGAAGTAAAAGACTCTTCCTCGGGTTGAACTTTTTACCTTGCCTTCTTGTGCATACTCTCTGAGTTCCTGGCCTAAGTTCAAACCCTAGAGCTGGCCCAAGCCAGTTCCAGGATTCAAGAACAGGATTTTGGTCATGGTCCTCTTCCCTTTATCAATAGTCCTTCATCTTCCCTTACATCCTTCTCCTCTGCCTGGCAAGCACAAGGAGTATTGAACAGTCAATATGTATTGTTTAGCAGGTGCAAAATCTTAGCAATATCCACAATCAACAATTAACCATTAAAGTCTAAGCCCCCCGTGTCACATCCTTGAATGTAGCTCAACACAATCAAAACATTCTCAATGACGTGTAAGTTTTTAATCTACCACACAGCCGGGGGCTGGATAGGGAGGTGCTGAAACTGTGTTTTCAGTACCTGCTGGCATTCTGAAACCTGTGAGGTCAGAGGGCTCTGCCAGTTCTTCAGACAGGTCTGGGATGTCTGTGCTCTTCCCTAAAGCTGGAGTTCACCTGTTTCCTGCAAAGCACGTGTGGGAGATTACCCACACTATGCTATTCAAGCACTGTACGCCATAACCGGAAAGATGAGAACTTTTTAGCCTTATGATTTACTCTTTGGAGGTGTCTGATCTGCTTGCTTGACTGCTTATAGAGATTAATAATTACACCATGAATCCAGATTTTAATTATTAAGGGATTGAAAAACATAAATTAGGCACATCGTGTAGTTATTCAGAATAGAGAGCTTTACGGACATGTAATCTCAGCAGAAACTTCTGTTATTTTCTGTCTTCATTGCTTCTACCATTTTAGCAGATGAAGAGTAGCTATCATATTTATTAGTACTTTTAAAAGTTCAAAATTACACACATAATAGAGACATACTTGCTGACAGCTGCTATCATGCTATAGCAGATTAATAAAATCATGAGGGGGAGCAGAGAGGCAGGCACCAATCTCATCTCTGTGGTGACCAGTGACAGAACCCAAGGGAGTGGCCTGAAGTTGTGTCAGGGGAGGTTTAGGTTGCATGTTAGGGAAAGGTTTTTCGCCCAGAGGGTGGTTGGGCACTGGAACAGCTCCCCAGGGAAGTGATCACAGCACCAAGCCTGGCAGAGCCTTTGGACAACAATCTCAGGCACACGGTGTGATTTTTGGGAGTGGTGCTGTGCAAGGCCAGGAGCTGGACTTTGAAGATTCTTGTGGATCCCTTCCAACTCAGGATACTCTATGATTCTATGATGAGATCAGGATTTAAATGTTAATGCTTGGTGTTGATAGAGATATATTTAAGCATACACTCACAGTCTTTACTGTCATTCATTACTTTAAACACATTAGAATTATTTGGCCTTTTACAGTTAAAGTTAATCTGGTTCCCCTGACTGCATATGATCATTTAAGGTATAGATAGTACTAAACAGTTAACTGTTCAGTAATTTTGATATTTATAGTGTGAATATCATCCTTCTAAAATAGAAAATTAGATAAAATAAGCACTTTTTAGATTACTGCGTATTGAAATAGTTACATTGAATAACAATTTTTTTAAAAACTTCGACTATTTCATGCTAAATGAACATTAGTCACTCAAATTTTTATTACCTCTGAGACAACACTAGTCTCAGGCTCCCAGTGGGATAGCCAGTGCAGCCCTTCTCATATTCTGCAGTTTATACAACGATATAAAAGTGGCTTAAGCTCAAGTGGGAAAAAAATTTTACTGAAGATCAGTTTGGGGCAAAATGTATCAGAATTGATTGACTTTAAAATTCTCTGACAATCCTGGGTCCTATGCATAAATGTCCTCCGCCGTCTCTCTGCCTCATACACATACTTTCCAACTCACTAGAAAATTGAATAAACCAGAAGAATGCATTAATATAAAATATGAACAGGAAAATTTTCTTTCCTGCTCCCAAGTGATATCTTGTCTTCCCCAGACTCCCTTCATTCTAAGAATCTTGTTGTTGCTGCCTAGTGCTGCAAGTTCAACAGCAAAATTAAAGCATTTCATATCAGCTCAGTGATTACATCATTCTCAGGAGCAGAAGCAGCTTTTGAGCAGAGGAGACCTAAAAATTAATATTACACTATCTTGAGATGTACCCTAACTCTTGTTTTAAAAAAGGTAAAAATTCAGATGCTATTCTGAACTAAACTCTCATGCCTCCACCTTGGCTCTGGCCACTTGGTAAAGTGCCCACTCTGACAATTCCTGAAGACCAAAAATCTCTAACGAATTTAGCGGTTCAGACACTGCATCTCTGAACCGTAATGGAGTTTAGCTGTCACATGAATGTATAGCTGTTCAAACTCTAACCTATGCAGAGATACTTAATCCCAAACACACAGAGAAATACAAAATCTAGAATAGAAACACTATTAGGAGTTTCCCAAGTAAGTGATAAAGGAAAAAAGGTGGCACAAACAGCTTTCTTGGTCTAATGTTCCAACTAAATGTATGTAAAAAATTGAAGTTAGGCCACCAGCATATTTCTCAGTTTAAATTAAATTAAACCATATTCTATAAGTAAGCAATACCATTTTTTTGCCTCGACACAAGTGGAAGAAAGTGTCTTCAGACTTTCCAGAGATGTTCATACACATATGAATATACTTTCAGTCTTGGTGGTAGGCTTCCCACAATATATCATATGCTTGTGCTCTTTTATATTTACTATCCAAATACTATTTAAAATCCTTTCTTCCTAAAGTCTTTTCTGTAGGTCTTATCATTTCTTTACTTTTATATACTAACAATTTAATAAATGCTTTCACTGAAATTAAATTTTGTTTTGTTGCATGCTAATGGAATAAGCAGCATATTTCTGAAAACAGCCTTCACTTAGACAACAACGTGTCAAATAAGCAGTTAATTGTGTGTAATACAGGCAATTTCCAAAGCAACAATTCATACATTATGAATATATGTCCTATATTATAACCCTTGACTGCCATCCTTCATTGTCCTAAACTTAATTCCAGCATTTACTGGTGCCAGTAAATGCCTCACACAGAATTTCCTAGAGGCACCAAAAGGTTGCATTTTTTTGGTGAGTTCATTGCAATTTCTCTCCTTTCAAGCCCTAAATATGAGATGGGTCTCACGAGAGCCTTACATGTGTATCCTGGAAGGTGATTTAACTAGTAATCTTCTGCAAAACTATACAACCAGCTTTGCAGTCACTCATCTATTGCAGTCAGTGCTGTATACCCAGTAACAAACACAGCCTACAAGCCCACTTTTTTTATGACACATCAGAGATCAAAAATCTATACTCCTGATCTTAGATATTGTATTTATTTTTCATCTACCATTTACTGTATAGGGAGTCAGAATGATCCTACTGAGTATCTACCTACCGAGGTGGATACTCACCTACTTTGGGGTATCAGTATTTGATAGGCAAAGTATAATCCTTAAAAACTTGAGTTTGATTTACATACAAAAATTCTTTCCTTACGTAGGATGATTCAAAACAAATATGAACAAAATAATTACTGCTTAAGAACCTGAGCATCCTTCCAGAAAGCTTGCTGCAAGGCACCACTAAGCCTCTCAGATTTTGCTGTTGTACATGCCATGGTGCATTATATTCTTGGCTGAACTGAAACATACATCAAGCACATTCCCATGACTGAACAAATTACCAAGTGTCTTTTAATCCACTAAATAGACACAGGCATTTACTCCAAGCTTACGGTAAATATGAGGAAACTTGGCTATGTTATTAGACTTGCCATTAGACAAGAATATGCATCCGTGGTCAATATCACTTCCTCCGCTCAAAAGATGCACTGAAGAGGAACTAAATAACATTCCTGGAACTGCCCGGGAGAGATGCAAGAGAGAAATCCACAGTCAACACAGTTAAGGTTGCAAGTGCAGGCCATGGACAAAAGGACATCCAGTACTGAGGCAGATGAGACAAACAGCCCTAATGCTGGTTACTTGTGAGGGTTTCACACCTTGTATTCTAAAGGTGTATCCTAACAGATGAGCGTCATGATAGTCCCACAAAATCTCATTTTAAAGAGTCATTCAGAAAAGTTTACTTTTTTTCCTAGAGAAAGGAGGTAAAAGAGGCCTAATATAGTTTTTCATAGACATGTTCATTGCAAAAATGGACTGCTTTGGAAATCCAAACTGGAGTAATTTTCATTTAGATTCCAGTGCAACAAATGCTTTATCTCTGAAGAGGAAAGAGGTATTACTGGTATGTCTAAGATCATTATTTAACACCCGGAGCGCTCCAGTCAAGTGTTCTCGCAACGAACAATGCATGGTTAGACATGTTTAGACTCCTAACTAAGGGCAATTCATTTGAATACTCCAGGATAATTGCTGTAGTTGTAAAGGCTGAATCCGCAAATGAATCGCTATGATGCCTTTCAAAAATGCGGTATTTTACCAGCACTGTTTCAACATCTGCCCAGGTGTGAATTGTTCTGATGTCTCTCAGTGTGGGCTGCCATTTTAAAGTGACTCCCTCAGCAGGAAGTCTAGTCTGTGACACATGTTTCGGGGCAAAGGAAATGCTACAGTAACGACCAGATGAATAGATGGAGGAATCAGCAGATGGATGATGGAGTATTTCACTGTTGTATTCACATAAACTGCTTACTAAATTTCCTACACAGTTTCCTTGCTGTTTTCACAAAACAGCTTGTCAAGATCTTAAACTGCAAAGGTAACCAAGAACCATTTTGTGTATTTCCTGAATTACCTACATAATTTCCCTGTCTCTCTCTAAGTTTTGCTTTATAGTTTCAGAACTTCATATTTATCCAGATATCATACAATCTCACAGAAAAAAATACAGACCTATCTTACGCTGCCTTCTCCATCAGCATCTGGATGTGTAATAAGTACCTGAGATGAGAAGATACATCACGCAATCATGGTACGCAGCACTGTAATAGCTCTGCAAGAGGACTAGGTGCCTAAGGATGCTTTTAGTGCCTGTATCCAACATGGATGAGTTGCTGTCACTGAAATACCTCTCTTCTTCTTAAATAATTTAATCCCGGGGTTAGCAGTTCATTAAGACAAAATTATTAAATTATAAGATGACCAAACAGAACAAATGACACAGCTGTGCAATTTGGTGCATCAGAGGGAAGGCACACATCACGCAACATACTTGAGATGTTTCATGAGTTATGCACTGAGCTCTCCTATTAAAAAAGGGAAAACTGACATGAAAGTAACTTAAAATTTTCAGGGGACAACTTGATACCCGCATCTCCTCTTCTTCCTACAAAACAAAAAAAGAACTGTACTGAGCCATACCAAAATGTTCATCAAGCACTGTAATCTGCTTAATGGTACCCACAAAAAGTTGTATGGAAAGGACAAGCCCAGTACAGACTCTTCAAGTTCCTCATCATAGTGCCTATAGGCAGCCTAGGGTCACAGAGTCATAGCAGGCTTTGCTTGCACAGAATCTCCCAGGAAACCTCTGTACCAGACTACTGCTGATCCACTGTGGAATGTTGAGGAGGACGAAAGAGCCAATGAAATTGCAGCTGAGGACAAGCTGATGACTTCCCTGTTTCCTTGTTACTGGCAATGCTGGTAATATCTTCTCACCTAAATGAACTATTCCCTTTCTGAACATGACTGAGCAGTATTTTCAGTAAAACATATGACATTATAGGCTTTCTGTGGCAAGCTCAATCTATCCTTTCCAACAATGAACACATTTCCACACTTCATTTTTTTATCCCCTCTAGTTAATCTTCCAAACTTTATTCAGACATGTTCATCATGATTTTGGTTGTTGCTTATAGATATCCCTGGCATGTAGCTTCATTCAGAGTTTCTGAGATTCATTAACTCAGAAGACAAACGTATACTATTCATCTCTCCATGGACTCTTGAATTGAGCATTGCAGCAGACTGAAATTCCCAGCCTCACAGATGAAGGGTTAGACATGAGGATCTCTGAGGGTTTCAGGGGAAAGGTGAAAGAAGACACTGACAGCCTAACTAATGACTTTTTTGATATTTTGTTAGCAGTTTTCAAACTCTATCATGTTGTGATGATTCTTTTCACTTCAGGTCAGCAAGGTGACCCTGTTCCACATGTCCTGTAGGCATACTTAATGTGACCTTATACAGTTCCTCACAGTAGAGCCAGAACAGCAAACTGAACTGAAATATCCACTCTTATACAACAGTAATCCCACCATTATTCATTAATTTTTAATAACTTTTTCTCAAATACTTCATTTTGACTGTATAGAGTCCACTAAATATCTGCACTAAAAAATAGAGACCAAGACAACACAGCACACCACACCATCTCAAATGAGGGCCACGAGGTTTCCCTGCATGAATACTTTCCCTTGCAGCCCGAGCTGGTTGTGCACCTTAGCCCAGTGCGACCTTGAAGTGTGATCTTCTTTCAGGCTCTGGCTTCTAGGTGGGCCCTGACTATAGTTTTGGGTTTTGCTTAACATCACTGTCAGACTGTGCAGTGAACAACCTTGTCATTTTTTTATGTATAGACATAAACCAGCTTCCGAGTAAGACTACAGTCTTGGAACATAGAGGGCAAAAGACGAAGGCGCAAGGCAGGGTGGCAAAAGAAATTAAATATAAATTTAAAAAAAACGAAAGCACCTGCATAAAGATAAGTTTGATTAGAAAGACAGTTCAACATTTAACACTCTAAATGGCAGGAAGTCAGTTACATTACCTTCCCAACAGTTTTTTAAAAGTGTTGGTGTGTGTTGGTTATTTTTTACATAATCAAAGAAATTTAGATCACACAGAAGCAATGTTTCTAACTCCTCAGTGGCTGCTCTACAACCAGACCTTCTACAGCTGTTGCATTATACTGAAATGAGCTTTTGAAAAATAAGTTTTCAAAGAAATTGAGACAGAGAGAAGAATACTATTGAGAGCGAGAAGCAACTGATGTTCCTTGGCAATGCTGCAGAATGAGAGAAGATTTATGTGGGCTTTTGAATCTATGCATGACCAACTGGACTCAAAAGCAATCACAAAAAGGTGCTGCTATTTTTTGAATATAGTAGTACCTGAAATTGTCCATTTACTTTGTTAGCTTGGTACTAATACAGAATGAGAAACCTGTCTCTGAAAATGTGCAGGAGAAATACTGTGCTCCTAAGAAAAGTGAAACTTTTGAAGGACATCAATGTCATCACAAGCACCTCTCAAAGAACAAAATTTTTCATTTCTCTAAATTTGAGAAATCTTTGACTGATAGTCACTTAACAAGTTCGCCATGTAATTATGGCATACTGACTGATTCCATTAGAAGAGATCAAATAGTGCTTGGAATCAAAGATATAAAGCTACTGGAATGACAGCCACAAGATAGAAACCTAAATCAGGAGAAGCAATAAGGACATGTCAAAAAGATGTTAGAGGAAAACTGGGATGCATTTACACTGGACAAACAGATTATCACAAGAGGAAATTAGAAAATGGAAAGACAATATTAAGTTAGAAAAATCACAGAAGCACAAGAAGCTGTGATGGACAGGAAGTGCATTAACTGTAAAAACATGCACAGATCCAAGCATCCAATATCCATATTTAGATACCACAACTGTAACCATTTTACAATAATTTTCAATTTAAACTCTTTAAATATCAGCATATCAGTGCTCTGTATTAAAAGAAAAAGTTGCAAAAAAAAAATACCAAACTGAAAGAGACTTCTAGCAAAAGCCTTAATCTTCAAAAGCTGAATGCAAGGATGACAGGGGGCTGACATCTTACCCTACACACTGAGGGAACCCTTCTGAATTATAGATTGGCTATTGATATCAAATTAAATATTAGATGGGAAAATGTAGCTGTGAGCTTTTCAGTGAAAAAATAAAGTCACTAAAGTCCCCACCAAAATAACTTCAAGAGGAAAAATAGTTTTTCCTGAAGAATAAAATAATCTTGAACTGAAAAGCAAAAGTGAAAATTAAACTGGCTACATTTGTTTTAATTGCTAAGCCCATACATATGCTAAGGATTTACAAGTAGGTTAAATTCAAAAGAAAGAGAGATCTTGAAGCTGTGATACATAATTAGAAAATTAGGCCATATTTACAGATGCTTTATAAAACAGTTTAGTTTATTATTATTATTAATACTTCTTTGAGTTTACATCAGATACTGCATTCAGTTCTGGGCCCTTAACTTCCAAAAGGTCATTGAGGTGCTGGAGCATGTCCTGAGAACAGGGGCAAAGCTTGTGAAGGGTGTAGAACACATGTCCTATGAGGAGCGGCTGAGGGAGCTGGAGTTGTTTAGCCTGGAGAAAACGAAGCTCGGGGGGACCCTACTGCTCTCTGCAACCACCTGAAAGGAGGGCGTACTGAGAAGAGGGCCAGTCTCTTCTACCGTGCCTGCAGTGAGGGGATCAGAGGAAATGGCCTTAAGCTGGGACAAGGGAGACTCAGATTAGATATTATTAAAAAATGTTTGCTGTTGAGAGTGGTCAGGCATTGGAATAGGTTGCCCAGGGAGATGGTGGAGTCACCATCCCTTGCAGTGTCTAAGAGGTGTCTGGATCTCATGCTGGGCAATGTGGTTTAGTGGTTTAGGAGTTAATGGTGTTAATGCTGGGTGAATGGTTGGACTGGACGATCCTAAAGGCCTCTTCCAACCTGAATGATTCTATGACTATGGATTCTATATGATTCTGCAGATAATCAAACATGAAAATCTTAGAGTATGTTTGTAATACAGTTAAGAGGAATAATGCAACATGTCGTAAATGTACATTAAATCCGTATTTACAGGACATAAAACTCCAGAATAGTTTTCTCTGGTGGTGGTTGACAGTTTAATGAACAAAAGAAATAAAATCTAATGCAGACTGCTTAAGCTTCTTTTTCAGGAAAGTCTGTATTTCCACACTTAACATCACAGGTATCTGTGATTGGACAGTTTGATGAAAAAGAATTGAGACAGTTAAGACATAATTGAAAAGGTTACAGAGGTTGGAAGGATTTAGTTCTGCTGAACCTAAAGGCATTGCCTTTGCAGCACAGTACATCACTATTGGAGTTGTGTTTAGTGGGAGAGAGCAAATTCCCAGTTTAGCAGAACTGCAACAGAGAGTAGAACAAATTGTAACATGCAGCAAGAAAAACTGATAAAGACATAAAAAGATGTGTGGTATAACAGGGATTCAAAAGTATGAAATCCATTATAAAGTGGAGGTCTAGTTCATTTCTACATAGATAAATCATGAACTTTAAAAGACTGCAGCTATTAGAAAGGTTACTCCTCATTTCTGTGAAGTACAGAATCCTGAAGGTGAGGTTTTGATGAAAACAAGAAGTAGGTGAAAATCAATTCTTAGCAACGAGCAGATAGACAGGTAGAATTTGCAGACAGCCCCCACCCCAATTCTACAGTGACCCCCAAAGAAACAGTAGCAAAGGCTGAAAAGGAGCTGAAACAGGGCTGTTTCACAGGAGTACAGATAGGATTCAGTAAAGATTCATTGAGCATTCCTAAAACATTTAGTGGAGCTGTAGTAGTGTTTGACAAAATGAATATGCCCTGACCCTTTCAGTAACAGAACCACATAACCAGGAAGTCAGACACATAAGTAACAAATATCTAGTCCATCTGTGCTGAGTTTTAAGGAATGCAGATTGCACAATTTACAACCAAAGAGGCAATGGTCTCTGTTCCCTTGCAGTTTTGTTGCATCTTCTTTGAGACAGTTAAGTCACATTGCCCTCTACATTAGTGCATCTATTGCGTAGGCTTATCAACTACCTTGGAGAACTCATTTCTTTACGTAAGTAACGTCTTGACTTTTTGAGTCTGATTATTTTCCTCTTTCTACTCCTTAAGAAATACTGCTTCAGCTGTGCTTTGGCTGCTGGTGACTATCAGGACATTACATAACTGCTCCTGATGCCAGGCAGGCAGTCATGCCACTGGATCAGATTTTCTTGCCCTGCCTGTTGAACAACCAGGCTGCTCTGTCTGGCTGCCCCAGCTTACTTTATTCTTTCTGCTGACTCTTATTGATCCCTGCCAAATTTCCATCAAGCTTTGACTTCAGCTGTAAAAAAGTGCAAGTTTTCCAAATAAATATTAATTTCCATTAATTTTTACCGTGAGTCATACAAATTATGTAAACTACGAGGAGCTTTAAAGCCTCTGGAAATGTGCTCATGTGTTCTATATCATCATAATATTTGCTTAACCTAGGCCTCAATATGTGTGAAACATCTCTAGGAAATGTAAATTTATCCATAATCCATTTTGCAACATGGACAAATCGAAACAGCATGAGAATATCTTGATTGTGACAGCAAGTATGCAAGAGATTCCAGCATTCTTCTTCCAAAACCTTCATCTTGAGTACTTTATCACACATTTTATAGGTTCAGAAATTTAACCTATAATGTCTACGTAAAAAATTACAGATCAATTATTAAATGTTAATATTCACCTGGAAATGACGTATACCAACCTTGCAGAACAGGTCTACAGGTCTATACAATCAGTAATATGTTTCAAGGTGACAGTCACTCAGTATGGAAAAGACAGCTGAACTGAGAACAGCAGTGAAAAAATCATAAACATTTTCATCTGTGTTCATTATATTTGTGTTAGAAGCCATGATATGGTTAGAAATTACTGTAGATCTCTCTTGTCTAAAATATGGGCATAAAGTGTGATACTTCAGAATACTGTGATGTTGCTAACTACTAAAATATATATTTTGTTATCACTATTGCTGCATTAGCTGTGATAAGAATGTTCAAAACCACACTTTGAGAGCAGATCCCACAGGCATCCTAGTTGAAGACTAATGTAAATGCAAGCAATTTATTCTGTTTCTTTTCTCCCTTTCTCCAGCCTGTCAAGGTCCCTCTGGATGGCAGCGCAACCCTCCTGCATATCAGCCACACCTCTCAGGTCCGTGTCATCAGCAGACCTGCTGAGGGTACGCTCTGCCCCATCATCCAAACCATTAGTCAGGGTGTTGTATGGGACTGGAACAACTTTAGATCTCTGGGGTTCAGTGCTGATTACTGGCCTCCAACCAGACTTTGTACCACTGATTGCCATGCCCTAGTCCAAGCTATCCAGCCAGTTTTCCATCCACCTCTGCCTGCTCATCCAGCCCATGCTCCAACAGCTTCTGTGTGAGAATCCTACAGGAAACAACATTGAAATAATTGCTGAAATCTAGGAAACAACATCTACTACTCTCCCATCATCTAGCAAGCCAACCACTTTATTGCACAATATTTTCAAGTGTGTCAAACCTGACTTCCCCTTGGTGGGTCCATGCTGGCTAGTCCTGTTTCCTTGTCCTTTGTGGGCCTAGAAATGGCTTCCAGAATTGGGTTTTCAATCACCTTCCCAGGGACTAAGGTGAGGCTGATGAGCCAAATGTTTCAGAATAATTTTCCTCCCAGGACCACAGACCTGTTCTTTCAGTGATTATGTTTGCTATTACTAATATGATCCTGTAATTCAAATTTTTATGTTCACATTAATTCATACCAAAGCTTATTTATTTCTCATGTTTTAAAACACTTTTTGTCTCCCTCTGATTGCTAACCCTTAACTCAAAGATACACAAAGCCTTTCTGTATTGGGGAGCTGGTTAAGAAATTTCAGCATGAATACACTTGTTTGCACCAAAAAAAAAAAAAAAAATCATTCATGGTCCAGTAGCCTTATTCACACACACAGAAGCTCTTGTCTAAATATTTGTATGAACAAAAGGACTTTCCACGAATTTTTATCGCAAAATTGAGCAAATAAATGTGGGTTCCTTGCTGAGTCGTGGAGAAGTTAGACCTTGTAAAAAACACTAATTATCGAAATTCTTATTATACTTCAGTCAAGGTAGAAATCCTCCAAACAGAACTATTTTCTATATGCTGTAGACTTAATTTTATGTATCTATTACCTCAGTACCAGTAGAAATTGTTCTCTTACCTGAAAGAAATTAGCATTTCTAATTCTAATTCTTGGCATTTCTAAAGCCAGAGAGATTTGTCTGCCAAAAGGTTCCTGTTAGGTATTAAACCATTTAAATCAGATCTTAGCTCTAGATCAGTAAATTCATAAAATTTTATTAATTTGAGAAAATTCCATTGATGTGTCCATCCATTTTGCCATACAATTCACGGACCACAGAATTTCTGGGTATATATTTTGAACAGACATTCAAAGATCTATCTTACTTTGCACAGCCCAAGAGATAAATAAATCTAAGGGAAAAAAAAAAAAGCAAAACACAAAAAGAACCCAAAACATCACGCCTGTCAGGGCAAGCTAGGAAAGAATTTTTATGATTTAAAATTACTTTCTCTCTCCATGAAATGAAAGTTTCGAAAGAGAAGTGAGAGAAGACAGGAAGAAGAATCAGAAGAAAGAGCTAATAAGAGTGCAGTTGCTCCACCTGATTTGGAGAAGCTGGAAGTTCAGGGCCTTATCATATATTGAATCACTAAATGCAAAAAAATCTCCAGCAAGGATGAATGACTGAATTTTACTCTGTTTTGATCTGTAAACTAATAGAAGTATTTACTTGAAACAGATGTAGGAGATTTAAGCTGCTATTGTGAACAAAGCATGACAACTCCAATTGTGATTCTCTCACCTACCAAGTGAATACCAAGTGCATCACTGCATCAACTGGCAAGCAAGTCCAAGTCCTGACTCCTCATTTCAGGTCCACCTAAGCCTGCTACACACATGACATGGGTTTTTCTGACAACTGACACATAGGTTTTTCACTAAAACAACAAAATGTTTTCCTAGAAAATTCTCAGTTTTGTGTCTTGCATAGGAACCTTGTCTCTGTGTCCCCCCCTTCCTTTACAGACATTATCAACCAGGAGGGGGGGGACATCTCTGCCACTCCTCTCCAGAAAAGAGCTCATATTTATTTCTTAAATCATAGCATTACTTACACCTCTATAATTACCTCCCAGTTATGACTGATCCTTAAGACTACACTTCTTCTGATCCTAAATCAATCTCTCTTTCTTTGTAAATCCTTCTGGGATTTTGAATACTAATAAAAAATGCAATCTTTGTCCTACTTTTGAGGAGCTTCCCCTGTTCCCAGTGCAATGAAGTTTACATCATTTTTCCTGGATATCACCTACATTTATCCCATATTCTAGTCTTCTGATGGAGACTGGCATACAGCACAGGTCCTCGCATTGTGCAAATGTCTCAATCCTGAAACAGAATACTGGGCACTGCTGACAAATTTACAGCAGCCTTGGTGCAATACACAGTCCTTAGAACCAGTTTGGCATTGGGGAGCACTCCGCTTTGTGCAAGGTTCATGAACGCGACAACCATTCTCAGAAAGCTGTCAGTCACATTTGAATGTGCACACTGCATAGTTTGTGGGCAAAATTACTTAATTTTGCTTTGCTTTAGGTAAATACAAGTCTCCAAGTTCACAGTGTTATGGCCCTAATCAGTGTTGAGGAAGACCATTTTAGTAGCAGAGTTCATAGAGATGTAGCTTGGGAACAGCTTTTACCTCTTTGTCTAATGTGGTAACATTGGTTAATGGTAACAAAATTGATTGGCCTTATAAGGGAAATTAATAGGCCATGAAAGTGAAGAAAGGAAAACTGTACATTTTAGTTAGCTGTCAAATAAAATAGCTTGAAGGTTCCTTCTAGAAGGAGAAAAATACTTTAATAGAGTCATCTATGCTTAAGGGTGGCAGATGATTTAGGAAAATAAAAAAAATAAATTAAGTAGTACTAATTAAAGACAGACAGACTCTTTTAAGGTTTCTAGCCCATTTTTCTCTCTTTTCTTTTTTTCACTGCAGAATTGTAAGTGGAACTCTAAGTGCTACAAGCTATTGCAAAATACCTATGAAACACAGTATTACATTGTGTATTTCTTGAACTGCAGACAAAAATATTCTAATGGTATGTCAGCGGTGGTCTGAACTACTGCACGTGTAATACTACCATAATTCCAAATAATACATCTGAAGTCAGTAAGGTTAAGGCAGACTGTGATTAGTTCCACAACGCAGCAAGGGATCCCAACTTTTCAGAAGCAATGACAACAAGATATTTTGATTTTGTGTCTATGATGAAGAGAAAAAACCAACCCAAATCTAAATTAAATATTTTTTCCAGTTTTGTGATGAAGAGATGGCAGCTGTATTACACCTTGCTAGAAGGGATTGGAAATCACTGTATTTAATGCTTGCCTACAGCTGTGAAACACTGCAATCAGTGATCCAATGGCTAATTTCTTCCAGACTCTGTTTCTATACAGGAAGTTAAAATAATATTTTTCACAGGGTCATTATTGCCAGTGAGAGGGATGAGGGATCTCCATGCTCAATAAATAAAGCACATATTTTAGTGCTGAAACATAAGGTAAAATGTTTGGTTCAGATTATCAGTTGAACATCATACAGGAAAGCACTTTGATTAGGACCCCTTTGGCAAAGAAATGGATCTAGAAAGTTTATCTGCCTGTTGCTGAACAGTCTGTGCTCACCAGTAATCAAGAGCTTAGATCAAACTCTGTGCATGGGCAAAATACATCATTCTAATTAGCATTTAATTCTAGGTGGTCGTGTTCATTTTATTATATTTCTTAACTGCTATTGCATTGCTATACAGACAGCTTTTATATGTTTTCTTGCTACTTTCCCTCATTACATACTCCTCAGATGAATGTAAATGTGGTAAAGGCTGCAGTTTTTCATACTAATGAACAACACAAACTATTGAGAAACCTCTGAGTTGTTGCCAAATTAATTTCAAACTCAGTGTTGCTTAATTACATTTTATTGCACTATGAAAACTCTTTTAACGTCACAGAGAATGCCCACTGTATGATGCCTGAGGGGAGGCTACACTTCTATCACATTTTGTCAAATATGGGGCAACCTATCGGTACCATGACTGCTACGGTTTGGCAGTGTTAGCCCTTCTATATGTACAGGGATTCTTTCTCTGTGCCCAGCTTCTCAAATGTCTCGGGAAAGCACCTGAAGTGATAACAATTTCTGCATTCCTGTCTGATGCTCTCAACAGCTATGAGGAAAAGCCAGCAATACCACCTACTAGCTTTGAATAATGAAGAGCCCATAGCGAGAAAATCTACTGCCCCACTGCAGTAGCTTCCTTTCAGAGAAGGAGAGCCCTAGACCTGTTACTAGGTTGGAAAACATTATGATCTCTATCTAAATATTATTGATTCATCCAACTTCACATTTTCTAGGTTGATATACTTAGCTTGAACACGCAAATATTCCTTAATAGCACAACTGAAGTTCTGTCACGATGGCACTAAAGCTAAGGAAAGTTCTGTTTTGATGAGTGGTTTCTTGTTTCTAAGCACAGGTTCCTGCATTTACTGCAGCTCTGGCTCATCTCTTTCAATAGTAACTAATGGTATCAGCTAACTGGCACAGCTGCTTTACGTATTTTTACAACACTCACTAAAAGTGCTTGAAGTATTTGCTTCATTTTCCCCTTTTCATCTTCATGAACCTTGTATGACTACATTACATGCAACTAATATATGCAGAAAATAAGAAGATTATCCACAGCAACAGATATATATCAAAGAAACATATATCCATAATATTTGCTGCTGTAAAACAAGGTAAAGGTTTTTAAATTCCCATTTGCCAAAACATCCATACAGCAAGAACATGAATCCACATCCACTTACACTCTTTTTGAAAGTCTGAAAATCAGTGATTAGAACTGATGTTAAAGCAAAAATTCCACTTCAGAGTGGTATTTGACCTAATCTTTCAGCCCACTGAGTTGCAACATGCATAATGATGTGTCTAACCCTGGTGTATATCAGAACCGTGACTTGTTAAAATTCATACAATATACAGGGTTTTGCAATGAAGAAGATAAAGCACCAGTAATGTTGTATCATTTAAAAAACAACAAATTCCCTTCATGTATAAAGTAAACTTATAAAATGCAAAGGTAGTTCCTCATAGATTTTCAGTATTTGTCGTGAACACCAGACTTATGGACTTCAGTAATATTTATCTTTCCTGTTCTCTGAAGTTTCTCTTTTAACGATGAAGTAATTGGTTCAAAATCTTGTTACTGTGCAAATCTGGAAGGAGAGGGGGGAAAGAAACCACAAACAAATTCAATCATAAAATCCCTAAAACCAGTCCTTTCTTACTTTACAAGGGTCACGATCAGGTTGTGGTGCTCAGGTAAACAAAGGAACATTTCATTCCTTTGTAGGAGCACAAACACTTGACCTGTGAGAAACTCTAATGGTAAGAACAATGCTGCACCAGATGTGACTAGACTGCACTTGCTACCATCATCTCATTTTACTGCAAAGTCAATTTAGTGTCCACTGTATAGAAATGTTGTCCAAGTCATTTACTTTTAGGCAATATTCGTGGTGAGGACTCTTGTTTTCCAGAATATTTCAGTTATTCAGGTTCCAGAGGTGCTTCTATTAACATCAATGTCTAAATTCACATGTACTTCAAAGACAGCTGGAGCCATGATGTGTTAACTAGAATAAAGGAACCTAAATGTGTCTGGAAGGAAAAAAATTACTCTGGGACTTCAGGCTTCATTCACTGTTTCTGGTAGCACGCAGGACTACATAGTATGTAAAATGATCCCACATTCATGGAACTTTATCTCCCCACCACCTGCATGGCATAAATAGATCTACAATTTTTTTCATTTTTTAATGCAATGTTAACATTTAAAACCATTAATTAGAATCTAATAAAGTTTGTTAACATACAGTTACTATATGTTACTAAATGAGAATATACTTACGAAAAAAATTAGAGTAGTTCTCTATCCCTTAGAGATAACCTTAGATTTTGGAGGTTTGGTGAAGTTTTTTGAAGATTTCCTCATTTGGGAGCAATCCAGCTATTCACTTTTTTGTATTCAGTTATTTATTATGTAGTTGCTAAAAATACAGTACACAACAATGACAGCAGGATCTGCTACAATGAAAAATGACATTCCATATCTCATTAAAAAGACAGTGCCTGCTAATCAGTGTGTATAAATACTTCTTGATGCCTGTGGCAAAATGACATTTTAAGGACTATTTCTCCACTAGTAAATGAAGCCGTTGCATCTCAAATTACAGTAAAGGAAAACACCCTAGACGCTAAAATGGAAGTCTGTATAGCCTAAGGAAAAAACAAAATGAGGAAAGAAAACAACAAAAACCCTATAGATATTATTTGGTTTTTGCTAACCCCTTTTCAATTATTCTGTACCCAGGTCACATCTTCCTTAGCATGGAACAGGTTAATATACATCTCTGGCTTTGATCAAGTTATTAAAAGCCTGACATTCTGCTAGTATTTGAGGTTACGTGTGCCCGTTCCTGCCCTCACACCTTTCCTTCTCCAGGCCTAATCTATTGTTGAATAAACAATACAGTTCTCTGCTGTTAAACCACAAAGCATTATTGTGACACCGTAATAAAGCAGGGAGAAGCAAACCACTGCAGAATTACAAAGAACATCTAGGTACCTGCTAGTTCAGACTAGAAATTCATTTGCTCTGGTGGTGGGTTGCTGTATAACAGAGGCAGCAGTTCATGCAGAAGGGCACAGAGTGGGGGCAGAAGCTCTGGGGCGAGCAGCACATGTGCTGCTCAGCAGCAGTGGAGACACACTGCAGGGCTCAGTCCTCAACTCACTGGAGCTCTTCCACAGCACATCTGGGGTCACAACTCGAGTACAGATGCATCTTTTGAGGTCTGGAGCTGCAGGGATGCCTGGGCTCTCTTGCTGAGGCTGGGGTAGCAGGAGGAGTGCACTGACAGGGTCTGTCTTGCCACGTAAACAAGTAGGGACCAGAGATCAGCATACTTCTAGGCATCAATTTGTCTCCTGGATCCTGATGGGGACCCACTGATTCTGTGGGTCAACAGCCAGCTGCACGGCTGGTGTTGAAAACATGGATGCTTTTTGTGACCGTGGGACTATTCAAGAATTAAGAACTGCTGGAAAGAGACAGGACTCACCTTTCAAAGTGGGAAAAAACCATCTTTGTCATCAGGCTGTGCAAGCAAGCGGGAAGAGCTTTAAAGTAGAAACAACGAGACAAAGTCCACAGCCAGTAATTAAGTGAGGCAATGGTGGACTAGGTTGGCAAGCAAGGAGTCCAAGGTGGTGTGGACAGGAACATCCATCCCATGGAAATAAAAAAAAAATTGAAAGGGGTCCATTGTAAGCATAGACACAGAAATAAAGGAGTACCTGCAAGCAAAGACAGTATCATGGGGAAGACACTTGTACCTTTTCTGAGAAATGAGCACGGCTGGGTGCCTCTCTGAAGTGCCTGTATAGTAACACATGAAACATGGGGAACAAATGAGGAAATAGAGGTCAGTGTGCAGCTGCAGGGCTGTGAAGTCATCCTAGAGACGTGGTAAGAATTCACACAACTGAAGTGCTGCTGTGGATGGAGACATGTCCCACTTTAGGGACATTTAAGTACAGGCCAGGATGGCACAAAAGGAGGGTCATTTTATGGGAGTGAATACATGAAGGAATACATGAAGATCTTCCTTCTGATGAATGATGAGCTGAGACCCTATGGATCAGGGTTAGAGGTCAGACCAAAGTGGTTGGTACAACTGTGTGTGTCTGCTGCAGGACACCTGAACAGGAAAATGCAGATTAAACCTTCACATAATTTCACTTTTTCAGGCTGTGATACTCATGGGAAACTTGAATAATCCCCGTATCTCCTGGAGAAACAGCCCAGGAGGGCAGCACCAGTCCAAGACATACGCATAGTGTACCCCAAAGGTCAACACTACGGCAAATACTGTTTAACATATTCATTAATTTATTGGACAATGAGACAGAATACATTCTCAGCAAGTTTGGACATGATAAAAATAACTGAGAGAAGCAGTTGATAAACCACAAACTGGTGCTGATATTCAAAGGGATCTCAACAGGCTGAAAAAATGGGCTGACAGGAATCTCACAAAGTACAGCAAACATAACAATAAATTCCTGCACCTGCATAGGAATAACCCACGTAGCAGTACAGGCTGCAGACTGGTTGGAAAACTGGTTTGCCAAAAAGGATCTTGGGGCCCTGTTAGACAAGTTACAAATCAACAAAGATCCATGTGCCCTCGTGTCACAGAAAACCAAGAACCTCCTGGACTGTATTAGGAAGAACATTGCCAGAAGTGGGAGGGCTGCTCAGCCTAGTGAGAGGTCTGATCTCTCCAATAGAAGAGAGGGATATATTGGAATGGGTCCAGCAAAGGGCAACAAAAATGATTAAGGGACTGGAGCATCTGTCATGCAAAGAGAGACTGAAAGCGCTGGGACTACTTAAACTGTAGAAGAAATGGCCCAGTGAAGATGTTTTTGATGTTTATAAATACCTGATGGGGGAAGTAAAGGAAATGGAGCCAAACTTTTCTTCATGAGGCCCAAGGACTAGACAAGAAGGCACAAACTAAAATAGAGAAAGATCTGTTTAAGCACAAGAAAAAGATTCTTTTTTTTTCCCCCACAGAGTTGCCCCTAGGGGGTGTGGAGCCTTCCTCCTCAGCAATATTCAAAACCTGATCAGATGCAACCCTGAGCAAACAGCCCTAGGGGTCCCTGCCTTGAGATGGAGTTTGGACCAGATGATCCAAAGGTGGCAGCCTCACCTGTTCTGTGGTTTAGTAGCAATGGTGGTTATACATTGGCTGCCAGGGTGCACACAGAACTGTGTGTGCAGTACAAGCAAATTTGGAGCCTGAAAAAAAGCCATATCTACATCTGTAAATCTATAGGTATGAATGTATTATATCTGAAAATAAATATAGTGAGAAACTGTACTGTAGATTATAGTGGTAATTTGTTTAAATTATTCTTGGAGCTGAGGAAAAGGGTAAAGGGGAAATGCAGGGAAAGAAAGAGAAATTGTAACAAGTTGTCACTGAACCAGACACAATCAGCAGTTTGAGTTTATCAGCTGTCATGACAGCAACAAAAATAAAGGATATAATAGGGTATATTTTATCACAATTATTTTCCCTTATGTAAGCGTGACCATGTAGAAGAGATACTGACTGCCAAAAAACATGCTGATTTCCCCCTTTGTCCTTCAGCATGCCTATATTTTATGAATTTTCAGTTGTGTCACCAGTCCCAAGGCTTCCCTTATGCTCCTTTTTACTATGCACAGTTCAAGGAAGATGTCAAAACCTCTGAGAATTTTTTTTTGAGTGGATAAATATTTATACATATATATATAAATGTGTGTAGACATGTGTGCATGTGTGTGTATATATACATATATAACAAGCATAATCCTAAATCTTACTGCTGGCCAGCAGCTAAGTAAATTTCTCTAAGATACAGACATATACTTTCACATAAAAAAATTTTTAAATCTATAGTTATAGATAATTAACATGTAACAAATTTCTGAATGTTTTCATCATCAGTGGATTATCTGATTCTTTACTGAATATCACAATATTCTTTGCTGTAGACATACTTAATGACAGAGTTCCACAGGATAATTGCAATATGTTCAAAAGAATGCCTTTTAGCATGGTTCACTATAACAAAAGGTACATGAAAAAAAACTTTTTCATTCTCTTTATCCTTTTGAATCTCTACCATACAGTCATTAGGCCAACTTCTCCCTATCACTTTTTCCACATTTTTATCTTTGTAGTCTGTCGGTCATATTCTTATGATCTTTCATCATAAAGCATTGCATCCTCTTGTCTAATCTCTTTACAGTCAGGACAATCAGAACTGAAAGTAGCTTTCAAAACAACTTGATAACATCAAAGTTGTACTCCTTTCTTACGAACACTAGCAAGATATGATTGTGAGGTCAACTCCTACAATTTGTGTCAATACTTAATGAGCTCTTCGCATGTTTTTTACACACATATCTAGTGAGCATTAAATCTGGAATTTCTGTGACCTGGGATCTTCAGGTGTAAGTCCTGTTTTAGAGTTGCATTACATGCATTCAGCCTGCAGTGTACAAGCACTGCTAATTCACCTTGAAAACTGATAACCTCGACAGAGTGACACTTGCACTTCCTTTGTCCTTTGCGTATCTCGTCTATGCACATGCAATTGAAACCCTAGCAATTGCAGAGTTCCCCTTAAATTCTATACCCAGTTCAGAGCTGGAGGAATTCTCCTAAAGCTGCTTGATACTTGTCCATGGCCTTCCTCCAAGTTCCTGGCCCTCTTTTTTGTGGCTTGCCCATCCTAGGAGCACACTGCTTGAACAGAGAAATGCTCACCAGCTGTCTTTAGAGGGTGCATATAAGCACTCATAAGTTGGCTGAAATTCTCATGTTGGCTTTATATGTGTACACTCTACCTCACCACTAATGGCCAAAGCCACAGCATAGATCAACACACACGAAAAATTAATGCTTTCACATTTCCAGCAATCTAGGAAATCATCACATAATAATGTATTCTCTCAGCAGTAAGTGTAAGTTTGATGGAAAGCTATGAACAGACAGTCAGTGTTGCAGGAACAGGAAACCAATTAAGTATGGTCCATATGGATTACACTGTGAGCACAGCGGGATGCAGAGCAGACACTAAGTGCCATATGGAGTGTAGATAGTGAGCCCATCTGGGTGTTTTCTTTACAAAGAGACCCACAATTTTATTATACCCATTCTGAGCTTCAAATTACAGACATCTTAAAAATGTTTGAATTATTTTTATTTCTACTGTAATTCATTTGTATGTATATGCAATACACATTACTTGGAAGTACGTGGGCTACTATTATAAAGATCAAACCTCTCTTAGTGACATTCAACAATGTACACTCAGGTTTAAAATTTCCCCAGCAGTCAGTAGCAAGAGACAGCAAAAAGCTCTACTACCTTGGGAACAGAACAGGAAGAAAACTATGTAAGAGCACAGCTATATATCTAATCTTTTCTAAACTCCAGAGGGGAATTAATCTGCAATTTTTCTCAACTTGCTACCTTTCTTACTCTATTACTTTCCTAGTTCCATTATTTAAGCTTGTTGACTTATTTATTATTTAAGTATGTTGACTTTTACATCCAGCTATGTAGTAAGGAAAAGTGAAGAGGAAGAAAAGATAACTCAGTCATCAAATGCTCTGCAGCGTGCCCCTTGGGTGTCCCACCAAGGGGAATAATAAAACTCCTTACACAGGAAAACCCACAAACACTTTTTATCAGGGACTCTTTATCAAGGAGCATAGTGAGAGGATAGGATGAGGGCTAACAGTTTTAAACAGAAGGCAGCTAGATTTAGGTTCTAGGTTAAGAAGAAATTCTTCACTATGCAGACTATGACACCCAGAACACATTACCCAGGGAAGCTGAGGCTCTCTCATCCTTGGAAATGTGCAAGGCCAGGTTGGATGGGGTTTGGAGCACCCTAGTTTAGCAGGAAGTGTCCCTGCCCATGGCAGGAGGTTTGGAACTAAATGATCTTTAGGGTCTCTTCCAACCCAAACCATTCCGTAATTCTATGATAACATTTTCCTCAAACAAAGGAGAATCCTGTACCTCTAAAACCTGGAATAGACTTTTTGTACATAGATTCACAAAAAATGTCCTCTATTTTAATGTCCACTGCAGCAGAATCACACACTTAATTACATGTCTCAGATAAACTTTTAAAATCAGCATATTAGGCACTCAAACACTTACCTAATCATGTTCTGAGTCTTATTAAGTGCCTTTTTTATTGCTGAAGCAGGAATTTTCTTCAAAAATAAACAGGTGTGTTACCTCAGCCACTTCATTAATATAGGGGCTAAAAACCATCCATTTTATATTGCAGCCCAAAATGTATCCAACCTTTTTTAAAACACTCAGTTCTTTTAGCTTTATCCTCTTTTCACATGCTCTACCCAACATCAAAGGGAACAGAGAAAGTGAACCAACCTGGCAATTATTATACTCATTTACTCCTATGGTTAACCACATAAACCTGTTTCTGTATCTGCCTGGCCCACCTTCAAGGAATTAGCCAGTGATTGCTCAGAGACCTGAAGACATGCCAACAAGAATAAAATGTTTTTTGTGGAGTTTTCCAACCAAAAATATTTGTGTCTGTGATACATGCAGTGTGCTGAATTGAACACATATATCTTCATTCAGAATATGCTAGGACCTTCCTTCGTTTTCCAGCCTAAAACTGTTTTCTGCTTGTGGACTGAACTATATGCAAAACAATTCACTGATTTAAAAAGAAAAATATCACCAAATGAAACTGTAATATCCAGCTACAAACCTTATTCTGATTTTTAGATGACCACACCATTTTTTGCCAGCCCAAGGGCAACAAGAACTTTCTATCTTGCGCTTGTCATTTCAATGTGCTTGATAAATTGGACTGGACAGTAACAAGAAGCTGGAGCCTTTGGAATCTGGCTCTATGATAACTTCTAATACAGTAGGAGAGTCAAATAGTTGACACTTTTGCAGACATATATCACAAGAAAAAATAGATCTACTTTCAACATGACAGCAACTGCTTCAGTGTTGCTTCATATAAACACAACTGCAAGAACAGTGATATGACTGTAACCTTGAGGCATTATAAGTTTTGTTTCACAAAAAAAAAACCAACTTATTTTCTCTTTCATAAAAGAAATAATGAGTCTGTAAACTGGAAATAAATCTGTACTGTAATAAGAATATGGACACCATTTTTTTGTGTAGATTTTCTGTAGCAGACAAGAGACATGGTAGCAATTTAGGACATCTGTATGTGAATATGCATGTTATTTCTGTTCTGTTACAAAAGTGACCGTAATACCACAGTAAATCACTTAAATGTGAGTGATTCCATTAGAAACAGCTGTCATTTTCAAAACCTGGAAAGTAAATTATTTTCTACAGCTGTACATATTGTTACTGGTTTTGAGAACACTTGATACCCATGCTTTCTAGCCTTTAAGCAGATTCCATTGGTTGAAGACAACCCTCTCATGTGTTTCTTGACTTAATAAATGATGTGCCTACAGTAAGTTTTTCCTTTCTCATTCTTGATCTGATGCAGGCCAGAAGCTTGCAGTTTAGCCTGAATCCTTTGAAGTAACTGGAAATAGACTGATGGGATTTGCATCAAAGACGAGGAATATTTGCCATGCAATAATTAAAAAACCTCAGTGACAGAACACACTGACATGGTAATGTATTTGTACTGCAAGTTAAAATCTGCATGTTTTATGTTTTCCTATAATTTTAATTTCAACTACATTATTCAGTAATTTCTCATGTAAAATATCTTTCCAGAAAGTCTCTTTCAGTTTTATTAGTTTTCTTTACCATTTGAAACATCAGGTGGACCTGTCCTTTTTCCTGAAATTTATTTTGATGTATAAAACTTTATTTATAGGTTTTCAAAAAAAAGTAGCAAAATAGCTACCATGTCCACAAAGCACCTGCAAGAAGGTAACAAATATTTTCTATGAAAACATCATATTCTTCTTAATGCAGGTTTTTTTCCACTGCTTCAATCTAATTGTTTACATTTGCTATTGATTGTTCTTTTTATTTCATATTCCATGAGTATAGCCACCAAGAATTTTGTTCACTTCTTTTTTAAACTACAAAACAAAAAGAAAGTTTGCTCTTCAGCAAATATAGCTAAACAAGAAATCATGGTGGAGCATTTTCAAATCTACTCTATGACAATGGAAAAGCGAGTCTTCAAAGAAACCAGAGCATTGCCTTCATAGCCAAAGCCACAGAAGGAGAAAAAAAAATTACCCAAAACAGAGAGAATTTTAAGTTGCATAATCTCTTTTTTAGTGGATATGAACAAAGATTCTTATCACAATTTGAAAAGTAGAAATTACTCAACTAAAATAAAAGAGATGCATTTTCATTCTGGAAAATACTATATACACAGAAATATACCATTATTTAATAATTAATTTCAAAATTAATATGGATTGAAATTCTGATGGACAAGCTCTGTAAGTATCATCCCTCAAACTGACCTCTTTCAATGACAGACAGTTTTTCTGTCACTTCAAATAACTATAGTAGGGGGATATTATTCACCTGTACTAATTAAAAAATATCCATTTTAAATCTATCAGACTGGAATATTCTTTACCAGTGTGTAGACAGATGGATAATGGCTTCTCAGTCCTACTCCCTTTAAATATGTAGGAATGACATTACCCTTTTAGACACAGCCCTGTATTGTAGTTTTCTTTCGTTTACTTATCTTAGCAATTCCCAGGGTTTTCTCAGTGTGGCAGCTTTCCTCTCTCTGACATCTTCAGTGGTCCTTATTCTTAAATGCTTCGCTTTGCATTTGTGCATATTACAACATTTCTACTTAATGTGTCAGTGTGAATCTAGAGTGAGGCAATTGCACATGATCCAGCTAATTCAAAATTTACCATTTTTCCAATCTTCTGGAATGTCCCTATTAGTCCAAGAGTTCTTTAAAAAGAACATTAGGATGGTAAGTTCAGTGAGCTGGGAAGTCAAGAAATTTTCTGGGAAGATCTAAAAGACCTGAAAAATACTTCAAGTCATCATCTGAGGCTGCTTCTAATAATGTTTTCTGCTAGTCAGGTGGAGTAAGAGTCAGCTTTATTCTTTCTGTTTTAAGCTCTTTTGCTCTATGCATTGGTGGGACAATGAAAATAAATTTTCAAATTCCCCCTCCCTCAGACATGAAGCATCTTTCTCCTCCTTTCTCAGGGTGTGTTCTCTGTTGTTGAAGTCTTTTTCACATTCAAGAGCTGGTTGTCTGGCTTTTGTTTGTTTGGAATTTCTTTCCCAGATTTGTTTTGTTGGCTTTTTTGCTTTGTTTTGTTTTGGGGGTTTTTTTTGGGTTTTTTGTTTTATTGTTTAGCGTGGATCTCATTTGCCTCTCTTCATGCCTGGTTAGGTCTATTTACTGTCAGAGCCAAATTAACCTGACAAGCTGTCTTATGTGGATCTAATTCTAACACCTACAATAAACATCAGCTTGAATTTATGAAAACTTCTCATCTTTTCATACCACTTAAAAAAAAAAAAATCATTAAAATCTCTATTGAAGGAAGGGATTTGCTGAAAAGATTGAATACCAGAACTTTAACTAACATTACTTGAATCAAATCACAGAGACCTAAAACACGACTATCATGAAAATTGCTTTAGGGTAGACACAGCTCCAGCACTGTAACCATTCTCATGAAAATAGAAATAATTGGTTATTACCTTCTAAAGCTGTTGCATCTTTAAATCAATATTTACAAGTGAGACAAAATATTCCTTAAATAACTTTTCTACAACAAAAGTGAGTTGACTGAAATATATATATGAATAGAAGTCTTTTCCTTTCTAGACTAAATGCAACTTTCAGTCTTTCCAGTCTTTCTATCTGACCTTGCTGGCACTTCCTAGCGCTGTGCTATTTATGAGGTCAAAACAGAAAAGCGAAGAAAAAAAAAAAGATAAAAAACCCCAGGAACAACAAAAGAATATATACTTTGAAATTGGCTTGCTTTCTTGGCTCTTTGCCCATCCATCCTCCAAAATGAAAATGAAATATTGCATTAAAGTGCCAGAAATATGAGTTTAACCCCAGATTACAGACTTTACATCTGTTCGTTTTGAAGACTTCCAAGAGAAGTTTGAACTTTTCCAATTCTGTCATCAAACAACAAAAAATAAACACCAAAAAAACCTCACCTCACTTACTATGCAACGCTACATAAAACATAGAGAGCTAAAACTATACTTGCTTTTTCCTAGACTTTTATTCCTTCCTTTCTAGCATTCCTTAGAGTAAAGCGTTCCAGCTGTGGTAAGTATCGCTCAGGCATGGATCTGCAATACATTTTGCACTTTGATATTCATAAGCATACATTTCCTTCCAAGTCGAAGACATTTATCACAGTTTGACTGGCAGTTAGAGACACATTTTCTAGAACAAACATGCTATACATTTGGCTTTCTTTCCCACTGTTAACTTTTGCTTGTAAGTAGATTATACTCCTTTTTTCTTTATATTTGTGGGGGTTTTATTCCAATTATTCATGTATCCTTAGACATATCTACTGCAAACTACCAGTCCAGTTCTTTTGCTTATTTTCTTCAGATGAAAATGTGAATCAAATTCTATATCTTTATTCCAATAATTCAGTACTTCTTCAAAGAGAATCAAAGCTCCCTTTGATCAAATGGAAAATGATCAAAGACTAAGCTTGTTAGGAAAAAAAAAGCCTACACAAAGTGGAGATTCTAGTGCTTTTTTCCACTTTTATCTTAGCTCCCTGCTTTGATTATGCATCTTATTGTACAAAGAAGGTTGATGGTAGAATAAAGTAAAACAGAAATTGAGGGCCAATGGAGGTGTAAGCATTACTGAAATGCTTGGCTGCTTCGTGCTCTTGTTTTCAGTGCAATGCTAGCTTCAGAAACAGGAAGAGTTATACCTCGTGAAGAACTGCATTCTCACGTACATACATAAGTTTCCACCTCAGGTTAAATAGGACTTTAAATTCAAAAAGGATCTGCCAGCAGGAAAATAATGACAGCTGCATGTTCCTGACTAACCTAGTACTGCACTGGAGTCCCATGTACTCCAAGAGACTGGTGCAACTGTGTTCTGTTACTAATCAAGCCAGCAGCTGTGGTTCTATGTGTATTTTTGCACTGTGACCACTTGCATTGCAACAAAAGTGACTTGAGATGCTAATCCAAATATAGATGGTTTGAGTTAGCACTGAACTGGAGATAGCTATGACACTGATAATGAATAAGAAGTTGGGGAGGGGATATTGTTATTTTCATTAATTTCTTAATATTTATTTGGTCCAGAATTAAGGCCCCCCGTTTTTTCTAAATTTACCTGAAATCAAAATTTGCATCATATGAACTGCACACAATGCCTAAGTGTATATGCTACAAGGAACGTTGTAAGAGAGGATTAAAAGAATTGCTTTAAAATCATAATATCATCATATTTTTCAAGTGTAGGAATTTAATTTTCAGCCTTGGTTTATGCTTGTATATACTTGCCACCTATATCTGTATGCTTTCTTACTATATATTTTATTAATTAAACCACAAATACAGAAATGGAATATTTTTGTATTTCAGGGATATCTGTCAAAACAAAGCCTTCAGACAGGCTCAATCACATTCTTAGGATTAAATGGAAATAAGGAAACACTAATGTGTAAATATTTATAATGTCTATGAAATTTAATTTTTTTACATATATTACCTACAAAATCAAAAATTCAGTCAAGACAGATATTCAAAAAGAAAAAGAAAAAAAATCTTTATCTTTTCACTATTTATTCACACTCAGCACAGAAATTCCCATTTCCTTACTCCTCTCCTCACTTTTCCTCTTACGTTTTAACACCCCTTATCTCCAAACCTCATACCTTTATCGAGTCAGCTCTTTCTAACTCTGTACATTCACATTTTACCACCTTGACCACCCCCTTAACAGATATCATAGAACTGATTAATTATATCCTAGGACATACATCAGTAGGAAATGGTGAATAAAACCAAATAGGTTTATAGATAATACTGTTGGAGATAGACTTTTGCAAGGAGAACTCAGACTGTTTTCTCAGAGGTGAAATGCAAATTGAACTCATCACAGCTTAAAAGTGCATTTACAGAAAGAAAAGACTGGCAGTTAATCCAGCAAAGGAGGTGTACCAAAGAGAGGATTAATGACTGGAAGCTCTAATTAGAAAAACTCAAATTGAAAATGAAGCAGAAATTATTAACCATGTTTTTGTATTATTCACCACTCATGCATTATCAAGGAAATTTATTATCATCCAGTTCTGAATATCTTTCCACTACACCTACTAACTACTTTTTGAGAAAATGGCCTCAATCTAGTCGTACTAGTTTTTGGCAAAATTCAGGGATGACTGGTTGATTCGTGAAATACTGTAATATACAAAAGTCTACTAAATGTATTCATAGGTAGAAAAACCTCAGTGTTATTTTGATAGTGTTAATTTGATAATAAGTGGAGCAAAAAAAAGGTGACAGGGGATGTTGAGAAAGCTGAAATGTTTGTTTCACATTTTTGCAACAGTCTTCATAAAAACAGTTAAATGGAAGCATGTAACTACCTGAGACTAACTAAAGCTAACAAAGAAAGTAGTATGGTGTCAGCCCAGAAAAAGGAAGGGAAAGTTCACAAGGTAAAGTCTGCATCACATATTTTCAAAACCTTGAGACTTGATGGACTTCTTTCTGAGATATTTAAAGGATGATCTGAAATAGAATCATAGAATCATTCTCTTTGCGAAATCATCTTGGACGAGTTAAACATGAAAAGAGTGGAAATTAATAAAAATAGTGTTAGTAAATGTAGTTACTGTTTATAGGAAAAAAAACCAAACTAAAAAGCAAGCAAAATGGAACCAAAGAAATATAACCAGCTTGTGCTTAGTTCTGAGAAAAATCTGAGCAAACTATTTACAAATATCCTGCAGAGACAATACAGATCGTATACTTCAATGCCATAATATAGGTCCATAAGAAGCCAGAAAGCTCAAATTGATTTAATTGCTAGATGGTAGGTGCAAAACAACTTGGATAGCCATAGATAACTGTAGCCAGAGAGCAGTTAGCATAATGAAATTCAGAAGGCTTGGGGGGATATACAGAAGCCTATACTTAGGATCCATTCAATGACTTCATTAATGATGTGGATAGTAGGGCAGAGGATGCTCAGTGAACCTGCACTAAGCTAAGGGAGATGGCACCTAAATTGAAGGACAATGTACGGGTGAAAAACTGGAAATTGGTGCAAGACATTACAGTTGTCCAACAGCAGCCAAATAGATATATGATAAAAGGGACAGGATGCGAAAGAACCACCTAGGTAGCAGACCTGGGTCTAAATACCTGTTCCCTGCTCAAATTATCAGGGGCACAGCCTTCATGAATTAAGCAGCCTTGGTTACTGCAGTCCAAGAAAGATGGGAATCAATGGATACAGCTTAGAGAGATGATCAGTAGGTGGTCAGAGGTACAGAAAACACAGACAAGACTGGACATCTTTTTAACATAAAGACAAAACTGAATGTGGATATGGGATAGATTTTAGCTATGTTAAAAGCTGTGGAACAAAGGGAAAATAACTTATTCCTGCATTACAGTGACATACAGGACAAGAATAAACAGGCCTCACTTACAGTAGAAAAGGCACTATATTAGGAAATAATTTAGATTAGAAGGGCTTATCTGATGGCACAGGTTGACCAGTAAACTAATGGAATTTTCACTATTGAAACAATTCACAGGCTAGGTAATACACAGGTCTGAGTAAAGCAGAAAATAATATTGTTGACATAGGTGAAACTGATATAGCTGATGTAGCTGATACAAGTGATAATCCATGAAAAAACTTCACAGTACACAGAAAGACGATGTTATAGGGGTAGAGTCCCATCAAATGCATTTAAACTTCTACGACAAGTACAGGCTGTGGCCTCCTTTGGAAGGTAAAATGCCATTCTTTCAAACATCTGCAGCAGGTAAACCAACATACCTGATTGTCATATGACATTTCCACAGAACAGGAACTGTAAAAATAAACTTATAAGTTCATATTAAAATACCTAGAAGAAAAGACATCCATAGGGATCAGTTTTCAGCTACAGTTTCTAAAGCACTGGATTCACTCATCTATATTTTATTAACTGAAAATAATTTGGTTTAAAACTGTCCAGTTCATTAAAAAGCTGGTTTAGAATTACTATTCAATAAACCATAATTTCAGAATTATTAATAAAACCGGGAAAGTTTGACTTTGAAATTCCAAGTACCAAAAACATAAAGAGTTTATTATGCTTTTCTCCAAGTTTTTTGCTGAAGAATTAGAAGACTTGCAAAGTTATATATGCATTAACTACTTGACACAAACCAATTCAGTATGATTGAAGAGATATTCTGTGGGGGTTTGCATTAAAAATGCAAATAAGATGAAAAAGGTGTGCAAAGAAAATTAAATGATGACCAAGTGATTTTTTTCCAAGTACATACTTGACCATCTAGCAAACTCAATTATTCCTCCCAATCCACATTTCATACTCATATACACATAAACCCCATTGTCTAGTGCCCTCAACGGTTTTCAAAGTTGTTATTTACAGATTTTCAAGTTGACAGTAGTGTAGCCATAACTTTTGTTGGACTTCAGTTCATTAGTCTGTTCCTCCCTATGGTAATTTCATTACGTCTTCAACCTGCATTCTAACTCCCACTGCTACAATTAGTCGTGAAATTTAAAGCTACCAGATTGTAAAGTTATGCTACCTACTACCTACTACCCAAGGGTAATTTAACCATTAATTACTGTAGCACCAGCTAACATTCCTCCCATCTAGTGAACAAGATGCTTAGAGCTCATAAACTTTCCTATATCCCTAGGTGAGTACTTTGTTGATCCGAGTCTGAATGTCCACACTAATCTCACAATGAATAACAAGCCTTAAATGCACCCTTTAGATTATCCAATAATTTCAATGGAAATAAAAGAAAAGTGGGAGAGCTGGAATACAAAAAACGCCACAGAAAACTGACATAGAGAGCACGACCTCTGTGATTCTGGTTGTTTTTATTTGGCTGCATTTGTCCATGAATGAAAAGCCTGAAAGGAACATATACTCAATAAACACAAACATAAATTCTGCTCTTGAATTCAGTGGGACTATACTCATGGAGCATAAGTCTTTGAGAATTGGATCTTTCAGCAGTCAAGGTAGGGGAATAATGGGAAGGCCACTTGTTCACTGTTCTGATGTCACTGTTCATCATCAATACACACATAAAGCTCGGGGAGAGAGGGGCTGAGAGGTGCTAGGTACTTGGGTTTAAGTACTTTGTCATCTTGTAGGGTTCACAATTCCACATGATCAGTCTCAACTCTTTGATTTACAGAGGGAAAGTCTAGGAACAGGAATCAGAAAACCCAGTGTCAGGCTGATCTAGAGGAAGTAATGAGTGAGAAAGGGTCTTATATCTCTTGAGATACCTGAATCAGGACACTAATCAATTGCAACTGTTTCTACAAAGAAATGTTGGTTTTTTTTCCCAGCCACTAAAGTACTTCTTGAACAAAGAACCTCATGCATAGCTTAGACTTTTTTTGCTTCTAAGATATTCTCTCCTGAAGAGTCTTTTCTTTTTAAGGATTTCCTGCGCGCATGGAGCTATGTATATATGTGTATATATATATATATATGTATATATATGTGTAGAGTTTTGTCAGTTTTGTTTTGTTTAAATACCTGCCATTCCATAAGTGACTTTTTGAACTACCACACTGGGCATCAGAGGGCCTAGTGGAGCTCTTTTTTTGCAGTGTGCAGTAGTAGCCCAGGAGGGGAAAGAGGAGGAGACATACACTCTTTCAAGTGCATGGAATACAATGGTAAGCACTGTTTACGATAACTAAAACATTAGTGTCCATTTTAATCACAAACTTAAAACCCAGTTTCATATTGGCTACTGTGAAGAAAATTAATTCTATCCCAGCCAAATTCTGTACAAGCAGTGATGAAATTTTAAATTAGTTACTCCTGCTGTAATGACTGGCAGAAAAATACAGTATTTCCTATTTCAGGAATTACATTGATGCAGGGCTCTTGGTTCTCACTTTCTCTGCTTCTCTTTCTTTTTCTTACACCTTCTCCTCTTTTTTATTTAAATCCTTGGAACCTAGCTTGGCATTTGCAAAGCCAGCAGAAGCACATAATGTATAGTTTAGATGTTGATGATGCTGCAGCAAATGTGCTACTAAACTCATAGTAGACATAAAGCCTAGAGAGTTGTGATCTTTCCGTTGTTTCTGTGACAGTAGCATTACACCTAATTTCATCTGAGTTGTTTTCTTTCCTTTTTGAAAGGAAATAGAAACAAAATCATGAGACTGTTTCAAGGTAATATATTTCTTCTACCAAATTTCTCTTTACCTACACCTTTCTTTCTTCCTTCCCTCTATTGTATACAGTATATACAGCATAAGTAAAACCCAAAACTATCCATAGGTTAATTATCCATTATAGACTATAGATGTTTTATAGCTTGTATTAATAGGTCTTGATTTCACACAAAGGATAAAAATGTCAGGAGATGGTAACGAGGACACTTCCCCCTAAACACACAAGAGGGGTGTTTGGAAAAAAATAGATGAGGGTGAAAATTTTCTTTAGGTAGTGGAAAATGGAAAACAAGGTTCATGCTCTCCAGGTACCTCAGCCCAAGATATTTTCTCTATTAAGGGACTGAACTTATTCTTCACTGCCGAAGAACAACTAAAGCATCTAACTGCAGGGGAGATGCAAAGGGACATCATTTCTTTACAATAGAAGAAGAGAAGACTACTAAGCACCTAAGTTATACTATAGAGAACTCACTTATACACTACCACAGAACATCTAATTTTTCATAAAATGACTCACTGCCTTGTGTTCTATTTCAAAATTTTTGTTTTCTTTAAAATTGGAGGCTGCTGTACTAGGCCGTTCATTCAGTAGTTTCATTCGTTCATTCATTCATGTAGTTTGATGTCAATTAAGAGAAATTTATTTTTCATTCTGTCCCGATAGTGTTGTTTTCTATTTGACTGTCTATTGGCATTGGCATTTTCTCTGTAAGGACTTTTTCTTCTTCTTTTAGAACTTGATTGGGAAAGTTTCGTGGAGTTTATGCAGCTTTTATCTCAAGGAATATGTTCTGATTTATATTGTGCTTATTCTGTTGCTGACATTCGATGACATTTTCTCTTTTGCTGACAGCTTTGTACTTCATTAAAAAGTAGGCTACTCGAGTGAAGGTGTTTAATTTGCTTTGTCCAGCCTTTATCATATTCAGCACATAAAGTACTCTTCTTACTTCATTCCTGCATTAGCTTTCCTCTCTGCTTCTTTTCTGCACTTTGCTTCTCTCTGTGCCCTCTTTGTGAACTACTTTTTCTTTTGTCAGCAGTTGAATCTCTCTTTACTAATTTTTTTAAATAGTTCAACATTATAGCAGAACATTTTGTAGCTATTTACTTTGAAGCTGTAGGCAAGCAAAGCTTGTAACAGTATGATTTGCAAGTTCCTGTCATAAAAGGTCAAACATCCAGTCTTTCAGTCTTTTTGTTTCTCTTGCTAGCATGCCAGAACTGTGATTACTAATCCTTACAAAATTCTTAGTGCACCGACTAAAATCCAAGATCTTTTTTATTCTAATAGCTGCCACAAAGGTGAACTTGAAGAACAGACTTCTATGCCAAAATGGATGTGACTAGACCTATAGCTTCACTGCTAACAGCAGGAAATATGAAATACTACCAAAGAGTTTCCAGGCAGAGATAAATTACCTATCTCACAGTCACCAGAGAATAAATACCTGCCAAGCTGCAAATAGCATTGTCTTACAACTGTGGGATCATAAACAACTGATGTTTATAACAGTGTTTTTAAAAGGTATTAAAGTCTGAGAATTAAACAATAAAAGTAACTGGTTAATTGCATCTCAGTTATTGAAAATTAGAAGCTTTAGGGTTAAGTTTTCCAGAGGTGATATACTTTTTCTTAATCAGTGCTAGATTTCAGAATCATTTTGGTGAGAAGAGAAGGGATGGCAATTTAAATTAGCAGTGCTAAGGAATAAAAGAAATTATGTTTTCTGAAAGCAAAGACTTAGCAATACAGCTGGTATTCTGGACCATGTGTTTTAATTTTTAACCAGTGATTTTGCAGTTTCAACTTTCATACTTAATTCATTGTAAGTGATCTCTTGTGACATATATCAGAGAGAAATCAAAAATTTTGAAAGTAACTGGATTTCCTACATGATTAAAATTTTACAAAATTTTCCAGCTCTTTGCAAGGTGATAGCCAGGTGGGGCTGTAAGGGGCCTCTGTGGGAGGAGCCAGGGGTTGCTCAGTGCCAGATACAATCAGGTGCAATCAGCTCCAGTGGACCCACAACAGGACACAAGTGAACGCATCAGCCAAGCTGATCACACCTCCATGAAAACATATTTTAAAAAATCATGAAATGCCAGACAGAGAGAGGAGGAGGGGAAAAAAGGAGTGAGAAACAACAGAGAGAAAACTGAAGTCAGAGAATGAGGAGCTCCACGGAAGAACTGATATCTCCCCTGCAGCTTGTGAAGGGTCCACGCTGGAGCTCGGATGTGTGAGGAGGAAGGAGCAGTACAGAAGAGCAAAGAAACTGCCTTGTACTGACTGTAAACTCCTGCACTGCTTGGAGCAGGGTTAGAAGACTCAGAAATGAAAGAATGATGTAGAGCATAGGAAAGGTGTTGTTTTAACATTTGTCCTTCTGTTTTCCACTACCCAAATTAATAAATGCCTGTTTTAATTAAGAGAAGACCACATTGTTTTTTCCGGTTGAGCCTGTTTCGCTTGTGACAGTAATTGGTAAGCAATCTCCTTGCCTTTATCCTGACTCATGAACTTTCTCGCTACTGTTATCCCACTTTTCTCCCCTCTACCCTGTTGAGGAGAGGGAGTGAGCAAACAGCCAGATAGGTGTTTGATTGTTATCCAGGACCAACCCACCACAATGTGCAGCAAGAAACTCAGAATGTACAGTAAATATTGAATTCAAAAGTTTATATGAAAGTGAAACAAAATGAGCCATTTGCCTTTCTCAAATATAACTTTCTGGTGTATATGTGCACGTATACTTCCACACACAGGTTCCCCCCATCCATGGATCTGATAATCATTCCTAAATGAAGACTCAAATCTTCCTTTGAGCAATCAACAATCTCCTTTTTCTAAACATAACCAGAATTTCCTAAAATTACTAAACAGTAGTTACACAGTGTCTTTCCATGCTTATCATTTTGCAACTCAGAAACTGAGGATGAAAAATGTAACATTTCTGGGTTTATCCATCTTGTGGAATACCACAGTTCTAACGTAGTGTAACTAAATTTTAAAATGTGCATGTCTGTTTGTCTCCTACTGTGGATTTACAAGCCTAATAGGCTATGAAAATAGATTAGGAAATTGAGTATGCTGCTCAATATTTGGTCTCTTTCTTTAATTTCTGTTGCTTGTTTGTTTAAATAATTTCCTGAATTTAAATCATTTTTATGTGTTTACATATTTTGGGTTATTTTCTGTGGTTTCTAAGTTCCTGCAATGCTAATAGCTCTGAAAATGGCAGCACCCACATGCCTTGCGCTCCTGTCCGTAGCACCAGTGGTAATACTCTATGTCTGTCAGCGTCAAAATAAATCCCACAACAGGCTTGTTCAATCAGATTTTGACACAAACAACTGACTGTGAAAACAACATGCAGCTTGGTTTTGACTTAAACATAATTTCCAATAGAATGGATATTTTCTTACTTGTGTAAGCTCCCCTTTTGAGTAATAGCTTATCTTCTGTGAAGCCACTGGCAGCTGAAGAAGATACAGGTACCAATCTCAGTCTTCTCTGCTGGTTATCACCATTTCTAGCACACATAAAAGAAAACGATCTCTGTGCCATTGTTGAATATCTTTCTTACTCCAGAAAAGTGGAAGAAAAAAGAGGTGTTGAACACCTACATTTTGGGCCTTCTAGAAATGAAGACACACTGCCATCCAACAGGATACTGAAAGCATCAGGAAATAAAAAATCTGTCAAAGATCTGCTTCTACCATTTCGTGACAAGCCTAAGAGGTTATTGCCCAAGACCGTCCAATCCACTAACATTCCACTGACAATTTAACAGTCCTCTGCTGCGATGCAAGGTCAGATGCTGGTGATCTATCCCTATGATTTGACGCTATATAAAATTTTTGCAATGAGGCGTCATTAACATATTCAGTCATTAACACATTCATAGTTTCAGTCATGTTATCTAACATCTACTTGCTACTCAACCCTGTCAGCAAGAGGAGGAGCTGACAGTGTAAATCTATGCTGGTAAACAGAGTGCTTTCCCCCACATTAACATTTCTCTGTACCTTCGTGTACATTCTCACTCTGAAGATGAACTCTGAAATAACGCTGTTCTGTTGTTTGCTATTCTGGGGTACAAATTGGATCCTAAATCTATGATCCTAAGAAGGTCAGAGACCCCAGAAATATCCTGAAATGTCCAATGCTGGTGTAAAAAAAAATAACTGTGCTAAAAAGAGACTTTGTAGAGATATTGTGAGGATGAATTGATGACTGGAACATGCAATTGCTTTACATTCTCTTTAGCTTTAATTTTGTTTCTGTTGTCTCGCGGGAAGCACAAATTATGTCCCTGGCTACCATTTAAGTGACATTTTGCAGATCATATAAAGTTATATAAAAAACTTATAAAGTGCACTTTTGGAGCAGGTTTAATTCAGGCTTGATCCATTCCAAGAAATTGCATTCCCTCACTATAAATCATGATTTATAACTTTTCCCATTAAACCTTAAGGTTTCCACAACAGCTGTCTGGTTTTAATTGCATTGCCTTTTCCAAATTAAAGCATTACAGCTTGCTTGTTTTCTACTAATGTATGTTTAAACTGATCTTTACTTTATCTTATTATTTTTGTAATATTGAATAAAGGCCATCATACTGAAGAAATATCCAGTATTTACATATATATTATGCCAAGGGTCATTCTAGGTACAATTAATCACAAGAATTTTCATTTTATGGTAGCGCTTACATTCTGTTAGAATTAAATTGCCACAGGTAGGGGAATTAAAAAAAGAAAGTTGAACAGAATTAATTTTTGTGATAATTCCAAGAAAAATGTGTTAGGCTGGATGGCATTTTAACTGTTTGGAAATATAAAATTAAATCTTTCCAAAGTAAGCAAAATTCTTTTAAGCCAGGTAGCTCTAAAGGGTAATATGTTTAAGTCTTCTCTCAGTTTACACTCTGAATGTGTTTATATCACTGCAATCTGAGGAATATCCTGGTAACATCAGTTACATTAATAGGGTAATGAGCTAAAAAATGTCAGATTCACATCTTAGAATCAGTATAAATTTTGTCTGGTATTTCTTAACTTTGGAGATTTATTAAAAAGATATGAAACACTACCCTCTGCTACATCTATAGAATAATATTTCCTAGCCCAGAGCCTCAATGGATTTATATTACTTCTGGGGCACACAAGAACATATTTCAATTCATGTCTAAAATTATCTGTACACTGTCATTAATTACAAATACTGAATTTGCATGTGTCTCCTCTACCTTCTTCTTATTCCTAAACAGTAATCCAAATTAGCTGTATCCCTCTGATCAGATATGCCAGCCATCCAAAGTGATCACATGCATCTGACTCTTTTCTCTTTTCTTTTTTTTTAGGGGGAGAGGCGGGCAGTAGTTATCTTTTTCTTGGCTACCAAACTGCAAGTGAAGCAACAGAATGCTAGAATAAATCTTATGTAAGCAATTTATTCACAGCTTGTTTTACTAACTGGGCATCTCATGGTCCAGCTGACATTACTGTGCTTAAGTAAGGGAACAGCACAGTATAAGAATATCCTTGGGATCATACAACACAATAATTTAATGTGCTTTTTTACGCTGCAGCGCTTCTGGCTAAAGACTGTACTGTTCTCCACTCCTTGTCACTCTTTTCCTCTCTTCCCATTAACATCCCCTCAGATCTAGTGGCTTAGCCTGGGTATCAGCACTCGACATTAGCATAAGCTAATAGTAGGGGTGTTTTCTAACCCAGATGATTTTACAGGAGCAAATTGGTAGTGAGTGAGTGTCCTCCTAGGCTGGAAAATATGTGGTGATAACTCTTACAGGTGGTGATAACTCTCACAGATGATGATGTCATAAAAGAAACTATGAACCAACTTTTTAACCAGCTGAGCTGCATCTGGAACAACGCTTCCGACTGCAAGCTCAGAAAGATTGTGTGTCAGCTATTTTGAGAATAGCTGTCAGATGCAACCAGAGATTGCAAAGGGTCACATATGTTCATTATAGATAATACATAACTGTGCCACTAGACAACGCAGTTATTTATCTTTCTTTTTAATTATTTATTTGTTGGGCATCCATTATTAAATGAACTTAGCTTTTTTGTTTTCAAACAGTTCCAAGGCCAGTCCTGAGAGTTTCATATATATTTTCTGAATATTCATATTTCGAACGAGAAAAAAACAGTTATTTCCAAAACATTAATATTAATAAACTATTTTATTATGTAAGTGTCAACATAATAAGGTTTGACTCCAACTAAACAGTCATTTATAACCAGAAAGTCTTTAAGTTTTGGGGCATTTTCACTTTGACCTTCAGTCATTAATAGCTCTGGTGCTAAATGATACAGATGCTGTAAGTTGTATAATTTTCTGTATTTCAATCTAGACAGATGGCTGGAAAATGAAACAGCTGTATTTTTTTCTGAAAGCCTGGAGGCACTGCTTCCTAAATAGAAAAAATTCTTATGATGGACATGTTCAGATTTTAGGGACAGTCCTACAAACTGTTGCAGCAATAAATGAGCTTGGATTCACCTTCAGACCACAGTAATGTCATAGAAGACAAAGAAGACATTAGAATTACTTTGAGCCATAGTGAAAGTTTTCAGCTTCTTCGCAGTGTAAGCACTACTTGTTGTAAACATTTTATTAAATCAGGAAAGGTTTCAAGGATATCAAAAGTAATTTGAGATCAACATGAAAATTTTTTTACACAGTCTGATCTCAATTTTATGAATAATTGAATTGCTTGAAAAGGGATGTGCATGCACTCTTCTTGTTCTAGAAGGATCTTGCTGCCAGAAAGCCAACCATTCCCTGAGCTGTATCCAAAGCAGCATGGCCAGCAGGGCAAGAGAAGGGATTCTGTCCCTCTGCTCTGCTCTCGTGAGACTCCACCTGCAGTGCTGCATCCAGCTGAGGGGTCCCCAGCACAGAAAGGACATGGACCTATTGGAGAGAGTCCAGAGGAGGAACACCGAGATGATTAGAGGGATGGAGCACCTCTCCTGTGAGGAAAGGCTGAGAGAGAAAAGAAAGTTCCAGGAAGATCTTATTGCAGCCTTACAGCATCCAAAGCGGGCTCATAAAAGAGATGGGTAGAAACTTTTCAGCAGAGTCTGTTGCAATAGGAAAAGATGCAATGGTTTTAAATTAAAGGAGGGTCGATTCAGGCTACATGCAAGGAAAAAAATTTTACAATGAGGATGGTGAAACACCGGCACAGGTTGCCCAGAGAGGTGATAGATGCCTTCACCCTGGAAACATTGAAAGTCAGACTGGATGGGGCTCTGAGCAACCTGATCTAGTTGAAGATGTCCCTGCTCATTGCAGGGGGGTTGTTCTAGATAAACTTTAAAGGCCCCTTTCAACCCAAACTCTTCTATGATCTATCCAATTTGGTATTGGATTCTACTAAAATATCTTGTTCTCTGAGGTCAGTTGCTGACGAGACAGCACAGACCTAAGCATTTTGACCTTAATATTACTTTTCTTCAGGTCTGAGTATGAAGAATTTGGATGACACAGAAATGTTCTGAGAAATTTGTGAATTACACACAATAGGAGTGAAAGGGATTATAACCTTTCTGGGAAACACAGGGTAATGAGAAACTACAGAGCAAGTTATATAAAAAACTATAGAAGAACAAAGACTTTTTTATTGCAATGAAGTGGCAACTGTGATGAAAGAAAGCCACATGTTCTAAAACATCTTTAGGAGAAATTTAATGAGAAAAACAGTAGCACTAATGTTTTGTTAAGGCTATAACTGCATGGTGTAATGACTACTGGGTAAAGTACTGCATTTTAAATTGAATGTGCTGGTTAAAATCCTCATGGTATAAGAACTGTTGTACACTGTAAGAGAAAAAAGGGAATTTCAGAATACCAAAACCAGTGTAACTCATAGTGTAAAAGAGGAAACAACACAGAAGGCAAAATAGAGTCATAAACATATTATTGCTGAGACCATCTAGATTACATATTGATGCAATAGCATAATGACTTAAAATTCTGGCTTTTAATGAGAAAATATATGAAGTCATATAAAATTCAATCTGCCTAATCAAAACAAGCACTCTCCAAGAATCATTCTCAGTTTTCAATATTTCTTGGTCATTTTCAACTGTAGACTTTCTGTGCTTAAAAGACATAATTTTAAAATAATTTTCTTCTGAAAAAGCCCTCAGTCATCAAATTAATGTAAAGATCAGCAGGTTCAAGAAATGCAACTGAACATTTGGGGTGATTAAAAATGCAATTGCTGACATGCAATAATTACATACACTTTCTGAACTGCATCTTGCATAGGCCATTTGTGAAGTTACCCAAACTGTTTGAATACCTTTCTTTAGTGAACCTTCCAATTTGTACAAGCACAAGTTTTTCACTGGATGAAAAGAACAGAACATTTGGATCTGCATGTGAACAGATGAAAGAGGACTCTAGAAGTGTAGCACTTGGCAGAGTTATAAACTCACGGATGATAAAGCTGCAGTGGTGAGGATACCAAAACATGAGATACAGCCAACCACCAAAACAATGGAATAAGACACTCACTAAAATTTTATGTTATAAACAAGAAGACAGTGTATGAGAACATGAGGAAGGCATAAAATAAAGAATGGAAAAAAAGTTAAGGCCTCAGTGCTTTGTAAGAGTAGTAGATGTATGTTTTTTCTACCTGAATAAAATATTACAGTAGATCATGAGGTATAAATAATACTGTATATATAAAATATACAGTAGATCATGAGGTCCCAAATACTGTGTTGGATTCCAGACAAGCTCACAAAACTGTCATCAGAAGTATTTACCTCACACATATACAGGCAGACTATTTGCAACATGTTTAGGAGTGACTGCAAATAAAAAAACAGCAAAAATATAGAACCTGAGGTCACTGTTGTAAGACAGAAAAGAAAATACAGAAAATGAATTAATCATTTTACTTACTGGAATTACATACAAGCTTGAATAGCAGAAGAGATTCCTCTTATCCAAAATCTGCTTTGCAGAGAGAGAAGTAGGTCTTTCTCTTTTCATTGTCATTTTAACTTTATGCTTCCATTGTCTTTGTCTCTACATATAGCATGCATGCACCCTAAAGCCCTCTGTCATGTGCTTCCTTATGTCTTTAAATACTAATTCAAACCAATGTAAAATGCAGGTCAAGAGGAGTCTTCCGTATCGTTATTTCCACCATAATATAAATTCTCCTGTATATATTTGTATATGAACAAGTATAGTTATATAAATAGGCCAGAAATGGACCAGAAATATTTTTGTATAGAAATAGTTATTAGATATCACAAATGATGGATAAAAAATACTAAAATACTAATGAATAACTAAACCCAGTTTTAGACTGGCCTTGTATAAGATCAACACTTTGGAAGAAAGAATTTTCCATCTACTAATTGTTGAATATTATTGTTTCAAGCAACGAAATAATTCATACAAATCAACCCACTCGTGAACAGAAGAAGAGAGAACTCACTGAATAAAATACTTTTAAATGATCATTTAACTCACTCATATTTGATTGTCTTCTTGGATTTCATATTTGGAAATCCTATCTAATGAAGTTTTATCATTACCACTTTGTGGTGATTAAATACCATAATCCTCTTATTTGTGCAGATCCCTAGTGCTCCCCACTTTTATTAAAAGCAAGGTTCTAATGAAGCTCATGAGGTGTCACTAGGTAATTACTACTTACAGTCTGAAATGAAGTTCAGTTCCAAGCCATTTGCATTTATGTGCTAAAACTAAATTATTAATGTGGATTTTTACACATTTTTAGGTTTAATTTTTCAGTCTAATGAAACCATAAATTTCAAGCTTTCAAAAATATTCCTATCTCTTATTTAATTCAATATGTAATTGAGAACATGCTTTTGCTACAGATGGAGAGGCCTTTTCAAATTTGAATTAATTTAGTATTTTGCTGAGTTAGTAGATTAAGTGCTACTGATTGCCTGATATTCACTACACTAAATCTTAGCTTTTAAATTAATGGAATGAAATTTTGGAAATTCACAAGGTCAAAAATATTTTTTGCAGAGGTGATGGCTATATTTTCTGCCCTTACTGAATGACTCCCAAAAAGTGGCAACAGCTGGGAACAGCCAAAGGAAAAATTAGACGACGCAAAAGTGAATAAACTCAAAGTTAATTTGCATATTCATTTTATACAATGTATTCAGGAATAATACGCCATTTAAAAGAAGCATGTATGTTATGTTTAGCTAGTGGTACAAACACCCTATGCAAAAAGTTTACAACAGGTTTATCCTTAAAGTTCAAGGTAATGTACCAGATTGTGAACACCAGACTGACACAATGGCTTCAGTGAGAGACTTTTGGGGGGGGGAGGGAATAAAAGAATTCCAAACCAAAAAGAACTTCACAAATAGCCACATATGTAATTTTAATTTTTTTAAGTCCAGTACTGCTTCCTCAAAGCTTGGACAAGTAATTCTGCCACTGATACATCTCTCAGTGAAACAAATGACCACCAAGACGGGGGAAAAAACCCCAAACACCAACAATCCCACACTCATTCTACATCAGTATTCAGCACTGTTGAAGAATGTTATTTTTTATGCCTTATATGAGTATTCCTCTAGTCTTCTGCTCCTCTGAGCTAGGGAAGCACATGTCATCACCCTGGCTATCTCAGCTTTCTCCACCAGTTTCTACTGGCATGTTTGGTTGAGCATGATGAGAGGTACAAAAGTGTTTCCTGCTTCATAGTGTCGCTAATAAATGCCTGGCTCTCTGGTATACCTACTACACAGTATATATATTTAAAGGCTGTTTTATCTATCACTATTCAGAGACCAGCTCACAAATCTTTCCTTATAGTAATGTGTTACAGTATTTATTTCACGAAGCAATTGCTTGGTATTCAGTACTGTCATATTTTGCCTTTGACAGAAGAGAGTGGCTGTCATTGAGAAGATGCTAAAAGATTAATTGCTATAGCCAGTTACACAATCTACAAAGAAAAAGTGTCTCAAAAATGTTAATAGTTCTAATTGTAGTTAAAAAAAAATTGCCATTGATGATTACAGTTAAAATTTGTAAATCCCCAGTTTCAAATTTTCTAGTCATGGGGATATAAAACTCAGGGTAATACCTCATTTTTGCTCCATAATATCTGTGACAAGCTATAATGCATCACTGACAATCTAGTGATTCATGAAATGAAAACTCCTTCCTGTTTACATCAGTGCAGACATTCCCTGGGGGTTCTTCACAAAACACCTGTCCAGTTGTACAACATGCAAAGCATGAGACATTAGCTATCTCATGAAATTCTCTTATTTCTTTTTTTCTTTTTTCAGAAGTGCTAGCCCTAGAGAAATTGCAGTATCTATGTCACTTTCTGTCACCAGAATTTAAATATTCTCTCAGTGGGTGGAAACAGCAGACTGATAACCTCAGCAATGGTGTTCTCTACAACTCAGTGAAAGACGTGCAGCATCACATGTAATTCAAAAGGTTGCTTTGCATTTATTTCACCAACCTCTCCAGATTCTCTCTTCGAAAAAAAACCCTTTCACCTTTGGCAGAACTATACTTCTGAAGCACAGATCACACATAAGAAACTAAAAGCGTAGTAGCTGATCCTAACCCAGAGAATTTAGAGACCTACTTGGCTTCCTATAGGCAGCATGAAAAGAAATTAACCACCTGCTGAGAATAATCCCAATGCACTAGCTGTGAGGAGAAAGGAAGGAAAGCTGTCTGGAGCAAACCAGTGGAGAACTATAAACCCATGCGTGTATCTAACTTCCTAACCTGCCTTAAAATGTGGTGCCTCTGTTCACTTTGAATGAAATCTCTGCTCCATGCTGAGTCTCTGCTGAATTTCTTCTGACTGAGGAGATGCTGCAGCACAGTATCCTGCAGCTCCACCAGTCACACAAGGTAGGTGGGACCATACCACAACACTGCATCACTCACAGATTGTGAGGCAGTTGCTGGTGCATCTATCCCATTGGGAAAACACTTATTAGATTGGGTTTCTCGAGCTACTTCAGTCCTTCTGTGGTCAGGCTTTGGATTATTGTCTCTCATTCTACAGAGGGAGCAGTTTTGGACACGCGTGCAGAGCATACCAGGGCTCGTGTGCACTCCATGTCAGAAAGACAGATACCTCACAAATGGAAGCATTAGTGAGCAATTTTTATTTTAGGAGGTTAGCATATGCAAAAGCCCCTTTAGATGCTTTGGCCTCTTGCCAGGTTCTGTGCTGTCTAGAGGAGCTGAAGTGTTGCACAGTTGAACAATTTAGTGCTATATGCGCTGTAAAAATGGTGCCCTACCTATGTTGTATAGCTGACCGACTCTCATAGCTCATTAAAAAATAGGAAGAGCTAATTAAAGTTTCTGCCCACTTTTCATTTCTAGGGAGTGTTCTCTCAACAATGCTTGAATAACTGACTGAAATCGAGAGAAGTTTAACTTCTGAAACCGGTAGAGTTGGAATGATTGCAAATAAATTATATTAGACACCATTGTTTTGATCCAGCTCAAGAGCTCTTGCATTGTTTCACAGCCCTGTAAAACAGTTGAGAATTCATTCTTCAGTGCAATGGCACTACCCTTCATAATTGTGACAGTACTTGGCCCAGAGGGACAAATTCCTGGTAAATACATTATTTCCCTGAAAACTAAAATTTATGTTTCTTTAAAACAGAAAGAAGTATCAGCATATTTGTACCGTGACAGTCTGTCTGTGAGCTACCTATATTCCATTGACAGTAAATTAAAATATTGGGAATTTAGTCAAAGACAGATAACTTTCTCTTTCATTTGTAATAATGCCCAGCATGGATGACCAATAATGTAATATAAATTGCTTTAGCCCCCACACAGAGACATATTTGAACATTTCCTTTAATCTGTTTCATTGTACAAAGCACGAAAACGCTCTCTTCCCAAAGCATGAGCTGCTATATCGGCTTTGTGGCAAGAAGTATCCCTAAACCTACAATAACATTAAAACCAAAGCTGTAATTGGGGTTAGGATTTGGGTGAGTCATCATATCTAGATTTAAAATTATGTCACAACTTTCACACTCTAAGGAAACCCAACTTTGGGTTTTAATTTGTAAAATTATAGACTTAAACAAAATATTTTATAAAGGACTGCGCTGATATTTTTGGCATAACTGAAAACTTGTTCTTGTAAAGACCTTAGGTATATAGGTAAAATGCTGATGGAACTGAGAAGAACAACACTTAAAGCAGATGCTACACTTCCCATAGTTTAAAACATGTCATTTCTAAATTTATTAAATAATTTTCAGTTATAAAAACTCTGCTAAAATTTGGTGTGCTATATGTAAACACAAATTCATTTGGACTTTTTGAAAAAAAATTAGTAATTAACATATTTTTTGGAATTCCCTACAGAATAACAGCTATACTTTGTCCAGGAACTTGTCATGATTCTTATAAGTATGCAACCCATGTTGTAACTAGGAAGAGGCAAAAGACTTGTTGTTGGTTTGAGAGAGAAAGATTATATTCAGTTTTCTCTTCTTTGTGATTTTGGAAAGCTCTAGTAAAATACATTGATTCACAGTACAGACAGTGGCTATCACAGGAACTTTTTTTTCACCTAAATAATTATTCTTTTATACATCACAGAAATCTTCACTTGTAACTTTATCTTACAGAAAATACATGTTCACAAAATTCAGCAATCATGAGATTAAGCTACAAAAACTCTGCTGAAGAAGTGCCATTAACTAGTTTGGAAGGGGGAAAGGTCTTGCCAGTGATGAGCAAGAGGATAGCATGCCTAAACTTGAGGAAATTATCAATAATGGGGATCCTTCAATCTGCTTCAGGAGATATTGTGGCTGCAAAGAACCACCTGAAATGTTTCTACACTAATGCAGGCAGAGTGAGGAGCAAATAAGACAAGCTTGAAGCCTTAGCCCAGTCCCAGATACTTGATATCACCTGCATAAGTGAAACCTGATGGGATGAACCCTGTGATCAGAGCGCCCTGCTGATTGTGAAAGGCTCTTCTGGAGTTATACACAGGGCCGAATGTGGGGAGACAGGGCACTGTGTGTAATGGAAGGGATAGAATCTATGGAGCTCACAGTTGGCCATGGCACAGTTGAGAGCCTTTGGGTAAGAATCGAGGGGTGAACAAATAATGTGGATGTCACTCTGAGAGCCCTCCCATTCAGGATGATGAGGTCAAAAAATTATTTTTTGAGGAATCAAGGGACACTTCCAAGTCAGCTGCTCTTGTCCTTATTGGGGACTTCAGCTTGTCAAAAATCAACTGGAGCATCACACAGCTGGTACAGCCTGAGCCAGAAGATTCCTAAAAAATTTCTCGCACAGGCAGTATAATGTTTCTGAATCTTGTAGTGGCTTTTGATAACCGTCTTTCTGTAGCTCTCTCAAAATAACTGGCCCTGTAGAAGCTAAATCATTCATTTTGGTCACTGCAGTACTGCTTTGTCACTTTGAATAAGTGTGCTCTGATCCTGTTCCTGCAAGTTACACTGTTCCCAGGAGCTTTTCTATGGATTTCTTGCTGTTATGATGTAAATTATTTTTCTAAACAGAAGTTGAGAGCCCTTATTTATTTATTTTGCCTTTAGAAAAATCAGAACCATGTCTTAACTCTGCAGAGAAAGGCTACCAAAATGAATAGCTTAGAATTAGTACGTTTATACTGAAAGCTTATAAAGCGCTGTATTGGAAATAATAGTTCAGCATAAAAGATTCAGAATCCTATACTAAGCTTTTTTTCCCTTAGGTTTGGATTATGTAAGATCAAATTCAGCTGTTATATAAACATATGGAAGCCACTAATATTTTCAATAAGAATTTCACTTCCATCCTGGCTAGATGTGGCTTATTATCTTTAAGTATTAGCAGAAATTTACTATAGATGGAAGCAGCCAGCTCAGATAACTTTTAATTTTGTTTTTCTTTTAACCCATCCTGTTTCTAAAGAAAAAGTCTATTATAATGTCCCTAGAACAGAATTAAAATTCAAATTATTTAAGATTCAATTTCCTATTATTATTATTATCCATATTTCAGCTTTGGATGCATTTCTGTATCTCATTGTTCCTTATTTTGTTGCAATTAATCAAACATCTGTACAGATGTGGTTAAAATCAAAAGATTGTTATTTATAACAGATGAAGGTTTTGAGCTCAATATGAATCAATCTTAGATCTATGAAATTTGTAACACTGCAATATACACAATGATACCATAAACTATTACTGTTTCAGAAACCTTAACAGCATAATATTTGCCCACCTATTCATCAGGACACCTACTAAAAAGTCATTTGCCAAACATTTCTTTGTAGCAAAAGTAGTATTGGAGTACTCAAAACAGCTCTACCTAGAAAAGATGATGATTCTTTGGAAACCTTATCTTGGACCTTCTGTCTTTTCCAAACTGTAAAAGTTCTCACACTTAATGCATATTCAAGCAAAATGCATGCACAGGCCTACACATACACATGTGTACATCCAAAGAAAAAACTTGATCTGAAGAGGGCTACCACGTGAATTCTTTTAAAGGACCAACATTTAGATTATTTTTCCTAAGTTAGCATCAAGACTGGTGTTTTCACATGCCAAGACCAATATCGTAAACATCTATGAATTTCAGTTTCAGATGAGAAAAATCTTTCTGCTAACCACAGAAACATTCATCATCCTATACAGAGTCAAGGATGAGAAGACATGCCAGCTACTGCACATTTGCCTACTGAGCAGAAATTTGCAATTTATAAACAATTATAAATAAATTCTTTTGTTGTAAACAGTGCTTGCTATAAGCACCAAGTAGAGATGTTCACAATGTTTAGGTCTATGAGCTACTAATTGAACCAATGACAGCTCTACCTGTAGGAGAAAAAAATCACAAAAACAAATGGAAAATATTTCTCCATCTACACATTGTTGTTGCCTACAGAGCATTCCACCAAATGGACACTTCTCTCCAGTTACGACTAGCCCATTCTAGACTCATCCCTTTTACAGCTTCTGTTGTGCATTATATCAGACAAAGGTGGCTGTTCTGATGAAAGTATGATTCTGATAGAATCATACTGCAGTTTCTTTAAAAACTCCACCTTCTTGTTTCTTTTCATCATTTTGGGAATAAAATTGTACCACCATACATGGAACTAAAAGTAGTGCAGATCATTTGATTTTTGTACTTCATTGGTGCTACTACAGTGGCTGCAAAAGCATAAAAATATTTGTAAGGACACAGATATTGGAAAACGTGCTTTTATGAGAAAGTGCATAAGACAGAGAATATTGGTTTATTTGAGGGATTTCATAAAGAACTGCCTGTGGATGATTTTATAAATCTGTCTCAAGGGATTTACAATCTTTATCCTCCTCTTGCTTCTACTCTCCAGTTCAGAATAACCCTTTAAGGCTTCTAACCACTCAACTTTCATGCCACTTTGCTTTCTCTTTTTCAAAAACATGATATACAGCTCAAATGCAACCCTTCTGTTATTTGGGTTTGGGTAGAGAGCCCAGACATATTGCAATATGAAATAAAAAAATTATTGACTGAGTGTTGGGTTGGTTTTTTCCCAATATTTTGTAAGGCAGTTGAGAACAAACTCTGCACCTTGGCACCTAGAGTAAGAAGCTGCAAATGCCTGTTTCATCCCCTGCTCCTCCCTAGCTGGGAGTGCTCTGTAAGTGCTTCCTAGGATACAGTACAGCATGTTTATAAAGATAACCAAGAAAGGTACAGTTACAAAAGGCTTCACATAAAACATGTGGAGTCAGTGAAAAGTCCCTCAGCAACTACAATTTTTGTATCACACCTCTAAAGATCTGTCTATACCAAGCAATGCATTTGTCTAGCACCTAGCACAATCCCATTTGCAGTAACAACAGCTTAAATAACTGCTTAAATATCTAGGGTGAAATTAATGCTTCAAAATTTTAATTCTAACTATAATTAAGATTGTGTTATATGCTATAGTATAATTTAATAATGGTTAATATATATTTCTGTCACTGTGAAAGGCTTCAGATCATTTATTGCTTTTGAATAGAGGATGTCCAATACAAAATGGCAGATAATCACTTGTGTCTCATCTCATTAATTTGGTATCAATAACTGAATACAGAAAAAGGCAGAGATGACTGCAAACTCTCCCATGAATAAGGAACATGGAATTATATTTTTTTCCATTTGAATATTTGATTTATCAGGTTTGCTGATTCCTCTTATTTTTGGCTGAAATAGTCAAAGAAGTGTGATGATAAACACTGCAATACAAAGCACCACCTTGTTTGTTATCAAAGGATGCACAGGGGGCACAGGGGAGGTATGACCAACCTCTTGTCACCCTTGTTCTCTGACTTATGTTTTCTAGCACCAGCAATATTTGTTTAGTTTTAGTTATGCGTTATGATACAGCAGGGTAAAATACAAAAGGTAAAGCCAAATTTTTCTGGATTCAATTATTTCTATTCCTTTTTCCCCATTTATGTGTGTACGCCAGGAAGAGTGCCTGCAAATTAGAACACAAACACAATGTGCCACTGTCCTTCTTTTTTTTTTCTTTTCAGATGAAACAGTGTTTCTATTTTATGCTTTCTGCCTCCATTTAAGAAACAATTATTGTCCTTGTTGAAAACCTAAAATGGCATTTCTAACATCATTGGATTTTGAAGTGCACTTTTCTTGTTTAGTTTTAAAGTGTGTTTTTAAAATACCTATAAAATACCTCTCTATTTTGTTTAGTTGTGCAGACAGGTGACTGGGTGACTCTAGTGCTTTTGCAGATAGTCCACATTTTCTGATGGACAGTGTCAGATCTATGCCTCTAGAAAAGTCAATTGTATTTTAAGGTGGTGATTTTTCTGTATTGTCTGCATATAAATCAGAATACCATAAAATTATTTTCTTTAAATACTGTGATTCAAGAATTTTAAAGTGTTACAGGGGGAAAAAAAAGGGGGAAAAAAAAAGAGGAAAAAAAAGAGCGAACCTTAACTTACAGTACAGATTGTGCAAACCACATGTGGGGATTATTTTCCGAAGGGCAATCTTAGGCAGCAGACATTCAGCCATTCAGGCTGGGCCATATAGACAAAAAAATTTAACTTTCCAAAGACAATGTAGCACTTGGGCATCATTCAGCCCTTGAAATATGCTTGTATCCTCAATGGAAAATGAATACTTAGTCAATGACCTTTTCAAAATCTCCTCCTGCAATGTGTGCTGCTTTTACTGTTCTGCTCTTGATATCAGGTGGAAAAAATCTTCTGACCTAACAGCTTTCCTCTGGAAATTTTGACTCAGCAAAACCTGGAACCAGCTGATTTTCAATTTTTGAGGCAATGCTGACTGACTTCTTGCCAGTCATCAACCTCCTTGTGCTAGAAACAGTCCCAAAAAGTGGAGCTCCTTGACTTCATGGATTCCCAACAACTTCTTTTATGGTGTTTCAGGGAGACATGACTTCCAGTGTTTCCCACTCCTTGCCAAACAGGAGAGGCAGCAGGATGCTGCTGAAGAACTGGCCTGCCCACTCTCACTGCTGCCAGGCACACCATTTGGCCCATCAGCTGCACAGGTAGTAGCAGCCTGCAGAAGCAAACTCTGAACCCTGGGGCACAGGAAGCTGCCTTGTGAGAGGTTTTAAAGCACAAGTAGCTGCAGATATAGAAAGGGTGGTAGCCTTTTTTGCCAGTTTTGTGACAGCTTGTACGTGAGCTGCTGAGGGACCTGACTTGCTGCTTACCCATTGCCCAGCTGTGTAATGGGATGCCAGTGTCTGATTAAAAGTAGAGAGGAGATGTTTGGATGATCTGCTCTTAAAACCAAACCTCATGTTTGTATCTTACAAATGGTCCGTACTAAAACCTAAAAGCAAATCAGAAATTACATATCTGTTTATATGCATGCCTTGTGAATCAGTTTTGTGAGACTAGAGCTATAAACTGTTATAACAGGTGAAAGTTTCGTGAGCAGTGAGAAATTCATTTCAGCCAGAAAAAACTTTTTAAGGATGACAATGAAATTACAAGCACAGGGAAGTCCTTGGAGAAGGTATTGGCTATGCCTGCAAGAGCCCATAGGGAACATGAAAAGCCTAAGTGTTCTCAGCCATAGCTTTGTCTGCACTATAGCTAGATGAAAAGTTTTGAATAAAAGCAGGACAGGTATGACAGTCTTGAACAAAAGGAAGAGAGTATGAGAACCCTGCTGAGCCTATTTTTGAAACCCAGCATTCAGCAGAGAGGGTGCTCTTAGGTAGATACCTCAGCTACAAGCTTACTTTAAAGGTCAGTATAACTAGACATTAGGCATTCAGGGTAAAGCTCTTCCGACAAGGATTAATTAACTGGGTTTCGGAGACGGTGACTGAGTGCCCTTTTAGCAGTAAATTCCAAACAAGTCAACTGTCAGTGTCTTAGCAAGAAATTCCAAAGCAAGCCCTAGGTGTCAGTTTGTTTTAGGTTCCCAGCTCCTGGGTTAATTGGTTCCTGGTGCTCTCAGGCAGCCTGGTAGCCTTGTAGCTTAGGGCACGAGCTATTGTCATTCACTGCAGGTATTGCCAGAAAACTAAAAAAACTCCACATCAGTTGTTAAAATATCTGGAAACCCAGTGGAAGACAATGTTGTCAATGAGCTGACCTTCTGTTCAGATTTGTAATTTAAAAAACCAAAATCAATAAAAGCCACCAAACTAAAACACAGACAACAATAAATATTTGCATTTTCCATTTAGCTCTATTGTCCATCACTTCAGAAAGTTACATCAATACCTAAAGCAATATGTAGTTCACTCTACATACATAAAAATGAAGCTCTAAATGAAATCTAGAGTTTATAAATTCACAGAGCACATTTTACAATTTTACCAAGTTTCAGTGCTTGCCTGTTGCAAAACAAGACAGTGATTAGATAAGGGACATCATCTACAGCCTCTGCCCCCAAATGGATACAACTTGAATGAAAAGCTTGGCATCATTCATTATCTGCCAGTGTAACACAAGACCACATAGCCAGCCACTCCTGGGGAGGCTAATCCAAAGCCACAGAGAGAACACACAATATTGCCTCTTGCTTGGTTTTTCACCAAGCTTTTTTAATGTGTAGTGAGGAGAAACCCACAGAGCCTTCACAAATTCAGGAAAGAGAAGGATACAATTTGAGATGTGGAGTGGGATATGATGAGACCTGAGCTAGAGACCATTCCATAGTCTGCACAGGTATAACTGTCTAGCAAATATAAATTACTTGCCAAATTTGTGTTTAACATCTCTTAAAAGAACAATTCCTGGTGACAAGCACGTTCTCTTCCTCTCTGTCTCCATGTATCCATGTAAATAAGTAAAACCCAGGCAAACTGGTAGAAGTTGAGACTGGAGACCTGATATTCCTTTTATACTGCTGATACGCAGGTAGCTAATGTACCTATGTTTCATCAAAGACAGCAGATTAAAAATAAGAGCACAGCACCCTGATATTTAGGAAAGTGATATGTAGCCAGAATGTGCCCCCACACTGCCCAAATCAACACGATTAATCACATACAGCTGTCTCTTCCCATTTTCAGTAGTCACAAACAACAACAAGGATTCCACTCCTCCGTGTATCCCTGTTCTCCTCAGCAGTGATTTGTTCAGAAAGATCCTGAACTGGCTGTGTAAATGTGACCTATACAGCCTATAATAACAAAATACTGTAAAGCCCGTATGAGTACACTAATTACAAATTTCCTACAATTCAGTTAATAAGAAAATATATTTGTGTCAACATAAATGTTGTTGGATCCGCATACTGTGTATCTTTTCATTGTTTCTGACATGCAGTCCACAAGCAAACTTGGGAGCAAACAATCTGTTCCCCAGCATTTTGCAGAGACCACCATCCATGCTCGCTTTCTCTCCTGCATCCTAGGTGATTGAATTAATACAGGAAATATAACTTGGTTACCTTTTCTGACAATCCCAGTACTCGCTTCTGGCTTCTCCCACTTTTCTAGCAGTTGGCTTTTTCTGAGTCACAACTCTGGATCACATTGTACTGCTTTGATATTCAATAACTTGTCATGAATGTCACTTCCAGCATGTTTTTAAAGGTGTTTGGAAGCTCCAAATGTCTTTTAGTTAGAATTAGGAATGAAAAATTTTCTGTTCCAGGAAATATTTCTGAAAGGTACAACATTAGTTTCTGTTCTCGCAGACAAAGGCAGGTTAATTCAAAGTTTATCTTTGAGGATGAGAAGAAGAGGAGACAATTACACTTTAAGCTTGCTTACAGCTAGTAGATAAATTATCAAGCCACATCTTCAGTGGATTGAGGAGGCTCAAGTGTGCTTGAATGGTCAGCCATCTTTTCCAGAAGTTCTGTGCTCTCCTCAATCAACCAGACATTTTAATTCTGCACCACCTACAAACCTAATGAAATGGCAGGGTGTTACATACATAGATACTATATTTATGAAATATTTCTTAACAAAAATCAGTCCTCAGAATACTGCTATAGCACAGAATACAGCATGTCAATTCATAGCACAACACTAAAAGAAATACAGAAGAACGCTTGTACTGACCCTAAATTTCCAAGAGATTCCTGCAGCTAAGGACTGAATTTGGCTATAGATTTAATTACTGCTGTAGAATTTGCTGTTGAAAACAGCTAAGTAAAAAAAAGCCATTAACAGTATAAAAGCTCCAAATGTGTTGGTTTGTACCACCAGAAATAAACTACTCATGAGAGAGTGTTCTGCCTAAGGAAAAAGAATAGTGGCAACACAAAATTATTTTGAGCTGCAAGAGTAAAGTAAATTTCAGTTTTATAGAAAACATCCAAATAATTCCTTTATTGTTCATCACCTTGTTACCTTAAAAAGGATTTCAAATAGGATAACAAAACGAACTGTCCTAATTGGTGAGTATATTTTAGCACTTACTAAAACTATAACACGAAGCGTGACCTGCTTTGCGATATACAACCTGGTTTGCTTCTTAACAGCGCCAAGACTCCATGAAGACAGAAAGGCCAAACTGATGTGATTTGCCTTTGAAAAAACATTTCAAGGGGTACAAATTCCACAGCCACCCTTGTGTCATACGTTAATTTTCTCTACATGATATTAAGACAGAATGGACTAGTCGCCTTTTACAGGGATATAAAAATAGTGCAAAGATAACAAGTTGCCGCTGATACACTACAGAATTCATCTTGAACCATATTGTTTATACAAGCCACTTGGATGTGTTTTCACCTTTAATTTATAGCTCCTTTTTTAGAGTGCCACTTCTACACTTAGATTAGTCTCTAAAAGCAGGAGAAGATTTTGGGTGTGTCTATTTTTATTCGTACTCTATTTTCTAAACTTCAATATATCCTAGAGAATAAGCCGACATTCCAGGAGCTAAACCAAAAAGTACTTGCGGACTTCACCTGATTAACCACAAAATCTCTTTATTTTCTCTCTGGTGATAACATCAGCCCAAAGTACCATGTGGCTTAAATAAGGAGAGAATGTTGCAGCAATATTTCGTGCACACAAATCTGACTTGGAAATAGAAATGTGAATCTAGATTAGACATTTAATATTAAGACTAAACTTTTTTAACTTTAAAACTGGGTTGAAAAAATCAAATGCAAAAAGGTTTTGATGAAATAAACCCAGAAAAATCAGAAAATACCCTGGGGTTTTTGCAACCAATATAAGTGTCTTTTCATAAGACTCATGGAAGCAGCAGTAGGAAACCAAATTTCAAGAGAGAAAAACAAATAAAGTAAATTTTTTATTATTATTTTTTTATTTTTTTATGTATGTGGAAACTCTTGTGGGACTAAATATTCACAGCTGGTTAACAGACAAAAAGAATGGAATGTCTATACAGATACATGCAAACTTCTCTTATGAAAGCAGATATTTAGAAACAGTTAAAGACCGTAAAAATATATTTTTCAAACTTGACACCATTCTAAAGAATTTACACATTCTCCCGGTCTTCCTCTTCTGTGAGTCCAGAGAAGCCAGCTCCAAAGAGGTCACTGGTTCAAACACAACAAAAGTTGTTAGAATACACATTCTCTTGGTAAACCTTATTTTCCACTACTCTAAAACTTTGATCAACATTGCTTAATCTTGTAATATTTACTAGCAGTGAAAGAAATCTCTTCATTTTTTTAAAACATTCTTTATCCATGTCCTAGATGCCGTACCACACAAGCACGTAGCTAAAAAAAAATTGCATCCCTTGTATTCAATATAAAAAGTATTCTGCTTAAACAATTTCTTACGTTCAGCCTAGCACACAAATGTTGCTGAAGTCATATCATGTGAGGCTTTCAACAGCCTTGTCTGTAAAGGCTGATGGTACTCCAGGTCTGGAATTGATGATGCCAGATCCCTGAGAAAGGACAGCCTCCAACAGTCAGAGCAGAAGTTCCAGTCACCTAAAACTCGGATAATCATTACAGTAGTTACACACCACCGTCTTATGACACCAGGGTTTGGAGAAAATGGCAAATAGCTCATTTTGAAGGACGTACAGTGCTTTCACCTCCAGCATTTTCAGTACCTCCAGGTATACCTCCAGTATACCTACTTCAGTGAATACTAGGTTCTAGTTCCTTCTTTAAAAGGAGGCATCTTGGTTTTTAAAAAGGTGTTATATGCTCATCCCAGCCTGGGTGTAATCGATTGTTGCTGCGGAAGGATGGGAAGGGCTGATGATAATGATTCTTTATTTCTAAACAGAATCATTTCCCACATTACCTGTAGAAAGGCTTAAGGTTGTCATGAATCAGAAGTTACTCCTCCTGCAACAGTTCCCAGTAATAATCTCTAAAAAGGTTCAACTTTGCAGGTGAGGACAAGTTTAAACTTGACAAATACGTGTTATCCATAATAGACCATGAGGTTTTTAAATTATAACTTAACAATAATAGAATGGTAGTAGATAAAAATGTGCACAACTGAAAAGAAAAAAAAAACCAAACCAGCAGTTTAGTATAATTTTACATTTTAAAATCCTTATCTACCAAGGAGATTCGTTGTTTTCGAGATTAAATCAGGTTCATAACAATAAATTAGTGTTTCTGTGTATGTTACTTCTGGCTCAAAATTATAAATTTACAGATATAAATAATATTATAAGTTTGGTGCATGGATGGAATGATTATGGTTATCTAGAAGCACACAAACTCATCTTTAAGAAGTGTGGCACTTACAGATATTTCATTTCTGAACCAAGAAGTCATTTCTTGTGAGTGAAGAATGTGAACATAATGACAAAAAAATCAATAGTCAGCAGAATTATTTCAAATAACTGAGTAAGTAGCTTTTATTTTAAAAAGGGTATTTTTAAAAGTGTAATTCACATTGAAGATTTTAACTGAACAGCAGAAGGTCAGTAGTTTTAGTGTAGTTACTCATAGTATGTTGCTGGAAACTCACTGACACTAGTATACTGGAGCAAAGAAAAAGCTATCTTTATCTGTAGTTCTTAATACAATCTGTGCTATTTCTTTTCGAAAGGCTTAGCTATTAAAATATATATATTTATGAAGAAATCCCAGAAATCTGGTACCATTACAGAATGTTTTATAGTGTTTAAGAGAGTGTCAGCATTTACTTTATAAACCTTTGCATTCAAAGGTTTATGACTGAGCCATAAAAATCAGTCCATTGTATAACTTCACTTATTAACTCTCACTGTAGGAGTCTGTTCTCCCACCCCACTCCTTCTCCTTTGCTAAATAGCCAGATTTTCCTTCTGTGCCCAAGTTACAGATTTTTAGAAGTACTCTTTTATGAGTGATTTTCTTCTAGTTACTTTCCTTTCACAATTACATAGCATGGCACTTTAGATACAATTTAACATTTTAATATCAATGTAAGATGATGTCTCAGTTTTCAAAACCACAGGTTGTTAATAACTGAATAAGTCTAACACATTTCATCCACAAGTCCTGAGCTTCTATTTTAGCTTACCTCATTCATTACTGAGTAAAAAGTCCCTTAGTTGTTGTTTCTCTTTGTCTCTGCTGCAAGCCTCCGCAGCATCCTCACTTGATTCTATATCAGTCTGCCAACATATGTAGGAAGATGAGAAACAGAACAACATTTTAATGAAATGTTTGCAGAAAAAACACATCTTGGTGCTTAACTTGCCTCCTTGTGTCTCTGTGATACAGACACAGGCCGTAAGACTAGCCTCACATATCCTTAGCAGATTTTGGTGTTCCAGTAGTACCGGCATGTCTGCTAAGAGTGATCCACTCCATATTGTGAAGAAATTTCATTAGATCTAATATGAAATTCTTTACATTGCAAGTCATCAGTGGCAAGCTGCATGGCTGCCAGCCATAGTTACAATAATCTTCCATATCTGTGTTCCTGCAAATGTGTGTTCCCAATCCCACACTTTTGCCAAGAACTCAGGTTCGCATTATCCAGAACTCTCCAGCAACTCTCTTTTGACTACTCTACCACAGTCAGCACTGAAAGGCAGACACTGACCTGATTGTTGCTGGCTCAGCTGGGAACAGCCCTGTGAAACAGCACTGTGTGGTAAAACAAATACCTGGCCTACAGCACCTCACTCTTTGCGAAAGGTCTGCAAAGGTTTCACTTGTCAGCACCAGTCCATTCTGATCTTCTGAAGGAAGGAAAACAAAGAGAATAGCCATGAAATACAGAAAGAGTTGCCTGAGCTGCAGTTGATTAGGAGGGGGGAAGAGTGAGAGGAGAAAAATGTTCTCATATAAATAGAATATAATAGAATATAAATGTTCTCATGTGGCTCCACCTTGTGCAGCCTCTAGATGAGACAAGGTTTCTCTTTGCTGCTGGGTGAGAGCTGCAGAGACCCTGTGGGTCTGAAGCAGGACATATATGAGCTTACTGCATATTCATTCCCACTGCTGCAGTCCTGAGTCATCTAACAGAGCACTGGTTTTTCCTCAAGGGGTATGTTGATGTAATATAATAAAAAGGATTGTATTTTTTTGGCTGTCAAATGCAAAGAGAAATGCGCTGACATTCCCAGAAATAAGGCAGAGTTCTGTTGTTCCTTTGTGTCTGAAGAGAAGGGAAAACACATCACAATTCCACACAGGGAAACTTCCTGTTCTCATTCTTTCCTATTTATATACCTATCTATTTATGTGCTCTCAGCCACTGAGTTTCCTCAACTCTCTCCCCTGGGACATGAAGCTTTCAGCTGGCCTGTTGAAACCAGTTCTGTGCTCCAGACAGTGATGATTGAAAGCAGGTAAAACTAGGCTATTTAGTTGTTTATGGTATGTTGACACTCTCTTCAATTAAGTCCTCTTAGGAAAGAGAGATTCATACACCTATATGTGTCTCAACATTCGAAAGTAGCTATCTGGACAACTGACATAAAATCAGACTGATTGCTCTTAGTTTCTCTATCCTCTTTCTGTAGTCCACTGAAGAGTTGAAACCCCACTGGGAAGCTATCAGATTTGTATATAATATTTCTAAAAGCACATGTATGGCTCAACGAAAAAAAGAAATAACAAGATATTCTAGACTTGCATTGCTTTTCACTTAGTGTCACCTACAGTATCTGCAGAGCTTGGATTATTTTTGCACGAGTATCACTAACTTCTAGAGTAGCCTTCTATAAATCAACCCACCATATTTTTTCTTAATTATAAAATGATGATAGAAAAATTCCATAAGCCACAATGTACTTTTAAGTCTTATGTGTGATCATTATTATTTAAATAACTTAAAATTCAGTCATTCTCCTCACAGAAAAAGATGCACACCAAAACAAACCACAAGCAACCAAAAAATCCAAATACTTATGGCTTTTTTCAAGGCTTTTTCTCAGTAATTGAAAGACATCAATCCACCAGTCTTTAGCATGTGGAACAAGAGAGCACAGTTTCATTAACGAGACATCATCAAACGGCAGGGGAGGAATCCAAAGAAACTTCCTAGTTTCAGAAGTCCTTAGATGAGGCCATATATTTTTATTTAAAAACTCAACAGGTCACAAGCTATAGCTGCAAGGTTACATTCTTTCTAAAATCACAAGAAACCTGAACCTGGGTCTTTTCACTAATACATATGTACAGTGATTATATCACAACTGGGAAAAAGGAAAATCAAAATTGAAGCTGTTGCTAAATTTCCAAATTAACATGCTGAACAATGATATTCCAGGATGAAATGCAAGCAAAATTATTTTCTATTAATGTTCCTATGAAATTTAAAGCTCAAAGATAGTTTTACCTACAGACAAATTACATCCACTCCTTAGAAAGGCCAGAACTGGAATCAGAATTTCTGGATCATTTATTAATGGCAGCCACTTTTCTGAAAATAATGCTGTCTGTACTCTAGCAAAACAAGGATATGTTAATCATAAAGTCAAAGAACACATCAGCTGGCTGAAATACAAGAAAGCTCACAAAACAAATTTTTAATTTTTTGAAATATTTCCGTAATTGCAGAGACAAGAAAAGCAATAAAGGAATCCAAATTTACAGCTAAAATTTTCCTGCCCTAATATCCATAGACATTTTTCTTTTAGCAAGTCAACAACCAAAAGAGGCTGGTTCTGTTCTGAGCCATCTGCTTTATTGTATTTAAAATTACACATAATGATTACATGAATTTGAACATTTAACATTTCTGGATACTCTGAGAGGAAAATGCAATTTCACAGCCCAACTTTTCATTTTTAGTTTGGCTTGTGCACTCACAAGGGAGAAAACAGTTGCTCTGTAGCAGTTGTTTAGGTCCCCAACCATAAAGTGAGTCAAGATTTTGGAGAGTTATATAGAAGACTTTCAGGATTACTTCAGCCTACACTAAATTACCAATAACATCAAATGAAAGTAGCCACAAATGAGATAGTTTTACCTCCTTTGCCAGCGAAATGACTCAGGACCAGTGCCAAATTCAATCAGATAAAATAAATTTATGGTACCCATCATTAGGGACTTAGTGTAAGCAAGAATGTGGTTTTCAAATATTCATTTCTAAAGAGAAATCATTGCTTTGAAATCTAGCCAAGCCCAAATGTCTGAAAACACTATCAGGTCTTATATGCGAGTCTTCCTTGTCTTCATTTTGTAATATTTCCATTTTTCTTTGTTGCCTTCTCATCTTTTCCACTTTAAATATTACCAAAAGTAACAAGTCAAAAGTAGCTCAATAGAGGACACAGTCAAAAGAAATGTATTCAAGAGCGTTGGCAGGAATAATACAAGTAAAATAGTTTCTAGCCATTTTATTCTTCATTTTCCATTCCAGCAACCCTAGAAGTACAGCAAATCGAACAGCTTTTTTCTTTTTTAATTGAAATGTCTCTGTGAATATCTTTGATTTTAACTTTTACTTGGATTAGTGTAGTTATATCAATAATTAGTTAGTCTCCTAATATTTCTTTGGATCTCACCAATGCTATTCTTATTTTTAATTCCACGATAGGTTTGATGAGGTGCTACTGCAAATTAATAAATTTACTGTTAATAAATTAAGTGAATCACAGCACAAGGGGTTTCACTGTATGGATATACTGGTAGTTAGTAACTCATTAAATCACTGGTTTAACAAATTTTTTTGGTGAGTCAAAAGAAGGCAGAAGGCACTTAGGGCACTGATAAAAACCTGCTAAGAAGACACGTAGGTTATGGTTAGATCCTTGTTGAGAATTTAAGGAAGGTCGGTTGCAAGAGTTGATGCAAACAGTGTACTGTTGCTTGAGAAAGCTTCTCATCAGCTCAGGGCAGGTATGTTGCATGAAATACCTGCAGTTTTATGGACAGGGAGAAATTTCTTTCCATGCATACATGCTACGTATCACTCCCATATCTTTCACATTTACATGATTACATTTAAATTTCCTGTTAAACATCTCCTCTTTACATGACTAGTGTATTTTCAAGTGAGGAAGGTTTTTTTTGCTGCAAGGAGGTTCCAGAGTACAGTTATTTTTGTTAGGATTTTGAAACACAAAGCAGTTTATTTATTGATTATTAATCAGATTAAAAATCTGATGTAGGTGCTTTTTCCTATTTCTACGAGGCAAGAGAGCTATATATATGAGCTTTTCTCATAAAATATGTATTGGTAGAGTGTTGCTGATATTATATGCATTATAAAATACTATTACATTACAGTAGTGGAACTACAATATTGTTTGACAAAAGGGAAGATAATGACTAGAGGAAATATATCCAGTGCCCATTTTAAAGTGCTTGAGCACTGTTTTGGAAAAACATTATGATCTTTATCCTGATATGCTGCACGGTATGAATGTGCAAAGGAGTTATAAAACTTCTCTGGATTAGCAGCTAAGGGGATCCCTTAATGACAGATTGATGGCAGAGATGTCACTACAACATCCGCTTTGTTGCAATGAAATTTAAGTGAAGACTTGATGGCAGAGGCATGCCAGAGTGCCACTTCACTCTAGCTGACTTCCAGCCTGTGTAATGATACTTTGGATACATTTAGGGACTGACAATATTATGACAGTATCAAGATAAGGCTAACTGAAGGCTGGTGTGAAAACTTTGCCCCTACTGCATAAAATCAAAATCTGTTGAAGCTGTTTCTGAATTTATTTTGACTTTGCAATGGAAGCACAGTAGAACTGAGTCAAAATTCTAAGCTCTTCTCTGAACTCTTATCAAAATAGCATTATGTAAAATTTTGTGCTTAAAACGTCTTGCTAAAAGTATCCACTACACATAGGAAAGAATTAGAATGGTGATGAAAATGTAACCTAGATGCAAGAACAAAGGGGAAGCTAAACTACACAGAATAATCTAGAGGATTAACAGGTTGTTTTCTCATTTTATTTTTGTAATCTGCTACTATATCATAACCTTCAACTGTCTTAGTGATATCACTATTTCATAACTCATCTAAAAGAAGAAGCAAAGAGTAACTTGAAAATGTTGCTTAGAAAAATGAATTATATTTCTCTCTCAAGGATCTTGTCAGTGCTTTAACAAACTGTTAATCTCCTACTGCATATTTTCACATTTGATACACAATTATTATTTACAAGCAGTGTGAATTCATTAGCTTTATGAAAATGATAGCTATTATGCATGAGTTTCTTCCTGTCCCTCAGGACTGAAATGGAAGAGAGATACTGCATCTCTAAAGGCTTCCCTTTAGCAAATTTCAGAAGTAAATACCACAACAAAATGTTTGTTAAATTGGCACTAATATATACTGAATCACATCTTACCTAATTTGAAGTAACTCTTAGCAAAATTTCCAAAAAAAGATAACCCAGCCCCTGAATTTCCAGTGTTAGTCTAGAGGACCTTTATGTAGTGATGAATTTGTTCAGAATGTTTTTGTTTTGTTTGCCTGTGACTGTAGAATTGTTGACAATAGAAGACTTCATACTTTTCTCATGGTTAATGTTTCTTTTTATCAAGGTAACAAGTAACATGTTGCTCAGAGCTGTATCAACTTGGAAAGTTTCTGACTGGAAAGTTTCCAAAGTTGGATGTTTTCTGAGAGGAATATAGAGAGATCTGAATAAGGAACATTTCTGCTTCCACAACACATATTTTGACATGAATCTTTCATGAAAATAATTCATTATGTCCATCATTAAGCAAAAATAAATTTGAGCCACCACAAAGAATTACGGTCCACTTTTCCAATGAATGGCCTTGTGATAACTGAGCGCATAGTTAAAAATAAAACCTCTTTGAAGAGTTGCCAATAAAATCACTGCTGGTAGCAGGAAATAAAGTTTCACGTAACATGACAGTTTATATTTTAAAAAGTAATACTCTCCCATTCCAGTTCAAATAAGTCACTACATTCTGAGGAAACTTGTATTACTTGCAAGAATCAAGTCTGGATTCAAACTTTCAAAACTCCTTTTACATATTTTTTCATTTCCCTTAATTTTTGTTCAGCTATTGCAGCACAGGAGTATATTTGGTGAGGTGATAAGAATCTTGAAAGCCAGGACTAGTACCTCTCAGAGATGGTGTCTGAGAAAAAGCCATTTAGCTGTGCTTTTAGAAGCTGTCCAGATGACTGAAGAAAGGAAGGGAAACAGAATATTTCTGACTGCTCAGTTAAATTAGCAATTTTAATTAGGTGTACTAACCTGTTTATCTTATGAGGAGTGTCTTCTGGCCACATAATTGAACAGCAAGAACAAGACAGGCAGAAACATTTTTCTAGTAGACTTAAGAGCCTCTGCCAGCCCCCTACCACATTCAAGCAAGAACCAGCCGTATCTCCAAGCCTACGTCCTCCTGTGCCAGAACAGAAACAAGTGCAAGAGTTTGATGACATGCAAAGCATACCCCAGTTAGGTTCGCAGTCCTGATAAACAGTGGATGTGGATTTCTAGGTCATCCTCAGATGTCCAGAAATCTATGCAAAACCTTTTCTTAGTTTCATTTTCTTTCTGAAGCTTTTGCCTTACTCTTAGTGTAACAGCATCTCAAATATTAATTGCTTACCTTTGTGGGTAACTTACTAATTAGTAATATTTAATTAGTAATATGTAATTAGTAATATACTCACTAATTTACACATTAGTGAGCACAATACAACTGCATTCAATGATGCAGTGGAAGAGAACAAAGAAAAAATATTCAGCCCAAAAGCAAGTAAAACATCCAGATAAACTGGATGTCCACCACCACCATTAAGATCAACAGTGAATTTCCTTTTTTACTTACACCACAGCCATACAGTTCCTTTCAGTTCGTTATCATTTAAAAGCTATGGTTTACACATCCATCTCTGGAAGACTTCAGGCATAGAGGGATGGCTAAGCAGCCTCTTCCACACAAACATCTCGAGTACTGTGGGCCCTTCTGCACCTCAAGAAAAACATCGTGGAGCTAAAAAGGTATGGAAAAGGAGCAGTAACCTTAACAGGGATGGATGAGAAAGACTGATATTCTTTGATGCAAAGAGAAGGATGATGGGGTATGCTTGAAAGTCTGTAAAATCACAAAGGTCAGTGAACTCAGAACTATTTGTTGAATAAGCCTGAAGAGAAACAGCCAGTGCTTAATGGATTTATCATATCAGTTAAAAGCCATTAAAAGAAAATATGTTTGTACAGTAGCAAGTGAACTTCTGAAATTTGTTGCCTCAGGAGTCTCCTGGAGGCAGCAGACTAAGAAAAACTCAGACAAATTTAAAGGCAATGGGGCCATAAACAGGTACTAAAGTGAGTAAGCAAAAGGGCACCTTCTAATATCTTTAGTAATTGTGGATTTATGATTTCTCCAATATCAAGAACTTACAAGTTCTTACTATTTCTGTTCTGTTCTTATAATTTCTTAATATGGTTTTCAAGAGTCGGTTGGGTAAGCCCTGAATAACCTGGTCTCTCCTCACAGCTGATACTGCTTTAAGTAGGAAACTGCATAAGGGTGTCTCCTGAGGTTCTTTCCAGTCTGAAATATCCTATGATCCTAACTTGTGATTTCAATAATTTAAGAATTCAGGAAAAATAAAATCATTATTGTTCCAGTTGCTGTATTCTCCTCAGCAAAAAAGCTTCATCAGAGGGAGAAGCACAGCTGCATTGAAAGGAAGAAAATTACAATTCCGCTGCAAAGTTTAGCACATATTAAAGTTAATGGGGCCGATTTTGAAACTGCTTAAAGTCCATTCCTCGTCACTGTAACAGTTAAAATGGGTAGAGGACAGGTTTTAACTTGGTGAGATTTCAGGAGCCTAGCTAGAGGCCAAATCTTAGCCTGTGGAAATGTTCCCTTTTTCATTTGGAAGGAAGGCAGCTGAGCCTTCTTGCTTAACAATAACCTCATTAATAAAACACCACAGTGAGCAACTTGCTTGTGCACTGATCCAAGGGTAATGTAAATGGGGAAACCAGGTTGTCCATGAAATGAAACACTTTCACATCTTGTATAAACAGGATTCATAAAGGTCTATCCCTGTTCCCTGGTGAAGGGACCATTCTGCTTTGCCTCTTACCTGCTTCTTTTTCTCTGTGTTCATCTTGATGTTAAAGAGTAAAGATAGAGTAGATAAATCATCTATATTTCTGCTTCTTCTTCTAGATTTTTCTTGTTTGTGGGCTTCCTGAGCTCTCAGTAGGAACTCACAAAATCTGAAAGTGGTTCTTGAAAAATCCATAGCTGCTTCCCCTTCTTTCCAAGCCCATTCATGCACCCTCACAGATGGATTTGGTTGCTGCTATTGCCACATTCAATTTGGAAAATGGAAAAATGGAAATTTTGGAAAATGGAAAAATGGAAATTTTGGAAAATGGAAAACCCATCTTACAGTAAAAGACAAAAAATGACATGCATATTTATCAGCATAAATATGAGTTTATTTAGTAGTAACAGTATCTGCAAATAGTCATATTGCCGCAAAGGACTTGGTAGTACAATTCAATACGTGTCTTGTGAGGAATGAAGGGGAAAAGATTTGATTTGCCCCTTCACTGCCTGAGTCTTTATGAAAAGCAAAGATTCATCCTAATGCTGTGCAGCAGCCCACAGTTTACTCCACAGCCTTAAGAAACTTCACATTATTCAGCTACTTTCTAAAAAACTCAAATATGAGTCAGGTTCAAAGCGATACTGGATGAGAGAGAGAGAAAACCAACAGATTCTATCACACTGAGAATATAATATCCCAAATTATCTTCGATTTTGAATACCAGCATCTATCCTTGCCATGGCAATAGTTCACTCTAAAAGGCTCATGACTGAAACCTTTATATCAACCATTTTTATTTCCCCTGAGAGTGAGTCACAAGCTGGTGGTGAAAACTGGTGTCTTTCCATTGATTTTAATGGAGCTATTCCAGCTGGCACTATCTAAAAATTTCATGCCTTATCTCAGATTCCACAATTCATATGACTTAATTCATTATGAAAGCAAAACCTTGTGGGAAGAAGCCATGCCTCTCTGCTCCACTATCTCATTATTAGCACTTACAGAAGATTAGATTTTAGAATTCATGACAAGCTTAGCTCTTCAGAAAGAAAAAAAGTTAAAATAGTAATACTAAAAACAAAAAGAAAAAGAAATGTATTTTCTAAGGTCACCTATACCATAAAACATTAAAGAGGAGTGAAAAATAACTTGAAAGGACCTGTATAGCAGTCCAAATTTTACTCTTCATTTTTAGGTAATCTCCAAGTTTGTAAGATTAGTCTGAAATGGTAGAGAAATTTGGACTTTTTTGGGCATTTGGACATTTGGGCAATTTCCCTTAACATTTTTTTCTGATTATGACTATTCGTGTAGAATTCATTACTATGGAAAACCTTTATATCTGAGACAGATCTTTGATCCAAATCTAAGAGGGATTTAAATTCCACAGCACTGAAATATCTAATTTTTCTTGTTTGCTCATATTAATGAGGATATACCTCTGACTTAGTTTCCTAAATTCAACTTAAGAATTATAGGGACAAAGAGGAGTCTTGAAAGCCACAAAAGTCACAGAGCATAGCTGGAAGCCAGCTCTGTATAATGTTTGTAAAGCAAGTGAACTAAACAATGGAAAAGGTACTCTGCACTCCAGAACACGAGCTACAGTGAGGGATAAATTTCGGTCTATGTTCTAACTACTTGAAGCAAAATCAATGAACAGGTTTGGAGACTGCATTCCTGTCTCAGGCCACACTCTCTAATACAGCAAACACCCCTCTTTAAGGATGCAGTTATGTTCACATTCACTCCAAATCCTTTCTTTCCCTATAACTTCTCTTGACCCCTTCCTCTTTTCCCTCTTCCCCTTACACACACACTTAGGAACTCAGAGTACAAAGCGCTGGTCCTATAAGGCTATTTCCACCAAGTTAATCAGATGTACATCTGATACACAAATGGTGTGAAACTCTTTAGTGTCTCATCCGCAATATTTTGAACACCCCTCAATGCACAAATTATACCTCAGCATCTGACGAAAGAACGGAGCCTTTAATATAAAAGATCAAAAGCCTTTAAAATGAAAACACACCAGAGGAGGAAGGCTGCAGTGATTAAGGATGCTGCCTATGTTTAGAAATTCTGCAGTAGAAGAGAACTTTCTGATGAAACTCCCCCGATGTTTCCTGAAACAAGATAATATAAAACACTACAGAGTAAAAAAGTCTGAGAAAAGGGAAAACTCCTTCTTTCCCTCAAATCACAGAATGCCTTGGGTTGGAAGGGACCATAAATATCATCTAGTAGTAAACCCCTTGCCATAAGAGTTTAATCTGGGGCGGAGACTCAGAGACTGTCACACCAACCAGCTGCATGCCACTAAAGGGTCTAAAAGTGACTGCAGCGAGAGGCTTTCCTGGCATCTGTCCTTGCCAGCTCCCAGTGTAGCTCCACTTTTTCAGAGGAAAGCAGCGCAAGCCCTTACCCCAGCCACCATCCCAGTGCTTGTCCTGAAACCAAATCACTTATCAAAGGAGAGGATATTCTTTCCAGCCGGGCCAGAAAACGTCAAAGACAGCAGTAATTGAATTCAACACTGATATGAAGGAAGAGAATAAAAAGTGTGATCATATCTCCTTTCAATTTCTGTGTGGTACTCACATACTGGGTTTGTGTCTTCCAAACTAACTGACAATGAAGAGAGAGAAAAAGAGGAAATAAAAAACATCAATGGCTCAATGTGCCGTTACAGTCAAGAAATTACCACATATCCATCTAAAATGTCATCTCATCCTGAATACTATGTGCAGCAGTGATCACAGGGTTTCGAAAAAAGTGTTAAACTGGCAGAGGTTCAGACAAGGAAGCTCAAATCTGTGAAAAAAAAAATTTCAGAGAAATTAACAAAGGGGTGGAAAAACACTCAGTAATGTTGGAATCATTTTACTTTAAAAGGTGATACAAAAATGTTACTCTTTGTTTTAATGTAAACCCATCAGAATAAAAACACATGCCCTGATAGTCTGGAAATGGTTGGGAGCTTCTCATCTCCATTTCTTGTAATTAATAGGCATGAAAGAATTCAATTAAAGGATGATAAATTAATAATAAATACTTTTTTTTACCACATAGCAGAATGGAAGTCACTGTTCCTCAAAGCTGTGAGGCCAAAATCTTAGAGATCCAAAAGAACATATATCTCTAATCAACTTCCAGAATTCTTACAAGTGTCAATAAGCTTTGGTTTGGAATATGTACAAAACTGCAGGAGTAAGGCTAAGAGATTTCTACCCAGCAGAAGTTTAAGACCTAGAGGAACAGAAAGGAAAAGAGAAAATTTTTCCAGATTAAACAACCAAAAAATTCTCTTTTTTTTTCTGTAGCTACAGATACAGTAAATAAGATGCCTCCTAAGGTCGGAATAAAAGTACTGAGTAAGTTAGACTTCTGGTCCACTCACTCCAAATAAGATCCTTCTTAAGGTCAGAATAAAAATACTGGGGGAGTTAGACTTCCGGCATTGCAATTCTTAAAATAAAGGAGATTAAATTTGTCTAGAATAGATGAGTGATGTTACATTTCTCAACAGAAATAGATCAATAGAAACAGCATCTTTCAAGCAATCCTACTACGAAAATATACAGGTAATAAACAATATGTTCTCTTGCTTAAGTGATGTTTCATTTCTTCATTAAGCAATACTTTTTATGTTATTTCATCCTAGTACCTTCAGGTACAATTGTTTTGGGATTATTTCTTTATTCTGTGTTTGAGTTCACCTATGTACTGTATACTTTACCTCGGCTCTGTTTTTATCCAAACTTCATCCTAAAGAGTAGCTTGGTGTATGATTAGTAAATTATAATTCATGGTGCATAATTTATTGCACGTACTCATCTATACCTTGCAGATATTGGGCTTTTCATTGTTTTAATGGCAGCATAGTTATTGGATAAAAAAATAGAGACATCTTTTAGTAAGTAAAGGAAACATTTATGACCTTACTTTCAGAAGTTATGTCCAAATAAATATGAAGAATAGAACAATAAAGTATCATGAATTCCACAGTCACTGGCTGATATTACAGTATGCCTGTGATAAACAAGGTTAACCAGACAGATGAAAACACTATTTTTGTACTCTTTGAAATTGAGTGCTTTTATACACTGATTCATTTCAATGAAATGTAAATTAAAAGTCTTATTTTCCCATTTTCTAGTACACCATTAAAGCATTTTTCACATGGCCATTATAGCCCTTTGTTTCCTTTGCCATTAAACCATTCATCCTTTATCTGGGTCCAGTAGAGAGCAACAAGAATGATTAGGAGACTGGAGCATGTCTCTTAAGAGGAAAGGCTGAGGAAGCTGGGCCTGTTCAGCCATGAAAAGAGACAGCTGAGAGACGACCTCATCAATGTCTGTCAGTATCTGAAGGGGGGGTGTCAGAGGATGGAGCCAGGCTCTGCTCAGTGGTGCCGAGCAATAGGACAAGAGGCAATGGGCAGAAGCTGATGCCCAGGAAGTTCCACCTGAATATGAAGAACTTCTTTACTGTGCAGGTGAGGGAGCACTGGAGCAGAATGTCCAGAGAGGTTGTGAAGTCTCCCTCACTGAAGACATTCAAAAACTCTCTGGAAATAATCCTGTGCTTTGTGCTCTGGGATGGCCCTGCTTGAGCAGGGAGGCTGGTCCGACCCCAGCCACAGTGTGGTCCCTTCCAAACTTACCCATTCTGTGAATATATCTGGTTTTCAACAAGTTTATTTTCTTCAAGTTTGTATATTTTGCTTACAAATGTCCAAATTTGTTTTGCTACTAAAAAAAGACGTAAAATAAGCCCCACTGCACCAAATTTCCCAACATTTTTTTTGTTATTATCATTATTATTATTATTCCTGAATTACAGTTCATTTATTAAATGGAAGAAGAAAATATCAATCACTGGTGAGAGTTTTACATAACCTGCAAAGTCTTATAAAATTAAGCCGTTGTTTTTCTAAAAAAAAAAAACCAGAAGAAAATAGATTAGCAAACATTGTTATGAAGCTTTACTCTTTACAGATCCTATTTGAAACCAGCTAAAAGGAAACAATCTTTCTGTGCAGGTGTTGTTACATAGAATCAAAATCTTTCTTATATTAACATATAAGTGGGCACAGTTTTGGCTTTATTTCATGCTACATTTCTGAATGTTTGATAAAGTAGCCTCACTGCCTTATTTTCTTAATGAAATATCATAAAACTTTGATATAAATAAATAAATAAATAAATAAATAAATAAAGGCAGAGCATCTAATGATGTATTTTAATTTCCTTTTTTAAGCAGGCAAAGCAGTCTCAAAGACTTGAGTGGGGATTAGAAACAGAGGTATTTTCTCATTTTTCACTGTTAACTTACAAAATAAAAAAAAAGGCAAACCAAAAACATTTTGTAAATGCTATTGTATTGTTAATGTTAATTTTTACAATTAAATATTTTAAAGGAATTAATTTTGAAAATTTTATGCATGATCTATGTTAGTCTAAAAAATTAAACATGGAAAATTGCATTCAGATATATTTGTTTACCAATATTTTTAAATGTTTTTACATAGATACATAACAAATCTGCATTATATTCACTGAATTTATCCAGAATCCCACCCTGCATCATCTCTGGATAAGCATGTGTGTTTCATATAATTTAGTCACACTCACATGAGGAGAGTTACAAAGTAGTGAAAGGATGAGAGCATCTATTGTCTCACAATAGCTGTAAACGAGCCTATACTGGACTATTGAAAAAATCTTCATCTTACTCTAATCAGTTGCGAAATTTTCAGTGTAGTGATGAGACCACAGCCTTCAATATACATTACACAGAGTGGAATAATATGCAGTTTGCATCAATTGGGCCTATTCAGTTTTGTTCATATTACGTTGAAAATGATACCAAAGATATCTTTCTAAAGATCCCTACCTCTACTTGTTAAATAGTATTTCTGTCTTTGACTGGCAGTCTTCATTGGCAGACCTTCCTGAGACCTTATTTTTCACCCACGTTGCTACTCCAATGAACCATTCAAATTATAACCTGAACCTAAGCAGCTCAGGTTTCTGCAACTGTAAAAGAAATATACTCAGTACAAGAATGACTCTCTTGGAAATTAATCACACCTACTCATGTTCTAGTTCCATTCCAAAACTCCCATTTTCCTACAAATTATAACTCAGCAATTTAGGTACACAAAAATCAACAGGCATCAAGATGCTCCCACACTAGCAGGATTTCAGGTGAGAATACTCAGCATTGTGAGGTTATAAGCTAAACCACCTTTTAGTATGCACTTGAGCCAGATTATGAACACCTAAACTTATTAGTTATTACACTGCAGGTATAAGAGAAGACAAGATTTTCTTTGCTGTGGGACTACACCAGAGTTCCTGCCTTGTTCAGGACCAAAGCACCCCACACCACACTCGGAGAGAACAAGATCCCTCTGAGCAAATTTGGCAAGGGCTTCTCAACCTCTGCAGAGAGAAAGAAACATTTCTGTGACTACAGGAGGCTCAAAGGGCTTTCAGATTTCACAAATCTTCTGATCATTCCTGCTACAGATACAGAAAAGAGCTATAGATATCACAGAGAAATAGATACTGTGGGGGAGAAGAACCAGACTTTTTAGCCTGTCAAAAGTTCAAGGTTTGGTATGATTGCCTTCTGCAGACATATCAAGAGGCACTGTATCAAAAAGAGAAAAATGTAATTTTGTATCAAGGATAATGTGACACAAGAACAAATGACCATAAATTGGGCATGAAATCCTTCTGGAAATTCAAAGCAATTGCCTTGTTACCAAAATACTGGGAACCCCAAACATCAAATTTCTTTTAATGTGGACTTTAATAATAATGGCATTGCATGATGCAATTTCAAGAAAGGGAATGGAATGAGGAAGGAAGGAGAAGGAGGGAAGGAGGGAAGGAGGGAAGGAGGNTCCTGCATTTCTCTGCAGCCCTTCAGAAGACAGAGCCAGAGAAGTGAGTTATGTCCTTCTGAAAACCTCTCACTCTTCCCTTTATGAGAAATGTCTGTATTTTTGAGCACTGAATAAATTAAAACCTTTAGTTATTCAAACTGGGGGGTTTTTTGAAGTAGAAAGAAAAGAAAGAAAAGAAAGAAAGAAAAGAAAGAAAGAAAAAGAAAGAAAGTCATGCTTAGCTAACCAGGATATCAGAGTATAAATAAGAACATCTGATATTTCATTGTTTGCCTCACAAACTGCAATGATTAAAGTCACTGATTCAGGCAAATTTACTGCCAAGTTGATCCAGCTTGCTTAAGACACCACTGCTGCAATTCATCTGTCAGTGTCACTATTCTGATGTGTATCATCTTCACCTTTTCAAGGAATATGCAGCAGAAGAAGGATTCACATTTCCATTCTCCTATCATTAACTGCCAAGTGATATAAAAAGTTAGCCCTCCTTTACCCTAGTTTACAAAAAAAGCCTATGAAGGCAAAAAAAGTAGCAGTATGTCATTATGTTCTTATAAGAAGGAAATAATAGATATCACTATCTTTGATGGCAATGCAGTACAGAAAGATTTGGAGTCCTGAGGAATTAAATTTAAAGTTACAAGAGGTTTTTGTAGTAAGGTTTTTTTTGTAAGTGTATCACTCCAAGGTTTGTCTTCTAAGGTGATCTTTGAAACCATTTTTTTTAATGAATACAAGGTAAGATGTTTTATAAATAGGTAATATAGATAATCTAAATTTTATGTAATTACCATAGACTAATATTGTAAATTATACACCTGGCTCTCTAGTGTGTATTTTTTAATATGAAAGCTCAATATCTTCATGAAAGCACAAAGATGCAGTTTTGGATGCACTAGAAACAAGGTATATAAGTTTTGCAGAAGTACAGCGGTCCTTCAGACAGTATTCTAAAATATAAATCTATTTTCTAGGGAATTAGGGGTTTTTTTCATAGAGCATGCTGCACACAGATTTGGGGGTCAGTCATTCTCAATCTTTATTGAAGAAATTGGAGACAGTCTGATGATCAAAATTAATTGAGAAAGACATTTTTGTAATACATGTAAAATTGAGGTCAGAAAGGAAACATGTTTGAAATTGTCTATGAAACAAAAGTATAGATATATATCAGGTATTACTAGAGATAGTCATTTTATTGATTGTATTAATCACTCCAGAGGACAATTCCTAAACAGGTTATTAAACAACACTAGACAGAGCATTCCACTGTGCTCCTTGGCTCAGTACTCACTATCTTGTTGGTCTTTTGCCATGAGACAACCCTTGCTTTTGGCACCTCTAAAACTGCCATTTTAGAAACCACTGCATACAGTCATAATGACCCGAAGATGTGAAAGCAAACAAGGATTTTTATCATTAGAAAGGGAAATCCTACAAAGGGAAAATAATGGAAACGTTTTTTCAGTAGCTGATGCCTATAAAGGTACCTAACCCTGAGGAGTAATTACATGGACATAAGTTATGTAAAATTAGGACAGACACATAGAAGCAGAGATTTTTAAAATTTTATAATTATAGAGAAAATTCTTCTGAAAATTGTTTGTCAAATCTCTGGACCAAATCTAGAAACAGATATGTTGGTAACATATATTAAAATCTCTGAAAAATGAGACGTTATAATTGTTATTCAAATTGTATAACCTTCATGCAAATTTATAATCTAGTTTTGAAACTGGCATTCATTTTTATGGATACAAGTAGTAATTATTTATAACATTTAATGACAAGTTGGAACATTAAAAGCACTTGGTGCCACTTTTTTTTTACTTCCTAGGTTTTAGAGTATAAAAAGAAATATTCTGCTTTTCCAGCAAATTTTAAATTCATGACAGCCCCTCTTTAACCTACATTTGTAAAGGTGACACACATTTCATAGAAAATTAAATATGCCATTTGAAACTATTCATTTTGTAGAATTACTGTTTTTACTTTTGAGATGTCTTCTACCCTATCACCAAGCCTGATTTTTATGTTTTCTTTTGCTTGATTTGGGGGAATACAGGTTGAATTCACTACGTCTCATATAAGACACTTGTCCTCAAAAATTATCTCAATTGTTCCTTTAAGGTACATAAAAAATTGTGTGATTTTGGGGGTTTTTAACTCAGTAGTGATATTGTCATTGATTTGAATAGGGAATAGATAAAGGATTGTCATTCACACTCTTTTAAGAGAAAAAAAATACACAAAATCCATAAAGTATTGACGATTTCTATATTGATGAAGGAATATGTACTTCACATGCAAAGAAGCAAAAACAAATTAGCTTCAGATTCTTAACAGGATCAATGAGAGATCAGTTACTGATAAACCAGTAATGATTATCTCCAACCTATTCTTATGAAGTGGATAATGGAACCGGGTCTCAGTATCCTGTTTTGGATTCTTGGCTTAAAGATTTAAAATCAGTGTAACTCATTAAGTGGTGCAGGTTTTTGTGTTGAGGGAGCTAAGTATCACGATGACTTAACAACTAGTAAGTACTTACTTATAATAAGTGTTCAGCGCCACGTTGGCAATTGTTTCCAATCACTTGTAATAGTTGGAGGTACAGCATCAGAAGAAAAATTTTGGAGAGATGGCACAAGGAAAAAAATTGAGATGTTAAAAACAATAAACATTACATAAATTCAAAATCAATCATTCAATTCAAAGAATATATTCAAATCATAGAAGCCTATAAAAAAGACCGATGCAAAGCACCTAGGAATTACATAGCACAAAAACTTTTTCTGCCAACAAGTCATGCACTTCTCTTGGTGCTAAATTTTACATGTGGGGAGAAAAATGATGAGATTTATCCAAAAATACCCTTCTTCAAGCTTGGAAAATAAGTTAAGTATCCCAGATGATAACTGGGACAGAAGAAAAAAAATAAACAAGTAATTTTTTCATTGCTTAAAAATTCTATTTCTTAATGAGTCTATAGGTGTATTTTGGAAGACAACAAGCTTTTAGAATCGCTAGTATAAATAATAAAGTCAAAGTGATACCTGCCCTCAATAGCCCAGAATGCATGTCTGACTTTTTCCACGCTCTTCTTTCCCCATCTTAAAGCATTTACTGATGAAGCCAATGCCCCAGCTTTTCAGAGATCTCATGACCGTATTAACAGCCAGGGTAACATCAGGAAGAAAAGTGTGAGCTGTAAGAGCAGTATTCCTGTATTGAGAGGCAAGAGATATGAAGGAGAGATATGAAGGAGGGATGTTTCTTGTGATGGAAGGAATATGCTCCTCCATTGTGGTACAATCTGACTTCATGAATGTTACACCTATTTCAGCTGATGATTAAGCTACAACAGAATTTCTCTCTTTAATTAGCCTTCTCTCCTTTTCATCTCCTACCTCCATCCACAGAAAAGGTTCTGCTCAAGTAACTGACGGAACTGTGAATGAAGAGAAAAAAAGATCTAAAGAGTAATGTATTTGTTCATTCCCTCCTATCAAAGCTTTGTCTAATCTTGTATCATTTGGCTTGTTGTAGCTAGAAATCCCCACTTTACCTAATGTTTAGTGATGTTATATATTCATATATGCATATCACTTCACAAGGTTTACAAATTTCTTTACAAATTTAGTGTATACCATGCAAAAAATCTTTTCAGGCCCGGGAACTGTATCTAGGTCTAAGGTGAGTTTCAGGGACTATAGTGATTTCACACAATATTTTATAATAGAAATTGAAGTTAGGTAAGGAGAAAATAATTATCCAATCTCGAACTGGAACAGAGTGCTAACAACTCCATTTTGCAGAACAATACTGACATGCTTTTGGTTTTGTCACTCATGTGAAAAATGTAATCACTTTTATAATATGGAGTCCCTTACTCACTGCTGAGCCATAAATTCGAAATTGACTTGAATCAGTACAGGGTTTTGTTAAAAAACCCTCAACAATTACCTCTTGATTTTCTTTCTGGTTTTCTTTCCTGGTTTTACCAGAGGGAAACATACATCTCTGATTTCTTCTTTTCTTTATTTTTTTCCCCAGGAACCAGCCTGTTTGATTACAAAACTGGAAAAATATAGTCCCAAATGTTTTTTGCCAGTGGAAAAACCATTCTAGATGCATCTCAGCAGTTGATCTCTGTTCTCTGCAGCAGCACGAACATTGCTTTTTTCCTGTGTTTAGAAAAATCCCAGGAACACATGCTCTCTGTACACGCTGTGCACGAGCAAAGATGTGACTTATGTGTCTGTAATGACTTTTAGGGCTGTCATAAGGCTGCTGTGAACTGTGGACTCATGATCTGGCAAGTAACGACCCAAAATACAGGATCAGGTGAAGAGCTGGGGTTTAGGACCTTCACATGCCCAATCAAATTAGTACAATAATTGACATGCAGATACGCCCAGTTTGGCAAGGTAGAGAACTGGAGGGTTGGCCTGCTGACAGCTCAGTTGTAAAGACTGTTCTGCCCAAGAACTGCAAACTCTCTGTGCTCCTTATGAATTTCCACAGGGTTTTTTTCTGTGTGAAAGGAATAAGTTGTTATTTTCTACAAACACTGTCATTTAAAAGACCTTAACTTTCCATGAAATAAATACTTTCTTTAATTTTCTTTTACTTATGCTTTTGCCTGAACTCAGGAATCATTCATTTCATCCAGAAGCAGAGCCTTTGATACTGATGAATACCCTATAAGAATTTTACTTGTATATTTCACAGTGACCCGTGTGTTAAAAAGACATGGGTCACTGAGAAAGTCATAGTTGTAGTTCATCTCAAATTTAACAAAATCTTTAAACATTACCAGTAATTATATTGGGAAAAAATAGCTTCCCGTTCTGGTGGTAACCCAGAAAAGACCCAGGCATGTTTTTGCAGTTCCCTTTTATCAGTTACTGTGTCTGAATGAGATACATCCATTGCAATTATCCTATAGGTCATAAGAAATACTGAAGCTACAGCCTGAATACAGACAGCATACATTAATTAGAGACACGGTTATCAAGATGTGAGTACCAAACCACTGGAACTTCTATACCATGTTGCAACTCGAGTGGAAACAATGGAGGGCAATACTTACCTCATCATCTGTTCACAGGAGGTGAAGACATAAATCTGTGTCCCTGAGCTATTTTCTGAAGACTTGAGAACAGCTGCAAGAGAGGTCAGAAACAGAAGGAGTTTGTCAACTTTCTCGTTAACCAAAATCAGAAGACACACGTTTCCAAGGAGGTACCACATACCAGAATGAAACATGCTGAGGTTCATCAGCAAAAGCTCATACTCATTTCGATCAATCCCATCTTCTGATTGGATTGTCTCACCATCCAGAAGCTATTCTAATCCACTCCTCTTTACTTAGTGGGTCTAGGACCCAGCAGATGCCTTTTTTCTCTGTTGTGCCTGATCATGATGGCACTTTGAAGCTAGAGCAAGGAATGCTTCCAAAGGAGCTGTCTATTCGGGGTTTCACCAATTAGAGCAGGAGGATGGAGCACAGAAGATAGAGTATTATGAATTATTATAACATTATAGTAGTTGCTTCTGCCTTTTATAATATTTGACACAAGACACTCATCATTAAATATTATTCAACTTTTCTGCACAAGAATTAGGATCAATATTACAGTAATCCAAAACACTATAACAAGCTACCTCTGAGATTGTCCTTCAAGATTTTTACGTATTTTCCAATCATCACATTAAACTAGCCTATTAACTTAAACAGTTAATATTACAAGTACTTTTCTTACCACTTTCCCACTGCCTTGGCACTCTCCTAAAAGAACAAGGCAAAACTTCGCAAAAAGTTATACATAAAATCTAATCAGCCCACCACTGAGTTCAAGTGATTGTAAGATGTAGCACAGGACTCAGGTTCTTGACCCACTTTGTTTAATTGTTCCCACTGAAATCGGAAATAAAATTCCCACTGACCTCTCAGGGAGCGGAATTACTCTGACACTAAGCAGTTTTAGCAGATGAACTACAACTGCACCTTTCCTCCTGCATTCTACATTTTTTCTATTCTAGCTGCTCTCCTGGCCTTTCTTTCCTTTAGGGTCACTTGTGCTCTCTGACCTGCATCTGTTTAACATTATTTCACTTGGACTGCCCCTAACCTCACCTCAGTTTCTAATCCATGTTTAAATGGATATTTGTACGTTAAACATCAATACATGAGTATGCAGGTAAGGAGATTTTTTCAAAGTTATCTTCAGTGCCTTTCTTGTTCTCTTATCTCCTCACCTTAGAAGTAAATTAGAGCAATTAGCAAGCAACACCCATACGAAATTTCATTGTCACTGATAGGTGAGTTCTGCAACTTAATGATGGATGATCTGATATAAAATGGATAAAAATTAAGATTATCAATTCTGGTCCCTAAGATTAACTTAACAATGAATACATATTCTGTAATAGAAACAGCACAATGAGTTTAAACTTTAAAAGATTTTTTCTGCTAAATAGAGTGTGCTAAATAATTCTAACTAATCTAAAACTCAGAAGATAAGCCCTCTAGTGCAGATTTCTGACCTATGCCATGTATTTATCTTACCTAGACAGTGCTACTACTGAAGCCCTTCTTTAACCTCCTGTGCTCTGTCTTTTCAGTTTAGAATGGTGATACTTCCAAAGGAAAAAAAAACCCTTCATTTTCCTGGCACTTTTGATTCTGGCTATCCAGATATAAACTTCAACACAGCACCTTAACTAATTTCAATTAATTAAGTTTCAGTTTTAGGTTCACATTTTCCAAAAAGCAAAAAAATCTACGTTTTGGGCTTGACTTCATAAATGCAAATAACTTTCCTTGCATTCAGCCTAACATTTTAGAAAATGTTAGGCTGGATGCAAGGAAAGTAATTTTTCTTTGCGATTACAATACAAGTCTCATACATGCAGTATACTAATCTTCATTTCATTTCACAACTGCAGTTATACAAAGTACTTTAAACCCAGAAAAACAATGATTTGGAAGTGATTTCATGCAACAGAACAAAATTGCATCTACAAAACATTTTCCATTTATTATAAGTGCACTCTAAATGGATTTAATTTTGGAGCTAAAACCAGAAAAGATGCTGTTTAGACATAATTTTCTAACAAAAAAATCTGCAGCATGTATCCCTTTTTTAATCTAGTACATAGCAACTGAAATAATGGTTTATGCAGAATGCCTGTTATATTCTATCACCTCTTGTTCACAGCAAGTAAAGTTGAAGTACAGAGTGAGATTGCTCTTGCCTTCAGATCCAGAAAATAAAGAAATGTAGCTCTTCAACTGATAGGAGTAGTTCTCGTCTGAACTAACCCTAGCAATTTTCTGTGGATCTACTGGCAGTCAAATCTAAAGCCCTCCATAGATAAGTATTTTCCAGAACTAGAGTAAGATTTGGGAAGAATTAGAAAAAGTTTCTCTGGAATATACTCAAGCACGACATTGTAAGATGTGTTAGAGTGAAATTTATGGCTACAGAATGAAAAATTAGATGCTTATTCTAAGTCAAACCTAAACTGGATTCAGATTAGAGATATTTTGCTAACATTTTTATCATACTCGAGGCCAGACCTGAGTGATGAGCACTTAAATGGCAAAATTCGAAGCACAAGAGGTAGACACATATAACAGATATGTCTCAAAATCTGTATCAGAGGTTTTAAGATAGATTTTTATCAGAAAGCTTCAAATTAACTACAGATAGCTTTCTGTAAATTCTTAAACTCAAGAGGAAAGAAATAGGGATTTGTAAATATGAAACTAATTCTAAAGAACTGCAGCAAGAAAAGAGTTGGATTTTTTTTTTCCAGGTTGTTACCAGCACTGTATTGGTTGTCCTTATTAACATACTGAAAAAACCATTATGAATGTTAGAGAGCTTTAAAAAATCATTAGGTTTTGCGGATGGCATTAAGTCCACTGATAGTCTGTGTGTTTGTTTTTTGAGTTTTCCTTTTAAAATTATTCTTTTTTACATCTGGATGAAACTTGAAATATCTAATTATAGATCATGAGGCTAAAATGGGGCAAGAAAGAAACTAAAAGAACTGAAGCTGACAGAACTCTTGGGTTATTAAGCTCAAAGAAGATTTAAGGCAGAATATGATGATACACTACCACACAGAGAAAAGGCTATCTGATTTCAGAGTCTTCTAAATCTGACTAGCTCTAACTAGGGTTATAGAAATGGTGAACCTTTTTTGTTGGCCTTCTCCAGAGGATGTAAACTGAGAAAGGAAAGTTTAAAAAGCTATATTGTTATCTAAATGGCCTGAAGTTATTTTATTTGTGGGGATTATAATTGTGGAGAATGTTCAGGGTCTGTGCTGACTAAAGAAAACACAGCAAACCAGAAGGGTAGAGCTGTTGAGAAAAGCAATCTCTAAAAAATTTATGAATGTCAGAGCCCAGTGTGAGCACCTTTTGCTGTTGCCACTGCAAGACACAATCCTACTAGTAGTTATCTCCAACAAACACTCAATAAGAAAACATCTATGGAGAATGGGACTGTGTTCATCTGCAGTTTTGCTGGGAAGTGGCCTATGGTCACCAGAGGGCATGTAAATCACCATAGGTTGGTAACCAAATGTCAAATAGTCACTAAGGACAACTTAAAAAAAAAAAATATTGTTGATTCCTGCTCTTTAACCAAGACTCTATTTGGTAGTGCGAGTATAAGCTAATTTGGGGCATAGTTCTAGCAGTGCAGTCCTGCAAATCTCCACTTCACAGCCATGCAAAAAATTTCAAAAGCTAAACATGGAAAAACATTTACTTATAACAGACCTATCATTTACATCAAATAGGTTCTGTTAGAATCTATCACACATTCTACAGTATGACAAAGATCTGCTGACCACTAGCTGACTGATATGTGTAACATAAACTAACATCAAATGGCTCAGACAAGATGCTCAAAGAAAGATAATCCTCCATACCATCTACCTATCAGCTACCTATCAGCATTTAAGTGCTCCAAAGGTCATACACTTTCTCCTCTAATGAGGAATAAGTTACCTTATGCACAAATCTGTTCTTATTCAGTTAATGAAACTTCTCTTCAATTGATTAACTTGTTGACGTATAATATCTTGAAGACCTTACAAGCTATATGTCAAATTGTGATGTGCATATATAAAGAAACACACTGCTGGAAGGAGTGAAATATAAACTTCAGGGCCAGAGACACTTGATAATTTCTAGCTCCAGCCTTAAGAAAAGATGGTTTTGGATATCAGCCATTAGTGTTATTGAATTTATCAACATGAATTATAAAATATAATACTGTGTGAACAGATAGCAAGTAACCAAGGTGACCATGACCCAGAGCTAAAGTGAGAAGAATGGATTAATTCCATCACCTTGCTGGCTGGAGGATTTCATGGGCAAGCTGGGACACATACACTGCTAAGCTCATTCCGTCTTAGCAGGAGCAAAAAGCACATGACCTGTTCCCCAGCCTCAACATATCAAAGGGTGTGGCACATGCACGATTTACCTCCATGATTTTCTCTGTGCTTTTTATGACCTCTGCTTTGATCTCTCTCTCAAGACAGGAAGCTCAAGCATGTCTTGGAGAGGGCTTCCAAGTCTCTGTAAACACCTATGTTATCTATACACAGAAATTCTACTTCTTAAAACAGAGGGTAAACAGCATTAAGCAAAATATATGGTTTCCCACACTGTTATTTGCCAGGACATGGCATTCCCAGCCACAAGGTCACTTGAGTAAATCTACTATCCTCCTTGCCATTCCTCCACTTTTAATTCTTTCCTCCCAGCAAATGCTATTACCTTTGGGATACAAATGAGAAGAATTTTAAAAGTGAACAGGGCTGCAAACAACGTTGCAGAAGACGTAGAAAGCAACATCTTATATTCTCCACAACTTCTATAATTTAGGAAGGCAAAATATCGGAGGAGGAATTTACAGCCAAGGCAGCTGCAGTGGAATGGGTGGGCAGGGTGCACCAGCACATTTGAAAGCTGTCTGCACAAAAAAGCAAAGGGAAAGAAGAGCAAAATATTCTTTAAAAACAAACTCCAAAGAACAACTGTACTTTGTGGTCATTCAGGTGATGAGTGAATGGTTTTTCCATAAAATAAATATACTCCCAAGAGCCAAGGTGGCATGAAAGGTGGTTGTAGTGAGGTGGGGGTTGGTCTCTTTTTCCGGGCAACAACTGACAGAACAAGAGGACACAGTCTTAAGTTGTGCCAAGGGAAATATAGGTTAGATATTAGGAGAAACTTTTTTACAGAAAGAGTGATAAAATATTGCAATGGTCCACCTGGGGAGGTGGTGGAATCACCATCCCTGGACGTGTTTAAAAAGAGATTGAATGTGGCACTCAGTACCATGGATTAGTTTAGTTGAGGTGTTAGGACAGAGGTTAGACTCGATGATCTTGAAGGTCTCTTCCAACCTGGTAATTCTGTGATTCTGTGATTCTGTGATGAACACTGCAGATCTAATTGAAGGGTTTGGAAAGGATATGACATCTCCAGAACCTCATGTTTCTGCCCTGATGTCAGGAGTCATTCAGTAGCAACTAGAATTGTATTCTTCCATCTCCATTTCCAAGACACTTACAATTTCTCTGTCCCAGACACCAGGCCTGTAGACAACTGATTTAAGTCAACCCAATTAACTACTCACTAGTTAAGAGCTACTTTGAGTTTCAGTGGAAATACAAAGACGGCATAAGAGCTGTGAAAATCCTTTTAATCTGGCTTCTCAGTGGGGCCCCCATAGCAGAAATGAAAGCTGAAAGTGTGAATACACTACTTTAGTGGGGTTCAAATCAGTCCAGTGGAGGCTACTGATTTGTACAGTCTCAAGCTACCAAATTGTCCTTATTGGGAGCAATAGGTCATCTGCCTCAGGAACACAACAGGAGATGGGAATTGCTGTCCTAATATGATTTGGTGGTTCTCACTGAGTTTTGAGTGGTAGAAACATTTACAGTGTCCAGCAGTCTGTTATACCGCTCCTTTGGTAATTCAGCAAGAGCCAAGTGCAATTGCTTCATACAAAGGTGAGATGACGGGCCATCAATCAGTAAATCGGTGCTGTTGGGGTAGAAGAGTGACTATTTTTAAGGTATTGAGGATAGCAAAATATCTCATATCAGCCATGCTTTCTCTGCAGTTGAACTTTAGAACCAAAAGCACATGATTTTGAGAGTCTGAACGGACAAGAAATTCAGGAAGAGTCTACAAAGGTGTTTTTCTTATGTTGAGAAATTATGTCATGGGCAGATTCTTAGGGATATTTACAGAAACCCAACTCCTGCAGAAGTGATAGAAATTCATTTCAGTCATTATTGGATGCAAGGATACTCGGTACACCAAACCACAAAATTACACCTTAACTTCATAGTAGCTGGCACCTAATCAAAGCTGCCAAAATAACCATTTAGACTAATCATTGTTTAGGTTATTATCACATACAAAACAAAACTAAACAAAACAGCATACATCCAGCAAAGAAGGGTCAGGAGCTTCGAGTTTCAGCAAAACTCAGCAGAGAGTGAGGATTCTCATTACAGTTATTTATACATTAAAATAATCCAAGACATAGCACGTTAATTCCAAGACCTAAACTATCATCTTAATCTGGAGAGTTCAATGCTTAGCAACCTCTCCGACTCATCTCATAAACCAGCCACTTGTTTAACTATGTTCCAGTGTTTTCTGTGCTGTCTGAAAGTCACATGCAAGGGGAGCACGGCTCACAGTGACTGGTGGTGCCCAACAGCATGAAAGCACTGTTGGTTTACACCTCTTTCCTTCAGAACGAAGCTGACCACTGAGAAGGAGCATCACAGCTGGAAGTTGCCCTTTGCTGCCATACCGCTGGTGGTCTCAGTATGAGATTTAAAAATGCTACAAATCTGTTTTAGATCTTATGAAAATATTTCCAGAGAGCTGGGGAGCACTGCCTGATCTGCATTTTGTTTTTAAATTAATCACTGAGCTGAATTCAACCAATTCAGGTCTTTCAGAGCTGATAAAAATGCACCTAATTTTATTACTGACACCTTTTTTTTATATAGGAAATCCCTAGACACAGAAGAAGAGTAAAATGGAGAGGACCGAGCTACAGGCTTACCTTGTGGGACACTGGATTCCAGCAGCACAGGAGAGGTGACCTTTCAATCTTCTGTTGCAAATGTATTTTCCTGTTGTGTACAAGAGTGCTACATGACACCAACAGTGTCACAGATGCCACAAAAACTAGCATTGCACATTAGCCGCTTTCATTCTGTCTTGCTGGTAATGAATGTGTACAACACTTAGTTTGGCTGTGTTCTTGACAAAATCTATGTTGCCACAGCAGTAACAGCTTGCAAGACTGCATTCTTAGACATGTCACATATACTCTTACCACCCTCAGGTTAAATTTAAAGTTAGTCATATCGTGCCTTACCTGATTTATTAATTCTTTCCTTACTATTACTATTGTACTCATAAACACCCAGAGTTTAAATTCTAAAATGCATTTTACCTCCTTGTGCTCCCTGGATAACCAGCTTGTAAATTAAAAAGTAATATAGCAGCTATTCATTCCATTCTGAAGAAATTAAAGTTACAGCATCATGATTGCAATTATTAATGAATCCATTTCCAAAATTACTTTTTTATAATGTACGTGGAAAAACCAAACAATAGCAAAACAAACAGGGGAAGCCCATAGTGAATGGAGCATGACCAGCATTTGATTCTGATAATTAAAAATATCAAAGAATTCTTTTTCAAACTATGGGGGAAAAAAAACGTGATGTTAGAAACCAAAGTATCTTCATATTTGCAAGACAACACATTAAAATCTACTCCTGTTTTGTGCATAGTTTGGTTTTCAACAGGATAGTCCCAAAAATGAAGGGAAACTCCATTTAAAGGGCTGCAATCAGCAACAGATTCATTTGCCTCTAGGAGTGATAGGAGTTTCACTGGATGCATAGACTCTATTGATAAAGTCAGTCTTCCTCAGTGTAATGGCACCTGCTGACAGACTTTATTAAACTACATTCTATCATAACTGCTGGTGAATTATGGTCTGGGGTACAACAAAAGGGGATATTTTTTTGGTTAGTATTTTCTATACATCACTGCACTGTGATTGGTTTATTATAGTGACTGATTTGATTTAACAAAGTGTGATGACTTATAGATTATTTTTTGAAATTCCCAGACTATATTTCAATGGTTAGTGACACATTCTGTTGTCATTACCTTCAGTTAATTAGCACTTCTGGATTTATTTTTTCACACAACTGACTGAAGATGAAGCACAAGAGCAGCGGAAAATTCCTGCATCCCTGGACGTGCTCAAGGCCAAGTTCAGTGGGTCTTTGAGGAACCTGGTCTAATTGAAGGTGTCTCTGCCTGTGGTAGGGGGGGTTGGAGCTCAGTGATCTTTAAGGTCCTTTCCAACACAGATCATTCTATGATTCTAAGACAGATGTGACACAAATAAGACTGCAGGTCAAATGCTTTGGACTGAATTTAAACCTGGTGTTTTAGCCACCAGAATTCTACTGGTGAAGCAAAAATCCACTGAATATATCACATATGAATATGGCTTATTAATATTAAACTATGCTGTTGCTCTTGACTTTTTTTACAGATCTCCTCTCTCTAAATAAAATTCACCTCAGCACAGTAGGTCAACAAAAAGTGTATGAATTGAGTCCCATTCAAAATATGACTATAACCTAAATGGTCTTTCAATAACCCTCTATAGAAATGAAAATTCTTCACCCCCACCACTCTCGGCCAATATCGCTCTCTGTATATTCAGAGGTGTACTTTTTTGAAAAACAAATACAGGATTTTTCATGTTCATTCATATAGCAGGATAATCTAGGACCAAGGACTTCCAACAACAAAGATCAAATGAAATGCTTAAATAGGCATGTTTGGTATTTGACAGGGGAATAAAAGGAAAGCATTAGCAATATCTTGAAAAGCACTCCTTTCAGTAGCAATAAGAAATGTCATTATGACTAGTAAATACTTCATAGTTGAAAATGGTTTATATCTCCCTCCCATTTCCACTTGTATCTGTATCATCAAATGAACTGCTGATCCCGAAGGAAATATGATCAAAGCCTAAGCTTGGAGTCTGCATCTTATCTTCCATACATACTGTGTTTTCTCTAACAGTTGTTACAACTGCATTGTATTGAGCATTATCTTTTCTTTCAGGCATGTGTATGAGTAGGTTATTACCTTATGTTTTCATCATACTGCTTTTCTTCTGTTAACTCTTAAATTGGCAAGAAAAATAAGTGTAATAGAAACTCAATTTACTGTGATCAAATACCTTCTCTTTCCCATTCTTGCTTGCTCAGTCTTGCTCAATCAAGGTACAGCATCACAGTCGGTTTTATGACCTCTAGCTATTTTCCTCTAAAGCTGCAGGATGGCCACAGGCAACATGCTTAAATCCACAGGCAGTATCAGATCAGTAGAAAACTTGATATACCAGTTTTATTGATTTTTTTTTAAATAAATGTTCCACTAGTATAACATTTCTCTATTTGGATAACAAATAAAAGATATACTTTGTTACAGTAACATATTCTCAGCTATGTTTATATGTTACATTTATGACATTTTATAGATATAGGAAACCTTGACCTTTATTTCCAAAGTTACTTGTAGTATTTAAAATGAGACAAGCAAATAACATATTTATGCTCACAGCAAGTTTATTTTTATCACTATAATACACTCTCTGCTTGTAATGGCACATGAGGACGTTTTTTACCAAAGTCAACACCAGTTGGTTTTTTATTATTACTATTAGAATTATAAATGAGAAGAAAAAAAAAAAAACACAAAACAAAAGAAAACAAAAACAAAGAATAACTGGGAAACAAATGCTTTTGTGATTCCTTTTTTATGACATGAAATGCCACGAAAGGAATTAAAGGCAATGCTGTAATTTAACAAATACAAGAATGACTAAGAGCCTTATTGTTTTAAAGCTACTGGTAAATTAACTCAGAATCAGTTGCCAAAATGGAAAAACAGAAGCATATTGCATATATTTCTGGTCCCTTTTTACTATTTTTCTTTTAGAAATGTTAATTTAAATTGGAATAGATTCCATAGAAGGACTAATACAAAGATTAGATGAGTGGAAAATTTTTTCTTTAGTTGAAAACGAGATTAAAAGAACCTGGATTGTTTAGTTTGCAGCAGTAAAACTGAAAAGCGAAGCTGATAAAATCTGCAAATATTGAAGGGACGGGAGCAAATATGAAGATGAGAGAAGAATTATTTCAGTTATGAGATGTAATTGTCTATGGCCATGCTAAAATAAATCCTCCTTGTAATAACTTAGTAGAAAAGAAGTTTGCTTTCCAGGCCTTCATAGAGAGAACTTCTAAAGTGGGAATTAAAATGTGGAGTCATCACTTATGTTCTTTACAAATGAGAGAAAACCTGGCAAGGGATCATGGAGCAAAACAGAAAGCTTGGGTTTAAAAGCCTTTCCTAGCCATCTTTTTGACCTCAAGGGTAAGGTTTGCAGCAACAGAACTGTTTGAATGTCTGATCTTTCCTGCTTTAATTTTGTGGAAAATTACAGTTGATGCTTTTGCCTCTTTCTGTAGATCTCAGGTTTATCAAAGTGCATTGAAAAGCATTTTATTAACTGTTATGAGGGGGAGGTAGATGTTAAGTAACATAAACACATGTGAAAACATAAGACGGGAAGGGAACAGAGCCTCAAGTATCTCAAGAAGCCCACTCTATTTTTGTTCTTTATATCACCTTTTTTTTTCTCCTTTTCTAGCTGTATATCCACAATTTGTAATCTTCATCACCAACCCTTCCTCCCTCCCATACATGTGTGCTCTCAAAGATTTGATTTGATGTTAGGGGGTCAGAGCTTCAGGAGGAACCAACACGAACACATCAGTCTCTATCTCACACTCAGTGCTAGAAATCCATAACAATTTGCTAGCCTGACAAGGAGAAAAAAAACCCTTCTTTCCTTCTAATCTGTGAGCAGCTGACAAGTTTCGCTTCCCTCCTGCTGTGTGGTGGTGTGTGCGGCTGTGGAACAAGAAAGTTACCCATCCAACTCAATGTTAACCACAGCTGATGTTTACTTACAGGGCAAATAACCAATTATCAGCTCTACTCAGTTTTCCAGTCTCAGCGTCCCTGTTCATATGCCTCACACAAACAGAAGGAGAATTGTTCCTGAGGTCACAGGGACAGATTGCACAAACTAATTTATGGAAACTGAGAGACATAAACCACTGTACAGCAATAGGGTGCAATTTTACTGAAACAGAAGGAAAGTCAAATGTAAATGGGCTTTTTTGAGTCTGACCTAATAATTGACTTCTTCAATATAATAATTATCAAAAAAATACTCATGCAATCATTCTTCTTCTTGCCATATTCTCTATCTACTGGAAACTCAAGTCAATTCAAAATACTGAAATCATTACTTTTTTTACCATTAGAGACTAATGAAGTAGCATTTCTAATTTTCCAACAGCAAATGGAGAGAAAGAAATAGTAATGCAAAAATACTGTTTATATAACACAGTCTCACAACTCAAACCAAAAATTCCCCTCTAAAAGAGTACAAACAAACTCAGGGTAGAATAGATTTAGCAGTTCACACAATTCTATAGGAAGTATTTTCTTTTCCCTGAAGATACTTTTCAAAAAATAAAAACACAGAATTTAATTACTTTTTAAATTAATTCCCTTCAAGAAGGTATAGCGTCTTATAGTGTTTACTGCAGGAGAAATTACTTTTCTAACTTAGTCTATAAATAAGTGCAATTAATGGTACTTTAACATGGGATATGATGGAATACAAAGCATATAGGGCAAATATGCCAGGAACAGAGGAAAATTCAGCCAGGTTTTTTTCAGGGAAGCAGAAAGCACATTTCCTTTGAACATTGTTTGACATCAGCCTGGTGAAATCTCTTCTGGATAAATGATTTGGACTAAGAAAACTCTTTCTTCCCCCTTCATTTTACCACATTACTCGTGTAATTTCTTTTATAATTGTCATCTCTGTGGCTGTGAGCATTGCAGCTGTCCAGGATACAAAATGCCAGAAGCTAATTTACTGCTCTGCTTAATTAAAGTAGAATTTACCATTGAAGGTAAAAGAAACTAGATCTGTTAGCTGCCATGAAAAATAGTAAGAAGTTTGCATTTTTGTTCAAAAGTGCCGTTTCTCCCCTAAATTTTCTAAAACTTGCTGGACACATTTTAAAAAAGGCTCAAATTTCCCCAGGCAACTGCAAAAATATCAACAGCTGGTGTTTCACAAGTAACAGACTTCTGCTTTAACATGGGCACCATGTAAAAAATGTGGCTGAAATTGATATACAGAAAAAAAGCACATTGCTTGAAGACTGACAGATTCAAAAAACTCTCCAATACAAACAAGCTTAGAGTTCCATATTGCAATCTTATTTTCTGTGTTGAATCTCTCTGTCCTTAACAATAGTAAACATACATCAATATGAAGGCAGGAAGAAGATAAGCAGGAAGGCTTTTACCTTTACAAATTACTTTTACACATTACCTTTACAAGTGTCTATCAAATGTTTGATATTCTTCAGAATTACTGCAGTTTCCTTTTTTTTTCTTGATTCTTCTCTTAGGCTGTTGTGGACTTTGAGAACAGTCACTAAATAAGTGGAACAGGATGCTGCTACTCACAAACAAACATATAATTAAAACGGATAGCAAAATACAAGCTGGCAATAGACTCACTGCATCATGTTTTTGTTGAACGCTGATGGTATTACATTCTAGTCAGCAAGGATCTGCCCACATATCTTAAGGGACTGTTGTTAAGGCCAATTGGAAAATAAATTTAAGAAACTCCTGCAGAACTGCAACAATATTCAGACCTTTGTTCAGATTAAACAGGAATTAAATTTATTTTCTGGATTTGCTTTCACTCATTTCTTGACACCAAAACCACTGCCATTTTATGATATGCTGTTAGCTGTTGAGAAAGCAGGAGGATGATAGCTCTGAGGCATTATGAAACCCAAGCTGCTTGACCTGAACAGTTTATGGTGACCTATGGTCCTTCTTGTCTCCCACTTGCCCCAGAAAACAGGATGAATAACAAATACTGCTTCATAACTTCATGGTTTGCAGGTGCTTACAAGGAAAGAACATAACAGCAGAGCTAAAACCTGAAAGCAAATAAATCCAGAAACAGTCTGCAATAAAACTATCTCAGAAGCATGGCTGGAAGATCGCTACGGCAGCAGCATTTAAATAAATCAAGAAGGAATAATTGCATCTCATTTTTTCTATTCATTTTGTTATTTCTGTTAGCAGAATCACAAATATTTACTATTATTTTAGTAAAACATGTTTTAAAAAGAATGCTTCTACCAATCTAGTGCACTTCACATAGCCAGTGTCAAAGGTGTTTTTTCTGATAGCAAGAAGTTCTTCAATTAAGAATTCTGTAATTAAACAGTCCAGAGAGATGTAAAATATAATTAGAAATACAGGCATGTATTTAGAGAAATAGGGATCTCTATGAGTTGTATTTTTAATGCATTTTATTTTAAAACCCAGTATATTTACTAGTTTGTGGATCTATGTGAATCTACACTGATTTGCAGGGTATTACGCTATCCTCATAGGAGGATTAATGGCAAAAACCTGAAGATTCCATGGATCACAATCACACTTGACGTATTTTAGTGTAATACCAACAGCAAATAAAGGTTCCATATTAAGTGTTATTGTTCTTGAGAATGAATTGCTTTTGTTCCAAACTCTTCCAATTGTCAATTTAAGATTTCAGATACAATTTAAGATTGTAAATTTAAGATTTAATATTCTACTAGATTACTTTCTGGACTTCTGAAACTTTGCAAAAAACATAAAATATTTTGTTACCAATATAGGTAAAATATGTAATCTGAATTGTTCTTTTTTAATCTGATGCATGCTGCTGGACTCTGCATTTTTAAATATTAATTTCAAATTGAAGATATGTGATAGCTTTCCAAAATATAGGAACTGCTTCTCCAGGGTGTTTAATGTGTGCAATACTACAAACATGTGTCTATTTTTACTGACCTAAATTAAAAGGTAGTGAATTTTAGTGCAAATGATTCTTCTGTTTGCTAAAAACTGTTGAAAACAAATTTTAACCGTTCTTAAAAGTAAATTATAGTTGTCTGTCAACGTATAAAGAAAATGTTGACTTCTCTCTAGATCATTTTAAATTTACATCTAACATAAAGGATTTAGAAACACAGCCCAGCATGGCTGGGCAAGAGAAACAACAGATATAAAAATTCTCAATGTGTCCTTTTTTACCTTGGTTTCCAAGGGTAGGAAAGCTGTGCTTGGTCTTTGAAATAGCTATGAAACCTTCTGCCAGGTTTACAGTACAGCTGGCAGAGAAGCAGCAGGACAAGCTACCATTCACTGGACATGTACAGTGACTAAACTGACCAAATTTGAGTCAATACGTATCCCACATATATTCCCGTGTTTCTACCCTTCCCTAATCCTGACTAATGTCAAAAGACTTGGGCACTATACCTGAGCTGCATTGCCTAGATTCTCTTTTTCATCTTCCTGATGGCTACATGAGAATTGTAATTGCAAGTTCTAACTCAGAATATTCTCTGATTCAGTAAAATTTCCTATGAATCTATTATCAATTCACGTAACCTACACAAATGTCTGCCAATTTTTTTCTTTGCATGGGCCACAGTGTGGGTATGACTGGGTATATGCCGTTTCTTACAGACTTCTGTAGGTGTTAAATCTCTGTAGGGGATTTCCCACAGCCTTCTGTAGGAGCTAGGTTTAAGATATACCTCTGCACACAACATTTTTCATTGACTCTTAGAACACAGTTTATTTCTGGGACACATAAGACTATGTTGTCTCAATCGTCTTGAGATTTTCAAGCCAGCTGTGAAGAAGTGTAATTTGGAGATGTCAAGACAGGTTCTGTAAGCAGAATACTAATATTAGCTTATTCTTATTGGCATTACTTCTAAAATCTTATTTCTAGTAGATGGACTCCTACTTGAGTTATCAAAGGCCACTCCCAAGTAAAAGCAAAATACAATAAAAGAGGTTTTTAACAGTACTTCAAATTTCTTTCATTATAAGAAAAAAGCTAAAATGCAGCACTTTGAATCCAACTCAGTGAAAGTTAAAGTAAATATTATAGAGAATGCACAAAATCCTTGTTTAATTATTTTCATAAAAGTATGACAAATTAAATTAATTAAACAAAAGCAATAAATTTACTGCTAGCAAATTCAGACACCAGAAGCCCCAAAATATGTTACATGGAAACAAAATATAACAGACCCAAATTCATGTAATTGGTTATTTATTTGTTGCCAGTATGCAATAACCCAAACATAACGAATTAAAAGCAAAAGAGCATATAAGGCTTCACCAGATTATGAGAAGAGAATGAACATCTTAGATTATGGGCATGCCAAAATTAGAAAATATTCACTTTTTTGCAATATCAGAGTGCACAAAAAAGTTCTTGGCTTAATAGAATTTTTCTTCCCTATGATTACTTCAGTGTCTGTGTTCACAGAGAAAATATTTCTAGTACACAAGTATTTTGCAATTTCTTTCTTATTCTTTCATTTTATTGTTGCTGCACTCTATTTTTATTAATGCTCTGCTTTCTACTGTTCTTGTTGGCTGGGGCCTTCTCTCATGCAATAGCATGATCAAAGGCAAATCTATTCTATTTTGTGAAGTGTTTTCTCTATATATAAATCAAAGAATTTCACTAGACTAAGGGCAGCAGTGATTCTGACTTAATAATTCTATTTATCTATTAATTATAGATATTATTTTAAAGTGTGGACTGTAGCATGATTCATTGTTTCCTATTAAATCTAGCTCTATGTTGATAAACTATTAAATAAGCACTTCGTTTTAGTATTGAATGTAATGATGTTGCTACCATTTGCATCCCAGGTTGAGCACAAGTACTGAAAGGTTCTAACTGCATTTGTAATCAGTTCTATATTAATATTTAGACGATTAAGAGACCTTCTCTAGCCTACACTACTCACCTGCCTACTCTTATTACTGTACCTTGTGCCCTGCACAAACAAGTTCTTGCTTGTCTTATTCACAAAGGAAGGTTTTGCTAGGAAGCCATCTCTGAACTATATTGTAAATTCATATGTATTTACAGAGGAGGGAAAGAACAAGAGAAATGGAAACCTGGAAGCAAGGCTCATTGCTGATAAATCCATGCTGCACAAATAGACTAAATTTCAATCATTTCAAAGAATCAACCTCCTGCCCAGAAGCAGAACACCAGGATTCTACTTCTGCTGGGTCCCAAATGTAGATGTCACACTACAGGTGTAGTACTAACAAGCTTCCATATGATCTTATGTGTATACCAAAGATATGAAACATGTTGACTAGGAGCTGCCTAGGAATTTGCCCTGAGAACCACTGAAGAGAGACTTCACTTCCTTAAAAAAAAAAAAAGTTCTGTGTTTGGAGGTTATTTTGTTTGTGGGTTGTTGGGTCCTTTTTTTTTAATCTGGGAAACATTCCCGGCATCTTCATATTAAATTCTAAAAGAAAACTCTTTGTATACGGTGAGTTTAGGTGATTCTCCCTATGGCACACTTGATAGGAGTTACTTTGGATCTGAAATGATGACATCTCTTAATCAATGTGATGGAACTAGAAAGCCACTACTGCATCGTACTCAAACTAGCACAAAGAGCAGAAGCCTACACAATCAGAAAAAAAAGGGTCAGAGGTATAAGAATATGAATATGAATATTTCACTCCTAAGTGAAAACAGGCCTCTAAAAGAATAGAGATTTTAAAATCATACTTTATCAAGAAAAAATGTTTTGATTCATTCACTAAATTGGACAAAAACATTATGATTCTGAACTCTCCCCACAATCTCCATCAAAAAGAGAACATAAGTGTTTTTCAAAAAGTGTGCAGCACCTCCCCACATTGAAAGGCTTGTTGAAATCAAAAGCACTATAAAAAATTAATTAACAGTCATTATTTCTAAGGTCAATCAGTCAGCATTTTCCACAGGGGGAAAGGACAGACTTCATCAAAGCGTTGCCTATTCTATCATAATTACAGAATAACGGAATAGTTAGGGTTGGAAGGCACCTCTGTAGATATATTTTCTCTAAAGCAAAGGAAGCAATATTTACTTTTTGCCAATGTAAATGATAGCTGCAACTGATCTTTGCATTTCCAAATAATAAAGCATAAAAGTCAAAATATGCAGCTTGGCCAGCCTGTGTAATTTGCCTCAGGATAAGTAAAGTTGAAGAGTGGTCCTACAATGACAGATAGTCTGTTCAGAGCACAGGAAAAGATAAAGGGATACTCAGAGCAGTGCTACTCAAGAGGAAACATTTGAGGATGTACCCTACGCTTTTATAGATTTTTCTCCTTTTTTTTTTATTCATGGTGCTATTTGTCAACTCTCTTTTCTTTGTTGGGACTCATTTAGTTGCATAACAGTATTCACTTTTGTCACATCTTTCGTGATCTCTACACCACCAGATCTGAAGATTTATGCTCTAGATCCCCAACAAAATTCTTTTCCATGACTTACTATTTTATTAATGAAGAGTGGATAACAGTGGAATTCTCAATGTTAATGATTATCATAAATTTTGCTGTTCTGTAGTGATGTAAAAATATCAGATAAATATATTCAAACCCCAAAATGGGCAGTGAGAAATCAGACAAAATTGCAACATACAGTGAAATAAAAATAACTGAATTAGACAGAAGTTTCAGAAGAACAGTCTCAGTGACAGGAAACTATTTTTCTCAGCTGTTTCAATATTATTTCATCAAATCATTAAAGCCATATGACAATGATTGCATGGTTTAGATTTTTGATTTTACCACCAAGTAAAGTTAGATGATAAACTATTGGGCAAATTATTGGGGCAGATCAGCAATATCTGCTGTATAAATGGAAATTATTATTTAATGTAGCTAAAAAATAATAATATCCTTACATGAACTGAGTATTTTCATATGCATATTTCAGATGAAGGTCACCTTAGTGTTAAGCTCTATGATTTTATTGCACTGTAAAACATTCTTTATAGAATCATTTAATAAATCAAATTGAATACTACCTATAAATAAGGCTGATAATTCCCAGAACAGTAAAATCAAAATGTTCCAAAAACGGAGTGATTTATTTTTCCTGTCTTCTTACTAAAGCTATGGACTGCAAATCTTTCGATACAGAAATCTTAACGAAGGTGTGTATCTCTAATAAATTTTCATCTCATTAAATTTCATTTTCTATGTTTTTTCTTTTCAACTATAGATCTTAAAATCAGAATAACCTGAGAAATGTGTGCTTTCTAGTATTTTTATTGTATGTTCATCTGTTGAAAACTGCTTACTACTAACAACTTTTTAAATACATATAGCTCTATAATCAAGCAAACCAGTATAGGCCAAGTCACTTTTTAGTTTTGGAACTGTAATAGTATAATGGCAGTTGCAACAAATATTTTATGGTAAAATAGAAATTTCACTTCTGTCTCTGAATATTATTCAAATCCTGTTACAATTCTTAAATAGGATTATCTTTCAGAGGGATTAAAATAAATGACATGTCATAATGACTGGTTAAACAATAAACAAGGCTTTGTTTAATTATTATTGCACAGAAAGTTACTATCACTCTAACATCATTATTATGATTGGAAGAAGGGCTTTTACAATGCCACATTATTTGAGAATGTGACAGGGTTAACGGCTGGTTCAGAGTTTCCATAAGAAATCAGACTCTTCAGACACCTTTGAGCATTTCCCTGACCTGACCTTCTAATATGGTTGATGGCTATATGGGGTGTCTACTCTGTTACGAAAGCATTGTCTGTTCTATTAATTAAGCAAATTGCATAAAGTTCTACATGATTGTGAGAAAACACCTTTACTTTCCTGTAGCAGCATGGTGTAGGCTCTATAATCACACCTCTCTGAGAACTATTCCATTACTCATTTTCATTCCCTTACTCTTCGAAAAAAAAAAAGAAAATCCTAAATATTCTCCCAAGAATTACATTCTCTGTGCTCAGAAAACAGACTCAATAGTTTCTGCTTGCAATAACATCCTTAGCTGCCAGTATTTTTTCTGGGTTTATGGTCAAGCTACAAAAAAATAGAATTTTACCAATTGATGTTTGTTTCACTTCTGTAAATAGAAGTAGATACGAGTATTAAAATCCTTGCTGTCGCTTCTATGATGCGTACACATTTAGGTCTATAGACATAGACGCAAACAGAGGTGCATGATACACTGTCACGATATGATATGCAACAGCAACAGAAAATCACTTCTCTGGGTTCAGTACTATGTGAATAGATATAAAAAGGCATGAAAAGGATTCACGACTAATTCATCCGTATATAGCAACCACATTTTACTTTCTGAACCAGTGAACTTCAGGAAACCACTTGACACTTAAAAATAAGCCCCCACTCAGATACAAATAAACTGAGTTGTTCACTTTGCATAGCATGTAGAAAGAATTCTTCAAGGCCTGCTGTTTGGAAGATGCAGAAAAGACCACAGTGAAAACAGAGGCTTCAGTAGGTAACAATACATCTACCTGTCGGAAGGGAGAAAAAACCAAATTCTTACTTTATGAGCAAGGGCAGAAGGAACTGAGACACATCATATTTCCCTCATTATCCTGTTCTCACCCTGCAGAATCTGCTATTGTGCTGGAATAGCCTAAGACAAAGAGGTAGTAAAAGACAGGAAAGGGGCAAAGACAATTTCCCTCTCCTTTTTGTCTTCCCCTGAGGAAGCTGCTCGTACACAGCTTGCTATCATCATCCACTGCAGAAAAATGTTCTTAACAACATTTTATTGCCTTTGACTGCTTTCAGTGGGAACATAGGGTTAGATTTACCCGCTGATCTGAGCAACAAAAGCAGATCTTGGTCTCCAAGTAAAGTCGTAATTTAGGTAGAATTGGGGTCAGCAATTGTTTAAATTAAATCTGCAATGGAAATTCTGCTGCCTTTTGGCGTTTAAAAGAATCTAAGTACCAATAGCACATTAAAGTCTTCTATCCCACATGTTTAGCTTGTGACAAGAAGCAAACATCTCTAACTCTGTTTTATATCATTTTATCAGCATGATCCAGCAAACAAAACAAAAGAACATAGAAATTAGTTGAGTGTACAGTACAAAGTTCACCTATCGGCAAAATACACAAAGCTTGACGGAATTGTGAAAATGTGACTTTTTTTTTTTTTTTTAAAGTTAAAATTCATTTTAGTTTAGAAAAGAAAATGATGGCTAAGAGGAAAGAAAAATAAAAGCCCGAAACAGTAAGTTCAGTCTATTCATTGCTTACTCATCTTTTACTCCCAAATGAAAATAAACTAAATTACTTGTGGCAAAGAGTTATCAATTCTATGTCCCACTGTCCATTTAGAAAAAAGGTTTATAAAAGGCCTAGAGGATCAAACTTTCCTTTTCCTTCTAAAAATCGTATATTTTGAAACTCACAACCATCCAATGAATTGTCTTAGCTCATATGAAATGATAAAGTTTCTTCTTTAAAGAGACTTAGAAAACCATTACAGTGTAAGAATTTGCTGGTTTCAGCAGTTCAAAATAAAATTAGGTTGGACAAAAAATGCGCGAATTGGTTAATGAGAAGATCTGGATCTTTTTTTTCAGTACATAGAAGCAACTCCTCTAAAGCCAATATTCTCCTTGTAGCATAATTTTATGTTCCCATTAAATACTCATCCTAAATCCACCCTGAAACATTAGTATACACCTTTAGACTGTAGAAATGCTTGGGTTTTATCTGGAAAGGTTTTGAGAGTGCACAGATGGCTATTACAGATTACTAAAATGGGACTGTGCAATAACAGTGCCAGCTGTGTAACAACTGGTCCATCTCTAAAAGAGACTGCAAATCCAAGGAGGTAATCCTTTCAGTAAAGGTCTGAGAGCTGCTTCAGGGGAACTGAGGCTCTACATTAGGAGGACAGAATTCTTTTACAAAAAGGACAGAAGGCTTCTAGCATACTTGCCATTAAAACTGTGTTTCCATAGGTGGTTTAGGGAAATGAAAGAGCTCAAGTACTCTCTTTTATATTACAACCATTATACCACTCAACAGTCATCTCTGTTTTATTTTAATCTTACTGATCTGACCATAAAAAATTAATTCCAGAGAGGTTAGATCAGTGGAGAGAGTCACTAGAGGGGCAGGCTGATTTCTAGACCATTAATCCTAGCTGAGGTCCACAGTGCTTGAAAACTATCTCTGGAGGCATATTTGCTAGTTTATTTGAAAATATATGGTGTCTTTGCATATCATTGAAGTAGTTGGGGAAAAAAACCACAAAAATTAAAAAGAACTGCATTCAAAAGCCAGCTTCTGAATACTTAAATTTTGACACCATTTTTTATTTCTTTCAAGAGGCAACAATTCCCCACATAATTTGTCTTCTCCTTCATTTTTTTTCCCATTTCTTTTGTTCTGGCCCACTGATAAATTTAGCAATTTGAGATCCATATTTCACTAAATGCCTTTTTGATAACTGCTGGAACAGTTATTACATATGTTTGGTATCCTAGGGTTCAGTGCAATAGAGATTGACAGTAGTAAGTATCTTGCAGAGCAGGTATTTTGATATCAGCCACAACTAATTAAAGTAAAAATTTAAATAATTATATCATTGTTATGAATACAGGACCATCTTCACAAAGGTGTCAATAATGTCACATAAGACTGTAAAAAGAAGAAATTGATATTACAGCAGATACTGCTTTCTGGTGTCTCAGCTGAAACACTGAAGACCAAATAAACTATACAGTCACTTTTTTCTCCTACACTCAGATTTAAGCAAAACTCTTACTCCATACCGAAGCAATGTAGTAGTAACTATATTTTCCATGTTTATACTTAAACAAATACATGAATGAAGCAAATCTTCTTCCAGTCTTTTTGGCTTTTTTTCCTCTATCATGAAAACTAGATCTAATCCTTACTCAGTACAAGGAACCTGACCCTGGGAAAGTATCAACATTAACAACAAAAATAACTGGGTCAAGGACCCAGTTTTCACAAGGAGCTTAATCAGTTGGGGATTTAAAATTCTAGTGTGTGCTTGAAAATCTTAACTAAAATTTGTCCTTCCAGAAATTAAAGAGAGTTTTTCATGAGATTTGAATTGAATTAATGAAAATGACTGGATTAAGTTTGCTGCATGGCAATACAATTCTATTCTTTCAGAAGCTGCAATTCACAAATGTATGTATAAAGGTAGAAGACAAAAGCTAGATAAAAATCTCTTCATCAGATCATACATAAAATATATGGCTCGAGGGGATAGAAAATGTTCTCATGGCTGGCTAAGCAGGGGAATAGCTTTGACTACCGTCATCACCTTCTAGTAGCAGAGATGGTATTGAGCATAAAACCTTTCAATAGTTCCTGCAGCAATGTCAGCTGGAGTTCAAGCAGTACCAAAGACTGCTGGAGTGCCCTTTACAAGGCAAAGTTACTGTCCTGTTAATGATCTGTTTTGTTTTCCTGATAATGTCATTTGTCCTGGTTTATGCCTGACTTATACCACTATTAAGGAATAAAATCATAGGTATTTGCAATGATATAACATTTTAATACTCGTCTTTTTCCAAAAGTTCATGTATTTTTTCACTGGAGGAGGTCATTATTTAGTGCTTCTATTAGGGTAGACCATGCCTTCTGAGCTGAGTCTTTTTTTGGTTTAGATGTAATGGCTCTTTTATAGACAGTTGTATCATAAATTGTTTTAACTATTCTATTTGGGCCTTTTTTCTATTAAGAATTATTATTGTGCCTCTGGCTTAGGAACTTTACTTGCTAATTCTCCAGTTTTCTTACATCAGTTTTAGGGCTTCCCTTCCTGGAAGGTTCCTAATATTTTATGAGGTGACATTTCTTATGTTCCAACCTTCATCTGAGAGGTGACTCCTTTCTTAGTTTGAGGTGGATTGTCTAACTAGGGCAATAACATGACATACACTGAAGATCACTTTTAAAAAAAATTAAATAAGGACACTCATTTATTTCCTTCTAATCATCCCAGAGGGAGAGTTATCAGAGCTGAAATGATAAATACTTTTTTGGAAGTTGCTTTGGATTTATACCATTAGAAAATGGCTTTTTGTTTTCATGCAGGTGCAAACCAGTCATTGGATAACTCTCTAATATTCTTTAAAAGTGTTTCACTCACTAGACATAATGAAAGGAAAACTTCAACAAAATTATTTGGAGATCACCATATAGTACATTCTCTAGCTAAGACAACTAGATAGACGGCAGGAAAGATAGATAGCAGCCAGATAGATGATTTAAAGCTGGCCAGGGCACATGAAGGGAAAAATGGCTCTTGCAACACTTTTGCAGCATGAGAGGCTGACAAACACTGGATATTCCAACAGAAAATCCACCTAAAAACAGAGCCTTACGAGTGATAGTATTTTCTGTCTACAAGCTTAGCTCGTTTCCTCCCCATTTGCTTAAGAAGGTAAAGGTTGGAAAATTAGCAACTTTTGATAGACATTGGAGGAAATGCTTGCAGGAAGAAGCAGGGTAGGAGACAGAATTAATTATATTGGTGCCCTGGAAATAATAAAATGGCACATATTTAGTAAAAATTAAGCTGTTTATTTCGGGGGACTATTTTTTTTTGAGGTTTCTTCCGAGAAAATATATTCACTAACCTGTTTACATTTGGCTAGCCCACCTTGCATGTTTTTCTTCATCTAAATTGTGACATATAATTGTTTGACCAAGCACAATATTTTTAGTGTATTTCATCCCACTCTTCTAGCAAGGATTTCTGAGTGAGGCTGGCTGCTATCTTCTGTAATTTCGTGCATTTATATATGTATATTTATATATACATATTTCAAACATGGTATAGATTCCACTTTTTTTTTATCCACTAAAGACAATTAAGAGCTGTGAGATTAGAATGACGCTCCTTCACTTTATGTCAGAATTTAAAGGGAATTTTCTGCAACAACTTTTGTCTTTTTTAATGCACCTTTCAAATGCAACTGAAAAAAAAATCAAACCCAAAGATGCAAAATTTGTTCAGTTTCCTACTTTCTTAATACAAAGAATGTAGTGGAAATAGAATGTATATTTATAGGACAGAGACAACACATAAGAGTTCAAGTAAGGAGGTGATTTCTTATAGCTTGCACAACAATATTCTCATAAGAAGTAATGGGTGCTATTCTCATTTAGACGTTATCAAAAACACTGCTCTTATCTCCCCTTGGAAATAATGATACTTTATTTTGCTATTGGTACTTCAAGTTTTTGTATTGATATATATGTAGGGCTTTTAAGATTATAAGCACGTCTAATACCTTATGTACCAAGTTATAGGCATCACCTTAATAGTGTCAGCTGGGCACAATGTAGATCCAAAACACTACCAGGAGTTGAAAGCAGAAATAGTATTCTATGAAAAGAGCCAATAAAAAATTTTCTTACATGCATGTTTTCCTTGTAGCAGTAGTTAACATTTTTGAGCTGGACAAGACCACCACACATTTCAATGAATTTAGAGCTCTGGCCAACCTTCCCAAAGTGCTGTTATTCTGAGTTTTTCAGAACGACTGCAAAAGCCCTCAAAAATTGCACCAACAGCAGTGACAAAAAGTCTTCCAATTGTATTCCTACTCTGTTATCCTGGGTAACAAGTTTGCAGAGCAACATCAGTGGAAGAAAAGAAAATATGCTATTGTCTACGAGAAGTTTGACAATACCCGGAAGCGCACAGCTAATGCTAAAAGCAATGACCTAAGCATAACATCCTGCAATAAAGTGCATCCATATTATTGCCTTGAGCTAAATATTGCTTTAGGTGAACCAGTACTTTTGTCCTGACTTCCATTTCTAGTTATAACAAGTCATAAAAGGAATGCCCAGTGATATTTTCACATGTCTACACAGATATGCAACACACAGTATTAATGGTATGCTTTCCCAGGGTCTAGCAGGTTACTGAAAGGGAAGTTATTCAGCCCAGGCCTGATGAAGAGAAAATACAAGATTACAGCACATGTGATGTCCTGCAGAGAGTCCAGGGACATCTTATTTAGCAGTGTGCACCAGCTGCAGCACAATACTGAGTTCAGATTCATCTGTCTTCTCAGCAAGGCAAATTAGGCAAGACAGAATCTCATGCTGTCAAAAATCCAATGCTTTAAACTAAACTACCAGAGGTACCCCTACTAGATACAGGACAGTGTACTCCACCTATCTGGAAGCACGAGAAACCTCCTCCATCAATACCATCTGCAAAGGTGTCATTGCCAGTACTTGTGGCAAGGCACCGCATCTGAGAAGTCATACCTGTCTTTTTCTTCTGTGCTATCTTCCACCAACAGTATCTGTATAGATCACAGTGGTCTACTTGACTTCTTTGAAAGTGCTTTCTTTACCCTATTTTAATTTGTTACATCACAGAAGACTGTATCTTTCTGACGCAAGAACAAGGGAAACTAAGATCCAAGCAGTTTATATGTTAAGGACTATACAAACCACTGCTTCTGTTTCATATGTGGCTAGGGTGTTCTTATTAATAGCTCATAAATCATAGAATCATAGAATGGTTTTAGTTGGAAGGGACCTTAAAGATCATGTAGTTCCAACCCCTTTGCCATGCACAGGGATGCCTTTCACTCAACCAGGTTGCTCAGGGCCCCATCCAACCTGGCCTTGAACACTTCCATATCTTCTCTCAGTTCGAGAGCCTCATCACGATCACAAGAATCTCTTCCTAATATCTAACCTAAACTTCTCTTTCAGTTTGAAGCTATTCCCCCTAGTCCTGTCACTACAGGCCCTTGTAAATTGTCTCTCTCCATCCTTCTTGTAGGCTCCCTTCAGGTACTGGAAGACTGCAATTAGGTCACCCTGAAGCCTTCTCTTTTCCAGGCTGAACAATTTAAATTGCCTTAGCCATTCCCCATAGGAGAGGTATTTCATCTTGTTGGCCTTCCTCTGGACTCCCTCCAACAGGCTGGTGTTCTTCCTACACTGGTGACCCCAGAGCTGGACACAGTATCCTGGTGGGGTCTCAGCAGAGCAAAACAGGATCACTTCCTAAATGTTCAGTAGAGTTTGATTTTAACATACAACTTTCTTGTCAGTTTTATTGTGAAAGACAGAACAGAACAATCAAAGACATTATTTCCTAACAAATCTTTTCTCATACGTTGGTCTCCTCTCCCCTCAGTCTCTGACAGCTCTTTCAGATTAGTAATTATTGGTAGGTAATAGCATTTAGGAGAAGCTCACAGTTGCACCACTGACTTAATGGCAGATGATTTTCTCCCTGTGAGATTCCCGAGCATATGCCCTCCTCAGTTTAGGATTTGGCTTCTCTTGGCAGTGTGAAAAGGTACAGATGGTTTAGATTGTAGCCATTTTCTCTGAAGGATGAGCTATTACTATTAATGATGATATAAGAGTCTCATACTGTTTGCTCTACCGTGGTAGAGCTATAAAAGTCAACTAGAAAAGTCTGGTTACATAAATGATTTTCTCATTTTCCATCCCTCCAGAACTCAAATGGTCAAGGAGGATGGCAATTCAAATGAGTCTTTTCTTCCAAATCTCTACTGAACATGGAGTCTGTGCTTACTCGATAGGAGGTTTTAGATGTCAGTAAGGCCACACTGCAAACTAAAACCAGTAGAGAATGACCACTCGCCCTTTTGAATCATTCAAAATTCATGGTGAACAAGTGTATTTAGACATTCAGTTTATAAGCCTTTCAGATTTACGAAATCATGTTTTTCTGCTTTATGATGCATATAAATATAAATTCTTACCTGCAGAGAGAGAGTACAGTCAGAAAACTTAAGGGGTTTGCAAGGAAGAGCTCAAGGTAAAATATCCTTTCCCACTGAGCACTCCACAACCGACAACACTCAGGTTGTAGGTGACAAAAGCATGGAAGATTCTTTTAAGAAGCTTGTAATACTTTTGAACTACTGTGCTTTAAAACTAACAGTCCCATGTGCATACAGAGATATTCTTGAATCTATTCTTCAAAGCAAACAAAACTGTTTGTAAAGGTACAAGTTTTATATTTAATAATAAATTAAAAAAACTATATAACTTTCAAATTTTAGTTAAGTGAAATATTTGATACCTAGTAGAGCACATATCAAAATTTTTACTTTAATAACCAGTTTTCCTACAGCAAGGAAGTATAGCAATGAATACAAATATGTTGTTGCACATAACCAACAACAAGTTTTGAAATTACAAGAGTCCACTAAGAGCCTGGGCACAGAAAAGTCACAAATATTTTTCCCAGCTGTATTATTTTATTCTACAGTATCAGCTGCTAAACATTTATTTCAGTGGTGAGGCACATCACACTAAAAACTTAAGCTATACATCTAAGTTTCTGGCCAAGTTCTTAGGTTTTCCATTTTCTAAGGTTATAAATAACTGCAAATGTAGTAACTTCTACCATCTTCTTTGATTTGCTTCACTTCTGCACTAGTGACTGCCAGCTCTTGGACTAGTTCTAGCCATTAGATGACAAAAAACCTCATATACTAGATTTATCTCTTCTATTCTTTTTCCTATATTCTATTTTGCCACAAAATGCAACTTTTAGCTAATGACATTTTCTTCATTTTAATGAAAATAGCAAGCCTGGTTACTTCCTCCAGCTTATATGTGAGATCATGTGGCTTTAAAGAGTTTGTATGAAAACAGAACCTCAATCAAAATATTTCTTGCAATTACACCACTGTAGACTGCTTCCCAACTCTTGTGAGCTGAACTGGAGGAAACACCTGGCCCCTCTTGCTGTGCATCTTTTATGATATTGGCTGCACATCAGTAACCTGAAATATCTCACTGGTCTTAACTCATATATGGTTGTTACAATGCACACATCCAGAAAACAAGGATAGCACAGATTTCACTCTATTTGATTCAGTGAAACTTTGCAAAGTAAACATTATATCTGCGGGGTTTTTTTACTTCAGCTGCACATTTGCTAGTGTGGACTCAAACAATTTAGGAAGAGGAAATAAGATACACAACAGCACGAAAGGAGAAAGATACACTTACCATGTCACAGAAAAGAACTTAATTTATTATGCTAATTCTTTTTATTTAAGTATTTGAATCTAGATGTGATAACTTCTCCTGAATCAGCTACTAAAAAACTGACACCCAAAGTGTTTGTCTGACAAACTTGTCTGCTTTCAGGGAGGCTGTGATTCTGAGGCAGTCTAAAAAGTTCTAGATTCTTCTAATCCATATAACCAACAACACAAGTGCACCCCTGTATGTAATCTAGGAATTACATTTTTCTAAGATGGGTCTTAGATAGGCATAATCTTCAAAAGTATCCCTCTTTTTGCAAAGCAAAAAACTGCTGACTTTCCCTCCTTTAGTACATCAGGATGACCATTCCAGTAAAACCTAGGCGCTATAGATGGCAATTCCTCTGCAAATTCAATTCCTCTCAGACTTTACTGGCCTTCGTCAATTCCTACATGGTCTTGATTTTCTCCTTGCTCTTACTGAATCCATTTCACTTTGTTTTACAAATATATTGCTGATCCTTTCCCAGCAAGTTCTTCCTGCTAAGACTACTTTCCGTGCTGAATGGATTCTATCCTGATCAGATAGGAACAATCTAAGCTAAATTTCACAGAAGCATACAACAGCAGCATTTGGCTCACAGATCGTCTCAGCCTATAGCCCTGCCATGACAGCTGCTCCCATGATAAATGATAGGAGCTTACAAACAAGGCAGAGTTGCAAAGGCTGGTGGATTTCAAGGAACCATTTGCTAAGGTATTTGCAGATAGAGCAGCTATTTACAATGCCTAGTGTAGCATTTACTGTGCAAAAAATGGATATGAGATCCTTTAGCATTCCCTAGCCATACTGATGCTCTCATCTATTTTCATTTGTCTCCCCTTCTCTAGCTTCTTCTCATTCCTCCCCACACACATGCACAAGTACGCATAAAACCCTCTTCTGCTCAGAAATATTTTCCTAGGAAGTTTCATGAGGACAGATTCTGGATAAATACACAAGATAAAGAAGTAAATTACAGGAATAGGAAGAGTCCTTGCTAATTGTTTGCGGCAGCAGTGTTGGATTCCAATGAAATTTCTACTGCCTTCTAACTAAAATGCCATTTAATTTGTAAGTGTAATAACAAATCTTCTGACATGGAATCTAATCTAATTCCCGTGCAATAATTTATTTTAAATCTTTTAACCCCTGTATTGCCTATGTTTTGACCAAGACTTAGTAATTATTAAGATTATAGTGTTAATAACTGGATGATAATAAAATAAAAATTTCTAAATTGTCAGGCGGTTTAGACATATATATCTTTAACATAAAAAGCTACATCTATACATGAACTCCCTATAATCCAAATAAATATTTTAAAAGAAATCACAGCAGCAGTAGTGATCAGTAGTTAAAACACTAGAACAGACTTGAGAGTTTGAAAAACTTGATTTCCTTTGCTATGCAAAAGAAAATATTACTTCTGTCTGAGAAATAGAGTGCTCACATAACCTGAGGAATCAACAGGCCTGCAAAACCTCCCCCCTTAAGGAAACACCTGTTAGGATTTAATCTTGCATTTATCTCAAAGTAACCCAATGCAGTATTATTTCCCAAATGGAAAGAGATTCTTAAAATATAATCAGACACAGGATTTCATTCTGTTTAATTGTATGAGCAGTCAGTCAAGGTGAATGATATAGAACAAATAAAAATAATCCCTGCATTTCAACACCTCACAAAAAGGCAAGAAAATATCCCAAAGTCAACCAAAAGTATCCTAACAAGAACAAATATTTCTAAGTGTAATTCTATAGATCATTACCTTCCATACTTGAATAACATATTGATTCCCCTTTCGAAGTCTTGCATTTTCTAGGCACTGAAACAGAAAGCAAGAGAAATTTATGCACTGACAGGATGCATATTCACATACTCTAATCTTAACAATCTATCTTAGGCTGAAGCTAATATAATAGTCTCCTTAGATCTAGACTGCAGACCCTTGAGAAAAGAAGGCTATTGCTTTGTGCAATTCAGACAAAAAAAAGGAATCTCCTATCCTGAACATCTGCAGAAGTGAAGAACAAACCCCAGTGGTGCAGGAAGGATAGGGAGAGCTGCCTAACTTGAACAACCACATTGATGATTTCAATTTAGTCCATTATTTTCTTATCTCACAGCTTTTTTACATAACCAAGTGCTTTTGTCAGCGTATATGAGACATCAAAGACCAAACCAAGAAAAACTGCTATTGATCATTGACAATTACAAGTGTGGCACAGCAGTACTTACAGATATGAGGAATTTTCCTGAATACAATACCTTTTTTCATTGCAGAATTAAAAGGAAGAAAAAGTAGAATGTTTTGTGGACGACTTCCTGCTCAGACCAACCTCTCTATATACATCATTTCAAATCAAAGCAAGTACTGCTCTGATTCATGCATCTGCACTGAAGCAGGCAAGTCTGGACTTGTTTGATTCTGGCATATTCCTGGTAAGTAGAGCTACTCTTTGAATCTTATGGATACTTAATTACTTATAGAATATAAAGAATAGATTGAAAGCAACTCATCCCAGTACATTCAATTGCATGGTATGAAGGATATTCATCTAAGATGCAGACTAATCATACAAATCAAATCTTGACTCTGAGCCTGGCAGAAACTTTAATTAAAGAAGCATCTAGATTTCTAGGTACAGCTAAGGGTATAATTCATGCACATAGTAAGTACTATAAACTGCTTCCACTGTCAAACATATCTGAAAGTATTAAGTAGGAAATGAGATATCACCTGATCATGCATTGTTAAAGGCAGAAAAGTCTGCCAAAACACAGAACTCATAAGACAGATTCCTTGCACAAGCTGAAAGGAAACCAGATTACTTGCTTTCAGTGTAGGTAATCTAGCTAACTTTAAAGCCCTGTGGTACTGAGAAAAATACTCCTCCCTGTCATGGTTTGAACCCAGCTGGAGATGAAACACACAGCTTCTCACTCAAGCCCTACTCTCTTCCCCGCACTGGTGGAATGGGGAGAGGAATTGAAGTAAAACTTGTATGCTGAGATAAGAATAGATTAATAATTGAAAATAAAGTAAAATACAATAATAATTGTAAATAACAATAACGATAATGAAAAAGATAAAAAAAATCCAAATGATGCACAGTGTAATTGCTCACCACCATATGACTGATGACAGATCCCCACTTCCTGAATCCAGATTGGCTCCTCCTTCTGGGTAACTCCCCTATTTCATATAGCAGGTATGACATTCTGTGGTGTGAAATATCCCATTGATCAGTTCAGGTAGTATGTCCCAGCTATGCACCCCACCAGAGGTTTTTTTCAGGGTGTTTTTTTTTGTTGTTGTTGGTTGGTTTGTTGGGGTTTCTTAGGGGTTTTTTGGGGTTTTGTGTGCCTCCTCACTGGCAGAGCATGAGACAAGCTAAAAAAGTACTTGGTTTAGGATAAACATGATTTAGCAAGAAAATCAAAACACTAATGTGTTATCAACACGATTCTCATTCCGAATCCAAAACACAGCACTGCAACAGCTACTGAGAAGAAATTAACCTTATCTTAGTTGAAACAAGATTACTCATTTTTCTGCATTTCGGGCTGTCTGTACAAAAAAAGAAGCCAAAAAATTTTACAGATGGAACAGATGGTTTCACCTTGCACTTGAATAGAGTACACCATCAAGGGCAAAGGATTAATCTGTGGAGAGTTATGTATGTTCTCAGTTGCCAGTGTTCTTTCTCACACACAGGCAATTGGGACAGTGATAAGCAATGAAATTTTTTTCTGTACCTTCTTATCTGGCCCTTTCAAATCATAGAGAAATCTGCTGGGTTCTCATCCCCAGTCATAATCAAATTTGAGCCACAGTTCTCCCACTGTGCTTTATCTGCAATTTTAAGTTGGCCCTATATTAACTTTGCACATCAGCTCATGTGGTCTCATCAGGACTTTAGACAATGCTGAGACTCAGATTTGTTTACTGACCATGTTCAACTCCAGACTACAAATCACCTCTGAAAATGCCAAGCCCTTCTCTCCACAGTGCATATACTCAAGCACAAATCACTTACAGATTCATCATGCTGATACAAGAACTCTTAAATTAAGAAAAAAAAAATTAAAATTACAACACTGATTGTTCTTTGACTTACAGAGCTGTAAATAAAAAATAACTCTTTTTATTCAATTATGCTACAAAAATATAAAACTGACCTAAGAGAACAGAAAGTAAAAAAAGCACCCCCATGTTCTCTCCTATGTATGTTAATAAATGACCGGCAAATGCCAAATCTTTATATAGGATTTAAGGCAAATGACAATTTTATTACCAATTGCAGAGTGTTATCCAAGATTGCTGACATGCTAGTGCAATAGAGAGACTTATCAGTTGTTTATGGCTTTATTAGAGTGAGGAAAAGCATTAAAATTATTATCTCCTTACAGACGATCATGTTACATCCAACTCTCCCAGGGATGCATTAATACTGGGGTAGAAACCATGTATATGCTTCTGGATAATTTCCTGAAATCAAAATTCCTGCTGGAACAGCCAGACAAGCACAATGGGATGCTCTAAGGTCCTCAAAATTTTACATTCATCTTTCCTGGTTCTCTCTAGCATTTGTAGATGGACTAGCATTTTCAGATACACAATAACACTGTGTATGTAACTCCAGGCACTGACACAAATATGGTGGAGGATTTTGTCAAATCCTTTTTTCCCTATGAAATAGACAAGAAGAAGTAATAGAAGTTCAGAAAGTATCTGACATCTATGCACATGGAGGGATTTTTTTTTTCTGTGACTTCTTATTTAACTTCTTTCACATATGGTGCTATAGAAACTGAAGATGAGATAACTTCTAAAAAGATAGAAAAGGACAGTACTCACACTTTAAAAATATTAGCAACAAGCAAAAGTCCCAATTAAGCACATTAATTTTAAAAATTATTCAATTTTTTACAATGAATTAGGCTTATTTTTAAGAACGGCTTTCATAATAAATAGGTAGGTTTTTGTTCCTTATTTTAGTCATGGAAATCTGATTTAAATCTATATTTTGGCTCATTTTGATCTATATTTACAGAGCAATTAGTGACTTGCAGTGGTCTGAAGCGGCTTGCTCAGAAACTGCAGATTATCATGCAGTTTCATCTGAAAAAAAATATGTTCTTCCAAGACTAACAGGCAAAACTGGGAACTCAGACTTCTAGTCATTTCTGATGGAGAAACATGAGTGAAGACCAGAGGAGCAAATTTGTTTCTCCTTCAGAAAAAAAAAAGGCATTTTGCCTTGTTAAGGAGTACATAGAATTACTTACCTCATTAACTTTCTACCAATACAAACAAGAAAAACATCTTCGTAAACCTTGCAAATATGAAAGGAAATGTAAATTGTTGTCATAGAGGAGCTGAACACCCATACAAAGTTGATGTGATACTAATCCCTAGGAGGGCTTTGATACTATATCACTTGCACAAAATCAACAATCTCTTCCAACACAGCTATCCTGGAGGGAAGAAAAAATCTTAAATGCTTAAATGAGAAGTCTTTAAAAAGCATAAAAAATCACAGCATGCTTGCAAATCCAGTTGTTTTCATGCCTCTTAAAAACAAAACTCTGCAGTATCCAGACTGGTGAAATGAAAGCAAAGCAAAAAGCAAATGCAGAGGTCAAGAGGGTAATGACTTCATTTGAACTATTTGGTGAACAGATCAATAAGTCAGTGAATCAATATTGGGGGGCTTTTTAATTATAAATTACATCCAAGCTGAATGACAAAATGAAAAGTGACATAAGAATGCAGAACTATGTCAGAGCTGACATAGTCAGGAAAGCAAAAAGACAGACCAAAACTGTTTGAACTTTCAAAACCAAATATGACAAGTTATATATTATTAAGAGCATTAACAATCCATCTCTCATTCTATCACCACTCAGCAGGGTCTGTAAATCTTTATTTGACATACTGAAACAATAATGATTAAAGACATTCACAGCTTTTACTGTTTTCTTATCTAGTAGGAATGGGAACAAATATAAACCTTGCATGTGAAAGAAAGGATAGAAGGCAAGGAAATTATCTGATTGTCACAGATTTTATGCAAATGGAAGGAGGGTCAGTGCTTCCATTTATATTATTTCTTAATATTTTTCCAGCTGAATTAATGAAGATAAAATATTAGGATCAATAAAGCCTACAACAGAGTTCATGAAGAAGAAATCTGCTCTCAAGGAATATGAAGTATGCAAAAATGTATGGCAACATTACATGCCCTTGCAGGACATGAAGACCACACAGGATGGAGGTAACGTGTGAAATGAAAACATATTCTGAAAAATGATAAAAGACAGCACTGCAGCCTGCTCACACATACCTCCTGGGGAAAGAGGAAGGAAACATGAAACTGAGAACTAGATAGAGCAAAGCAGAAAGGACAAATTCAATTAACCTCTGCCAGAGAAGGCATATTTTCCCTGTTCCTTCGTTATCAGTTATATCACTTTCAGTGGATATAGTCAGGATTTCAGCATAGGAGATTTTGGTAGGCAAAAGTCAACTCTTGCATCTTATTACCTTGTCATCCCCAAAGCAGAAAGCCAACAGAGTTTACAATAGTGGCAGGAATAAAGGCAAACAATATGATGCAGAGTTTTGACCTGCAAAACAATTAAACATTTTTGTTCACTTCATATTTAACTCCTGACATATATTTCATATTGCTCTGTTATGCAGCAGAAAAGTGTAACCAGATTTCACTATATCTGGAGTATGGTCAAATAGAAGCAAAGTGTAGATGTAAAAATTACATTCACCAGCCAAAATAAAGCAACGGAAGTATTACCGATAAATCATCATCATCATCAGCTGGGGGTTTGTTGCTTGCTATGAGATGAATAATTACACAGTCTAACACAGCAACAGGCACCCTTAATCTCTGAAAATGTGTCAACACCTAAAAATATGGGCACAGTCAGAAACACTTTCTGAGCACATTAAATTAATTAAATCAAATGTATGTTATTAGATGTAAAGTCATTGTATCAATCTATGAACCATGGTCAAAAGAATGAATTTTTTTTGTATTCATGTAAGTTTTGGTTTCATGCTGAGGTGTAATAATAGGGATTATAGAAAACTTTGAGGTCCAGAAATTATGTTTATTAAGAAAATAAAGTGTCAGACTTAGAGACTGTTCAAAATTCTCTTATTTAGTTCACTATCCTTTGGATTACATATGGATTATACCCTACGAGATATTGTGTCATAGGATGTGGCTATACTATTTAAATTTTAAATAAAATTTTAAAAGGACAAACAAAACAAACCGAAACAAACCAAACCAACACTACTGTGCGATCACTGCCAGAACTGTGACTGGAGGTGAATGCCTGCTCTGGAAGCACAGCACCATTTCAGTGCATGGCACCGGCAGCAGAGCAGGTACCCCGCCATAGAGAATTTTGTTAATTTAGGTGGAGACAAAACTCATAGAGCTGGCTTGAAGCACATAACCCCAGCTATCTTGGAGGATCTCTGCACTGTGCTACTAGGAAGCCCATTGTTCCTTAAGATCAGCTACTTGCCTATAATTGTTGCTCTCACCATTTCTTGGGAGTTTGAGGAGGGCTCAGGACATTTTGAAGGTTTCATCCAAGTGGCTTGAAGGCAGGGAATATCTCCATGTCCACTAACACAGATTACTGAATATAAGCGAATTTTCTGAAGAACAGAGAGTGGGTTTATTAGGCACAACTCTTCATTTCTGAAGACATCACATCGTACAGTGAACTTGGAGGGCTGTGGCACAAAGAATTTGCATCCTGGAATTATTTAATCATTTTATTATCATGTAGGCCATGGCAGAAGAAAAAAGGTTACATTATCTCTGTGTATACTGTGCTAGTGATATGACCTCTATTAGACCACTCTATCCAGGTATGGCCTTTACATTTTAGAAATTCTATCAATAAATTCAAAACAAAAAAAGATAAACCCCCACGAACATTCAAAGAATCGTAATCTTTGACTTATAGAGAAGTTAAGAAGTTAATTCAATCTAATACATTGCAAAGAAGCATACAACCTGGATATAAAAGACAAGGAAAGCAGATTTTTAAATCTATCTCCTGTTTCTCGAATTAAGGTATAATGAAATGTGTATAAGTTGTAGACTAAAGGTTAATAAATTAAATACAAAAATTTTTGTCATCTTTATAACAGAGAGTAAAATTAGCCATTGGTGTAACTTAAAAAACATTGTTCTTCAATAAAAATAAGAGAGTCAAGGCTTGAGGTTTTTTCTAGGAGCAGTGACTACTGAGCACTGTGCATTTTCCAGTCAGATATCATTCACAGAAGTTCTATAGCTTCTGCGGCAAAGGAAGTCAGAACAAGATGATCATGGTGGTTCTGACATCTCACCTCAAAATTCATGAACTGAAACATCTAAATAGGAATAAAGAAACAGTTAAAATTTTGCTGAGGTCCCCAGAATGATATGCAAATACATAGCGCAATACAAAACAATCCTATAATTTTCTATTACTTTTCCAAAATGCCTTGTAAACTATACACTTACAAAGTAATAGAGGTTCAGTACCTGTGCTTCAGAGTACTAGAGTTTTCTATTAGAAATTTCAGTAAAAAGAATCAAACAAACCACCAGCAATTCTTGTGTCCTATTTTTCTATCCATGAGAAAGCAGCCAAACTGAAATCAGTCCAATTAATCTTACTTGGAAGTAACCAGTGAATTTCTCTCTGTGAGAAATGTTCCAGTGTTCTTACTTATGGAGGCAATCTGGCTTTGAGCACATGACTAATGCGTTTCTTATTTGCGTACAAGAAAACTTGCATGAAGGTGATTCCAATACAGTTAGACAGATACATTTATAGTATTTTCATTATTATTATTACTTCAAGAGCTGACATCTCTGAAAAAGCTCATTTTGGAGCATTCTTGAAGTACTTTCTCAATAATGACATTCAAATGGTCTCTGACATTTCTGAAGACAGTTTTTTAATGAAAAGTGGCAAAACTCCTTCTTTTGGTATGCAGCTGCAATCAAGGATATTTACTCACCATAAAACATATCAAAATAATGGGTGGCACTCCCAGTAAAGAAAATTAATGTAAACAACTCAGGTAGAAACACGTACCTTTTTGCACAGAAAAGTTTCTTTGTAGTGGTTCAGTTTATTTATTGCCTCATTGGAAAACCATACTACACAATTGCTTTGGACTCGTTTACTTTCCCAGCACATGCCTTTGAAATAAAACAAAATTCCAATACTTCCAGTAGTAATTTTGCTTCTCTAAACCTGTGTGCAAAAAAAAAATCCATTTTGACTTCCAGCTGACCTATTAGTTAGTTAATTAGTGCAGCTTATTACAAAATCAATAACAACATGCCTTTGCTGATACTTTTCCCATTTACAAATGTGAATATACAGGGCTTCCAACTACTTCATTATTGAATTTATTTCTTGGAAATGTTCTTCAGTGAGTAATGTGTTAGCTGGCCTGAGTTCTCTCCACATATATGGAACACAAATAAAAGTGAGAATGAGGGAAGACTGCTTGCTACTTCTAATTCTACAAAGTCTGTTTAGTTACCAGACTTTTATTTACTGTATGAAACATCAATAAAATACAGTATTAAAAACCCACACACTTTTCTGTATTCTTTAATGCAATGCCCTCTAACAATAGAAATAAAAAGAGCAAAATCCTTGCCTCACACTAACTCATGTAATATCAGCACTATCAATTTTGTGTGCCTCTGAGCTCAGTATCATTGGATGCACAGCTATCTCTGGTACTGTAAAACACAAAGGGGAACATTTCTGGTCAGATAAAGTTCTTTTTAGTACTCAATAGCAACAGAGTAATTCTAGCCAAACTAAGTTGCCAGCACGTGGGACATGTATATTCTCAGTTTAATTTTGTCTCACAGTCTTGAAACATTATTTCTCTTTTTGACCACTCTGACAGGTTTCCTGACCCCTGGCACTCCCTCTTCTTCTTCTTTATAGGAAATTCGAGATTTACAACCCATGTTGTCTCGGCCAGATTACAAAACCAATCCCTCAAAGTTTGCCAGGAGCTTAAATTATTCTAGTTGTGTGATGATACTGGGTACAACTCAAATCTTCACTGATACTTAGAAGGAAGTAAACAGTAGGATTTGTACTTGTTCACAGTATTCCACTTAGTTCCAAAAATATAAAAGACAAAAAGTACAAAACCACAAACCCTGGAGAAATTCAACTTCCTTCATTTTGACTCTTCGCTAAGTTAGAAAGTGTTTCTAAGCATTGTGGATCTAAATAAGCTTATGTGGCCGATTAACAGCTTCTCATACTTACATTAGGTGACTTTTAATGGCTTAGATATACTAGAAAATTATGTTAATATATTGTGGTTTATGACCAATATAGTTATCTATCTAGTGATGTATGGTTGCTTTCCGTGGTAGTTGGAAGTCCATATGAGTGGTTACATGCCTGGATGATCTGTTCAAGTATCGTAAAGGAGAAGGCTACGCGCGGTACTGCTGTATCTGGTTCTTCCCTATCCTGCTAATAGCTCACAGCTGACAGTTCAAATGTGGAAACACAAATTTCTTCTTTCAGCAGCAAGAAATATGCCTCTGGCATCTCTCTTTTGCACTTGTCAATCATGAAGCTGCACTATACAGATTTTGAGAGCACTAGAGCAGCAGTGTTAACACAAGAGTTACAAAAATACTGGTATTCAAGGATCTGAAGAGAGGCTTGTTTTCATGGAAAACAACTGAAAAAATTGCTTTGCAAATATTCCACGGACCCTCGGGGATTATGCCAATGCTTTGACTGTGCCTGCCCCAACATCTTACTTGGATGATCTCCTTGTTGCTTTGAAATTAGTGCAAAGTCTGACTTCAGTACAGTTTGATCTGCCCAGACCTGGATTTACCATTATTTCTCTCATCACAGAACTGACAATGCACACATTATTTTTTTGATAAAACTGTCTGGATATTTTCATCATCTCACTACAATCATTTTAAAAGAATAACTGCAATAAACCAAATTTTTGTAGTGTCTTTAAAAAACCTTAGCTGCACAGCCAGGTGGTCTGTGGGAACAGGCTGAGACTTCCCAAGCTGAACCTCACAAAATTTTATACAAATTATGCTCCTCAGAGCTCTGATACACAGGAGACAATTGGCTACTGAGATGAGACTGCTTATAAATCAATGTAAAAGGTGTTCCCAGACCACACTGTACACTGCACTGTCTCTAATTTCAAACATATTTTTATCTGTAAACCCCACAATCCCATGCCCCATAGAGGCCCTTCTGTGTAAAGTTCCAGACAAACCAACAGAACAGGAATGACAGACTAGATGTTAGTATAAACATTTTCTTCTGAAACAAAGACTCAGTCTTAAACTCCGCTCTATACATGCAGCTTGGGAAGCAAACTGATCTACAGAACTGGTTTTGTTACTGCTCTTTTTTGCCAAGAACGGAAGCTACAAACATCCAGCCACCTACAAGGAACTTATCTCTCTCTTGATAGTGTACAATTTTTCCCTAATGTTTGAAGAATAATGTACCATGATGAAGAAACACTAGACAGATGATAGAATGAAGTTTATGAGAATATATATATTTATGTTTATATATATACATTTATTAGAAGAAATTCCTGGGTCATCCTCTCTGGGTACTCAACATGTTTGGTACAAATAAAACACTCCAATATCTGTTTGTTCCACAGTCCCGGTGGAAACATGACCTACACTTTAAAAAGCAGATTTTCTGGACCTCATGTGATATAAGATTAAGTGCCTCCCTCAAGTATACCATGGAGTCCTGCTCTCTGCACTGCAGAACTGGTCTGCTGTCTTCATGTATCACTGTGGGTGCAGGTACAGGGTAGCAGACGTGCAGAAAGGAGTGCCCCATCCAGAGACAACATAAATTCGTAGTGCTTGTGAAAATCAAGTTAGTAGAGACAGAGACAAATGCAAGCAGCAAAGCAAGTAAGATTTAACTTTTTCAGGTAACAATGCACAGGAGAAAACCACGGGCAAAAGTGGATCATCAAAACATGAAGCACAACTACTTAAGCAGATGACCAAAATGTTTCTCAAAATCATTTATTTCTGCAGTACTACATGCTGTGCCATAACATGCATTATTAATTTTTCTAGCAGAGTAAGTCAACAATATTTTCTATGCCATGTCACAGATCAAAGACCTGGATACTATTCTTATTAAAAATGACAACTGTGATAATCATTTTTGTTAACATTCCAATGAGCCAAATACATTATTTTTTTGTTGGGAGCAAATGCACAGCGTTATTGAACCTTACTACATTCTCTTCTTTGCTAGAATATAAATGGAATGATAATTTTCTTCCTCTCATGGAAAATAAGATTAATTTTAAGATCTGTGTATACTGTAAAAGCATTGTAGTATTGTAGTCCATGAAACATCTGCAGAGCATTTTCAGTTATTTCCGTAAAATCAAACCTTTATCTTCAGTCCCTAAGGTTTTGAATTAGTTTTGTGATGCCGCTGCAGTTCTACTGCACCGTTTGCTCTTAAAAGTTAATCAAGAAAGAAAGCAAGTTTTGGAGGAATTGCATAAAAACTTCTAAATACCAAGAGCAGACAAGGACAATCGAATTATTTCCACATTTCTTTAGAAGTTCCCTCATGCTTAGACAGTTCTGCATGGTGAGTCATGTTGGGATGTAGATGATGTATTTAACATGCAGCGAAACAACTTTCTGTAACTAAGGAGTAACTTGTTCCTTACTAGAGCAGTAAAGTCTACTGCCACAAGAATTGTAAATCTTAGGAGAATAATGCACAGGGTAACCAGACATCCCCACATCGTTCATGCTTTGCAGGGTTTTCCGCTGCTTGGATCTCTCTACAGAGCTGCAAGATAGGGTGAGAACCTTTACCTTTACTTTTATCACCGTGCTCCTTTCCAAAGTCTGCTCCTTTCAGTTCCCTCATGCCTCATATGAGCATGTGGGACCACACAGTTTACAACTAATGCCTGAGAATCTCTCGCTTTTTTTTTCAAGTGTACGATTAAAGATGAAAAGTTCAAACTACCACAGCAGAAAACTTGGGTGCTAGGAAATTTTACCACCTCTGAAGCCAACTAAGACACCACCCCACTGATTGACTGTTCTCAGGAGGTCAAAGGAGAGTCTTATAATTAGCTATGAAAATCATTTTATAAGGAGGAGGCATATTAGATTTTCTGAAATAAGATCTCTTTATAGAGTAGCATGCTATGAATTTCAAAGTGCTATCCTGATGACTTTTACTCACAGGGGAGTAGAAGATCAGAAATATCAATAGCTTTGATTTATGTAGTGCAGGATATTTTTAGCAGTTTGGCTTTAAAAAAAATGTGTCTAAATATGGATTTCATTCATTTGATAATTTCTATTTCATCTTCCCAGTTATTACAAACTTGCTGGCAAAACGGCCTTTTACAAGAAATCAATGACTGAATTCTAAATTAATGCCTTTGAAAAACTCTTCAGCATATGGCTAATTTTGTTTGCTCTTGCTATCCATAAAAGCCCGTGTCTTCAAATTTTACATGTACATGTTACATGTGTTTATTAGGTGGCCTCATAAGAAGAGGCAATCAGAAAGTGACAACATTAGTGTCTACTTATATGGTAGTTTGAATACAGATCTTAATATCTTTTCAATGTTTCTTGGGTAGTAGTACATGGTAACCACTGCTAAGTCTGTTTCTCAGTATTGGCTAGAATTAATTCATTATAGCTGATTAAACATAAGGAACTATCTTTTGCACCACATCATGACTCCTTTCACTATGTTCTAACATGAAAGAAATTCCTTAAGTGGAAAAAAACTGTAAAAGCTTACCATAGAGGAAGGCTGGAAGACTACACCAAAGTCTCAGACAATCCCTAGATAGAAAAAGGAAAGAAAATGTCTATTTAGTAAATTCACTTTTTATGTAATATGTCCAGTTCTCACACCCATAGCTGTTGAGAAAATTCAGAATGTGAGATTTGTAACAAAACAAAGGTCAGTCACTACAAAGAGTATCTCACAGCTGAACACTCAGGTTTAGAGTGTGCACACAAAGCTTTTAACTCGTAACTTGGAGTTGTCACAGATTGCCATGGGAACTGAGGTCAAGAACTGGGAATGTTTTTTAGTGGAGGATCATAGATAAAGTTAACTTTAAACGTGCATGACAAAGAGTTTCCTTTGGTTTGGTTACGGGTTCTACACCCTGTCTAGAAATCTGGAAAACTTCTGAGCACTGAATGGATTCTCTCTGTAACTGAAACCTTTAAAACCTCTATTCTGTATTCTTATCCTTTCTTTTACAGTCCTGTTGAAAGCTGCTCACCAGAAAGCTAAAGGGCAGTTTAAGCAGAATATGAACTGGACTGTTAAAACTTTCAGACAATGCTCTTCCAGTATAAATCAATACGTTTATGAGGATCTAACAATATTATAAAATAATTGTGTCTCTGTGTTCAGTCACTCTTTGATGATTGAAGCAGGGATTTTATGCACTTGAATTCAGGAAAACAGTACAATTCCAAGGAATTAATGTTTTAACCTAAGAGAGAGCTACAGCTCATTCTCAAGCATCACTTTCTAAGGTGCAGCTTGATTTTAGCCATTCAACCATACCCACACGTTTAAGGTGGGTAAATTTTTTGTGATTTTTGGAATTGTCCAGGAAACAGAAGGCAATATGAGCTCTAATAAAAGCAGAAACTATCCCAAGTACCTACTGAAAAAGTGGGGATACGGAGGTTTCTTGCATTTTCTGCTTCTTGTGCTGAGCTTGACAGAACCAAATGCTTGGAAACTTCTTCTCTTTGGCTTCTATTTGAAGAATGTAGAAATCCAAATAAAGAATTATAGTTACAACTTCACTCTTTCCCAAGAGTTTCTCAACAACAGTTCATTTCAATGTAACATTCCACCACAACATACTTTTCTTAAATCAATTTTATATAAGATTTTCCTTATCAGTTGAGTTGATAGCACCCAAATTTCAAGTCTGAAGCCATGCATATGGTTGATAAATCGCAAGTTAAGAAAACAGTTCTTAATCCTAGTGGGTCCCTGAAAATGTATTTTTATACTATACGAAAAATAACTATTAAACACTAGCTGCTGCTAGTATCTTCAAATGTGAGTGAGATTAATTCCTTGTAAAAGGAATTTTACGTGAATGTGTAGAAAACTGGGAATTATTTAGTGAAAGGTAATGATCACCTTTCCACCAGAAGATGGATGACAAGAAACAGTAGTCAATATCCCATTAGCAGGTCCATTATAACTTTGGAATAGAAACACACTTTATTTTAGAAAGCTAAAACAATTGTAAGTGAATTTTAACAGCTGAACAAATGTATGTGCTAATCCACAGTTACAAAAGTTAAATAAATTAGTCATGCAATCACTACCACTTCTACTGCACAAAAAAGTTTGTAACTCATTATAAGACCCATTATCAAACTGTTCGTTATGACTACACAGGCTTTTATTGTTGATGTTGTTTCAGCATTTCCGTTACAAACACTTCTTCCAGATTTAATCATTGCTGAAATTCTGCACTGGATCCTTCATTCTGGAGGATGTTTATAGGGATGGTTTGAGTGTAGTTCTAAAAAACTTACAGACGTACAAAAATAACAGTTATTATTTTAAATAATTATTTAAGGTTCAAAAATTTCTCTGCAGTTATGGATATACAAATGTCTATCCAACTCAGTTCAAAATTGAGAGCAAAACACCACAAAAATGTTTTTCAAGACTGAAAAGTTGAAAATATGTGAATTCCCTCGTTTTTTCTCAAAATTCAGTTCATTGCTCGGAATATGTTCCTTCATGCCAAATTCTGTTACTTTCATAGCATCTGGATTTCAGTAAATACAATGAGAAAACTAGAATTCATTTTTGCTGATCCAACAGGCTTATAGAATCTGGACCCTATTTCACATACATTGTCTGTCAGTGAAAGAACATTATTGAACTACTTACTGACATGATTTAAAATAGTTGCCTTGTCTCATTCCACCTGAAATCCGGAATTCTAGGTCTTCAAATTCAGATTTCATCGGTTTTTTTCTTTACCATTATTAAAAAAAAATTATCTTAAGAGCTCATGTGAGCCTCTTCTGTTCAGGAAAACTCTGCTGTTAGAGAGACAAATGTACACAAAGAAGTCAGGAAAGCATATTGCACTGTGTTCTCTGGGGTGATCCATTGTGGAAGAATATGTTACTTGAGTTTTGTGAGTCAGAGTGAAAAAAAATTCTACACTTTCCTACATGTCCCAGAACTGAAAGTCTCATGTAGGACTCCTCTGTTAAAAGTGTCTTTCATAACAGAAAACAAAAAACCCAACCAACCAACCTAAGTAAATAAATAAATAAATAAATAAATAAATACGTAAATAAAAGGGGAAAAAAATCTGGTCCAGCTCAGTTGTTCAAAATGTAACACTACCAGACAAGAATTTCAGAAAAAATATAGCAATCCAGCTGGACTAGAACTGTTTTTAAACCAAGTTTGATGTTGAGGAATTTTCTAAGCCCTTTTTAAAATTTTACATAGTTATTCTTACCATGTCAAATTTTTCCACATCTCAAATGATGAATAATAATAGTGGATCAATCCTGGTCTATTTGAAGAGGAGACTTCAAATTAAACCCCATTATATTACCATGAAACACTCCTTCCCACTAATCCAGAAGACCACTTGTGTGATGGTTACATATGGTAGTACGTGGAGGTGCTCCCTTAGGAAGGAAATCTGAAAATATTTCAATGGAGGGTATAGGTCTCTAAAACAACATATTTTAAATGCTCTCTTGCTAGAAAGATTCAAAATACATGCACATAGACAAGCCGGACAGAAGGATTTCTAGCAGCTCACAGTCACATAGCTTAAGGGTATATATTGTGATTACTGCATCTTAGGTACATCTACCAAATTTTGCTCTTGGCAGATAACCAAGCGCAGTCTGCAGCACACACCTATCTGAGTACATTCAGATTTCGTGGAGGATGGAGTCACAGACTTGGGTGCATATTCATGAGAAATGCTACTCTGAACACTTTTACAGAAAGTAATTGAGCTGTGTGCCCTTTAAAGAGATAAGCGATACTGGCTGCTGGACATGTTGCTCCCCTTTCACCTGAAGGGCACTGATTACCCAGTTAGGGCTGACTATACCACTGAAAATGAAAGACATTCAGGAGAAAATGTGGCAGAGTGGAGAGTATTGACAAATTCAACTTGGCATGTTTGAAAGATCAGGGAATTCCTAAAACAAAACCCTGTGAATGTAGGGTTCTCCTTCGATAGACGCAAAAAATTCAAAAGCAAAGGATTGTAACACATGTAGAAGGAGTAGCAAGAAACAAGCACAAGGTGTTCAGTCCAACATTCCTACACAAATCTGAAAGTATAAAATGTGGAGTACAAGCATTTAAAAACTTGGTTCTCCAGACTTGCAAAGAAATAAATGGGATTTTTTTTCTTCTTTTTTTTTAAACTAGAAAACAATCGGAAAAAAAAATTATGCCATTCAACTGGTCAAACTTCGAGGCTCTAGTAACTACAGTCCAAAACTTATTTAGCATAAAACTACATTCTCTTGCCCTCCCTGTGTCCCCTTCTCCATCTTCCCAAACCAAGACTGAAAAACAATGCAACCCTGTTCCTCAGCCTTCTACTATCTAACCTCAAAGCCTGTTGTGTTTTCTCTAACTCCTGGATACAGAGTACAACCCTCTCCAAAACTGTATTTTCAAAAGCATTATGTATATTTTAGAACAACTTACGTGTAACTGAATCCCACTGTCCATATCAGGAGGATCCTCCAACAGCGAGAACTGTACCTCACATTCCTACAGAACCAGAGTCGCTGTCTAGCTTTGGAATCTCTTGCACCACACACTGCTTCTCAGCCCAGTACACCCACAGCTTTCCCCAGCAGTCAAAACCTTGGAAGGGAAAAAAAATGGAAACAGAAGAAATATTTTTCAGCATGGCTCAGGATAACACTGTCTACACAAAGGCTTTACCAAAAGTGTTATGGTTTAAGTCTTGTTGGTAAAGGTAGAACACACTACAAAAAAAAGGAAAAGTGGAACCAAAAATTTAGTGTTAGCTCAGATAACATTCAAATTATTCAAAGTACAATACTTCCCATTAATTTAGATACAATAAGATCAATAGTCTATTAATAATAATACAGATACAACAAGATCAATAGTCTTTTAATGATAATAACAAAGGCCTTAAAACTGTCATGAAGGAAAACTTACTATCCACTCAATTTCTCTCATGTTGTAGTCTCCTTTCCAATGTCCTCCTAAGTCAGAAGACTGAGAACTCCAGGTCTCCAGGCAGAGCTATCCCGTGACGTGTCACTGTGAGTTACCAACACTCATAATTATCCACCAGGAGCAGCACAATGCTGGTGATAATGATCTTTTCTTCCTCACTCTTGGATTCACTTGAATCTATTTTAAAATATTTTCTCATCACAGTCTATTTCCTCTCCCTTATGCCCCCCGCACTGGTTTTCAGATGAATTTTGAAAGCTGCAGAATAAGATTCCACTGTCTCAGCTGGCACAAAGGGCTGTTGTTTGCTGGACTACCACACTACTTGGTATGCTAGACCTGTTAGTCTACTCCCTACATGCATCAGATATCAAGGATGAGGTTGAGTTAAAGCAGATAAGCAAGAGTCAACTCTAGAAAATTGTTAAAAGAAGCTAAAATCAGTTCAGGCCTAAGTCCTGTCACATCAATACAAAGTCTATCTACTTAAACTAACCATAGCAAAATTCCTATTTACTAGGCTGTGAAAGACAGCTGTTTGTTGCCTGGATTCTGGTTTCTACCCTCCCTTCATATGTTCCATTGGCCAGAGGAAAAGAAAAGATAGGTAGAGAAAGCAGTGGGCATCAACTCCAGCTTCAAAACAGTTCTAATACAGACGGTGCAGACTGCTATCACAATTCTTTGTACTAGAATTATGTAGTAGTTTCTAAAAGAAAAAAAACCTTTAAAATCTCCTCTTTCACATCTTGTTGTTACAGTAGTTCAGACACTTCTATTTATTTTATTTTTCTTCCTCTTGGAATTTCATAATGAAAAGTCTCTAGGCTTAGTTTTACTTTTGTGTTTCAGTGTTGTCTACTAGAAAGGACTGCTTTTCTGGTCGTGGCTTTCAAATTATGTCTAATTACAATGACTGTTTAGATATTCATTGTTATTTTTTTAGCATGACTGTAGAAGCTACTAAGTAAATGAAGTAAAATTCAGAAAATTAAGGGATAAGATTATTGCTGTATTCCACAGTCTCAAAACAAATCTTCATATTTGAATTTAGTTGTCTCTGAATAAAGTATCATACTGAATAATTATATGTCTTAAGGAACTTGGGGAAGAGTTCAGAGGCATTACAGACTCCTACTTATTAGAAAATTATCATTGTAAAATATAGTTATGGATGAGTGATTCTCTGGCTCAGTATTCATCACTTGTAATATTCTTTTTCCAGCTGACTAGCTAGAAAGTCCCATGCAGAAAAGTAACTCATAACTGCAGGAATTGTTACCACCCCTTCATTTGAAATCAATGTGGCTCCAGCACTGTCTATGTCTTGGTTATACTAAAGCGTTCTAACAACACACAGATAAGTGAAGTGAAAGATCACTATAATTCAGACTCATGACAGTAGCACACTAACATTTATGTTCTAAAATGGTTTTTGTAGGCTATTAAATAACACTGTCACCGAAAACAGTGACATATTTTTCACAACAAAAAAATAGAATAAAATTATTTTTGGAGTCAAGGGGGTAGACAAAATGCTTTTTGAGAGAAGATTTTGTTGCAAATCTCACAGCATTTTCAGGGTTTTTTGAAAGTGATTGCAGAAGAGTGTTTCTGAGACACCTCAGGAAACTAATATGATGCAGGTCAGTTATGTTTCTTTCTATCTCCTGATATTCTTGTTCCTGTTATCAAGCAGAAACTAGAAATTGATTTCATCAGTTCTGAGTCTAAAATGGATGACCTCCAGATACCAAGTAATGAGAGTAACAGCAATTCTCATTCTTAGAAAAGCAAGAGCATTAACAAGAACAGTAACAGGTTTCAAGGAAGGAAATAAAATGGCAACACTGAAACCCATTAAATGTTACAGTGCATTCAAAATACAAACAAGTGTGACTAAACAAATGAGAATACTGGATGCACTAAATTCATCTTGCAGGTATGGGGAGCCTCTTTCTTACCTCTAAACTCCAACGCGGATCTTTTATCGTAGATTATCCATTGGTTAACTTCAGCTTTTTTCCCGTGGGCACCAAATTGATTCAATAATCTTCTCTGTGCTGCTGTCAATGTCTGAATATGTCTTCAATTATTTTCACATGAACTGAATGATTTAAGAAGAATTTGACACAGGTGAAACAGTCTCAAGAAATAATTGCACTTGTACAATTTCAATGAAAATGGAGGGGAAAGATCCTTTGAATACCTGTCCTCAGAGAAAGACTTCAGGATGACTTTTAACCTTCCTAGACTCCAAAGTCAAACTGATCTGAGAGAAATCTATAGGAAAACAGACTGCCTTGCATTCTAGATTTTAGGGAAATATTTGTAATGGAAAGAAATACTAAAATAATTCTAAATCTCTGCCACTTGTTATTGTCCTTCCCATTCTATTTCCAGAATAAAAAATATATTAACTGCCATTTCAATATATTTACTATAACTATCACTTTAAATCCTGGCACATAAATCACAGACATTTTTTGTACTATGGAACTAGTAAAGAGTAGGCTGGAGGATCCAAATAAATCTAGGCCTCTTTCCTAGCATGATTGAAACAACTTTTCTTTCTTTTGATTTACCTCCATCAGCTTAAAATGAAATTGAAGATACTACAGTGAATCGTTCAAGGAAAAATATCGCTATATATATTTCTCAATTTATTAGTTCTATTAGCATACAATGTACAGATAAGCCTTACCTTGCTCTACTAGTTTCATAAGGCACCACTTTGCTGTTTTACCTTTTCAACTGCAGTATGATGTATTTAACAATAGTTGTTTAGCTGTACTCAAGTAAATGTGGCATGAATCAGAAAACGGTCTAAAATCAAAAAATAAACCAGAAATAGTAGAAGATAAAGCCTATGAGATGACCCTTTGAGTTTTATCTTGAAAAAAACATTTTGTCAACAACTATATACAAGAGAAAATCCCCATTTTTTGTATACAACTATTTTATGCCCATGGAAATGAAAAAAATACTCAATAGGAACTTGCATACGGCACACAGCCCAGCTGTTGAGTACAACTTAGAAGTTATATTTTTTCTCTAATATAAGGTGCCTTTGGTATTCCACAGATAAGTTATGGAGATGGATAGACAAAATGAGGCATTATCCAATAAGGACAAGCTGTAAATCAGGTGTGTCTTCCACAGAGGGATGCAGATTTATGTGGGTTTCTGATTCAGAGATTTTACTGGAAAAAAAGAAGGCAGATGTTTATGCACGCACACATAGAAGTGATTTAAGTTTGTCTTGCCGCGGTTTATTATTAGAACCCCGTATCTTTACATGTGCTGCATCAAGTGTATCAGCAGGGATGCGTGTTCTACTGGAGAATTAACCAAAATTCATGCTGAGAACAGTATTGACATTATATGCAATTCTGTGTAGGGATATCTGCAAGAGAAAGGTCAAGATCAATTCCATTAACCACAAAGCATCACTGAAATGGATTTTAACCCCTCGGATGTAATTATCATGATTGCCATTAACACCTCTCCATCCTTTTGATGGATTGAATGCAATCAGATACTGAAGTTTTACTAAGACTGTAAAGTTATCCAGAGCACCTAAGGGTGGATATTTTGTGTCAGACTCAACCGATACTCCACATTCAGCCAAAACCAGTTTTCAATATTAAATTAAAATAAAAAAAAAAAAAAGGGGAAGGGGAGACATCACCTTACATTACCATTTACTCTCATTTTTATTTTCAGATACTGATGTAAACCCACAATGGAGATCAAGCCAATGCAATTCCCCTTTCCACCCTTTGCCCAGAATCTTCCTAGGAGAAGAAATGAAGAATGTTACAACTGCCCTGGATTACAGAACCTCACTGGGACTTTGTTTCCTTATATATGCCCCCCACCTACTTTGAACGTATGGGTTGCAGCTTTGTGTACTAGCAGCTAAATAAGCTACAGCTACCAATTCATCTCCATGCACTGGTCTCTGAAAGGCTATTCTTAGACAATGGAGCAACGTAGACAAAACTACAAAAAGACAGACATATATATAGTTCTATATTCTACTTAGGAAATGCAGAATGAAAGTCACAACCTTCTAATTATTAAATTCCTTGATGAATTTAGGTGTTTCAGGTCTGTTATATCCAGATAAGTGTTTTGAGCAGAGAGCCATACCAGATAAAAATCTGAATAAATTTTCACAGAATTATGCCAGGATCAAGAAAAGATGCAGTCAGCTGAGAATGTTGCTTGCAGGGCCTTTTAACCTTTCCTACAGAAATCACACTATTGAATAGAACTCAAGGTTTCTCCCCGCATCCACCAGCCTATCAAGCACTTGAAGATTCATAACCTCTCTTGTCTCTCAAATTTTGTGTTTGATACCTTCTGAGCTGCTAGGCACAGAGCGGCATTTTTTGTGCAAATGAAAAAGTATAGACATTGGCTTTTAGAATATAAAAATGCAGTGTCTAGCTGTGTGTAAAAGGAGGCATTTACAGATAATAAAAATAAAAATTTATTTAAGTATACATTTTTTATTTAAGCATTTCTTAAGGAGTGTTTAAGAATTTGAAACTGTTACTTAGGCTCCTATAACCTTACATTGAACAACTTTACACTAATCTGAGAATGTAGAGATTCTGTGACGAAGATAAGATATTAAAAGTTAAATTCTTCAAAACTAAGCAGATATCACCCTTATTTTGTCATTTATTCATGGATGTGGAACACATAGAACCCATCTGACTGTAGTATCTGGGGTTACCAATGATGTCAAAAGCTCTAAAACTGTTCAGTGAGGGTGCATTGATCTAATTGAGCACAGCTATTTTAATGCAAATCTGCAACATTTCTTATCCAACAATATAAGTTAGGCTGTTATTAAAGCAGGTGGGAGAAGGAATAAGGAGCAACTGTATGCAGGAAAAGTTGATTATGAATGTAAATCATGGTGGAGAATATTTCTGAAGCTTCTGGACTGAGACCTTCATGCTCTTTAATACTCAAAATCAAGAGTTATGAACTGTGGGTTAAATGTTATCTTCTATCCTGCTGTAAATCCAGACTAGCTATTGTCTTCAATGGAATTAATATTATGTTACTAAGATCAGTTTTTCTCCCCTAACCATTTTTTGTCTTTATCCAATCAGAAAATCATTTTATAAACTAGTAAATCAGTGTTTAATTACACTGTACTAACTACTAAAGTACTAATGACTAAATTTGTTTAAAAACTGTGGAAAATGTTACTATCTCTTTTTAATTACTGGAAAAACACCTAAAGCAATTTTGGTGGCCCACTAGTAGTAGCTGTTTTGCACAGCTGTGTCGAGGCTCCATTAAAGTTCAGGTTAACTGTGTATTAGTCCTCATAAAATTATTAAACATTAAGGGCATCAGTGCCACTTTTTCCAAGTTGTCCAGACCAGAATTCTGCTCTTGAAATTCTGAAGTAACTTTCACATAGCCTTCAGTAAAATCATAGAATGACAGAAATTAACAGCATTATAGTTATTCCAATATTTTCAAGACTTAATCCATAAAGAAATCGGTCACATACTTGACTTTCTCAGTTTTAAAGATGTAAGGAATCAAAACACATCAAATTTGCCACTTACAATATTATGAGATAAATTACATATTTAGTCCTCATTAGTTTACTAAACTTTTCGAAGTATGCATTTAATATTTCATATGATGCTGTGAATAAGAGAAGCATCTAAAGAGGATGTTAGCTATTTGAAGAAAGGTTGACTCCTTTGAATTTGGCAATTATGAATTAAGTTCAGCATTTCTGAGGAACATCAGTAAAACTACCTAGTGCAACTTGAATCTCAAAAACAGATAAAACCTAAATATTTTGGTATTGGATGTGTGTTAACCTAACTAAGAAAGAGCCATCATTTTGTCAGTATAATTTACACCAATTCAATACATTTAAAAAGCAATTTAAATGCAATTGCTTTCATAACACAGTTTCTGGGAGGGGGCACCATTAGCGGTCCAAATTTGGTGAACTCCTCATAGTTCTCTACCTTAGTACCATAGTCTCTACTACAGTCTACTGGCAGTAGAGAATACCTTGCATGCAGAATGACGACATGTTATTGTTTGTACTAATACAAGTCTTGCCTGGTGTTTCACCTCCATTTGCTGCATTCTTCCGGTGGTCATAGTTTTATCCATTTTCATGTGGCTGCTCTGAAAGACAGGAGAGAGCTCAAGATTGTCAAGGAAATTTCACAGCTAAGTAAAGCTGCAAAGAAATTTAAATACATCTCAAAAGAAAAGCTTTGGCTATATGGGAAAATCAGCAATCCAAAGCTAATGTCAGCCCTTATGCAAATAAAGAGTGAAATGACAAATGTTTAAATTTTCAAAGTTTGTGACAGTTACTTTATTAAGTATATGAAATCTGAATCTGTTCCTGAACTTATTTCTCAAATAGTAAAATGATGAAAATACAATATGCAACGTGTGCTGGGATTTTGCTTTATTTTTTGTTATTGTTCATTTTTAATAAAGTTCAGATTACAAGCAAAGTAAATGTGTAACAGTATCTTTTGCTTTATCATTAATGAATAGTACTTTGTCATGAGTTTAGAAAAGTATGCATTTTCTTCCCAACGCCAAAAGAAGGTATTGACAATCATATTGACAATCATAATATTAATTCTTTTTCTAACACTAGCTGAAGTCCTGAAGGATGGGGATTTTGGTCTTAATTTATAAGTTTGTAAAAAGTAATTCTGGATTACATTGCTATAAGAAACAAATGCTATCAAGTGTTTTGTTAAAAAGAAAAAAAAAGCTTCTGACACTCGTTTGCACTGCAATATCACATTCAGAGCAACTAATTCTGACATTACCAGTGAGCAGTGAGGTTATCGGGCACAGTTTTCACACCTTATTTTGCATTTGCTTCTCTTTTCTGGCATAGTTAAACTTAATACTTAGTAACTTTTTTCCCCCTATGAAAAAGGACCTCTAGCAAATTTGAAGAAAAACACCGTAAACAACAACAGTTCTTCAAATGACATCTCTAACAGCATTCAGTTATGGCACAAGTATGCAATAAAAACAATCATTAGTAACTAATCATTTTGTTAGCTGTGTTGACTCTAAAATAACATTGGGAGAAAAGTACCAATAAAAAATTAAAAGAGTGGCATATATATAATGTAATACTTCTGAATTCCTCGATTTCAAAGAGTGAATAATTCAGCAAGGTCAAAGATTTGTATTTAACCAAAATAGAATTATATTTTCAGGTATATTTTCCTTCACATTTAATGACTATCAAAACAGTATTCATAGATCCTCTTTGGTAATAAAAAACTAGGGTTTAGGATTTCATGTTCAGTGCTTTCTTGTACTCTGAACTGTCAGTTGTTTTATTTCTCTTTTATAATGTTGATCTCAAGCCAAAAGGTTTTTTCTCTGATTAGTAGCCACTGTAATTTCTTTGAATTCAAGTGCTTTTGCTAGAGGTACACAGACATAATAGACTACAATTTAGCCTGTGGCATTTTAAGATTAAAAAGTTTGAAGTTATACCCAAAACACAGTGGTGGAGTGTCATTTCAGATGTGCCTCTATGTTAGTCTCACTATCCCTGATTTCAAATTATTACACATCTGAGATAAAAATCTACTGCCCAACAAATGGTATATAACAATCTTCTCCTGATTTCCCGCCCTTTTTACACATAGGCCCCTTTCTTTGTTCGTGCATTGAGACCTGACCTCTCCTTCACTATCTCTTCAATCTTTTCTCACAGAATTCTGCTTTATATATCCGGGGTTGAGTCTTTTCTCATGTGTATTCTTAACTTTCAATGTCATATTCCGCATATCATTTTATTTCCATTATGTCATAAATAAGACATAATGTAAAAAAAGATGCTATGTTATATTCTGTAGAGTTTTCCTTTTTTCCTGAATTTTTTTGAGTCAGAAATCATGACTCAAACTGCTCTGCCTAATTATATCAGCCAAGTTAGGAAATGATTTAGACTATACAGGTTACGATATAAGAAAAAAAGGGAGGTCTTTATATCATGGTATCAACACAATCACTTCATTGGTTTCTAGTCATTAACTAATAGTGAATAAAAATTTAGACTGAGTTGCTAAACTGCTGCAGGGAAAGCAAGTTGCCTGTATCTTAACCTATCCTTGGATGGTATAATTTAAACTCAAATATAAGCAGCTCAGTAATCATCCTTCTTGATCAAAGATACTTCTTTTCCTAGGAACAAGCAAGTCTCTGAGCCTTAAAGCACCTCAGACCTGGCACCCTCCACAACATAACACAAAGGGAAGTGAAGCTGCAGGCCGACTTACACACTAAGAGATGTGCCTCAGGAGAGCAGCAGGGATGCAGAGAAGCACTCTTTGAACTCAGCTGTTGTAAAAGTGTCTGGAACTAAAAACTATATAAGGTCAAACTGTTGAAAAAGAAGAGGGAAAGTCTAATAAAGAGACTGACAACTTATGAACAGATTATCACCTATGAAAAAAAGCAAGTCAAAAAGATCAACGACCCAAAAGAGCAAAAGCATGTCAAAATAGAGAGGATGTATTGGATCTTGAGACTTTTCTAGCTCAAACTATTGGGAAGCTCTTCCTACTGATCCTTCACAGAGCCCCCCTTCCCCACATAAATCACACAACAGTACACAGAACTAACTGCAGTTACATGTTTTAAGTTTCACCAAACATATAACAAGCCATGTGAATATGCAAATATGCATCAGAACAGAAACTGTATGTGGAGAGCAGCCCATGCACTGGCTGGCTCAGTTCTCTGGATTGATCTTAAGACAGTTCCTTCTTTGATGATAGAAAGCATAAAGCTATGCTACTTGCTGTGAATACATGCCTTTCTATTTCTTCCTCAAATTCTGTGCAATTTTGCTGTAAGAGACGTGGAGGAGACAATATTGCTAATGAAAAATCAGTATCATAGCAAGTAAATTACCGTCCTTCAAACTGTATGCTGAAAAGGTTCATTGGGAGCCTTTTTCTCTTGTTTTTACTTAGTTCAGAATTGGTCTCTATTAAATCAAGTGATTCACACAATGTTCCCTGCTGAACAGTGCAGTCAGAACCATGAAAGAATCTCTTCTTCCTTATTCCATCGTGATTCCACAGCAATTACAAAAATCCAAAGACTACAGTTCTACTAGTTAACATTCATGCTTGAATATCATTTAAGCAAAATTGATGAGGTTTGAATATATCGAGGACAAACCTAGTTATGTTAGAATTCTATCCCAGGAGCCTTCATAGGCTATAATCAAGCCAATAAAGAAAAATTCTTGATTTCAGAAATGAACTATTCTCTTCTATTTTAAATCCCCCTCCAAAAAACCTAACCTGTGCGAATTCAAAAAAGCAGGCTTTAGGTGTCACTTCACCTTCCTTACCAAGCATGGGGTTAAGTATTAGTTTTCTCATCAAATATAAGAGCTGAACTTTGATTAAGAACACACATAAAACATTAAAAAAAATAAGACTATAATTTTTCTCAGTGATAAATTACTTCTTTAAAAGCAGCCATTACGGTTTCAGTATTGAACAGAAAATGCATAAGCTCCCTTGAAAAGAAGGAAATTTCCTGATGCAGAGAATTTGTGATTACATTTCTTAACCATCATAGTCACTATTTTGCTATGTAAGACACTGTGAGAGAAAATATCTGAGTGGCAAAGCTAGAGAAGATTGCTCTTGGATATAAAAGATGACTCGAATTTTCACTCACTGAAAACCTGCTGGGAACGGCATCTGTGCTACGGCATGAATCCTGTGCTCATGGTTGCCTTACACTCTTTTCTCAGTGTTGATTACCAAAGAAATTGCTTTAGGTCAGAGCAAAATAAATATAACTTGTCTACAGCAAGCGAGATGACCAAAGTATAACAAATAAATAATCCTTTTTTCTTTTCATCATCATTTCTTTTTTTATATATACCCTTGGAGCACATTGTCCATGATAGACTGCCTGGGTCTCCTGTTAAGTCTTGGCCGTACAGGAGTTTTCACACAAAGTTTTCACAGATGAGGCAAGTTATTAAGCAATATAAATTTAAATTTTAAATTGATCCAAGGATCAAATGATAATGTGGTAAATGGAGTTTAATTCAGATGGTGGCCAGTCACTAGTGTTGTTCCCCAGGGCTCAGTATTGGAGACAATCCTGTTTAATAACTTTATCAACGATCTCATCAAGGAGATTGAGTGCCCTCTCAGTTTGCAGGCAACACCAAATTAGGAGTGTTGGTCTACTGGACGGTAGGAAGGCTTTACAGAGAGATCTGTACAGGCTAGATTGATGAACTGAGGCCAATCGCAAGAGGTTTAAAAGGTGAAGTGACAGGTTTGCACTTTGGCTACAACAACCCCATGCAGTGCTACACCCCGGGGGCGCAGAGGAGAACTTCCAAATGGAAAATGACCTGGGGGTGCTGGTTGGCAGCAGCTGAAAATGAGCCAGCGGGTGCCCAGGTGGCCAAGAAGGCCAATGACATCCTGGCCTGTACCAGCAATAGTGTGGCCAGCAGGACCAGGGCAGTGATTGTCCCTCCCTGTACTCAGCACTGGTGAGGCCACAAATCCTGTGTTCAGTTCTGGGCCCCTCACTACAAGAAAGACAGTGAAGGGTTGGTGTGTGTCCAGAAAAGGGCAACGGCGCTGGTGAAGGGTCTGGAGCACAAGTTTTATGAGGAACAGCTGAGAGAGCTGAATTATTTAGTCTGGAAAAAAGGAGGCTCAGGGAAGACTTTATCAGTCTCTACAATTACCTAAAAGAAGGTTAGGGTGAGGTGGGTATTGGTATCTTCTCCAACGAGCAATAAGTATAGAGGAAACGGCTTCAAGCTGCACTAGCGAGGTTTAGATTAGCCATTAAGAAAATATTCTTCACTGAAAGCATTACCAGGTATTAAAATAGGCTGCCCAAGGAAGTGGTTGAGTCATCATGCCTGGATATGGAGATACAGCACTTGGGGAAATGGTGGATTTGGCTGTGTAAGGACTGGGGTTGGACTCAATGATCTTAGAGATTTTTTCCAACCTACATGGTTCCACAATTCTATAAATGTAAAGGCAAGTTTCAATATTTGGTTCATTTTTTTCATCAAAACATGCAGAACTGAACAACATGGAAAAATGCTCAGCATTATCCAAATTAATAATATTTTTTAAAAATTTTAAAAAATCATCAAGAAGTTGGACACTATTGTGCTAGCTTTTTCAAACAAATCATGTCAACTTTGCATGGCTTTTCATAACAAAAATGTGCTTTACTTTTGCTTTGTCTGAAAACATTATGGTCACCAGCTGAGGTGAAATACTGCGCTTTGGGCTGCACTGAGGGTAAATCAAGTCAACGTAAACTTCACCCACCTTCTTAGAAAAAAGCCAAAACTAAGCAGTTCTAGGCAGTAAGTGTAATTTTTTGATTTAATATTTTGGAACTGGAGCCACTCACTTCAAACATTCAGGTTTGTAAGCAGATTTGGGGGGTTTTTTTATCTTTAACACTCAGGTTTCTGGCATCTTTCAGCTCACCAGTTCTCTTTTCACACTGTAGCTCTACTACAGCTTGCATATATACTGCTTTGTTAGACTAACTCTGGCTGTGTCTGTACTTCCAAATCTCTCATCTACAGTGAGCTCTTTCAGTGCATCCTGGTATGCCTGAGCACAAATGTTAGTTAGCACTTAGTCCTTTAAATTATGCTGTAGAGGACTACTCCTGGCACTTTGATCACTCCCTGCACCAGGAATCATTTATATCTTTCAAGACATACTTCACCAGACAGCCCAGAATAGCTATACACACCAATATCACTACCCATGCCTTACTGCCAGAATAGCACCAAATGAGTGCAGCAACATTTTGCCTCTCACCTAAAACTGGAAGATGACAGAGTGGAGCCACGCAGCTGCACTTATAGATCCACCAAGCCCTTTGGAGTCTGCAGGCAACATTCCCCTATGCTTAGATTCCAAGTCTAGCTTTCTCAGCCACAAAATGATATTTTCATCTGGAAATCAGCAGCCTGGCCAGACTTTGGTGTGATGATGTCCAGCCAACATCACTTGCCAGAACCACGCATACGGTGCCACCTCTCTGCAGCCACGTGGCTGTGGCTACTCTTCTCCCTAGCCACATGTCCCCGTATCTGAGACACCAGCCAGAAGACTGACCATGTTGGTCTCTTTGTGCTCCCACAGGACTGCATAGCCCCAGCTGTGAGCATATGGAAAACCACACAGAAATTGATTTTGGATTGTCCCAGGACAGTCTACCTGCGGCTTTGGGATGCATAAAGCAGAAGTCTGTAGTCCATGCCCATTACATCCCTTTGTATTTACTGTCATCCTCCACCTTCCATCTTGACTTCTCAAGGGTATGTCAATCACCCTATGCAAAGCACCTTTTAGGATGGTTTGGGCATTCAGTGCAAAATTGTCTTGCTGTGAAGGATTCCTTAAAGAGAAATGTGTGAGCTGCAGGTGTTCTGTGCACACTCTCACCAGAAGAGAGAACTGCCTTCCCCTGGGAAGCTTGGTTCAGCTACCCACCATTACCAAGACGTGACAGCCACAGGCAGGCTCGCAATGCTTGACAGCACACCATTTTTCAAGACTTCCTCAGGGATACTCCCTGCAGCCTGCAATCCTAAAATAGAGTACCCCTTCTCTTCCAGCTGTTATCCAGCTCTTCTGCAGAGAGAGCTGCAAGAGCTCATCTAACAGTTTATCAGCATGAGCCTGTCATTTTGGAAAGAGCAGGAAGAAGTCCTGAAAATTAATGCTGCCAAAGATAAAAGCTCACGTTTGTTTAGGGGCTATGAGTAAACAAACATTTAGAGAAGATTTGGTGAGTACCTGTTTTTGTCCCAAACACGGCCAACAGTTCACCTTCTTGCTACTCTTCTAAGAGAATGCCAGACCATCTTTCAGGATTAGTAACCATGAGAGTCATCCGAAAAATCTTGTGCAATACCAAAAGTTCATCATTTCTCAGGCTCTCATTTTATTTCAGGAAAAAAAAAAGGCTCTCTGTACCTGATTAATCTGGTTCTTCCACAGAAGTTCTACTAGGAAGCAGGGAATTCAGTAGTACATGTATTTCTGGATTGACAAGCTCTGTGACCATGAGAGCTTGTTTCAGAAGCTTCCATATTTTCATATCTGTGTTATCTGCACATTTAACTGCAGATCCGTAAGTGCTCTGATAACACTTTTTAACAACGGAAGGTGTTCTACTTTGCAGTTTTAGGTTGGTAAAATTGCCAATAGGTAACAACACACACCCCTTTTCTGTTCTATAATTTGACAGTGCCGAGGAAAACAAGAAAAGGATGAGTTGAACACTTTTCTGAATAGGCCAGATAGGAAATGGCTCATCGTATATCTTCTAAACTCCGTTGTAAACTATTATATAATATAGTTAATATCTGAAGAAGATGCATTTGATTTGCACAGCCCAGATTTATCTGTAAGTACATATTTCTAAGAGTGAAGAGAGAACAGCAGCCCAAAATGAATGCAAGGTAGAGAGGGATGTTCAATAATTTTTTCCTAAGTGCAAATGCCTCTGTGCATAGATTACTTCAGCAGCCACTTTTCTGGAGCTGTTTACAAGACTTGTTGCTCTTAAACTACTTGAACTATCCCTTACTCTTGATGCATGGAAAAAAACCCTTATGAATTCTTTCGTATCAGTCTTCTTGGCATACAAAATAAATTTTTTTTTAGGATGTTTTTCAGCTCTGCATCACCTTGGTTTTTTCCCTGTTATGATATTCTTCTGCAGCTCTTCAGGTATCTTTCAACAGAATTCTGTTTACTAAAAGACTTGATTGCCTCAGGATATTAGTCTTGTTTTACTGCCTATAAGATATCATGATACTAGAATGGCCCCTAATTTTGCCTTTGCAGGGCAGGTTTCTTTGCTTGCTTTGAATGACATGGGCAGGTATAGAACCTATAGAACCTCTGGAGTCCTACCCACCCACCTTTTTCAAGCAGCCTGAGAATCTGTATCTCAAATTACCCAATTTTTCCTCGAATCCTGTTTTCTGGAAAAGCATGCATTTATTGCTGAAAATGATGCTTCTCTTCACTAGATCCTGTTTGCCAGGCACATTTTGGCAATGCAGTAAGTGGCTTAGAGTCAGTTTCAGCTAACAGTCACCTTCTGTAAATAACAAAATCAAACTATTTTTATTCTCAGAGACTAAGGCCAAAGACATTTTTCTGTTTAATTTTCCTAAGTGACAGTGAAGCATAAGCCACACATGTCCAGGACTGTCCTATGAGAAAAAAACTGTACCAACAAGTTCCTTACAGACATCTGTAACTACAGACCTGGGGTCTGTTTAATACAGCCTGTTCGCTCTCTTTTCTGTACAGGATTTTCCGAGTGTATTATCTTCATTTCAACTTAACGTTTTCCTTTATATGCTTTAATTTATCAGGTCCACATCTTCCTCAGCTGCACCGACTCTGCAGTCACGCTTTTCTACCATTCTTTCATCACATTCAGACATCTGCACATTTTAGCACTTTCTTGGTAAGCCTTGACATGACCAGGCATAGCCTAAGAAAACAGTGTTTCCTAAACTGCACACTGAATGAGAGCATGTATTAAGTTTTCAATTCCTGAAGGAATCTGCTGCAAACCTGAGGGTATCACAAAAATAATAAAAAAACCCAATAACAACAAAAACCCCAAACAAACAAAAAAAATAAAACAAACCAAACCAAACCCACCCCACACCAAAACAAACAAAAAAAACCCCATATCAGTATGTCTTCTCCTCTTGTTGTCACTTATCTAATTCTCATATATGTATTTTTTTAAAAAAAAATCTGTTTTTTCTAGACCCACGAAGAATGTATCTTGTCTGACAGCTCTTCTGTACATTATTCTCAGAGCTATCCATGTTTTGGGGTTGGGTATTTTTGGTTTGTTTGGGGATTTTTTTCTTGTTTTTTCGTTCAGGTATTTTTTGCTCTGCATAAAGATCAAAAGAACTGTTTTGGGGGCATGAATCATAGCTTTACTTTTTACAGATTCTGTGTTGCACACAATTTAGAAGTTCTTTGTCCACTGGGAGATATCGTCAAACAATTCCTCAACCATTTTAGTTTTCTTAGTCTCCACTGAGACCACACGTACGGATACATTCTTAAGTGTCTAATATTTTTAGCCCTGATGCCATTACGAAACATAAGACTTTATAAAACCCTGCAGGACCTGCAAGTCCAAAAGTTGTTCCTGGCTGACACAGGCTATAGGGTATAATTTTTTTCCTTTCACTGTAAACTTTCAAACAGGCTCAGTCAGCTAATGGGAAGATGTACCCTTTTATCCTTTCGAAGAAACATGTTAGTGGTTTGGGCTCTCTGTGAGTAGTCTAGTACCCAATTTATAATGATTACACACCCCAGAGAATACAACATATTGATGTTTGCTTCATTTAGCCTGTAACTTAAGCCAGATAAGTATTTCTCTACAAAATCCACACCACCAGATAGGTTTCGTAGAGTTATAGGTCCTGAAACTACAAAAATTAATTAAATCCATGATTAATCCACTTACAATACAAACAAATCTCAAAATTCTTCCTTGCTTTCTCCAAGTCCGCATTCACATCTCTAGACATTTATTTAACTCTTACAGTGAGGTAAGGTTTGAAAGTGTAAACAACTACGCAGGAGAATTAACCTTGTTAACCCAGTTACTGTCATCTAAACCACTGCTATCAAACACTTTTCAGCAGCTTGCTCTGCATAAGATAAAACGAGTAAGATACTGTCCTCCCGTAAAGAAACTGTTAGAGCTGTTGGCCCCCCAGACTGTAGTTCTGGTGTTTGGAGACAGCCCTCATCAGTACCACACATTAATGATGGGCTAAAACACCTGCTCAGCTCCCTCAGTGGAGACAAGCTGGATGCCACTAGCATATTGCAGGTAATGTTACTCAAATGTCCATGCTAGACCTCTAGACACTGCATAAACTTGATGAGTAGGAGGAACAACTAACTTCATCCTGTGAAATTACCTCTACATGAATATTTGAGGGGGTTCCTCAAAATACAGCTTTCATCTTACTCTAGAACTTCATGCAACCTCAAAAATATTTGCATAGAATCTCGTGTAACCTCAAGCTTGTATACACAAATGGAAACAGATAATGTTTCAGCTTTACTCATAAAAATATGTGCTTTCTAAGAAGCAACAGTAATCGTGTATTTTCTGAAAATCAGGATTTCTAAGGCAAAAGCAGGTCTGTCTAATGACAGAATTTTCTCTCTAGCAACAAGGCTGAATGAAACAGCCAGGCACCTGGGAACATGAAGGCTAAGGAAGAATAGGTCTCTCATTTCTAAATCAGCAGCAGTGCTTGCGTTCTACTTTGGGTAAACAACAGGAGCAGCAATCATAATCTCTCTCTGTGGAGGAAACTGTAAAACTATAAGCTACTGTTTGAAGAAAAGAACTGTAAAAATTTTCTAAAATGGCTAAGTGTTTTAAGGTGGGAGAAAGCTTGCTTTTTTTTTTCCACATACCTGCTTCATGAAGCTCAGGGAAAGAGTGAAGAATATTCTTGAGACTGGTCTGGCTTCCTGCATCTTAGGAGTTCAGGCAGACCTGATCCTGTCCATGTTCAGATGTGAAACAGTCTCACCCTGCAGTCGTCCCTTTGCACACACACATGACCTTCTTCCTCTCACTGTTAGTGATAAGAAAGTGGGAAATAGGTAAGCACAGGTTGCAATGCCAGGCATCACTGCTTAGGAAATTGCAGCTGTTGTATATTCTTTCTTCTCCATGGTGCATACCAATTTTTGGGGTATGGCTGGAAAACAAGCCTTTGAAGCCAATTATGAAGCAGGATATGCAGAGTTGACCAACAAAAGGGTGCTACTGCTGGAAGAGTTCTGTCAGTTTTTCAAGGTGTCTTTGACACACCAGGAACTTTTCTAAATATGCTTGGGACAGTGACAGCAGAAGTAGCCTTCAATATGCACTTATGAAAGTGTACACACACACACACATATATTTACACACACACCTATGTTTATGTACCATCCATGCTCTCTTTCTATAATGCACACAGGACAGCCTATATTTTTCCTTCGTACACACAATGAGTCTTATGTTCTCCTGAGTCAGACACTCCTGTAGATTTTTGATAATGCCAAAGAACCCTGCCAAGTCAGATTTCCTCACCCATAATGAAACTAGAGTATCAGCCAAGGTTAAAACAGTCAGTTTCAAGTATACATGAATATATAACCACACTTAATTTGTCATTAAATAAACAGAATGGATGTTTTTATCTAGATATCTATGGCATTCAGGCATGCTCACACCATTTACACAGTAGTAAGAAATAGAAACCATATTAACTATGTCATCTTATTACTTATAATTGTCTTCCTGGCAATGGTAAAAGACAACCGGCTCATTCTGCCTCCTCTGTTTCTGGCTCTCTGTCTTAATAACTATGAGGCATTTCTGAGACACGTCTGGACCCTAGAGGGAAACGACATTTACTGGAACATGGGAATTCATCCTGTTGAGAGTATCTCAGTAACCATGGTGGATTCATCTACCAAAATGTCATTTTCATGAGGAACCACTCTTCTACAACGTATGTGCGTGTCAGCTGGTTGTTATTTCTGTATGGTATTGTCGGTATTCTGTGCTGCCTAGGTAAAATGGAATAATACTGTTTTTATCATTTGGCTTGTTATTTCAAAGTACAAATTCTCAGTGGGGAACAATAAACCACAAATTAGATGGCTTTCAGTGCCTGAGCTTAAATGGTGAAAAACGGGTTAGATATGCATTGTGGATATACGAGTAAATTAGATAGAATTTGCCACAAAAAAAGACTGGATGAGTAAAATCGTTAGAGTTGGCCCTATATCTGTAAGTGTGCTCCAGATGCTCTTATCAAATATTCCAGACACACAAACAAAAAAAATAAAGTTTCACTTTGTTTCCTTTTATTTAGTTTTTTAAAAGACAGTCACAGAGTTTGAAAGTCACATTTCCAACAGGAAACAAAAATAAATTCAGCAACAACCCTTATCACATGGTCAAGACCTTTCCTGAACATTCCAGATTAAAATAGCCTTGGGATTGAAGTATGCTATTCTATGCTGATGAAAGTCAGCCTCTTTAGATGTCAAATGAAAAGAACCATGCGGTAATTACTATTCTAAGATGGAGAATAAGAAAATGAAGAAAAGTAAAACCAAAAGAAAAAAAAATCCAAGCCAACAAAAATATTTTGGAAGGAAAAAGAAGCATTATAATCACAACAGCCAACCAAGATCAGTGTTCTATCTGCCATACATTGTTTCGAAATGAAATAAAACCCGCTGAGTTCATCAAAGTAGAAAGTGCTTTACTGCTACAGCCTCCAGATCACTGTGAATCTAATCACTGGGAAACAAAAGATGAATGCAATGAATTAGCTGGGAAAGGGTAACCGGTTTTCTTTTCTTTTACTCCTTACAGCATCTTAATCTGAATAAAGTATCGCAGAACCCTGGTTGAGCCTAAGATTAGAAAGAAATGTGTATAATGCATAGTTTAGAGATTCAGGCTCAGCTGTTAACAGCCAAGATAATTGCATACCAAGGAGAAAGATGATGAAGATGAAATATGTAGTAGTAGTACTGCAGAGTCAAGAAGGATGATTGCAGTCTTAGACTCCACAGATGATAAGATTTGTTACAACTTTAAAACTGGTTTTTAATGCATGCTGGATCTTTTATAGATATTTGGATGGACTGTAATGTTTGTTATATTTTTGTTCTCACTAGAATTGCAGAAATCCTTGTTTACAAGAGGCTCTGCTGGTTTCACCCTTTTCAGAGGTTGGGGACAAAGCCCTCTTTCAGCAAGGGAAAGAAAAGTATTAATTGCAAGTAAAAAAACCTCTCAAATATTGTTGTTAATACAATTGCATGAAGTTGCACAGTCCCATCTAGTGGTTAAAAATTACTGCATAGAAGAAACAAATACAGCACCTAAACCATAGTCCCAACAGATCTGCAAACGTTATTATCTGCTTAAGCATTGTACCAGTATTCTCATGGATTCCAGCCCAACTATATTTTATTGCACAATATCCTAATACAGAGCCATATACAGTGAATGCTCCCTGTCCACAGCTAATTCCAGTGAAAACAGATACAATTGCATCTCAGAACTGGACTCATCTAAAGAAAGTGAGCTATCATTGATTTTATTTTAAGGCTCACTCTGTTTCCTAAGAGTATTTTCTTATAGTAAATATCACTCTCTAATGGTATTCTGCAAAGAGGCAGCTAATGGTAGTATCACAAACAGCACTTTACAGACATTGTGGATTATATTACTATTAACACAGTCTTAAACTCAAGCAGAATTCCATTCTTACTGCAATCTCAACATCTCTTTCACAGTCTCCAAATCAGTATTTCAAGGAAAGCTGAGTCCTGCTGCTAGAGATGTGCATGTTTTTATTGCCACCATGTGCCATATTTATCTCTAGCATTTGTTGAAAATTGACTGAAAATTTTTTTAATGAAGCTCAGAAGCACCCTTCTTATCCAGCTGGTAAGTAAACTAATCCATAAGAGCATTCACAGTTTACAGTGTTAAAAGGCTGCTGTTTTGGAGACAACATCCCTGATTGTTGTGATACAGCTGGATTTCAATCAAGGGTTAATGTGTGAGTTGTACCACTTCGATAGAGAATGTGAGTAGCCAAAAAATTATGAGGCACTGTTATTCTCTCTTTAGAAAAGTTTAGGAAAAAGCTTGGTAATTGCGTAAGTGGTAAAACCCACAACATGGGTGGAATGAGGGTAATGTGTTTTTCTCAGAGAGTTGATACAAGCACTGTGACTGATGTCATCATTTCTGTTAAGGAGAAGGGCCACATGTCCACCACAGAGGCAGCAATGCCCAAGGAGACTAGAAGGGCAAAGGACTAGAAAGTGCTCTTATGTATGAAAGTGGACTACACACCAAAGCATCCTGTTATAATTTTGCAAAAGAAAGGTTACGTTGACTTACCACCTGAGTGACACTGCCCATGGCACAGACAGCAGGCCCAGCACATTTTCTCAGTCTAAATTCCATTCATCCATTCTGGAAAATGAGATTGCATTTACTTTTGTAGTTCTGCAAATCCATGTATTACCTGAAAAATATCCTTATCATCCATTCTGTGTTGTGTGCACACGTTGTCCAAGTAAAAATTCTGCATTCTTTTTAAAGGTTTATAAGAAATTTCATTGCAAGTAAACCTGATTCCTTTACAATATTCCATACCTCTTCAACCCTAAATCACTGCATTATTACATTGGCCAGATGAGTTACAGCCAGTCGGCAACGGGCCGGTTCCCACACCTGAGCTAGGAGGCTTCAATATATGGGAAGCAAAAATGTGTTTCAAAGCTGCCCAATTTATCTAACTTTCTCTGACATTTCAGGGCAAGCTTGACTGAAATTTTACTCAGTTTTATTCAGAATAAAAATGTAGGCAACCTCTCTGGGGAAAAAAACATATTCTGGTGCATCAAGAAATCCAGGTATGTGTGAAAACCTACGTATGTCAGTTGCAGACAAACAATAGGAGAAATGCATGTTGCAGGATGACAAAAGCTGGCACATGTGGTAAGAAAAAGTCCTGACCTCCTCCTGTGCAGTTCTGTATTGCACTAATGTATTTTCCCTATGTTTATGGGAACAAAGTTGATTGCAAGAGGGTCTTAGAGGTATACTTAGATGTAGGTGCCAAAGAGGTCTCAAGATTAGAAATGAACTTGCTTAAATGCAAGTTGAAGTTAGTAGGCAATAGCTCATCACTGGACATCTATTAGACTTAGAATATAGTCTGTCTTGTTCACTTTCACTGCTTGCATAGTTAAACCTTTTCTGGCAAATCTGCCTCACAGATTGAAACCCAATGCAGTATAAAATGTGAGGTAAAACAGTAAAGTCTACCCATTACAAGGCTTAGATCATGATATTTATATCTATAATAATTGAAACTGTTAATATAACTAGAGTTAAATGAATGCTACAATTAAAAGAATAAAAAGTTACCTGCTTGTTGAAGTTCTTTGAAATTTTATATAAACAAAGAAAATGGCAAATTCTCCCAGCTGTCATGTAATCAGCAGAAAATGTCTACTCAAGCCATTAGAGTGAAAAATAGAAAATGAAAAAATAGGCACAAATAGAACCCATATTACACACATTACAGTACTATCTGTTACCAGGGTAAGTAAAAATGGGATAAGGATCAATTTACAAACAAGTCCTTCATCTATCACAACAGCCTAAACTACAAGATCTTACCAGCCGGTTTGCAGTCCTGATTTTGGCATAGGAAAAATGATAGACTTGCAAAGAAAATTTCAAATATCTCTGATTCTGAAGTACTGCATAAGGTGGGAGCTGGGAGGGAAGGCTGCAGAGTGTCTTAATATTTCACCTTTCCCTTAGTCCTTTTTCCTCTGAGTATCTCCTGCGATAGCTATTTATATCTTGAATGGGGGTTTTGAGAAAAAAGGAAGGACTTCCTCTTTGAGCAGCCAGGGGATGGGCAGTGTTGCAGAAAGTGGACAGAAGGCAAAATAGCAGTTTTTCTTCTTAGGTCACTTGCTTGGAGGCCCCACAGGCTATTTAAAAGATGGACATCAGTGGCAGAGCTCTTTGGCATCAGGAACTCAAGAAGGTTATCTTTATCTAATTGCTCCCTAAGCATCACCAGAAGCAAGATAGCTTTCCATTACATTCACTGTAGTTCTGTGGTTAAATGCCACATCTAAGACCTTTATTTGTCGTTGTATTACTGTTTCCTCGTATCTGTCTTTAACATCCATCCTCTTCTGACCTGTTCTTTCTCTCACTTTGCTTTTTATAGATGCATAAGATTTGGGCTAAGAGGGATTTCTGCAACCAGTATGTATTTCAGAATGTATTAGATGGGTGTGGGTCACCATAGAATTACTTAGTCTTATATTGTTTTGGTTTTTTTCTCCAGAATTCCTGTGAGACTTGATACTTACCTGAAGGTTTCTGTTCTTTACATACATATTTTATGTTATCTGTTAATCATATTGTTCAGTTTACAAGTAGAAAATATGAGCATTTTCTGTCTGTTAAAAAAACTCAATTAGCTCCTAAGAGTTCAAGTATTGAAAGGAAAACGAATATTTGCATGCTGTATTTTTTTTTAAAATGAAAATATGTGAGGCTTTATTTAATCTTAGTGCCTTATTGGCACTCTAGCGTCTATTTTGAATTGTCTTGCATATAGCTTCTCAAAGCAGTAAAAAAAAATCTTCATAAATGGCTCTTTATTGGGGTATTTTCATTGTAGATGCTACTGCAGTTTAGACTTGAATGTATAAATGAACTTAGGTGAATAGGTAGTCTTGCTGACCATTAGAAAGTTTGGGTAAATGCAATCTAAACAATTATAAGTAACAACTGGTTATAGTTCATGTCTATCACAGTTACTTTTGGCAGTCACAAGGACTAGATGAATGATAACTGTCTGCTGAAGCTGCTGTTGTTTTATCTGTTTTCATTCAATCTCATTTCTTCCCTTAAATACCATTTTCCTTTTTAATTCTTCTCACCTTTCTGTTTTGTCAGTGATGACCTCAGTAAGTCTTTGGAAGCACAAACTTATTCCAGCTGCCCTTTAAAGACATAAAGTAAATTTCTGTCACATAAATAAATAACTATATGGTGGAATTTATCGTCGTAGACATCCTTGGCTTCCAGAGGGTCAGTATCATTAATAAATAATAATTAAAATGAACATTTTTATGAAAAAAAAAGATAAAACTTATAAAACAAAAGCATTTGGAGGGAATATTAAACCTCATGCCTAAAGGCATAAACAAACCTCTAACTGATGGGTTGAAGAAAGGAACTTTCCCCTCAGGGCAGATTTTTTAATTGCTTAGCACATGTCTTCTTCGAGCTTTCTTTAAAACACATTATGGCACTGAGAGTCACTGCTAAAAACAGAATAGTAGAGTAGATGGAGGGCTAGATTGTTTTTGCAATGACACTTCTTATATCTCACATCACTTTAATGCTGTTTTCATTTAGTTACTCGGTCCCAGAATTTACTAAACAGATTCTAAGATGACCCTTTTCTCAGCTATATTTTTTTTCATTTTATATTTGCTATATAGTTTATGCAAAGTTAACTTCAGCAGACTCTCTGCAGTACTTACAGCCTCAGCTACGTCTTTCACCTCATAGCCTCATTCACACATTCTGTTTTCAGGCTACTAGAGTTCTGTTTTGTTTTTTCTGTCAGTCCTCTGTCCTTTCTGGCTTGGTTTCTATCTTTCTTGTGGCTTTTCAAGTCTTAGTGAAAGCTTTTTTTCTGAACAAGAATAGCTGGCAGATTCTTCTGCTTTACTAAGAAAAAAAACCAGACCGGAATATAAATTACTAAAATTGGTAGAGGACCCCGGTTTTCCTTCTAGGAGCTTGATTTTCATCATACCACTTTTTTTTACAGTAATGGACTCTTGTAATCCATACCAAATTGGTAAAAAATTAATTTTTAGCTGATACAGATTAAGTCTATTAACACTGTAGTCACCAGTTAAACTATAAGTAAACAGCTTCTCAAGAGTTCTGTCCTAAGATTTGTTGGGTCAAAAAATAGTGCAGTGTAGCCAAAATAAATTAAATATACTTACAGGCTGAACTGGATGGTTGGGTTCTGGTACAAGAAAATTCTTTTATTCTTATGAATTTATGTTGTAGTATACAAAATTGAATTTGTCTCTAGAAAATACAGCAATGAACAATGTAAATTGACCCAAATAAGTAAATGATTTTTTTTTCTTTATGGATATCAATTTTACATGAATTTTTTCTTCCAGGTGTGAATCAACTACTTACTTTTTGTATCATAAATTATGCAGCTTAAATAAGTATGACTTATATCAGTACACATGAAAATAAACTGACAGACTATAAGCCTTGTACAAATTCTACAAGTATGATTTACTGTACTTCATAATCAGTTACAGCTTTAAGCTTTCATAAGTAAAAGTTTTTTCCAGCATTTTCTTTAAGCTACCATTTCAAGTAAGACTTTCAGTACTCGTGTGGTGATCCACTTAGTAGGTGCCAAAACACAATGTGCTATGATAAAAATACTCTTTTTGTTTCCACTTCTGTTTAATCTGCCAGTGATTCTGCACATCAACCAGATGTTCACAGGCTGCTTTGTATGATCTTTTGAAGTGGACATTGTTATGCGGTTCATCTTGCTTGCAAGGTTTCCTTTAACCATTGCACACATAGAGTTTAGTACCGAAGTGTCCCCCCATATTTTATTCTGTCTACGATTTGGTGCAACTAAATGTGCACAGAACTGAACAAAAGTGGTGATGTTGGCAGTCTGTCTGCGATTATACTTAGCTGAATGGGTGTTGTGAATATTAAACCCCTCATAGATACAAGAACAAGAAGTATGAAGGAGCCAGACCGAGGATACCAGTAATAAAGTAGTTTAAAGGTAAATTGAGTGAGAATGTGGGACTTACATTTTGAAAATGAATTCTCTATTCATCTCTAGCATTCACGGGTGTATTCCTTTTATTCAAAGTAATAGGAAATTATGATTAAATCTTAAAGTACTCAGATCAGAGACTCAGGAAGAATAAGTGTTCCTCTAGTTCAGAAACTCAGCCAGATATTCCTCGCACTTAACTAAAATATGGTTGTATGAAATATTGCTTTTTTGGTGCAATAGTTTAAAAAAAATCACCTCAGATCGTATCAGGATTAATAATTTCTGAATCTTTCCCTGATTTTTTTGTTTTTAGTTTCTAATTCACTTGTAGGCAAATCAGTGGAATAGAGGGCTGAGATTCACAACATTACTGGAAGGAGAGTGGCTGTCACAGGACCTCAAGAGTAAGTCCACGCAGAGCAGAAGTTTCTGAGTTCAGGCTTTCACAAATGCAGGGCACTCAGAGGAAGATGATGATGATGTTCTGAGTCTCTTTTTATGACATTATACCAATAACTAAAATGGCCCTAGAATCCTCATCTCTTAATGAATGTCCTAATCATGAAACCAGACAGAAACTCCAATGAATATTGTTAGTGCGGAGCTGGGACCCACCTACCCAGCAGCGCTGAGCTCGTGCCCCTGGGCAGCAACTACAGGGCAAGTTTGGCTCTTCACTGGGCTTGTTCACGGGTCCTCTTCTTGGCTCAGAGCAGAAATAGAACAGGAGACTGTAGAAATTACTTGTCTCGTTTGTGTTCTAGATGCAAACCTTTACTGAAACTGGAACAGGCTTGCCCTCAAAATCTGTTCCAAATATTTTTATTTGTTCTTCTCCATTCACAAGCCTTTTATGAGTCAAGACCTTTGAACATTCATACGACAACTATTTGAAACCTTTCTCCTGTGTACACAGTAGTGCTTATCCCAGTCATCTCAGATACCTTCCATTTAAATTTTTCAATCCATGTAGTGGCAAAGAGGGATGTCTTTGTTCTGTCAAATTCTGATTCATCTTAGTCTCACACCTGGCAACTATACTGTGGAATTTGAGGGGAAAACTCAAGCTTTTACAATAAAACCCCAAAAGGCAGAAGGAAATAAACCTTCGCTGAGAATTCTTTTATTCTTCTACTTTAATTGTTATACATAACCAAAAATTAATTGTTCCTCAAATTAAATGTAATTCTTCTAATGACTTCTTTTACTGAATATATCAACATTTCTGCTGTAACTCTGCCTTTTAAGCCAATAATCTTAATGCTTGAACAATTTACTATATGTTGTTTTCCTATAGTTCACAGCTAGGGAAATTAATTTAATTCTGTTCAGACTCAAAGCAAATGTTTGACTAAATTCAATTAGTTTACTGATACATGAACAAACCCAGGACAGGATTTAATTACATTTACAGAAACTTAATCTAATGAATCAGGTTGATTTTTTTCTAGTATTTAATGGACCTTACCAGGATCAGTAAAAGTAAATCACCTAAAATGCTAAAGCAATTTCTTCTACACTCCTCTTTGAAGGAGCAACCTGTATAACTAATAAGTAGCTATATACAGTTTCTACAATCATATGAAGGAAATCTTTCTTCTTCTTTTTTTCTCCTTCTTCTGTGTTCTAGATTATAATCAAGACTGGCTTCCGTGTAACATCATCAATGTGTTTGCAGAAAATAGCTGCATAATGGGCACATTAAGGGTAGATTTGCCACATCGACTTTCTAATTTGGCGTTCTGTCTTCAACAGTGGTCAGTACTGAGTGTAGCAAAAGAAGTACAAGATTTATTAATACTGGATAGGCACACGATAACTTCTTAAGAGATTATTTCTTTAAAAGTACTTTCCTTACTGTTTTGAATCATAGGGAATTATTTCCAGTCTATCCAGAAGGTATGACCGTGCTTAACTTTACCACACAAGCACGTTTACCTCTTCTCCCACAGTAAGATTGTAGTTTTAATAATATCTCATGGCAATGAATGCATAATTCTAATATTCTATTGAGAAATCAGATAGTTTCTGGAGCTACACAAATATGGAAGGCTTCTTTTGTTCCTGTCCAACTGCCTAAATATGTTGCCAAATTTGTATTGCCCACAGCATTCATTAATAATAAACTACGGTTATCCTATGCTCTTTTACTGGTCCCATGTCAACAGCTTTTTTTTTGAGCCCTTTTGATGTTTCTAGGTATTTTCGTTCTGCCTTAGATTTGTGACTCTGTATTAGTTTCTCAGACTATAGTCTATACAATGAAAGACTATAGTCTTTCACTATGAAAGACTATAGTCTTTCAACTATAGTGTTTTGACTCAAGCAACTTTATGAACTCCAATATTAAGTAGTTTATAATATTAAAAATTCTTTATTTCTGCTCTGATTTTTTAACCTCATTTAAATAGGAAAAAAGTCTCAGTCCTGTACAAATCCTATTCAGACTTTTTCAAGTTTACATATAACATTTTCATAATAAACTTTCATTATGATAAATGAAAACTCAAGATTCACTTTCTGTTTCTATAAGGAATTGCTATAACAATTAGAAGCAGAAATATAGTATTTTAAGGATTTAGAAAAATATTTTGCTTTTTAAAGCTTTTTAAAATGTGAATGCAGTACAAAAATATTTCTAACAAAGAGGTTTCCGAATTATTTTTTTTTAATCAGGTTTTAAACTATTGCCTAAGAGGCAATAGTGTCTAGAAGGTAATTCCTTCAATTAGGATATGTTACAAGTCTTTCATTTTTATAATATTAATTGCAAAATCATACATTGCTAAAGCAAACAAGCATTTCTAGGCTTGAATCTTATTTATGCAACATTAATGGAAAAATTACTAAGGCCATATAAAATTTCTATTCAATTCTTCGCTTTGAGAAGAAAGGTGAATGTTATATTTCCAGTACACAGCAATTTTGCTTTCACTCAAATGCACATTGCCTATGTTGTCACACGAATAACATAATCACTCTATTTATCAAACTTGATCTTTTCAGCAGTCTTTTGTATTTTAGAGGCAAAATAAATTCAAATGCCATTTCTGTTTCCTAGATTATTTCATCTAGAAAAAAAAGATTGATCATAAGAAGACATTATTCCCAATGTAGTGAGCTAGTGCAAACCACTTATGACCTAAAAATTGCTTAGAAGTTTTTTCATTTTTTACCTTTTTTTCTCCTGGATTGTCATTTGGATTAAGTGCCATTTGTTCTCTCTAAGGCAACTTAAACCCAGAGTTCTGACTAAAGTGAACAGGATGTGAATGTGGATTTAGTTCATGTAGCTCAAATTTATGCACAGAAACTACCCAGAATTAACAACAGCGAAAGAATTGTTGCTTACCTGAGAAACATTTTTGCAACCAGTCCTACACGTACGTAGAGCTATTCTAAAGTTATTCTGATTTCTTCTTTCTTTTGGATTATTTCAAGGCACTTTTATGTTCCCAATGAAGCTTTGTTCTGCAAGCAGTTATTAGAAGAGCAAGATCTACTGATCTTTTGAAAGATTTGTGGCATAATCAAACAGGAAACTGAGGGGAGAAAATGGATAAAATAATCTGAAAGTGTCCTAGATAAGTAAAAGGCAAAAAAAGAAAAACAAATAGTACGATATTTGGTACACTTGCACACATAAAAATATCCATACAATTATCTATGTATATACACAGTCACACATAAAGAAACGTAGTCACACAGGCAGAAATATATACAGATGTTTCTAGAGAATGACAGAAAAATTATGCAGCTTGATGGCCTTTTCATCTTTGCCACTTTCAGATTCTGTATCACTGCCTCAATTGCAATAACATTACTATATTTTGGCATATACCACATAGGCATAACAGGATTCTCAGTGCTTTAAAAAAAGAGTTCATCCAGAATTACACTTTATTTACACGGGCAAAAATAACAGAGATTAAGTTTTACAGACATTTACTTTCAGTGCTATTTCCTGAGGAAAAAAGCTTCTTGGTTCAAAACTGTGATTGGTTTTCCTCATAAATAAAATCACAAAAATGATCACTATAATAGTAACGACACATTCTTTACTGGTTGTTTTAGAGTACAAAAATCTAAGGAATATTGGTACAACAGCAGCTAAGCCTCTGAAAATCTGAGTATCTGCAAAGGACTACAAAAAAAGAAAAGAAATGTCTATGAAATAAATGCCCTGATAAGAGTTATGTAAATTCTGATAGCAGCCTGGATAATAGTTAACATGCACCACCAAGTCCAAAGCAGCTGTATAGAATACATTGAAAGCACATGTTGATTGATTAAAAACAGCCTTAGTCAGAAATATTGATCACTTGTGGCTATATGTGCACTTCTACGCTGTTAACCACAGTAAGTATGGATTAACACCAATTCCAAAACTATGTGAAATGTTTATCCATGAAGCAGAACTAAGTATGAAAAACTGTGCTGATGAAATGCTGGGAGACACAAAGGTTTGCAGAGAAGAGACAGGAGTCGCCAAGGAGTACACACTGGCCTTGGTAAGAAGCACAGGGGAAAGGGCAGATGGAGTTGCTCTCTGCCAAACCAGCATGATCCATCCTACTACTGAGCACATGTGGAAGAGGTAGAACCTTCACCAAGTGAAAAAGCTGTAGAAAAAAATCTCACATGTGGGCACAGAGAATGGCAAGTGGGCAAACATTCTTTTCTTTAGGAAAAAGAGAGAGAAAAGTCATTTTTAGTCTTCACAAGAAGATCAATTAGGAACTCTCACAACTAGCTTCAGCCTAAATGCTGCACAGACAGAAATTCTTCAAGACAAATTAACTCACATGAATTAAAATAATGATGACCAGGATCTCTGCCCTTCTACCTGCTAAGTGCAGGGCCTCATCCTGAATTCTTTTCCATCAAAGTGTTCAGTAAACTGTATAAAAGAATGATTAACTTTAGTGAAATTACTGTTCATTAATCCCTTTTGACATTGGAAAATAAAACACTTTAGAGAACTGATACTGAAATTAAAGCTAATTGAAAATAGAAGACATTCCTCCTTGAATAAAATTTTATCTCTTATGTCAGCAGACACCTCTTATTCTAGTTGTCAGATTCTTCTTCAGCCCTCTTTTTCTCTGTGTAAATATGAAATAAGTAAATACAAAACAAGGAGTTGTTAAACATTTTCTTTTTGTGACCATGCTTGGTTTTTAGTTAAGGAAAAAATCCACCAGCTGTGGAAGTGATGTTTTTGCAAAGGGCTGTTCGAACTTCCTGCAGACCCGATAAACCCAATCAATTGGCTAGTTGAATATTGACAACTCTGTTGAGCCACTTAAGAAGCTGAACACGTCTCTGTAAAAACACATTTAAGTACGAACAAGCCTGGGAAGCTCTTTCTTGCTTTCAGCCTTTGGACAAGTGACTTGGGGTAACTTTATGATGTTGTATCCCATATTGCCCAGAAATGAATCCTGTGCCTTTCTATGCCTTTAAACTGAGCCCCAGAGGGGAGAGAAAAAGAACTTAGTGAACTTTTCAGAGCAGTTTGTGCTTCAAGGACACAGAGATAGCTGCTGCTGCTGAGGAGCGAAGGAAGCACCCTTCCTGCTTTTCTCAGCTCTTGGCTCCTTTATCTCCGAAGAGAGAGATGGAGAGTTAGACTCCTTTGTTTCCCTGGGACTTCGGTTTCTTCTTCTTTTCTTCTGGAACATCAAAACATCACCAGCACCGGGAGGCCCACACCACAGCCTGGAGGTGCCACACCCCAGCTCCGGAGAGAGAAGAGCCACACCCATAGAAGGACTTTAAAATCTTCACAGGTTTCTCTCCACAGCAAGAGGTTTAATTATTTAGCATTATTATTCTTTTCCTGTGTGCTTGTTAAATAAACAGTTTTTTCTTTTTCGCTTTCCTCCGAGGAATATTTCTCTCCCGAGCCTGGCGGGGGAGGGGTGGCTGTAACCTGCCTTCTAAGAGAGGACGTTCAAATTCGGACGTTCCTCTGAAATTTGTCTCAAACCTGGACAGCAACCTTCCATGATAACAGTATATTTCCCTGGAAAATAGAATTAAAGTGATCCATGTTATTGATTCTAAATAGTAGTCATTCAATTAAATAGTCTTATTCAAGTCAAAGAGATTACTTTTGGAAGAATCTAATTCTGGTAAATATATACTTTTATGTTTTATATGCTTTATACCAGAAGCACTATCTCAAATTCAGACCCTCTTAAAATGAAACAAGATTTTAGGGCCATGAAATGGAAAAAAAAAGCAGCATGAAAGTTAATGAAAATTACAAAGAGCTAATGCATTGAATCTTGACCCTTTCATGCCAATTAGCTGCAACAGCTTCAGGGGAAAACTGGTTCCCTCTTGCTGAAATGTGAGAAATTCATGAATGAACTCCTTAGCTTATGGGAAAAGCAGTAAGATCAGTGTGGTCATACATTATTTAATTGTTAATTAATGGGCAATTCTAATAAATAGGTAGAAATATAACTGAAATACAGAACTAAGATCGGAAAGCCATTTTTCAAAATCCCAAACTGCACTGTCAAGTCACAAATCTATTCACAGCTAAGGAGTGCAGACTTCAAACCAATATATCTGACTCCTGATGATTATTTATGTGTGACATCAATGTGATTTAGACACCCAAATCCTACAACTGTTCTGAACATACTAGCCTGAATTACAAGCTTTTGGAGCAAGATAAGCCCTGAAGCAATATAATGCAACCATATTGACAATATCTAGAATTTTTCTGTATGTAATGCATCCTATATATTTGAGCCGAAAAAGAATCAGAGCAGCCACCTGTAAATAATACCCAAGCATGGTACAAGGTGCTTAAGATACTATTTTACAAATAAACCAATGAAAACAACTTCCACTGGCATCATGTCGAACTCCTGGTTTCCTGAGGCAATGTGTATCATACAGCCCAGTCCCTTTCAGAAGTGTTCTTTTATCAAATTGGTTAGAGAACATAGCCAAAACAGACTTAAAAGAAAGTCTACTTCAAAATCTCATTCTTCTTACGGCTACCAGATCCCTACTCTTCTAATGTTTGCTTTATTTGTTTCCATTGTCCTTGGTCTTTCGATTCGTGCACATTTGCTCTTTGACTGGGACGATTTCTCTGTGGCATTTGACCAGCACTGTTTTTCCTTTTGATAAATTTCTAGCAAGCAATTATATGATCTATGAGCTAGATGGAAAAAGAGAGACTTTTTCAGCACTCTGGTAAAATGAACACCCTACTTTTCTGATTACTCCAGCAGCTGCTGTCTAGACTTCATCTAGATGACCAGAACTGAACAAAATTCAGGTCAAGGGTATAACAGTAACTTTTGTTTTATAAGCATTATAGTATTTCAGTACTTGAGTGGAGCGCTTTCTACTTCCACAAATTCTTGAAATTTATTGGATTAAAAAAGGCAAAGCTAAGTGTGGCAGCAGCATTTGTGATGGAAACATGGTCACAAAGCAGAAGAGAATTAAGATAAGAGATTGGTAGAACACCTTTGTCAAGATTACTTTAATTTTGATTGGAGTTTCACAGATGGAAGGACAGTGTTAACATAACTCACAAGTCACTGTAGTACAGCCAGTGACCTGGCAGCCTGCCCCAAAGAGTTCCCAGTTTTCCACCACCTTGTCTGTTGAGTTCTGCTTATATAAATGTTCAATGGTAACAGCCACAGAGCTGCTTTAGTGTCTCAAGTTTTCACTAAAACAAAAAAAAACAAGCAAGCTTTGAATCTCAGCAGTCCAAAAGACTGACATTCCAAACTGGATCAAAGTTCAGAATATTTTATGTTCAAACAGTGCAGCACTTCTCTGATGCCCAAAACAATGCATTCAGGGTCTGTCCCATACTCATAGAAAACACCAGAAGCTTTGCACACGATAGAGTCACAGACCCTAAACCACCTGGCTGAAACAAAGTAAATTACTGTACTGTCTGACATTATGAATTAGTGAGAAAATAATTGAGCCATAATTTTTGCCAAAGTTCATGACTCACAGGGACAGACGGAGTCCTACTATTTTTGAAGTAGAGTAGACTCCTGATGCCATAGAAAAAGAAAAAATACTGAGATACCAATATTTTTTTTTCCTGCATCTACTGCATCCTTCATGCTTGCATTAATTAGCTCTCAATACTGAATTGGACAATTTTCTACCTATACAGTTAGTCAAATCAAGACTGACTCTTTGGAGCTGATCATCCCAGGTAGTTAAAAGTGACTTTATGCAACTGAACATCCCAAGTAGCTAAGAAGAAAAATTTTCATTCCTACTCAGTTGTGGTGCATTACAATTATGAGAATAACTGATGTCTTATTGAAGGACTTTCTCTCAAACCACCCAAAAAAAAAAAAAGAAAGAAGAAATTCAAATAAGTTTTCAGTTCCTCTTCACATCTCCAGAATGTATAACACAATAAACAAATTGCTGCCTGACTCAGTCTCTATTACTTATTTTACATATTATATAGTATTCTCTTTGAAAATTAAATAGTTTTCTCCTTGGATGCCTTTTAACATAACCTAAAGGACTGGTTTTAGTATTGTCACCTTGAGCACAAGATCTTTCCTTTAGCTGTATTCTCAAGTGCTCATTCATGTGCCCTCCTGTAAAACTCAAACACACTGTCTCAGAACGGAAATGGATTTTCTTGGTACCATACAAAGCCCACCTAAGTACCGGAGGTTGGAAATGTTTGCCTCTCAGGCTTCTCTCCAATAAACCAATGAAAAGAGAAAGAATCCTTCTCCCATTGTGGGATACCTTCACATATTAAAGGCAGAATAATAGTTAAAAATATATATACTCCCAAAATTTGGAATTCTGTCCCATTCAGGACTCTTTGTAAGGCAAAATAGACATCTTTAATACTGTGGAGTAATATCAGAAAAGTTTGGTGCATAAAGTATTCTAAAATGCTCTATTTTTTTTCACTATTCAAATATGTATTACCACTAGTTTTTTTAATATTATCATTCTTTCCTCAAATAGGATTTTCGGTATGTTGAGATATCTGGAAAGGAAAGAACTTACTCTGAATAAAATTTTTTCTTACTCAAAACATTCTTATTGTTATTTATTCTGGCAGAAAGACACATAAAAATGCATCTCAGAAAAGTATGAAGCATCATTGAGGAAGTTACCAAGCAACCACTCTTTAAAGCTAAGTAACAATAATATTTTCTATCCAATCGGTGAGCCTATATGAGAAAAAATATCTATATTAAATCATAATACTCTGAGAAGAAGTGCCAATACAAAATGCAATTTTAATTGTAACGATCAGCAGATGAAGACACAGAAATAACACCAAATGTATGGCATAATTACTGGAGGCATTGAAAGCAGAGACAATTTTATTGCACCATCTTTTCCAGAGATGAGCTACAGCAATCAATAAGAGATATTGCTGACCTTGCAGTGTATATAACAATCAATAAATATCTAGGGCAATCTACCAGCATTTTATTAAAATGAGTCTATAACAACACTGTATTGTCTAGTGAATGGATCACACCTGATGTGACCACCAATATTATTGCTCCCAAAGTTACAAAGAGAATCCTAAGATAACTAGTAGAACAATTTCACGCCTGTAGTGGCGGTAAATTAGCATAGAAATGGTGCCAGTGTAATTAGATTGTTTAAGGTCTTTAAAAAAAAGTAATAGTATTATCAGTATACTCTCTCATGTTGCTACAGTAAAACCAATGTCAAAGTAGTTTACTGTTAATCACTTCTGTAAACATATAAGGAAGGAATACACACACACACACACAGAAGATGCAGGGGTTTTATATTTTTAGCCACAGCAGATTTAAGCTAGTAGAATCAGTCAGCTTATAAACTATTTTTAGATCCCTTTTTTTTTTCTTTTCCTAATTGAATACCTTCATTCCAGAACATTCATTGAAACAAAATCTCACAGGCAAAAAAGGGGAAAAAAATGAAAGGAAAAAAACAGACCAAAACACTGTCACACACCACAACCAACACACAAATGTGAGAGAGTTCTTCAAGTTAAAAAGTGGTATATATCCTGGCACGTGTGTGCTTAAATAAGAAATTCTGAAATGTGACAAGCAATATTGATGCTGTTATTTGCAGGATTCTCCATTCTAGCTTTACAAGAACACATTCAGATAGGTTTACATAATGTACCTGACTTCAGATGAAAATTTTGCAGTATTTCTTACAGTAGCATGGAAGCATGTGTTAATAAGAAGGAATAAGTTGTTTATAGTCTGCAGAAACGTTCTGACTGCAAAGTATATATTAGTAATAATAATAATAATTAATAATAATAATAATGGCCTATAGATCAGCTGTGTTCAGTGTAGTCAAAGTGAGATTTTTTTTTTCTATTTTACCACTGTGGTTAAAAATCAACTTTGAGCTTTTTTTCTTTATGTTGCTATTTTTCAGTAATCTATCATTCTGAGACCATTCCTTACAAAGACAATAATGATGTAACTTAGCCATCACTCAATTAATTTTTGATCCTTCTATAGAGGTGATTTAATTCAATGTACAATTATTCCTATGATAATTTAAGCAAAATGTTAACATTTGCAAATCTCTCAGAAGAAACACATCAGTTCTCTAATTGCTGTAAATATTCACCAAAACAACATCTATCTCAATGTAACTTGAATTTCAGAAAGGGTTTGCAGAAGACTAGCTAACTGTATTTTCACTTTCATTTTCATAATTTGGATTTAAAGAGCAACATATACACTAGAGCAGTATTCATGCTCTGTCACAGAACTGATAAAATCCAAAATCTTTTCGTAAATCAGGATTTATTTTCTTGAGTTACAAACACATTTATGTTCTTTCAAGCTATTATTTCTTGCTTGTACTTACAGCACCTGCCTCATTATATATTATTCCTTGAATCTGTTAGAGACAACACACACAGAAAGCCAGACTGCTCGAACAAATATGCTCTTAAAAACACCAGTAATACTAATCAGTGTTGTGTTCATTCTTTACAGATTGCCACTAAAATTTAGCTTTTAAAATGTCACTATTCCCTTCATCATTCTTTTACAATCCATACTACCTTTCCAGTCTGTTGGCAAATCTGCATCACCCTTACCAACTTTTTTCACTGCCTTTTTGCGTTATCTCATGAAAAATTCTTAAAGTATATGCTTCTGTAATTATATTGTTAAATAAGACCAGAAGAGCCTCTTTTCTTTTTTGTTCAGTTTTTTTTTGTTGTTGTTTGGTTAGTTTGGTTTGAGGTTTTTGTTTGGTGTGCAGATACACGGGTTTTAGGAAGAGGAGGTTGTTTCAGTTAGTTCGGAGTAGATTGTCACTTGGAGTTAACAGCACTACTTACACAGTGGGGTAACATTTTTTTTAATTATATTGAATTTTCCTCTATTATATAGCTATGCATGGAAGTGTCATCCTTCTATCATAAATTTAAGAATTATACGTTGTAACTCCACTGACTTCAGTAAGCTATTCTTGTTCACACAATCAAGATGGATACTTTTCTATTCACTAGATTTTTTAATTATACATTTGGGCTGAGATCCATGACTTGTTGACATTGTTCACTGCTTCTATAGGGTCTGGCTCACTGAATAAAATATAAAGCAGATAACGACAACAATCTAGATTACTTACTATCATCATGTTAGATAAGCCTTTCAGAAATTTCTCTTTGTGGTGAACACAATGTTCAAATTATGCCAGAAAGCCTTTTATACTTTTAGTCCTATTCACTTTTATTGGCCTTTTCTTTATGAGTGAAACAAAACATTAATAATGATTTCTCAGAACAAGATTTCCTATCAGAGGCATAAAGATTTACACCTCAAGGGCTTTGGTATAATTGTTCATGATTGCACAAATTAACTGGATATACTGTGTTTGACAGCAATATGCTTAAAAAAGTAGTTTCTTTAGTAATAAAAATGTGATAGAATGATTGAAGTGGCTCAGAAGCCTGGAATTAATCAACTACCTTTCCATAGAGTTTTGTCTTCTAGAGGTGCTACTCTGCTATTTGTCCTCAAACAGTAAATTGCACTCTTTCCAGAAAGGCAGTATTTTTTAACTTTTTTTTTAAATAAAACAATGCTATTCTGAAGTCCTAAAGACTAATCTCCTTACTTTCCACAGTTCCTAATATTTCTCCACAAAAATTTCAGACTTCTCATTCAATTAGGGAAAAAAAAAGCAAAATGTCAAACCTTCTCGGGAGGAGGGAAACTTTCTACAGGTAACTGAATGAACTTTTTATTCCCTCTCCCCTCAGAAAAATCAATCCCCATATGCATTTACTTGTCTGTTTCTCTGCCATATCACTTTGGTTGCAAAAATACCTTACTGGAAGGCAAGTCTTACTCTAAAGACCTGCAAAGGACTGAGAGCCACACCTTCAGCTAAACATTCAGACCTGGATGTCAGCTGAAAACATTGGGAAAGAAAGCAAAAAAAACCCTCAAGATTGATAGTAAAGTGTGGGAAATTGCTTTCATCAAATGCCACACTCAAAATTGCTGCTCACATACTCTGAGTAAAATACCGGACTGTATGGAGGTGATGAACTTGGATGACACTAGTTCTCTTTCGTTTAAGCAGAAGAACTTACGTAGAAACAGTTTTTGTTTAGTCAGCTTTAGTTGATGTGCAAGGCTGACACCACTGAGCAACTATCTCAGCAGCTGAGACTGTTAAAGTTGCCCTTTCCCCAGGAGCTGGGATGGCAATGGGCAAGGAGCAAACACAGGTCTTTTGGCATCCCAGGTCCTGACTAACAGGTAACGAGGCCACCTGTTTCTGCTGCCAGCTCACCACATTTACAGGACACCATATCTACCTCTGCTGCAGGGAAATTAAAGCTCAAGCGGAACCTCAAATTGGTAACAGCCAGAGGCCCAAGCAACTGGCTGCAGATTCAATATCTATGAAATTTGCATGACATATAGAAACTGGCAGCTGCTGCTTTAACTACCAAAACCACCTGGTATGGGGAAAGATAAGCACATGGCAGCACGAAGGAGCACATGGCGGCATGGACCCTGGCGGGAGCAGGTGCCACGTGGCAGACCCCTACAGAGAGCAGCCTGCTGGAAGCTGACAGGTGGGTGAACAGTGCATGATCACCCCATAGAAGGACATTTAAAAGATGCATTGCTGATGTGGCAACACAGGATTGGTTGTGTAGTGAACATTACAACGTAAAGAAGTACTGTACCTTAAAGAAGTGTATAAAAGCAGCTTGTTCCTTTGAATAAAAAATTCAGATCAGGATTCAGATCGGGATACAGATAGGAGATCCGGGAACCAGAACCAGACTAAGATTCAGTCTGAATTTCAATCGTCGACAACCTGGGTGCATTGGGATCATCAGGTTATATTCACAATGAAAAGGTTTTTTTTGTCCTAGTAAAAACACTGGAATGTGTAACAAGAAAAAAATGAAGGACAGTTCCAGCAGTCCTCACATCAATCTTGATTTAAAGTCATATGCTATGTATGACGTTGGCAGGACAACTGCACTGGACTTACTCTTTTGCCAGACCAGGAAAAAAGGTGAGTATGAGCAATGAAAACAACACTTCAGTTGGGCTTAGGCTGCTACTGAACTCTCTGCAGCAGGGGCATGGTGCACCAGGCAGCACGGCAACTGCCCAGCCAGAGGGCGAGTGGGCACAAAGAGGCTGCCACAGATACAAGAGACTGCAAACAGATTCCTTGTCCCAGCAGCCAGTGTCACCCGCACATGTCCCTGTTTTCCTACAACAATGGGATCTCTTTCTCAGAGAAAAGTAAGTTTAAAAGATCAGCTTTTTGCTGATACACTAGATGTTGAAATTTAGTCCAGTTTTTTGATGAAGCATTTTTTTTAAAACTTCTTTAGTACCTGAGTTGCTGTTGTTGCTAACGGAATAATACACTGCTGTATGTTGAGAGCTCAACAACAGTCATTCCCAATACATTTATGCATGCAATTCATTTTTACCATGATAGCCTGTGGAAGAAAGGCTTGTGCAGCCCACAGACTCCACAGGCACATCTTTCTCTTACCTCTGCATGAATGTCTGTCACTCTGCTCACCTCAGAGTAGTGATTTAATCTGTTGACTAATTTTAAAAGAATTTGAAATAGGGGTGTGCTCCCAGATTCAACATCCAAGGATATTCTTCATCAGCTTCAGTTGCACTGAAAGGATGTTGTGATCCATCACATATAATTAGAAATAGCAGCAGACGACAATATGTACTCACATTAATGAGGCACAAAACACTCCTGCTAAAGAAACAATAGGAGTGTACAGCATGACCTACTCTATTCTTCACTGTTATTCAGGTGACAGATTTTGAGGTAAATAAAGGCATTGCTTGCGTTTTGAAGGTACTGAATATGAGAAAGTGTTTTGATTACAGTATTTTTTCTTGCACTTTAATACCGAGATTTTCAAAGCCTCTAACTAGAGAAAAACCCTGGTGACACAAGAAAAATATCTAACCCCAGTAATAGTGAAACAATATGAGAGTACTAGGTTTTAAGATGCATAACCGTTGCTCATACCACCATTACAAAAATTTCACTATGTATTTTTACTAGGTAGAAGGACAAAACCACTTTTTTGACAAAATATACATGAAGAAAGCTCATATGACCTAGCAAAATTCCGTGTCCCATCAAGTCTGAGGTATAAAGTATGATCAAAAATTTATGCAGGAAACATTGCCATCCAGTGACGAAGAGGGAAGAGAGAAACCGAGATAAACATGGTGGAGTGCTGTGACTGATATATCTATAATCTTTGATATCCATACTCTCAACTGGGAGAATCATATTCAAAGGTAGTCAGAGTAGCATGAATTTAAATGATTGTAAAAATCCATGGGGCAAGTAAAGAACAGGTGTGAGTCTACAAGCTTTAAATATTCTTACTAATGGATCATATGTTACTTTCCTTCATCAATGATGAGCCAGTTTAACTCACAAAGAGTAACAAAAAAAATATTCATTTCCATGAATATTTCCATATCACTTTCATTTAACAACAACGAAAAAAAAATTAAAAAAAGAAAATCCTTTTGGAAATCTTTGTTTCCCAAGTGGAAAATTTTTTTAAAATGTGTACCTTCCAGGAAGTTGCACTCCTAAAACAAAATATGTAAATTCAATGTAGAAACAAGTCATGAGTCTTTGCACATCCCAGAACACAGATCCAGTACTGGGGTGGGTGGAGCAGGAAAACACAAAACAGACAATCCATGAAGTTCTGGAGCTTAGAAATTCCACAGCTTCCATATAGTTCAAGAGCTGCCTCAGGGAAGATGCAACTAAAGAACAGATGTGTACTTACTACAAAGCCTGAAAGAAGGAAGAAGCAGGCTCATGGCTGCCCACAGGCTGAACAGAAAGCTGACCATGTACCAGTCATCAGTGTCATTTCGACAAAATCTAAAACAAAACCCAAATGAAATATATTGATTTTGAGCCAGAAAGACTATGTTCCTTCAGAGTTTGTCTTTTTTTCAGAGGTTTTAAAATTGGCGTCAATTATTTTGAGGCAAATTTCTACGTATAATACCTCAAAATAATTTCATTTCATCTTCTTTTACTTCTCCTTTTTTTGGATGAAATCACTCTCTTCAGTCCTCAGGTTACAAACTAAAAAATCATAAATTGCATCCACCCTTCTTCTATCAGCTTTTACCAGCAAACAGCACCACTTCAATCTTATTGAAACCTCTCCCACAAGAGACCTTCATGTAGGTTTCCTTCTCCTCTTGCGTCTAATCTAAGATCACAGCAGGAGGCAGAGGTAAAAGTCTTCATGTGAGCACTGTACCAAGAATTATAAAGCCAATATGTTGTCGCATAAATAATCATGTAACAATCATAAACTAATACATATCCTTTTTTAAAGGAACCTATGTAGTAAATTCCATTGTCTCATAATTAATTCAGGTAAATAAAATAACATATTCGTCCTTTGAATATTATACATGTGTATCACTGATAGTTTTAATTCATATCCTATGTAAGGCAATAATTGAATCAACAGCTATTTGGATTTATATTTAAATTGATATTTATTAAATATATATTCATAATTATATCCATGTTGGGTATTGACTTCTGTTAGGAGGCTAGATTTGCAGGAGAAGGAAAATGCCAAATCTTGTACAAGCAAGTGATAGAAAAACGTAAACATTCCTATTTCAGGCTGACCTTTAGATCAATGACCTTCTTCTTTTGCCCTAAAGACTGTTGACTGCATCTGTCAACAGGCAGAGCCACAAAACACCACTGCTAACCTTCAGTTTTCAATTCTCCTCTCTTACTACATCCTACAGTTCAGGTTACACCTACTATCCCCTGAGCCATTAAAAATCTCCTGAATTTTGCCTGTAGGGCATTTATTGTACCTCTAACTTTCTTTCCAGTATTTAAAAAGCCGGACGGTAAGAGTAACACTCACTTTCTCTGATGCAGTTTTCTTGGATAAAAATAACTGTCAGTCTACATGGTTTTTAGCAGTAAATAATGAATTTATTCAGTGCTAAAAACAAAACAGACTGTGTTTTAGACAGAATCAACAATTTCAAAACCTGCTTATTTTTAAAACACTTGCAAATCTGCTTGTCAGCGATGAACTACAGATTGCCAACCTGCCGTTTCAAATGAGAAACATCTCTGACATTCTTGAATAGTGTAAATGCAAGTTAGAAGTTTTTTCCTTCTTTTCCCTTTTGTTGTCCTTCCTCACTTATTTTGTGGCTACTACTTTATTAGAACCTGAATTTAAAGTTCATCCTGGTATTCATTAAAGATAAATAGATATACACAGTGACAACCTCAAGTACATTGTCATCACTCACACTGAGGGGACTTTTGCCTAGCAATTTAATCTTGTTCTGACTAGCCACAAGGCAGCTACACATAATTAGTGAATAAAACAAATTTTAGATTACTTTTATATTAAATTGCGTTATAAGCAAAGGCACAATTTCCTGAGGAGTCAGTTTTGAGTTTTGCTCACATAGGAACATCAAAGCCCAAATAACAAAATGAAGATGTAGACTCAGAGAAAGACCTGTCATAAAAAAAGATACAATTTTTTTTATCATGTGTGGAGTGAGACTGCAGAGAGATATGATACAGGATTTCACGTGACAAAATTAAAGCAGCTTGGACTTAAAGAGGGCAAAGGATGTTATAACAGCCCTGTTCTATAAGCAGAGCAGTATTCTGAGATTTCAGGACAATAATGCTTAACAACCGAATGTTTTCACTTTGCTGTTTAGCTTTTAGCCAGTGGTGTATGTTTTCCTTATCATCAGGCAACTTTCTGTCAAACCACTTACCCACGATACAAATTAATTGCTCTGCCATTCTGAGGTGTATTTATATGCATAAAGAAAACTGTTGAATTTATTGAAGTCTGAAAGCACAGGCACTCTAAGCGAAATAGATGTGCAGCTGGGAAAAAAAATTTTTAAAAAACCCACATAAATTAATCACATAAATTTTTCACACAACTGCCTGCACAGTCCCCTGTATATCTCCCTAATATTACTTAACTTAAAAAATAGATAAATATCGAGGAGGTTATTTGTCCTTATTTTGTGCTAATTTCAACAAACTGGACAGCTGGCACACAGAGAAATGAAGAAAACTTGCAAAACTGTATAATCTGTGGTAAAAGTTGCAGGCTGGCTGACCAGTTACGCATTACCCTTTCTTTGGGAGAAGAATTCTGGCAACCTGAGTTTCATACTAAGACAAAAAAGCAGCCACATTTTGTGATGGTAGTATAGGCTATGTGTGACAAGCTAGTTTACCACTGCTAGTGTGAGAGGGTGTGCTGTCATGTACTAAATCTAAGTGCTTTGCTTAGAAAAAGCAATTTTAAGGTGTGATTGGGAACCAGAGCTTCCTAACCCTCCATCTGATCTGCTGTAGTTGTTGAAAGCCCTGACTATTCCATCTTCCCTTTGCCATGACTCATTACAGATGCCTTTGCTGGACATCTCTGGCTGCTGAAGGGAAAGGGGGTGGTTAACCCGAAGTCGTTAGGACCAAAAGTTAGTCACAGTAGTTCCCAGGGTCTACAAGTTCAGTTATGGTAAATAAAGACTGCAGGGCAGCTGCTGACAAATGGGGCAATGATGACTAAGCTTATCCTCTTGTGCTTTGATTGCTTCTTGCTAACTGCTTGGAGCCCAAAGGTGGATTTTTAGCAGAGCTGTTTCTCCCTGTACTATTTATTAGGAGAGATAGTCTGAGTGTTGTTATTGAAATAGATCACTGATAAGGCTAATACAGACACAGGATTTCAGGGCTTTTAAAAACGATTTTTTTAAGGTCTAGCCCGCAGGAACATGAAAGCACTGCTTCAGTACAGAGAACATCAGAATAACAGGTGGGGAGAGAATTTTTCAGCCAGTGCACTGTTTCCCTCTTGACCTCTGCAATTAACTTAATTTTAAATATGCAGTAGTTATTACAAATGCTTCCTAAATGAAGGTTTAAGACAAAAGAGAAGTGACCTGAGAGGGGAGGGGCTCTCCCCCTTTCAGGGAAATTGAAAGAAGATACATTTAACAATGTCCTGGATTTGACTTGGCTTCCACCTTGGCATTTGTCTTGTTTTTAGTGTAAAAAGAGCTGAGGAAACATAGCCTTGTGCAAACCAACTGAAGATACAAAGAATAATACTAGGGTTATTTGTAAGTATAGTTCAGCCTCCTGCTATCATTTCTTCTAAACCTTTCAGGGTAGTTTGTTCTGCACATCTCACTTTCTTGCTCAGATGATGTCATGGCTTAACCCCAGCTGGCAACCAATCACTCCACTGGTGGGATGGGGGACAGAACTGGAAGAAAACAAAGTGAGAAAACTCAGGGGTTGAGATAAAGACAATTTAATAGATAAATCAAAGGCCACGCATGGAAGCCAAGCAAAACAAGGAATATTTCACCACTTCACATCCGCAGTTAAATTGTAATTAGAATAAATGAATTGCTATATATGAATATTTAAACAACCTAGATTTATTTCTTAAGAAATCTAGACTGTCATTAAGAATATATTTATAGCTGTCTTCATCCTCTGTGTTGTGAATATGGATTTGTAGTCACAGCTATGCTTTAAGCAAAGATGATAAGAAAGTTCGGAAAAATCTTACTCTGCTTTCTTTTAGACAGATGTTAGAATTTCTATCCCAGCCATTTGCAGAATATCCATTTTGTGTGTAGAGCAAGACAAATGACTTCTTGTTTTGATGATTTTTTAATATTATAAACAGTCTTACTCGCACCACTTAAAATTACTTCTAGAATATCTTACAGAATCTTGATTTCCTATGTTATGAAGATTTACATTCAGGCAGGATTTTTCCTTTCACAGAATCTATATAGAAAAGCAGATGCTTCAGTGGAGCATCCCTTTACCTTGCCATATGAAAGGGATGGTTTCGGTCTTCGGTTTTGGAGTGAATCACACTCCAAAAAAGAGACAAATATCAATAATGATTGCAGTCACATAAACTGATTGATATCTTTTTAAGCAAGTCAGTATAATTCTTAGGTTTACATCATTACACACAAAGACAATATCTCCAGAAAATGCCTACACAGAAAAATAACAGTATATAAAAAAAAATATAAAAAATAACAGCAGTATGTTTTACAGTTTTAGAGCACAATTTATAGGAGTGAAAAATGCAACTAAGCCTCACACATAAACCACATTTTAAAACAAACCATGTGGAACACCCTCCTAAACTTCCCATAGACAAAAACAAACCAGGACAGCATTTAAGTACGGCTAGTGTCAAAATGTTAGGTCTTTGATAATGGGTATATGTGGGAAGGTTAGCCACATCTATTTTAATCTTTTTGAAAAACATTTCTAGCCTGCTGAATGAGCATCTTCCTCTCCTTCTCATTGTCAGGAGAGCGAGAGAGGTTATGATCTGTTTAAGAGTCCAACCAGAGGTTGCCCTTTCTATAATTGGTGCAAAAAATCTATTTTAAAAAATGATGTATCTTAGCTGATTTTCTTACCTCAGCTGGTGTAGCTTTTTTTTTTGACAGCTTCATGCTTCCAGTAGCCAATTTCCTCTGGAATATCAGTTTCTGCAAGCAGGAATGAAACATAGGTCAAAGTAAATAAAAAAGGATGAAGCATATAGAATTAATTAACCATTATGTACTGATAACAAGTTTAAATCTTTATGTCCAGATATTACTGTCAAGCTCACTTGTTTCACAATTATAACAGTTTGAAACAAACTTTTTTTGGTTTACAGTCAAAAAATTTTTAATAATTTCTAAATGATGCAAAATTAGACCTGATCAGGAAATTTTCAAAGCAAAATGGCAATTATTGAAAATATAAGCTTTTCAGAAGAAAAGATTGCAAAATCTTGTGCCAGAAATAAACACTCTTTGACTCCAAGATATTCTTGACCAAACCAGGATGAGACACTATAATGTGCTACTGATGCTCAGTGTACTTTCAGACCATGAAACTCAAACTCTTGATTCAAATGAGAGACAAGAACTATAGACTCCTATGAAGCATGTCTGGATCAACAACTTCTGTTAAAGGGTTTATATTTTGCATAGAAAAATGACAGGTTAATTCAGCCAGACAGGAGAATTAGACTAGTCCTCTCTTTCATGAACACAGACTGAGAGAAACTGGGCCTTCTCCAAGAACTTTTTCTGCAGTGTGCACTAGAAAAAAATATCAAAATTACATCAATCTTGCTATGATCAACAGTAAACCAGCTCTTTCACCATTTCTACATAAGTGTTTTAACTAGAGAGCATTAACATCAGGTTTCTTCACTTTTACTGGAGATCACTTTGAAACACACTGTAAACACTTCACCAAATTGCTTGTAATCTGGGACACTGTATTAAAAAAAATGTATTTAGAAGAGTATTTTAAAAATTTGTTAACATAAAACCTTCAAAATAAAAGTGGCTGTAAAAGATAACTAACAAAAAATAAAACAAACGGCTGTATTTCTACTCATGTCCCCAGGTAAACACAGCAGAAAATTTTAAAAAAGATGGAAACAAAAATATGCACATTTCGATGACATGTATTTACGTGTGATTTGTCTGATAAGTTTAAATATAGTACTAAAAAGTCTATGTTCTCCATGGAAAATTTTTGAAATATTTTACTGAAATATTTCCCGGTTCCAGATACCGAACAGGAAAAAGGAGAAAGTAGCACCAGAGAATTAGCTGTCAATTGCAATAATGGAACTAATATTCAAAACAATTGAACAAGATCATTCCCATCTTCTCACGTCTTCTCTGCCTCTGTTTTCTTCAACAACAGAAAAGTTCACCATTTCTGTTTCTCTGCTCATTTTATACCAGGCAAATGTAATACAACCTGATTGTTTTCTAACTTCAGTAGTTTATATTTTGAATAAGGTTTATGCTGTAGGTAGACAAAGAAAGGGAGTAGCAGAAACAAAAACAGAAAACTCAATGACCAGTAAAGAATGGTCTGAACTAGTTTTACAGATGGAATTTACAGAGAATTAAAAACCTCTCTGGAATGATAATGTTGAAGATAGGTGGAAGAAAGACTGTAGGACGAGACAAGATTCAAGAGTTCTAGACTAAGAATCAGAAGGCATTTATTGAAATCCATGACTAGATCATGTATTCCTATGTAATTGTGACACTTCATGTAAAACCACCAGATGGGCACACAGAATTCCCAAACAGCATGTAAGGATTAGGAGCAACGGTCAGAGATGCTACATTATTTTTCCCCTAGAAGGATGAAAACTTTGCATGACACTAAGAATACAAAACCATAAAGCATTCAAAGAGAAACATAAAGCACTCAAACGTCTCAAGTGGATAAGATGACTTCCAAAAGTGCAATACAAAATACTGCCTCCCTACAAACCTGTAGATAGGCAGTCTCAGTCGTACTGAGGTACAAAATGTACTTGGATAGCTCAGCTATTGATATCAGCATGTGTTCTCCCCAAACTCCAGCTATTAGTACCTGATTTCCAGACAAGATGATTATTATATTAATCCAGACCTCACTTTTTGTGTATAAACATGAATTCCACAATCCATGTGCCTGCCCAGAGCTCAAAGAAATGCCCAGGCACACCCAGGCAGTGGGTGTAGCTTCTAAGAATGGCCACTGGCTTTTCTTACAAATCATTCTCTTCTCATAATTTTAAGTTTTTAACAAATGAACAATGGGGGGAAGAAAAAAAAAAAGAAAAAAACACCCAAACACTGCTATTAATTAGCAAAAACATAAAAGGAAACAAAAATTTGCTGACTTTATATTTCTAAATTCAATCAAAGCTGAGAAAAATCATTACTTCAAGAAGTACACTTTAAGTACATTTATGCATGCGCTGTTTCTTTTTTGAAAGGTCAATTAAATGCCAAAAGTATAACTAAAAATTAGATATTATTTAACATTCAGCAGTTATAGCTTGCCTGTTGGTATACATTACACCTAATTATGTACTTCACAATCATTTCAGAAAAAAAATTCATCAAACATTTACAAAATATGTTCAGCACGTTAGTCATAACTAGATTTTTTTAAATACTTTCAGAAATACAATTAAGTGGAAATTACTCTACTTATTTAAATTGTTTTGATTTAATTGCATAAAGTGTCAGCAGATAAAATATCTCCAAAGCCCCTGGAATACACACTGCATCTTGTAAGATACTACTGTGAATGAATAAAACAAACTATCACATATTTATAAGATTTTTTTATCCTTGACTAGCTATATCTGCTATTAAAGGATTTAAAAAATAGTAAATGCATTCCTGTGAAGTCTGCTGTATAAGAAGAAAAATGCACATTTTTAAAATTGTGATGCAACTTCTGGCAAGCTGGCAGTAAATTCCACGGTGAAAATCGCAGACCACCAGGTGTTTGTTGCACAGTAGTCAATAATACTGTTTGTATTCAAAAATTGTCTCTGCTGTTTTTCCCTGCTTGGAAATATCCCACAAATCATAGACCAAAAGGTAATTTTATACTTTATAAAATGCCATTTTCAAAGTTACACTGTGTACAAAACACATTGCTAAGGCCCAGGTTCTCATATCCTCAGTCTCATCAGATATCTTCTTTTTGGTCAGTCATGCAACAAGATGACATTAAAACAAAAGAAAGGACAGTCAATCCTTTCCATAAAGGAATTAAATCAGCACAGCAGCAAGGCAGCCCTCAAATGGGCCAGCTGGAAGCCAGTAAGAAAGTAGATACTTATCAGCCTGCAAGATAAGTCACACCTGTATTTATTTTACTAATTGTAATTTCATATTCCTGGATTTTTTAGAAGATTGTTGTTTGTTTCCTAGCCTTTGTGAAAATAACTGTTCACCTTTTCAGTTTTGTGCTTCTGGAATTAATCTAGCATTACCCTAGAGAAAAACTTCTATTATTTTATAGAAATCTACGGGCAACAAAATACCTTTATGTTATCAAGAGGTGGATTCATAAAGCTCCAAAGGCAAAATGGTCCCCCAGCAGTCTCCCAGTTCCCTAGGAGTGTGATCAGTAGTTCTGTGAGTTCGACTCACCTTTGCAGAAGGGTCATCCACAGGCCCCCTGGGCTTACTGCATAAATTATTCCTAATTCACTGGTGCACAATATTAATTACAACAGAGTATTTGTGACTTCAGCCCTCACAAAAAATACATGCACCAATATGAAAAAAGACAAAACTTGATTTATGCCTGTGTATGCTTTCACTCTTCTTCCTCGTTTGTTTTCATCTTAGCAGGATAATTAATTCATTTTATATCATCACTCTGCGTAGGCTGAAGCACAGACCCACACTCTTTCTGTAGAGGTACTGAAGACAGCAAAATTGTCAGTGGACACTATGGTAACGAAAAAGGTGATCCTGTTGATGTGACACCCTTTGACCCAGTGCAAGATGTCTCCTTGGTATGCAATCCCATGCAAAGGCAGCCCCTGTCTTTCTAGATATTAGAGCAACAGAGCTGTGCAAAGAAGTCAAAGCCTGAACCGAGAATCAGTAATACTTGGGGAAGGATTCCTCAGTGCAGGGAGTGAAAATAGTGCCTTGATCACGAATCAATCATTTTAATTATGCATTACTTGACATCTACACTCTTCTATATCTTCATTCTTCCATATCTACACTCATGATCATCAGTAATCAAGTGACTTATTTTGTTAACTTGCACACCAATCAAATCCATTTCCATAAGTCACATGTGCAGGTTTGGTAGTACATGGTGACTGTGACTTTGAGTTTCCAAAATGTCACTGGCATTTGAGTGGGCTGTCCCTGGCTGGATGCCAGACACCCACCAAAGCTGCTTTATTACTCCTCTTCTCAGCTGGACAAGGGAGAGAAAATACAAGATTCATGAGCTGAGATAAGGTCCAGAAGATATCACTCGGCAAATACTGTCACAGGCAAAACAGATTCAAATTGGAGATATTAATTGAATTTATCACTAACAAAATCAGAGCAAGATAACGAGAAGTAAAATAAATCATAAAAATACCTTCCCCCTACCTCTCCCTCCTTCCCTGTATTTCCTCTACTTCCTCCCCCTCAGAGATGCAGGGAGACAGGGAATGGGGGTTATGGTCGGTTCATCACACATTGTTTCTGTCACTGCTCAGGAAGAGGAGTCCTTCCACTGCTGCACTGACTTCCATGGGAGTCAGTTCTCCATGAACTTCTCCAATGTGAGTCCATTCTTCAGGCACCAGTTCTCCACAAACTGCTGGAATGTGGGTCACTCTGCCACAGGATGCAGTCCTTCAGGCACATATTTTATCTGTATGAATAAGAAAAACTACATGCAAAGATAAAGTTGCTAACAAAGTAGATTGTTCAACATTTTGCTTTTGTCTTTCATTAGTGTCTCTTCTCACTTAGAGTTATATTAACTATGTGCCATTTATACGATATACAAAAATATTCATATACTTCAAGAGAATGTCGGTTAACAAAATCCCCACTGTCTGCTATTTTCTACTACAAGTTTCATTAAATAGATTTATATGTATAAACACTGATTATTCCTAAGGACAGGGCTCTGCATGGTGACCACTTGAACAGGAAATGTTCACCTCCTTTGTGCATTCTGTTATAAATATTCTCGCTGTTACTGTTCATTTCTTACTTCATTGATGTTTCCTGTAAATTTTTATTATCTCAAACCCTTGACCTTTAACTTTTGTGCCTCTAATTCTCCTCTCCAGCCTGCCACAGGGGGAAGGGAAGGGAGAAATGAGCGAGGGACACATAGCTTGGAGCATTTCAGTGGGAGCATTAGATTGGGGAATACCATTTCTAAACAAAGGCAAAAAGTTATTTGTATGTCCCTAGTCTAGTCTTTTCTTTGGACAAGAACAGAAACATCTGATGACTCTTAGAAAGCAGAACATCTCAACAAACAAAAGAGTCAAAAATTAGGATGCTGAAAAAAAAAGAGAGAAAATATTATTGGATATTTCATATCACTCATCCAGCAATTTCTTTAGAATTATACAACATTAAAGATCTCAGGTAAAATAAGCTCTACAACCACACAAAGAACACTTCTTCAACAGTTTGCTTGCATAGATGAAGAGACACTAAAATTCAACAAAATTTACTGAAATAATGATTCTTATTTTAGCATGAATATCTTAAAAAAAATTCACGCAATAAAATTTACTTTGTAAGTTCACTTGACGTGCTACAGTTTACCTCAGTATATCAACACACATTTGCCAGTTAGCAAGTGTACACTCTGAAACGTCAGTATGGCCTTTAACTTTCTTCTGATACAACACCACATTTTTACGTTTTCAAACATCTGCATCATGTCTATTTGTCCTTCTTCCTAAGGCAGTCTCAAGATCCAATGAGTCTGAGGTTTTCTTCTGTTCATTACACTGATAAAAGATAGCGTTTCTATAAATAAATATAGAGTATTTTTTGCCTTTAGGAAATCCACTGGTATCCTTAAAGATGGAAACAGTCATAAGAAAAACTACCTTATTATGGAAAAGTAATGGATTTCAGATGCAAGCAGTGGGTTTACTACTTCATTTTTTCAGCTGTTGACCCCAAGATGCTCTGCACTGGAAAGAGCTGGGAGCTTTTCCTTCCAAGATCTGTAAATAGTGCAAGATTGCAATAATTAGTTACAGTAGCTTGGCATCTACAGTTAGTCCCCATAATCAAAGATTATCTTATCTAGTCAGTATTTTTGGAAAATCATAATTGAAAACACTATATGCAAAAGTTTACTTTTGCACAATTCGTGTACACAATGCACTTTATCTAAGAAACTTCACAGTTAGGTGGCTTTAGTGGCTTGTCAGATAATGATTATACTACTATCCCACCACTTTGCAACAATGTTACATGCTTTGCAAAGAGCTAGATGTAATATGTCTTCAGATAATGCATGATTAGACAAATTTGTCTTCAGTATTTTTAAAACATTGTTAAAAAAAATTTACACCATCACATATATTTTTTATTCAACAATGATTTGTTTGCAGTATGGCTTGGACTCGCACAGTCAGTCATTCTAAGAATTCACCCTCCCCTACCTCACACTCCTGGCTAGATAAGCAGTTACACAGCATTGTCTCTGATCCCTGACCAAATGGACATCTTTATATTTGTAAGGAGGACAGCTTAAAGCAACATCTGTCTAGTATGGAAATATTATTTACAGCCTTTTGTTAAAGATTTTAACTTTTCCAAGCAAACCTAAGGTGACATGAAATTACAGTTATGTTTCCAGTCGAATAATTCAGAATATGAAGAACGTCTAATTTCTGTGACTATGTGCCATTTACCATCATTACATCCATCTTTCTATTGTCACCATTTTCTGATATTAAATTATTATTCCCATGACAAATTTGCCACTATTTTGCAGGTAGTGCTCTAATGTACTGATGCCACAGGCATATAGATAGTTAACACGCTGGAAATGTGAGGGATAATGACCATCCATGCAAGCTCCTAAGCCACACAAAAGGCATAAGCCATTTACAAGGAGCTAAGGGCTAGAGAGAGGATTATACCTCAACAAATTAAGCAAGCAATTTCTATTCTAGCCTTGATTCTCCTATGTGAGCATACACAATCACAGCTTCTATGCAGATTGGTTTTCTTGCTGTGTCATGTTCTTTTTCTACAGAAGACAGACAAGATTTCTTAATGATTTACAGGATGAGCAACAAAATTCACTCATATAGAACTGCAGTGCCAAGCAAGGAATTAATGTGAGGTGTTTAACGTGCTGGATTATGTTTCCAAATGAATACGTATGTCCCCAGACCCCGGTATCAGCCATGAGCAGGGCTATTTTTTGCTATAATGATCAGTGGTACAGTTACCTACCAACACCATCAACTCCCAGGGGCATCAGAAATTTGGATTCCAGAACAAGATCCCATATTTATTAAATAAGGCTCTGTTGCAGGTAATATTCTAGTCCTGTGATATATTAAAGCAGCACAGACAATTTCAGGAAACAAAAGCACTGTTAAATGTTGGGGTTTTTTCATTTATGTTAGTTAGTCTGCTATTTGACTGGCTTTTACTTCATTGTTTACAATTTCCAGTTGCTTATCAAATATATACAACACACAGATTTCAAAGTATGGATTGCTTATAAATGGTTAACTGTAACAACTTTGGTTTAAATAGGTTTTATTCTCATGAATATTCAATCATTTGTTTTTTCGACATCATGTTTTCTTTCCTGTCTAGGTGATATAATAATTTGAAATGGTTCTGCTTTCTTGCACATCTAATGCAATTTTACACACAAAAGTTGGATATGTACCCAAAAGTGCATTTTCTTGAATAAATTTACCTGCATAAATATGTGTGCAGGGGAGGGGGAGGGCTAATTAAAAAGCCCATATACACAGTCAAGCCCAGATTGTATTGGGAAGGCAATGAAATTGCTGCCTTGCTGCACACTGTGAAGTGATCTAAAAATGGAAACTGCTGTGCTACTCTGTTAATGGAACAGGTAACAGTACGATTCAAGACCTTCCTCTCTCATTCAGAAATTACTACGATCTGAATGAGAAAATTATCTCTTTCTCCTGAAATGCACATATAAAAAGTGATTTGCTTTCTGTCCTTCATTACAAACAGGTACAGATCCCACTTAAATCTGCCACAACCTAAAATAATCAGATTAGAAAACGCTGGAGATGGCAAACTCACAGCCTACCATGTTAACACAAAGTTTAGACTGTTTTTCCCAGTGGATCAATTTACATTTATCTGTATTAGATTTTGCCTAATATTTCATTCATACCTGGATCTTGTGAAATGCTTCTATGAGTATGCTGCCTGCCAATGACCCCCTCAGCACCTTGAAAAGCACAGTGTCATCTGCACATTTTCTCACTGTCTCTGACCAAGTCATTCATCTGTTTATCTTTCAGCCAATGACTCATCCATGTTATGATTTTTCCTCTTGTCCCACCCATGCCTTAAAAGCTCTAGGAGCTTTTAATGTTTGCCTTTTGGAAACTTCACTACATTATTTTAGCAGACCAAATCATTCCATTGATATGCTTGCTGCTGCTCTGAAAGCACTTCAAGAAGCCATAAAAAGGCACAACCTCTGCCAACAGAGCTGTGCTGAAATCTGCCCTTCACCAAAGCTTCCGCTGATCTTCCCAGTACAGGATTCAGAATAGCCAGCCTATGCTTGCCGACTTTGCTCCCACCAACAATACTCTATTTAGAAGGTAAGAGTTGCCATTCTTCTGGGGTGCCTACAACTGCAAGGTACTTCAAGCTTAAGCTGTGTTTGAACTAGTATGTGAATATTAACCGATCTGATTATTTTGGGGGTTCCTTCCATCTAATTGTACATCTTCTTCCTCAGTCAGTGTGTTTTAAACATATCCTATACTCACTCCTTTTTTTCCTCTGTTAGAGCCTTACAGGGTGCGAACCTTTTTGCTTCTTCCATAATGAACATCAATGCATAAAACTCATTCAGCTTCCCTGAAATGGCCTCATGTTCTTTGAGTGCTCCTTCTATAATCTGGCTGTCACAGTAAAGGCTGTGTGGTAGGCTTCTTTACCAAATACACTGGAAAAACGATTTTGTTCTAGTTTTGTTCCTTTAGCCAGCTTTTTCTCACTTCTCCTTACTTGCAGAATAATATTTTATATTTAAGCTGCCAGTGTTTATGATATTTAGTTTTTTCTATTTATTTTTATCTGCATTTATTTTATTCCTTTGATGGTTGTCAGCTACAACCATTTACAGAGACCTTGCCAATGATCACAATGGTATTAAATGTACGAGTCTGTGATAAACCACACCATATAAAATCATCCTCCTGACCAGTTCTGTACAATGAGAATTGCATACTCTTTGTAGTTCTTATCACCTTAGATAATCACCAAAAGGAGCATCCCTAAGCTTTTTCTTTCTTTCTGCCTACAGAAATATTTTCATAACTCTGGTGGTAGACTCTCCAGTAAGTCTTGACCACCCAAATCCAGGTCACTGACGCACTGTGGAAAGAAGCCATACAAGCATAGATGGCTATATATAGATATCTGATTCCCATCAACGCAAGCTAGCAGAAGCATGCCAATTGCTTTAACTAGATTGCCAAAGTTTAGCTAAATTCAGGATTCACCAATTTTGGCAGCAGTGCAATTCTCAGCTAAGTCAAGCCACTTATGTAGTGTATCAAGAGAGGTTAAAAAGCCAAAATGTGTCTACCAGGATTTTGAAAATTTTTCTTTTCATGCTTTAAAAATAAGTAATGAAAACCAGATATATTTTCCCCAATAGAAAGAAAACATTCTTTTGTATGAGTAAAGAGTAAAGGCACCAGTTCTGTTCCAAATGACTGTTTCCACAAAGATTCCAGTGATATATATCTGAGGCATACTTGGAAATGCACTAGCTATATGTTTATGTAGTCACTCCATAAACAGTTCAGTATTCTGTCAGATTTTGCAATGCATATAGTAGCAACTGGCATGATGTCACCACCCAGTTGGTTAAAACAAAAGGAAAGGGCTGTTCTTATTCATTGGCAATTGTGTCCTTTAATGATAATGCTTTTGTTTCCCAGTTTTGTATAGCATCTTGTGATTTTTTGGTAACTATGGCAACTATTCATTTTTGTTCAAATAAAAATTTGTTGTAATGCCATGCAACTTGCTGGCATACAAATTAAGGCTGCCTGCTGGAACTAGGATGCCAGAATTCAGTTTTCCCACTTAGCTTTAAATTGACATGTTCGCTCTTGGTGAAGAAAGTGCCAGTCTTTGCTGAGGAAAAAAAAGTATTTGTCCTGAGTAGGTGGAAAAGGTCATTCAGTTCAGTGCACAAAGCACAGGTGCTGATGACTGCTGACCGAGGAGTGAGTCAGTCAGGCTAAGCAAAGAAAATACTGGAATTACCTTTTACTAAGCTATGGCATCAATACCAGTCAAGAGGAAACAAAGAGAAAAAAAAGAGGTTGAGACATGAAACCACAGCTGAAACTTACCTGCATCCTAGAGAGAGTAGCTGAACTCCCAGTCATGAGAACACATTTCAGTAGCTCTGGCTTAGGCTATGGTGTGCAGAATCACTGATGCAACACTCCAGAGCTGACTGCCCTGCTGTCATTCTTCAGGCCAGTGTAACCTTGACCCTTAGAAAATACCTGCTAGCACCTAATTCTTCCTAAAATAAAGTCCCTGAACTCTTATTACTACATTTTCAGGCTCACGTATTTCAATGGATTAAAGCATCACAACAATAGATTTTTCTCTTCCTGATTCACTCCCATCTGTTTCTCCTCTTTTGTTTTCTTAGAAAAGCAGGAGACTTTTATTCAAGCAGGTTAATAGTAGAAGGTACAGTTTTACTTCTTCCTGTATTGTGGCAGCTGTTTGCATCTCCAGTATACCTGAAATTTCAAATACATCCTCAGTTACTTGGGCCCTGTTCTGGTCTCCCATCAGTATAACACAGAACGGTAGAATAATTCAGGTTGGAAAGGATTTCAGAATATCCTCTAGTGTAACCTGCCATTCAGAGTGGAGAGTCAAATTTATTTCAGACCAGGTTGCTCAATCTAATTTCAGCAGCATTCCTCCTGAGATACCTGGCTATAGATGAAAGAAGAAACTGCCTGCAGCAAAAGTAATAAATTGATAATTTGATGAAGGACATTGCAAACCAAGGTTAACATAATACTCATATTTCTTCTTAATCCAAACAGTAGTTTATCTTGAAATATTTTCTCCAGAATTACTTTCAGAATTCCCTATCCAGCCTCAGTACTAAGTTTCATGGCATTATTTCTCCAGATAAAGTTCAGTAAGTGTATAAATTTCATGTGAATTGAAACCTGAAAGATTCATGCCCTTTGATCTTTGCAAGACATCATTACAGCATTATCTTCCCAAGCATTAATTAATAATAAATGCTTCATTTATCATGAAGCTAAGGTAAGCACATTTTTTCACATCCTCCCAGTTCCAGGATCCAAATTCTATTAAAAAATCTTAGGACTAGCACATTTTCATTTCCAGATGCTTAAGTCTCTTAAGAGCAGAATTGATGCAGCAGGATGTTTTAGTATTATTACTTTTCAGATTAAGGTAAAAAAAGTATCTCTGTTTGGTTTCCTTTTCTCTGATACTACTTTACATTAGCTTTTTATTTTGGAGGAAAAAACCCAAACATGATGTTTCAGTAAATTATTTCAGCATAGCTAGACAAAACATTAGATCTCACGAATACCAGCAGTAGTTTCCAAGCTACATTCTCATGATGTTAGGTTGAGGCTCAAGACAACCAAAATCATTATTTCCTGAATTTTAGATTCTGGTATACTTGTTCAGTGGAGATGCACTTATAATAGGTCAATGAAAGGTAAATAACACACAAGTGAATTTTAGAAAGGCCAAAATGATGGTTTAAAGCCGGTTTTGACAGATCTGTTAATCTATGTATTGCGCTCTTGGGGAGAGCTTTGACTTGGACAAGTTTTCATCAGAGTCAGAGATCACTGCTTCAGTGATTCTGTCTCAAATCTTACAAAGTTTAATGGAAATAATATCAAATGCAGCATCCCTTGCTTCAGCTTACAGGAAAATGCCAAAGCAAGGAGAATTTTGAACACCAAGCATCTAGGTGAAATAGGAGCTAAAAACTCTCCCGTACATCCCTTCAGTGGGGCACAATAGCAGACAAAATGCAGATTCCAGTCATAAGAATTCATCACGAAAGGAAAAGTAAAGGCAGGAGAGAGATCATGGAGAAATTTTGAAAAAGCGTAGGGATTCTATGAACCAGAAGGAATCTTGTCTCCTGTTCCCAAAGGTCAAAATTCCTGACCTTGACACCACTCCCAAAAAAATCTCCCCATGAGAAAAGTTTCCCCATGCAGTCTGTGTGTGTATGTCTACAAATACAACCTTCATTCCTTATCATTTTGTCTCTGAGAAGGGGCTAGTCAGTGAAAATCCCAGGTGGCAGATGGAGACTGGGATTAATAGTTAAGTCCTGTATTTCTGTCTTTTGCAGCAGACTGAGGAGTGTGCTCCAATTTATCAGATTCTTCTGTGGAGTAAAAAAAGCAAAATTTCACATCAAAAGTATGGGCATCACCACCTGGAAATGGCAAATGTTACTCTCCATCATGGTTTTTTTCAAATTCAAATTACCTGATGGAATTTGTGCAGACGCATAATCCATGAACAGTAAGTACAGGGCTATTTTAGGATTATATGTTAGTGCTCAGAATACCTTTCCCACCACCTCACCATACCCTACAGGCTATGCTGTCATAGTGTCAGTCATTTCCTTAGTCCAACAAAGTAAAGAGAAAAAGGAGCTAAATATGATGAAGTTATCTGTACCATTAGTCAAGATTCAACAATGTTACCAGCAGAGTGGCTTTTAAATTTGGAAAAGATCTATAAGTCATTTTGGCTACGGTAGAGAAACCCATGATCCAAACCTCAAAACCAAGTAGTGAGTGACAAGAGAAGACAATGGAGGGAAAGTCTGGTTAATAGTTGATGCAGGGAAGAGTCTCTAGAAGACAGGATTAAGTTGGCTTTGAAAATCTTTCTAGGATTCAAAGCTGAAAACTGCAAGTACACATTGAGTTGAATCAATTAGAAACACCATTAATTTAGTTTTCTAATTATATCCACTTAGGACATCAGATTTACATACTTTGCTCAATGTGTTTTCTTCTGAATCTCAGTTTTTTCACTGAACATGAGTCTAAAAGACAAGAAGTAAAGCAAGCACACTTGGACCTTCAGGACCGCAATCTCAATTTACCCAAGATTCCCATTGATGCAAGCAAGGATAAGGTGAAATACAACCTTCAGTATATTTCAACATCTACCAGTAGGACTTACAATTCAGGTGGAGAGGAGCTGAAACTAAAACATGATCTAACCAGGAAAGAAAGGCCGAAACCACAAAATCTATTATTGACTCACGTCTCAGTAAAAACGCTCCAAGATCTTCTGCATCAATATGTGATTGGATCAATCATTTTATTATTCTGAACACAGTATAGATCTATAGGTCAGCAATAAGAATGTTTGCTTTATATTTTCTTGAGAGGTGAAACTTCTTAAGTGAATCTTACACTTAATCATTTCCAAATCCCAGGCTATATCTGCTGATCCCTGTTTCGATTTAAAATAAAATTCATTTTACGGTTTGCTGCATGACTTTTATTTCAGATTTGACTTAGAGATTTATGAACCTGATATAGCTTTTCTTGCTGAACACTTGAGCAATCTTGGTCCCTGTGGTGACTTCCACACAGCTGCAAGTGGAAAGAAACACTCACTGCTGTAAAATGCTATGACATCCCTACTTCAAAAGCCAAAACAAATTTTTGAAGGCTGAAGTGTTCAGTTGCAGGAGGGATGAAAACCCAAGGGGATTTAGAACTTGCAGTATTGTGAAAAGTCAATGCCAGTTTTCAATTCATAGCTTCCTGATTGAGAAACAGAGAGAATCTGGGCACACAATGAATCATTTCCTGTATGGAAAGGGGGAGACAGGTTTTTGATTGAACCCACCGTTTCTCCTGTCACCACTCACTTAAATTTGACTTTGACTCAGAGTAAAATTATATCTCCTGATGATAACTGCTTCACACTGCACTGCACAATTTACCACAGAGGGTAAATATATAACAAATGGACCATAGGATTCCAAAGACAGAGTTGGGAACAGCCCAGCACACCAGCATGACCCCTTGCAGCACAGCATCTCTACTGCCACACATCCTTAAGGGGTAAGGGCTTAGGCAATGCTGACTATTTGCACACTTAAAACTTTTGGTACCTCAGCTTGCAATGCCCTTCACAATGCAAGTGACAAATGTGGCAGAGCTGATCTTTTCTACTCAATCTTGTACCCGAGTACAGGTTGAGGCACAAAATGGTCTGGAGCAAAGGCAAAACTCAAATCATGACGTTGAGATCCCCTGCTCTGGTTGCTTTCTTAACCCTAGGGTTCTGGGTTTTTTAATGCCTAGAAACAGTCTGGTTTTTACAGAGCCAAATTTATTCAGTGTACAGCTCACACTGACTGTGACTTTTAATAATGTGGGATAAATACACTCAGTGCACCCCACGGGCCTGTCTATTGTGCCATACCAAGATTCCCATGTGAGCGCACCACATCTTCAACCCTGCTAACCTTCCAGTGAAAAGCATCCACAAAAAAATATATGTACTATGTATAGCATATATCTGTTTAATACACATTGAACTGTAGAAGTTATGTAGGCGTTTGGAGTACAACAAATGCAAATGACTTCGAGGCCAAATTATTTTTAAAATGGGATTTGGTGTCTAATATCATGAGGACAGCACGGTAAAGGGCAGGTTTTTTGTTTGGTTTGTATGTTTTGATATTCAGTGTCTGAAATCATTAAGAGAGTCGGTTAACTCATCTCTCTAAAACACACTAGCAACCTATTCAAACATTAAAGGCACTTCAATGCTATTAAAGATCTTACTTCTGTGCACTTTTACTTTTAGCTTGGATTCAGATGTCTTAAAAAGTGACAGAAGGAACAAATTAAATGAGAAATTAAAATTATTCTCCAAAAATTCATTTGAAGGCAAATTGGCAAATAGAGAAGACAAATATGTGGGATTCAGATAAAAGTTTATCTGGAAAACACACAACTTCCAGAATATCAGGCAGCTCAAAACAGTGAAATCAATAATCAAAGTTAAAAAATAGATTAAATTCCTAATGAATATCCAAAATACATCTTCACAGACAAAGCACTTGAAGGCTGTGTATGTTGGAGATGGGTGTACTTTAGTTTTCAGATCTTCTACTTTACAAGAAAATAAAATGGGATATTAATCACTAATTCACTGATTAATATAATGTGCTCACATTTTAATAAACCAGTTGAAAATTTTACCTCCTTTACAGTTCTGCTGTGCAATGCATTTCCCAAATAATTAATTTCAAGCAACTTACTTCATTCCACCAGTATCTTCTTGACTACCTAGCATTGCTCATATACTCAATTTCCAGAGCATTTAACTTCAAAATGAGATGAACAGAAGTGTGACTCATGTACACCTAGGAGCACTGAACCATTTGGCACTTCCTTTATCACAAAGCAAAATCAATGTACTGAAAACCACTCTTGTATTACTTCACCTTATTCATAGTGTTGCAAATTCCTCTTTTTTCAACAAAAAAAGTAACAAAAATAACATAAGAGAAAGAACCATTTATTCAGAATCATATATTCTACAACCACTAATATTCAGAAAATCTTTTAGTTAGAGAGTACTTCCAGCACTTGATCTAAAATTAAAGAAAATAGCTCCATCAATCCTAGATATGTGGATGTCTCCACAACTTTAAAAGTATTTGTTTCATTTTGTATGTGACGAAGGAATATCACATTAGCCTCTTTTTACTGCAAAACACTGAGACACGAGTTCTAGAATCCAAGATATTTCAGGTTAGAAACCAAGTCAATCTGGGCTCCTGGTTTAAAATGGAGATAAACTGGCCAGTCCAGAAGACAGTTCGCATCTTCAGTTAACTGAGTTGTAATCTGAAAATATTATAATCCTCTGCCAATTTTCCTGGTAACTTATTGTAACAAGGATACTTAGGTTAAGTGTTTTAAGACCATAGTGGACAGATAAAAGCCATATCATATGTTTGGCAGAAGAGGAAAAGATGGTTCAGCGTCTTCCAAGACCTAGCCTAGCTCACTCCTACTGCCAAGACGGACCTTACAAAAGCATCCTGGGAAGTGATCATTTATACCTCATTTGGAAACCCCTTCCAGCATGACTGAATTATTCACTAAAGCACAGCAAAAGGCTGTGGCAACCAGGACTGGACAGCTGATCAGTCTTCCCTCACAGCTTACCTAGCCCTCAGACACCAAAAAAATGTTGATCCAGGGCTCTCAGCATTAAGGGACTCCTTTCACATACCACCCTAGTTTGCAAAGACTTCTCACTCATCTTCAGTATATTTTTGAACATGGGAATGGTAACAACAATAACAATTCAACCCATACATTTTTTAGCAGCGATGAATATAGGTACTCAAATCTGAATGAGTCAGATAAAAATATCCTGATATTTCTCTCACTTGCTCTGACTGCCATTCAAGAATTTTAAGATAAGCTATAGCAATGAGCAGGGTAGGACTAGTAAAGACTGATACAAAAATGGCAAACATAACTTGATCAAAGAGAGACATGTATCTAACAGCTTATACATGAGACAACAGGGACAATCTCTGTGATGTATGAGAAAAGTAAAGGAAATCTTAGGATTTCTGTCTTAGGAGACAGACTAGCAGCAGAGAATCAGATGACTTTCTCAATTACACGGATATAAATCTGAGATAAGTGCCACTGACATTAGTTTCAAACATACGTTTTAACCCAGATCAAAATCTGTCTAGTGTCTAAACTAGATCTGAGCTGATATTCTCTTTGCACTATATTTCCAAGCAATTTGAATGAATAACTGTTTCAGACAAGCATTCGTATCATCTGTCCATATGTGAAAAGTCTTGACCTTTATTTACTTGACAAGGATGTGTTACGTGCAAGCGGCATTAAGTCCTATTAAGCTAAAATCTGAGGTGAAGTAAAAACCAAAATTATATGAGGAAAAGCAAAGAGAATAAAAGTGCTGTAATAACATTAATCAAAAACTGTAGCAACCCCAAGACTTTGTCTCACTGTATGAAAAAGCTCTCTTACTTGAAGGGGCAGATCAGCGTAGGATAGCAGTAATTATCCCAGAACTTAGTTTTTAGCCCCTAGCAATGTATAGATGAAGAAAACAGAACTGAAAATGAATTTTTAAAGATTATTACCAAAGGCACCTCATAAATACAAAGTGCAAGCTCTATAGAAGCTGTACTTCTTCTGCTAATGCTGTGGTTCCTGATGTGGCCTCATTATTTTTCTCTTATACAGTAGAAAAACATTAAGCATCATTATCAAAGATATTTGAACCAAAGTTGTTTTTTAAGTTCTTGGGCTTTTTTAAATGAAGGGAACCAAGATCATACAAAAACATTTCCCAAGAACAGGGTAAAGATGTATTTACAGCCATACTTTGAGTAGTGTCATTCCACACTCAGCTGTGTCTTTTAATAAAAAGATTTTGAAAGGGTCTGAAGACAAAGCACAAAACCAAACCAGGATCCAGATCATTAGGCAGCAAATAGGGTTCTCTACATACTAGTTGCATTTCAGTGGTATTGCAGCTGCTACTACTATAACACATAAGTTTTTCTCAAAGATAATGAACAGCGACTCTTCCGTAAATTATCAGATAACACAGGTAAATAAACACAAAGCTTAAAAGATTTTTAGGTCCCAATAGCACAAATGCAAAGCCTAGCACACCTGAACCCTTCATCCAGGGACTGTTCTTACAAGTTTGTACAATGCCTAGCACAAAGAGGACCCATGGTTCCCATGTGCTTTTGGACCACAACACAACTGTTCAGTAAAAACAAGGGCCAGGCATCACACCAGCACCACACCAAGATAGGGCACTTGTTTAAAGGTAGGATTTTGTATTTTATGGAGTTTTGCTTCTGGCTCCTCTGTTAAGGGTAGGATGAGTTTCATGCTTAAAACAGAAATTCCAGATCTTTGCAATGCATTGAGGCATTCTTTTGTCTAGTTTTAAAGCACTCATGCTGAGTATTCCTGAATATAAATGAATTGTCTGAGAATACAAAGTGACTGTTACTCAGAAATAAAATTAGTTTGAAAGTAGTTGCTTTAAAATCTTAAAAAATCTCTTCCATAATTTGTATTTATCTCAAATGTTCCAGGTATTTCAGTTCTCCCTGGCATGTATGAAAACCAGCTCCAGTGGTTTAGATTGGCATTTAGACAGGCAGGCTTCTAACAACCTAAGAAAAGCAAATTGGTTCCAAAACCACCAAATAATTTAACTCAGATGATCATCCCAACAATCATAGTGCATACAAGCCTCTTGTACTTTATTTTTCAGTGCACAAAAGGTAAACACAGGCTAAATATTCAGAAAATGTTTGGGTTTTTAAAAAGTCAGAATGTGGGTAGCTCTCCAGTAAAAGAACACAGATATAACTGTTGGAACTAGAATATATGGATGATTTGTTTCTAATACTGATTAATACACATTCAATACAATAAAATTTCATTCACAGTTGAGATCCTTTTCTTTCATATTCACTAAAGTAATTTGAACAACTTAGATTTTTAGTTTAGTATGGGTTTGTACGAGTGGGGTTTTTTTACCCCTTCAGTCTCAGAGACTTTTAACCAAAGGTCTTTTACTGTCTCTATTACTCCTCATTACTTTGGGGTGGGATAGCTACTGTCCTGTTTCTCCCCACTGAGACTAAAATGAAGAAAAAGGTCCAACACTTTGCAAGTCTCTTCTAAGGAGATAATTGTATTCTTTTTTCTGTCTACTGAGACCAAATCTTTCAATTTTGAAGAAGGGCAGAAAAGCAAATTGTCAGTCATAAATATTTCTTTGCTTAAGCAATTCTTTTCAGTAGATCTAGTCCACTGAGATGGTAGGAAGCAAAGGGTAATGGGAGGTGCACTAGTGTACTGGGAAATGTGTGAGAGAGCAGGTGAAGCAATGGAAACCCTTTATACATTCCAGCATCCTCTCCTTCCCCTCATGAGGAAAAAAGCAAACACAGCTTAACTGCATGGTTATTATGTTTGTTGTGTACAGCTCTTGAACAGCAGAAAACAGACAACAGAGTAAATTTCAGACACATCTGTTCCACCTGAAGATTATTAGATACATCACATGTTAGGATTTTCCATATTTTGCACTGATTAGTGTAATATCTTTCACTTAAAAATCAAAATCAAGGGAAAGCAAGGTAATTCCCAATACAGATTCATTTTTTTGATTGAATCTGCCTTTGAGAGGTCCATAGGAAAGAAACTTAATTCAGGAAACTACTGGACAATAGATAAAGCACTTGTTTTTTTCTGGTGGACAAAAGACAAAAAAAAGAAAAAGACAAAAATTGATGTATTTACTAAAACCATGCAGGAGAGATTAGAGCGGTCCCTATGGCCTCCTTTCCCACTTTCTCTGTCACTGAAAATAAACCACTTTTATTTCTGCAACAATCTCTCACTTACTACTTAGCCATTCAGTGTAAAAAAACACACAAGAGTTTCAGTCGAAATACCTGTCTGAGATTTGTGGGCATTGGAACAGCAGAGTTTGCACACATTTCTGAGTCTCTGAGGTACTGATTCTCATACTGATTAATCCATAAAGCTTGTGTGAATCAACATTTCTCCAGTTGTGTGCTGGCACCAGCTAATGCTGTAGAAGTGACATCTGAAATCAGGAAAGCTCTAATAAGCAGGAGTTCACATGGAATTCCCATACGAGGTCCTTACCCCAGACAGCCAGCTGATTTAAAAATTCTTCTTGCAGATATGTAGACAAAATTCTGTATCATGAGTGCTTTTCAATTATGTCAGAAAAAAAATCTGCAAAAGAGGAGGGAATAAAATATTTCTATTTCTAACATTCTCATTGCAACTTGTTTCTAATTAGAGTACATGTTCTGTTACGGAAAATGTACTGAGATGGTAAGTCATGATCAGAAAATAACATTAGTTCAGGGAGACACAGTCATCAGCTCTTCTTTAGCTATTAAGCCTTCCCATCTGTGCTCATTGTAGGAAAGGCAAGGACCCTATTTGGAGAGAGCTATTCATTACCATATAAAACAGAGAACCTTCCACTGCACCTGCTAATGTTTGAATTTCCTTTAGTGACTTTCTCCCACAGTAAATCAAGCTTTTGCTTCTCATCCATGCTTTTACCTTGTGCTTCTGAGCAGTCAATCACAACTATATCCAACAGCTGCCTCATAAAGGTTGCCTATTTAACTTATTACGCACAAAACCCACATCACAGGGCACTCTCCCCTTTTACAATTATGGACAGCATTCATGTTCAACAAATAGATAAACCAACAAAATTATCTTCCAGAATTTGGAAAACATTTACAAATGTGAAATATAGGAAAAGAAATGTTTTAGACTGAACATGATATGTATCTTTACATCTGCCAAGGCAAAATGCCACATTCGAAAAAAAAAACAAACCCAAAACCCTAAAGAACCCAAAAACTGAAAAAGGGTCAATCCTAAGAAGAAAGCTTGAAAAGGAAAGTGTAGGCAAGGAAGCGTGAAAGCAAAATTTTCAAAACACATTAATACTATCTATCCACTTAAGGCTCCAATAAGAACAGCAAGCTGTTCATTCTTCAACTCTCTGGAGGGGTTGATACACTTGCCTGATGCCTTGATGATTGTTTGCTTTTTAAATAACCCTTTTATACCTCTTTTATATACCCTTTTATACAGCTTTTATGCATCCTTAGTGCTTTTAGCCCACATGCTTGTAATTCCCTAAGTCTGATAACTTAGCTGAGACCCAATATTCCATTAAGCCAAGAGACCAAACATCCTGGAGGCCCCCAGCTGGAGGCCAGAAAGCCCTACGCTACCCTGAGAAACCAAGGTCTTCCCTAGAACATATCCAGTAAACTAAGATAGGCCCATGCAGGGGGAAATTCCTCGGGACGAGGGGTTCATTTGAGCGTCTCATTGGGGAATCTTTGATAGATATGCTAATTTGCAAGACCCATAAATTGTATACACGATCTATTGTGTGTGTGCATTTCGGTGTGCATTTTGGCGCATCCCACCTGGATGAAGTGGTATACCTAAAGATCCTCAAATAAATACAGAGGTAAAAACCCCTTTTTCCCTTAACCGTGTTTGGCTCTTAATTTTAAGACCAGGGAAATGCAACAGTCCATACATAGGCATCTAGTACCCTTTCAGATGCTTTAGGGCTTTTGCCTTGGCCTTCAGGTGACACGCTAGAAGAGCAAGGGTCTCCCATTCATTTTGTGTCATATTTCCCAGTTCTTCACAGAGGTTTTGGATACCCTGAGGGCATCTCATATGGTGCTAGACACTTCCATGCAGGCAATGAATTGCAGTAGGTGTCAGATCTTGTGGTGCCATGAGATAGTCTGATTCTCTGCACATGGTCTATGACTAAAAGTGTCCGAAACAGGTCTAAATAACCTGCCTTTAGGAGACAAGAACTGTGACTTGCTCAAAGACTTAATTGTTCTCTTAGTGACTGGAATAATTGAAATGTTCTTACTCTTCACGCTGAAGTCTTTGACTGAAAACCATAAAAATTATTACTCATTGCCTTAGGCAAACCTGAGTCTGTTCAAGTCTTCAGTGGAGTCCTCAAATTCTCAAAATACAACAGTAAGACTCAAGCAGCTTCTTACTCAATTGAAACATAAAGACTTTTTCTATGATCAGATTGTTTATTTTAATAAGTCTAGTGGGACGTCAATTCAGAAAATAAATACTGATCCATGCTATAGAAGTTCACAATAGTCATAAATTAACAATTTTATTAGAGAGGTAGAGTTGGATTTTAATTCATGAGGATGCTGATAAGATTGTTAAATGGAAATTATAAAATTTTAATATCTCATTAGTGGAAAAACATAGTGTACTGTAAACTTACAAAACCCCAAGTGTTTCTCTCATTAGTTAATTTTTTTTATGGAACTTTTTCTTCCTAATACCATTAAAGAATAAAGAAAATAGAACAGTGCCCCTATCGCCGCGTAGGTGTCGATGGAGAACTGCTGCTTGTTCCAAGGGGAACCTTAGCTAAGAAATGCCTGGCGGTGCTTCCTGGCACCTCGCAAGTCAGCTCTCTCACCCGTGCAATGAATACATGCAGCCACGCTCACGCTGAGCCAGCTCGCGCTGGTTACACTAGAAGTAAATGAGTCAGAGATGGCCCCCGCTGGAGCACCTGACTTTATTGTTACCTCTTAAAGGGGTACAGCAGGGAGTTAGGGTGATACAAGAACCAATGGGGATAAGGAGGGGGAGGAGTGGGGGCTGGATTACATCCTCTTCAGGGATACAAGGGGTCAGGCTGCTGGCCAGTCAGAGACAGTGAATCACCATAGGGTCACAAGATCAATGGAGGGGGCCTTTCTCACTGGGGTAAGGAGGAGTCTTACACTTTGGAGCCTGTCCACCAGCGGGCCACCTCTGTACCTGGGCTCTTTGGCCCCCCGGCCACAACAGCTGTTGGTTCAGCCGATGCAACATGCCCCAGTCTCCTACTGCCATTTTTCTGTTATCACTAATCCAGGATACCATTACACAGCTACCTCAAAAGCAATAAAGGAAAGCACATCACTCTGTCTGTACTGTTGCACAGTGTTCCTCTTCGCACGGACTCTGGGTTTCCCTTTAACAAAATTACCCTTTTCTGTGGGCTTCTGCAAAGAGGTCATTTAAAAGCAAGAAACTTGTCTGATTACGAATTACTTTGATGTAGATCAGCAGTAAGACCACTTTTCCCTTTTTCAAAGTGTTTTCAAATTTACCAGTCATAAAATAAGCTCTTTGAAGAGTTTTCCCTTCTCAGGAATGGTGAAGGTGCTCAGAAATGACACAGAAAGGTCACTCGCAGAAATGGCACAACAGTATTGAACATGCTTATCCTTGTGCATCTCTTTTTAACTTCTGAATTTACTTCATTATCACAAAATTACCAAGTAACTGTCAACAGACTATTGTTTATATTGGATCCCTTAAAAAGATTACCTTAATTTTAATCAGCCTCTCATCTCCAGCTGAATACTGACTCTGTGCAGATTTCAAAAATAATGACTCGCAGAGCTATCATCAAGGTACAGGTTCTACTCATCTTATTTTCAGGATACTTAGCACTAACAAAGGATGCTGGAAGACTGCAGAAATCTTATCCTGTTAATAACTGTGTACCAGAAAAACAAGACCATTCTAAAGTTTTAAAGATGGTTTGAAGTATTGGATGAAACCACAATAGTTCTGCTATCTCTGCTATCTGCTATTTTCTTCCTATGCATTTTGACACAAGTAAATAAAAGGAATAAAATCAGTAGTAAGGACTGAATAAAAAGATGTACTTAGCAGAGGAAAAATACATTCTGAAATGAGAACATAACTTTTTTTAAGTTAGGGTCCCTGTGTTTCTGTAAGTGCCACTTTTGCATTTCAAAAATAAGAAAACTGGATTATGAAAATAAATTGCGTGAATTTTGTTCCTTTAAAGGCAACAGCTAAACAACACACACTGCCTCAGTCCTCCCTATGCTAACTGAAAATCATGGTTAGAAAATTGTATGCATACTAATTAGGAAATAACAACTGTTTGACAAGAGATATTAGACAGATAAGCAGAAGGTCTTTGACAGCCTAAGCTTCACAGGAAAATATTATTGTAAAATACACTTTGTGTGTAACATAATTAGAGTATCAAAAAATTTCAGCTAACAAAACAAGTGACAGATGTGCACTACTAAGGAGACATTTAGGGTTAAATTATATGAAATAGAGAGAAAGTATTGCAAATGCACAGGTAGAGTTTACTTGCTTGGTCATAGCTGTCAGTTATGAGACTGCAGAGAAATGTAGAGTTGTCTGACAGAGACTGCAGAGAATTGTTTATTTTGCTCAATAAAGTATTTTATATGCATGGTATCACACAGCACAGAGCATGCATTCATCAGCCAGCAAGCTCTCAACTCTCACAAAACAATTTAACAGGATGCTGCCAACTTGAAATACTGAGAATCTGAAATCTTGCCCCTCTGCAACCCCCCACAAACAAACAAACATATACACAAACAAACAAAAAAACCCCCACAATTTAGTTCTGCAATGTTTTTGCGATTTTTTAAATCAGATTTTCCAACCAAATAAAAATTTTTGCTTTTATATGGCTGTTTGAAAGCTCCAACCATTGGAAAATTGGCTGCATTAATAAAGGGCAAACTAAAAAGAATTAGACTCTTTTATTTTATACTTGTTACTTGTAATAAAAAACTTGCTATTCATAGAAAATACAACTAGATGTTTAGAAAGAAGAGTGGCTTCTTCCTATGTGTAACTGTTCTTTAAACAGCCTGGTCTGTAGGCCCAGCTGGCAGAAGCATTCATAGGCTTGCCAAACTCTAAACCACAATAAAATTACCAGTAATGCTATCAATTTAGGTGCCATTACTTCTGTTGAATGCACCTAACAAAATTACTCTAAAAGCATGTAATTTTTTTAAATAGGATTTGTTATTTAAACTTCATTGATGCAAGCAGTGGTTAGAGCACATAGAACAAGCTGCCTGGATGTTTAGCCTGAGCAAAAGAAAAAACAATACATATCCACTGTGTGAAATTCAAATGTCTCATAAGAACTAAAGGCAGGTAAGAACTGACATTTCAGGGTATTTCACTCTGTATATTAGGGACATTTAAAATTTACCAACCAAATCTCCATGACCAGAATCTATAGGGTTTTATAAGAATTTCTTGTTTATCTATATTCCCTAGAAGATCTGCAGGGCTAGAAATTAAAGAAAGAAGAACCTTGGCGTGCCGTTTTCTCACTATACAACAAAGTATACTAATTATAAATAACTTATATACACACCAAGTGTTTCACATAATAATTAATAGAATTGGAGACATACATGCCTAGTTCAATGCACAGATAAATCCAGGTAGCTATCAAACCCCATTTTGATTTCCTTTAGACTCCTTTTAATAATGGTAGGAAATGAAATTGGAAAATGTGTAGAATACCACAAGGTTATAATGAAATAATTTATTTCTTTCAGTATATTAAAAATACTCCGAGTTAGTTATTCTGAGATATTACAGCTAAAAACCATGTACAAGACAATTGCGGATTTGTAAGAACCACTTTTTGGGTTGAGTTATGCTTTTAACAACCATTTTGTAACTTTCTTTCTTACTATTATTACCATTTTATTGGCCAATTTTGCTGTGGTTCACAAAATTTGAATCACCTCAGAATCATATTTCACACTCAGCTAATTTCGAATATATCTCAAAAATTTAACAGATGTAAGCAGCACTCAGGAGCATACATTTTAATAGGTATTCTCAAGCTTTTCACCAGCCACCCATCAGGGCAGCCACTCCATCACCATCCGTCCACCCTTCAACTTTTCCTTTCTTGTGAAAATCAAGTGGCGTGTCTATGAAAACATGGCAAGAGTGAACTTGGACAAACCTAACATTAGAATCTTTCTGGTAGTTTTCGTCTACTAATGACTCTGTGAAAGAATTAGAAACACTGTGCGGAGCCATCGGGGCAGGAGAGAGGCTGCAGCCCCCAAAGCTGCTCTCAGGACCCTAGCGTTCAGTTGCCAGAAACAATGATTTGAACAAAGCTGACTGCACTTGTGGTGTGGACCCTTGTCCCAGTTTCTCTCTCCCTTCTAGGACAGCTCTCCCCTCCTGCTCCCAAGATGAAGTCTGCAGAAGATATAACCACTACACACAAAGAACACGAACGCTACGATTTTTGCTAACAGTTTTGACCACAAACCTAAGAGGATGTATTCTGTAAATATGAAATGATCAGAGCTCAGCTTTCTCAATCACAAAAGCAGCCATCCTTCACAAAACCACATTTCCCTGTGTTAATTTACTATTGGATAGAGCAATAAGCATCACTATGTGATCTTCTCTAAAATTTCCTAAAAATACAGGTCAGATTGCAGGAAAAAACAAATGTATTTCACGGGTATCTTTGAGACACCTGAAAATTAAATTATTGATCTTAATCTTGGTTTACTGTAATTTGAAAGCATAATTTATTCTTTCCTTAATATTATATCTTTAGTCAGAATATATATTTGTTTAAGTCTAGCTAAACAATAATTCAAAGAGAAAATGGGAACTGCAGTTAAGAAGTACCTTCACAATTCATGAGATAATGAAAAATAATATAATACTTTTCTATTTACAAGACTTGTCAAAACTGTCACCTGTACACTTATTATCATAATTCGATCAGAAAATCATAGTGTACCAGCCTCTCACATTTAACGGCTAAATGAGTTCTTTATGGTTTTATACCTCATAATCATTTCAAGAATGTCACCACACTGAAACTCTTAAGATAAAGGAGAAAGGGACAATTAATATGTAAGAAGTTCATCTTCTTTGTATCAAGTAACTGTAACCTCTAACTTCTTCACGTGTCTTATTAGGATATGAAAATAGAACATTTATTTAAACAGAAAATCTTCAGTTTCTGAATCTGATAGTCAGGGCACCATCTGGTCTTTCTTTTTCTCTGAGTTTGTTTATTGAGCTTTCCCTAGGCTCCTTAGAAACTTCCCAGATGTATGTTTTCTCCAGTTCCCAGCCCTCTGTCTCCAAGGGGCCTAAAATGTCCATCATTACAATCAATCTCATCTGCACTAAGCTGGTGGAGGAAAATGAGGGAAGATTACTCAAGAGAGATCTGTGTCGAATGTTATACGATTTCCCATAACCTGCTTTCTGATAAACTTCTTGTTTGCCAGGAATTTGTCAGATGTTCTGTACTTATTGTCACAAGGGACATCCATCCTAACTCACTTCTTTAGAAAAAAATAGAAGGAAACTGATGCCTGACATTACTTTATACATAATGCTAACATTTATGCCCTATCACTACTATATTCTTTTTGGTCTGCTTTCTATTAAATCAACATTACAAAATGCAGAGTTAGTTTTTTTAACCTAATTTACTTTATGTGCTTTTCTCCTAAATTGAATATATGTGACTGCAGACAATTTTCAGAATGGAAGTAAAGTTATACAATATAATTCAAGCTGCAGTGGCAAGTGCTAAAATCAGAAGATAAGCTATCCCTTCACCTTGTGATTTGTGAAAACTCTACATCATTTCAAACATATATTATGTCATCACCACAATGTTTCTTGTGTGGAGTCTGTGTTATCATAATTCTAACCAGATTTAGCAAAGAGAAAACTCTTTAGGTAATCCGATTTCATTCCCCAACACTGGAAATGCATTAATATAAACATCTGTCAGGTCAGAATACTCTGGCATAATTAAAATAACATGTACTCAAGTTTCTGTTGAAATAATACATTGTCTTTACATATTGTGGTAGAGACAGAATTTAACCTATACCTAGCACTTTTCTAAACAGCAACCACAGACAGTCCTATTATGCTGAGAAACTTCTTAGGATATTGTCCTACATTGTAGTTTCTCCAACATCAGAGCAATTTTAAGAAAACACCTTGCTCTCTCCAGGCCCAAGGCACGCACCTGCCATTGTGTGGTAAGACAACTCAACGGTGGGGATTGTTTGTTCAAGTTTAAATCAGATTGCTCTGGAGTGTGACTCCACACAGAATCAGAGCAGCACGATTAAAAGACTATCGAACTGAGGCAAGGGAGGAGGAAGGTGTTTGAATGGGAACACTCTGGAGAAGTCTGATTAGGGGTTGCACAATTTGTCAGGGAGAAACAGTCCTTCAGGGACTTGCTGACTACAGAATACTAGGTGAGCATATAAATTCCGGGTGATGTTTGCGAACGAGGCTCTATGCATGGGAATCGGGATACAAAGGCCAGTGAAAGCTGGACATGCAATACTGAACTAATTTGGAAATCCCAGTACTAGGGAGAAACATACACCCTATGCTTATTCGGGCACCTTGAGATTGCATCCATCTCACTCACTTAACAAGGTATTAAAAAAAAAGGGTAAGAAACCATAAAGAGTGTCAAATGAGAACAAGAGCATATCCAGGACTGAGACAGCCTGAAACAGATGCAAGCAGAGGGGAGGCAGGAGGGGAACTGCACAGTAAGACTGTCAGCTACTGAAGCAATGAAGAAGAGAAGGAGGAAGGGGGAAAGACAGGATTTAATTCCTTCTCAGTAAGCTTTGGCGATCTTCCTGTAATACGGAAATGACCAAACTAATTTCTAAATGATCAGTCTAGCTTGTCAGTACTATGTAAGGACATGATGATTAGTGAGGACTAATTTACCCTGCTTTTCAGCCTCTATGAGTGTAGACATACCTGAAAGGCATGAATACATACAGCTTTAAATATATTTCATTAAAGTATGAGATATTGCACGTCTTAAATAAAGCTTGACAAATTTATAAACCACATCACCCTGAGCCTATGGGCCAACATCCTACATGTCAAGTTATCACAGAACAGCTAGTGAGAAAAAAAAATCACTGGCATAAAACATTTAATTTTTTAATAGCAATGTAAAATTGATGGATTCCAGAGCTTTTTCTGTGGCGTTTTGGTTTCGGGGGTTTTTTGGGGTTTTTTAACATGTTCACCTTGTCAGCTGGATTATTTGTAACTATGGAAGGAAAGAACCTGACTCTCACTACAGACTCTTACCTGGACTCTCATCCTGATTTTAGAATGACAGTTTCAAGACTCAGAACAGAATACCGAAGTTGAAGAATGTAAGGGTTTTCCCTTCTGTAAAAAGAATGCTTCTGGTAATTTATTCATTGGAGAATTTCCTTACAAATAACCAGCTGTAGCACAGCCAGCTGTTCAGGGTGGTACCTAGGAAGTTAACATGCACAGATACTTTTGAAGAAACGTTACTAAGCAATTCAAATAGTGGAATCAAAATGCAGCTTTCACTTGAGACTATCTTTGCAGAGCTGCTTCTTTGTTAGCTACTAGTGGTTTATGTTATAAAGCTGCTCTCTTTCACAAACCCAGAAGGGAGCCATTTGTGTCTCTGCTGTAACAAAAAGCAGGACACGCACGGCAAGGCAATAATCAGTAATAGCAAATTTGTTGTCTTTCTTGGTGTGCTGTAGGGACTGGCCACCGGTAAGCTCGCATAACACAGACACAATACAGGTGAACCAGCTTGGGAATGCTACCATCATTTGCTTCTCACACATTATGGAACATCTTTTTCCTCCTCATTCTAAGGTGATAGGCTATAAAGTGGAGGATTATATATATAACTATGCTATTTCACCAGTAATATATTCAGTATATAATAAATTTAAAAAAAAAAAGGTGGAAAGGCTTTTCTTATAAAAATGTTGATTTTAGACTACACGCTGGGACTTGAGGCAGTACCTGAGATCCTGATTTAGATTAAATAGGTGTCAAGATCTTCCAGCTTCACCTGATCTCATAAGACCTGCTCCACTCGGATTAATTTGGAAGAATGTACGCTCCTTCAAGGAAAGTTAATGCCAGCTTTTTCTAGCAAGAAAGAAAATGAGAATACGTTTTTTCTGGAAAAATACAAAGATAATGCCACATTGCTCATCCTCAGAATCCCAGAGGGTTTTAAGTTTATCTAATTCAGAACTAACTTTTTTATTGTATATAAAAAAAATATGTTAAATAGTAAAATAAATAAATAAATGAATAAAACAAAATCAGAAACATTTGTTGGTCAGAGAAGTAAGCAAAAAAGAAAGGTAACACAAAGCAGTTGATATTGCTCATACACCTAGACCTTGATAAGAGGAAGGAGCAGCAAGTAATGAAGGTATGAAGGGTCAGGAACAGAGATCTTCAGTGAAAGCATTTGAATGATCCATCTTTGAAAGTTTATCAAAGCAAGAAGTTACTGACAATTCAGCATCATCAGTTTGCTGAATTTTCAGAGAAAAAGAAAAAAAAGTACCTCTTAATGGAAGTATTAAGGATGCAGTTACTGACATTGAAAGGAATAACATCCATATGCAGACTCAAATTTATGAAAAAAAATCTTAATCTAGTTTTAAGCAGACAGCAGCATGTCAGCTTAAGTTTAGAAATATACTTTTTGTCCTTTACTGGGACAGAAGCAAAGCATTTCAAATATTACTGCAGTATGTCCCAGGGTCTGTATTCCAAATATAAGAGTTCAAATTTGCAGCTGTTTTGGTTTTAACTAGTATTTCTCTCTCCTCTCATTCGCTTTCTTTTTCTCTGGTCAAAAGTAAAAAAAGAACTTTGAAATCCCAAAAATACTCAAATGTTATCAGAATTAACCCATATCCTTGAAGCAGCACATTTTGAAGACAGTATATGTAATTAAAATCTTTTTAACAGGTATCCTAATATCTTAATTTTTTCCTCGCACATGTGTGTTAATGTGCATTTAAGTGTGTACAAGGAAAGGTCAAAAATAGCTAAGTGTAATCTTTAATTAAAGCAGCATCGACAAACATTCCATGAACTTGGTTGACAATCCCACTGAGTGGAAAGGGATTTCTGATAGGGTTCTCATTTAAACCCTTCTCACAAGACAATGTAAAAGTACAGGAGATTTTTTTTCTTCTCTCACATCAGTTCACCAATCCTTGAAGAAGACTATAATAAATCACTAACACTTGCTAGAGTAATTCTTTACCACTTACTAAGACGACAGACAGTACTGACAAGGTTTAAGCTCATGAGCACACATGGTATTGAACAGGATGAGCACAGACACAGGATAAAGCCGCATTTAGAAAACACCCATGAGTGTGAGCTAATGAACAGTTTTAGGTGACATTGGGCTCTTTTTAGATGTTTTTCCACAAGGAAACTTTGGCTTCAGCCTGTAACTGAGCCCTGTGTAGAGAGACTTGCAGTACTGTCTCTCCTATGATCACCAGATGACAGTGCACACAGAGCTTCCCTGGGAAGTTCACAAAGCCACTGCTATCCTAACTCTGAAAATCTTCCACACAGCAAAAAAGCAGTGCACCTCATACCTTGAGACAGAAATGTAACTTACTGAGAACAGTGCAAAATAATCCAATACTAATCAAAACAAGAAGGTTTTACACAAATTTCTTTAAGAACCTAGGAATTTGATCATAAAATCATACCTGTCTCAGTGTGAGTGTATAGGCATCCAAGAAAAATGTGGCACATTTTCAAAACACAGTACATTTTTAATGGAAACCAGTTTACAACCTGAACTTTTCTGAAACTAGTATTATTTTCTACATCATGTTTGGTAAGAAATTCTGTGCCAAATCCTATTTTTTTTACATTAGTATCAGAAGCAATAATCATGGCACTTATGCAACCATTTAATATACCTGCCTCTGAAAACTGCTCCTTGTGTGAGACTGTCAGAGTCTATCAATGTTCATATTTGTGATGTAGTGTGATAGTGCTGGCGTGAGAGCAGAAGACAAAGACATATTGCATAATATGCATTTATTCCCAGTATGTACTTTTAAATGTATAGCTGGATGATTTAACACTATGATAATCTCATTCTTATTAATGCAGCGATCACAGTTGCAGTCTCAATTTATGAGACTCATTCATGCACATCCATCAAGCTGCTAAGTCTTTGATCGCCACAGTGTTTTCTAAAAGAAATGTGTTCAGAGCAATTTTAAATTTTAATGCCAAAGTATATTGCATCAGAAACCTCTCCCAAATACATCATTTTCTTCTCAGTCAGTTTAAAATTGCTTACTCATTTTACATTTTCCTTCGGTTGGCGAAATCCACAAAACATTTCTACTGAAACACTGAGCTCTCAAGTAATTGAGACCCACCATGTTTCTAATGCCATGCTTTTCCTGATGAGATATTAGAGGTATATGTTAGTCCTAGCCATGAAAACACAGTGTTTAAAAGTGGTGCTTGTTTAAATAAACACTCATTTGTATTTTTATCCAGAATAGGACACTAATGATATTCAAAAGGATAATGCATTTTTATCACAACCAAAACAGTTTTTTAAACACTTTTCTGTTGATCATCGTAGAACCCATCCAGCTCAAAATTGTGCTTCTTACTCTTAACCCACAGTATCAAAGCTGGCGATATATATCCCAATTTGTAGAGCATTTAAGAGCATGCTTTTCTTTGTGTATGCACAAAAAGCACTTTCCTAGGTTGAAAATAAGGACATTCAGAAAAGTGAAAGCACTCCCCATTTGAGATGTGAGAAAGTTAGTGGCTACACTGCTAAAATGCAGTCAACACAAGCACGTGCTAAAAGTAATTGATTTAAACACATTGTTAAATCAGAGCCTGAATTACAATTGCAGAGCCGATTTGCATCTCCTCAGCATTACAATTAATGCTGTCAGGCAGCAAGGACTTACTAAAGGGTCTCTGATCCCCTTATTAGCAGCATTTAGTGTGGTCCATTGCTCATGCTAAAGTGATAAAAGCAGTCATTTAACTGAACAGAATATCGCATGTACCATCACTGCGTTGAGCCCAAATGTAGAATTATAAAACCATAGAATAGTTTTTGTTGGAAGGGGCCTTAAAGATCATCAAGTTCCAACCCCCTCACCATGGGCAGGGATGTCCTTCACTAGACCAGGTTCTGTACAAACACCTGGAAAGTAATTTGTGCTAGAAGGCAGCCACATTAGCACAGAAAAGATGTAAAAATGCAAAGAAGCTTTTTGAAGCCATTGGTTTCCACAAAAAGGAAGATCTACTGGAGATCCCCAATGTTACCACTGATCACAGTCACATGAAAGCACGGATCAGAGACCTGCTGATTCACAGCACATATCCCATAGTACTTTTGTCTGCATTTCCAGGACTAACTGATTTGCAACCATGTATGTTTTATTGCAATACAGAGTTTAGGATTTCAAGATCTATCCAAAATGGTCAGAAAACAGAACAAAGCTGACCGTATCTAAGCAAGCCTTTCTTTGCAGAGACAGCGAAACAGGCAGTTCAGTGCATGTCAAGAAATAATGCCTCGCTGCCATCTAGAGGCAATCCAGACATTCTCTTTCTTAACCTCAGATAAAACCTTTCCTGGTTCTCCTGCTCAAAATGTAGATATTCTCTATTCAGTTACAAGGATAAAGCAGGTTAATCTCAAGTTTGTTAAGCAGAAAATGAAGTAAATCAATGCTCTATGGAAAATGGGTATCAGTTAACACTCAGTCAAATATCCAGGCCCTTCTATTACCGACAATGCTGTAACTAAGCCCAAAGACTGTGACATCCTGCAATACAGGGATCTCCTTCAGAGGCAACAAAAATCTACAGTAAATGTAAGCATGTGTATTTTATTACATACAGGTTAAAACTTGATTAAAGAGTATCAAAGATGCAAAACTACATCTACAAGGTATAGTCGGACAGTCCGAAACCAGTAATACAGATCCCATCTTCTAGTCTTTACTAAAAGGAGAAAAAATATTTCAAAGAAGTCTCCAGAATTTTATTTTCACTATTGCTACATTAAAATTCTTACGGGTTTCTTGAGTGTTGAAATGTTGCTTGAGAAAACAATTTAAATACACAGCTATGAAGAAACTCTAGACATGTTTAGGTAAAAGACTCTGTCTTCATTTATTTCTATAACTTTTATTAACATTATCATTTTAGCTGAAATTTTCCATGCTGGGTGTCTGCACAGACTGATGGATTTGGGGAAGTTTTGTTTTTAATATTCAGTCTTCCTGTTCTGATGTAGTTAAGTAAACAATTTGTAAAGAAACTTGAGAGAGTTTGGAGGGGATGGTGGCGGAAAGGTCCTAAAAAACTACTAGTTTAATTGTTGCACTGATAAATTCTAGTGCTTCCTAAACTTCAAAGGGGAGCTTTAAATTTGCTAGGGAGTCATCACTCACCCTGTCTACCTTTTGAAAGACTTGAGTTCACCTATATCTGATCAGGTTCTCCAGCCATGAAATAAGCTGTCACTTGCTTGTGTCCAGCAGAAATTTTCAAAGAGTTTACTAATTCAATTCTCCAAAGAGTCTGTCTACAATGAGTGTCAAAGCTCCTAGAAACAAAAAGGAAAGGACTGCATTCATAGACCATTGTCATTATGCATGTTTCAGCCAGTTCACGCAGGATTTTCCCTAAAACTATCAAAGAGGTTATTCAGAGGATACTGGAAACCAATCAAGAGTAGAATTACTAGGAAGCATATTTTGAAGTGTCTCAGCTAATCCATTTTTTTTTCCTCCCATTTTTTGTATTCCTTTTTTTTTTACTCCTAGTTTTTTTTTTTTGCTAAAAAAAAAAA